>OY979652.1:1026500-1660500 GCA_963855885.1 Coenonympha glycerion | reverse complement strand
CTCCGACCATTACTTCGGCAACTCTGGGAACCCCATCGGATCCATATATCAATTTAAGAATGCGTCCACGACGCCAGCACAAAGGCAACAAATTAGACTCCTTAACTAGGACAAGATCACCAACCTTAGGTGGGTCGGTCTTGTCGGACCACTTAACGCGCTGCTGCAAGAGATGCAAATATTCTAAATACCAACGATGCCAGAAATTTTGGGTCATCTGCTGTAGCAATTCGAAACGAGACAACCGTGAGACCTTCACGTCCCTGAAGGGGTACTCGGGCAGGGCGTTAAGGGGTTCACCAATTAGGAAATGACCGGGGGTTAAAACTTCCAGGTCATTGGGATCGGACGATAAGGGGCAGAGTGGCCGAGAATTGAGGACAGCCTCAATCTTACAAAAAACGGTAGCGAGCTCTTCAAAAGTCAAAATGGTTTCACCTATCACGCGTCGGAGATGCGTCTTTGAGACCTTGACGACGGCTTCAAAGATCCCGCCCCAGTGGGGACAAGCTGGCGGGTCAAAGGTCCAAGTTATCCCCATCTTGGACATTGCCGTGCCGAGGCCTATCTTATTTTCATTCAAAAATTGGACGACTTCCTTCAAATGTCTATCGGCACCTTTATAGTTGGTCCCACAATCCGATCGGATCAGGTGCGGATAACCTCGGCGTGAAACGAAGCGGCCTAGCGTGGATACAAAGGCTTCGGTGCTGAGGGCACTCACCAGTTCTAAGTGTACGGCCTTGGTAGCCAGGCAAACAAAAACGCAAAGGTAGGCCTTGAGGGAACGAGCTTTGCGGAGGCTGGAGCTCTTGACGAAGAACGGCCCCGCAAAATCCGTCCCGACCGCCGAAAAAGGGCGCGAGGCCACGACACGGTCGGTGGGGAGGTCCCCCATAATGGGCTGCATGGTGCTGGCCTTCAGGCGGTAGCACGGAATGCACTTAAAAATGACGCTTCGGATGGAGCGTCGTCCCGATAAAATCCAAAATTCGCGCTGCAATATGGCCGAAAGGGCGTTGCAGCCAGCGTGGGCATTTTTGACGTGGTAATGCGTCACCAACAATTTTACAAAAGCGCTATTGTTCGGAAGCAACAAGGGATGACGTGCCCCATAGGGTAAATCAGAATTCCGGAGGCGTCCACCGACGCGTATCAATCCGGCGTCATCCAGGAAGAGGTTTAAGCGGGCGAGCGAGCCCTTCAAAGGTAAACCTCGCTTCAGTGTCTCAATAGCGGACTCAAAATGCTCCAGTTGAACCAAACGTATCCAAAAGGTCCGGGCCTCCTGTCTCTCCAGGGGCGACAAGACCGGGTTCGACATTTTGTCGCGTGGGTTCCGAGCGTTGTGGGTGAAGCGCTGAATCCAAGCCGTCACCCCAATCAATTTATCAAGGGAACTGTAGCGTTCCTGAAGATAGCTCAGCGAATTGGCTGGCTTATCTTCAACAACTCCGACTCGCAAGCCAGGTAACACATCGGGCTCGGAGAACCTACTCTGAGGCCAGGCGGACTCATTCCGAGTCAGCCAGTCAGGGCCCCACCAAAGAGAGTGGTTGACAAGGTCGGAAGCTTCACATCCGCGGGAAGCACAATCTGCAGGGTTCAGGTCCCCTGGCACATGTCTCCAGGTCAACGGGGTTTCCGAATTCTGGATTTGGGAAACCCGGTTGGCAACAAAGACTTCCAAGTTGTGGGGAGCGGCTCGCAACCAACAAAGGACAATTTCGCTGTCCGACCAGGCGTATACGTCCGTCAGGTCAACGATCGATAGGAGGGACGTACGCACATGGTTGAGAAGGCGCACCAAAAGAGCGGCTCCAGACAGCTCCAATTTGGGTATCGTCAAGCGTGACCGAATTGGGGCCACTTTACTTTTCGCCAAGACAAGGTGGGTTGCGACCTCGCCGGTGTCACTGACAGTCCGCAAATAGACCACGGCTGCGTACCCCTTTTCGGACGCATCACAAAAGCCGTGGAGACTGGCGTGGCACCTTCCGGGCGGTAGGAAGCAACGAGGCATCGAAATCCGATTAACATTCGGAAGTGAGGCCACAAGGGAGAGCCACTCCTGTAATAACCTCCCTTGAAGGGGCTCGTCCCAGCTGACTTCAGCCAACCAGAGCTTCTGCAGGAAGCATTTGGCCAAAAATATTACGGGGGTGATCCACCCATTTGGATCAAAGGTACGTGCCACCGTGGACAAGACCGTACGTTTGGTCCAAGTCTTAGGGGGGATCCAGTTTGACCCGGTAAGTAAAAATGTCCTGCACGGGCTGGTATTGTATACCCAATACTGTCAGCAAATTAGGATTTTCGGGATTTTCGAAAATGTGTGGATCCTGCTGATCTTCTCCCGGCAAGTCCCTTAAGACAAGCGGGGAGCTCGAGAGCCATTTACTCAGCTCGTATCCACCCGACTTCAGGATGGCAATCAACTCATCCCGCAAAATCAAGGCTTCCTCAACACTGGAAGCTCCAGTACAAATGTCGTCCATGTAGACTGACGACTCCAAAATGGCTGAGGCGCGAGGATACTTCAGCCGTTCCCGGTCGGCCAACTCCAGTAATGACCGGATGGCAATGTAGGGGCTGGACCGAAGGCCATAGGTGGTCGTATTCAGCTCGAACACTCGTATGGGGTCACTCGGACTCTCGCGCCATAATATCAGCTGGTACCTCCGATCATCACGATGCACCACGGTTTGGCGGAACATCATGCGGATGTCGGCCACAAAGACCACCTGGTGCTGCCGAAACGTCGTGAGGATGTCGGAGATATCCTTGATCAACTTGGGACCGGAGTGTAGACACTGGTTGAGAGACACTCCGTTGGACGTTGGAACAGAGCCATCAAAAACCACACGGATTTTCCCATTCGGGTTTTTCAAAATGGCGTGGTGGCAAAGGAAGTAATGCTCGTTCGAACGCCAATCAAAGTTGGACGGCGACATGTGACCAAGGTCTTCATATTCCCGCATGAAGGCCACATACTTGCTACGGAAGACCGGGTCCCGTTTCATGCGCCGTTCCATTGATAGGAGCCTCTTCTCAGCGAGGGCCCGTGATTGTCCCAGGGGGGTCGTGCCGCCAGGAGTGGCAAACGGGTTACAAAGCGTCCGTCCGTACGGCGCCCCGTGTTGTTCCTATAAAAGGACTCACACTCCTGTTCAAGAGGGCTAACCCGAGCGGCCTGAGGCGGCTCTTCAACCTCCCAAAATCGCTGGACAACCTCGGTCAGCGACAAGCCTGCGACCTGGATGGGGTCAGGCTCCGGGGAGGGGCTAGACCATAAAACCGGACCGAAGAAGCTATGGCCAAAAATAGTCGGCAAAGCGCAAAGGCCATTGGTCTGCAGGGCCCTAGCTCCCCCAGTTATAATAAGACCCAGCACGTCGGAACCCAAAAGAAGGTCCATAGGACCGGGTTCGGACCAGTGGGGGTCAGCAGGGGCTAAACCTGACGTACAGCGCACTGCGGCGTCGGTTACCCGAACTTGCGGAAGGGGACCTAAAATATTATCCATGACGGTCACCATAATCAAAACCCGCAGGTTTCCACGAATAGGACTAAACATTAACTCAGCCTCTCCCTTGTGCGATGCGGGCGTGGCGCCACCGACACCGATGACACGACACTCGCGCGGTCTCCAAGGGAGCCCTAGCCTTCCCACCAAGTAAGACGAAGCTATGGAGCGTTGGCTACCCAGGTCCAAAAGGCAACGAACGGTCATAGATTCACCATTAGGGTTATACACCTTCACTGAGGCCGTCGGCAAAAGTATGGTCTGACATACTGTCTGCTGTAGGTTCAGAGTCTCAGGGGAGGTGGCCACGGTGGGAGCTAGGGTGGCGGATACCTAGCGCGGCGAGGGTTCACCAGCGGGATCCCACTGACGGGGGTGCTCCGGCTGGGGCGGCGCTAGAGAGGTGGAGGGCATTCCGTACGGAGAGGTGACGAACATGCCGTACGGAGACCATGCCCCCATCCGGGGCCGCACCATGCGGCTAGCGTCCGGCACCCGGTAGGGATTGCCTCGACCTATGGTGGGTGGATGGCGCTCCAGTCGCGGCCACTCGTGTAGTGGCGGCGAAAACCGACGCGGGACGACGCTCAATGGGGCAGCCGCGATATCCCCGTCGTAATGACGCGAGGGGGATGTGACCGTGACGCGGGGTGGTGAAGCCCTCCTCCGGGGGGCGGAACCCCTACCTCCACTAGGAGGTTGGTGGTCCACCGGAGAACGCCTAACGGGACTGGCCGGGTGGCCAGGACTAGCGCCCCCGCCCATGGGGGGGTGCGCGATCGAGCGCCCCCGCCCATGGGGGGGTGCGCGACCCAACGTCCCGGCGACCGGAACCACTCCGGTTAGCGCACAAGATGGCCGAATGGGCACCGCCGCAATGTGGGCAGGGCCGCTGGCGCGGGCAGTCTCTTACGAGATGCTGGCCCAGGCACGAGAAGCACCACTGGCGTGTCGCCACGTAATCTCTCCGGGCCGCAACCGGTTTGGCCAGGAAGTGCGGACACGAGGAGACCTGGTGGCCGGGGTGCCGACAATAGGCACAGGGGGGGGCTTCGTGGCCACAGCCCCGCTGTACTGTGACACCCGGCGACCCTCTCTGGCGTCGGCTCCACGGCCTCGCCGGTTGGGGCCGGTCCCCGCCGAAGGGCCAGTCCTTGCCCCACCCCCTCGGACATGCTCGGACCTCCCAGGGGCCACTCGAGGGCCGGTAACTCCGGAGTTATCGGCCTGGAGGCACTCCTGCTCCAGAAACTTCAGGAGGTCGGAGAAAGGGGGCAGGTAGGTTGCACCGTCCCCTCCGAAGCGCTGCTCGAAGCGGAGCTTAAGCTCCGACGGCAGGCGGGAGAGCACTATGTGCAACAACAAGAAGGACCACTGGTCGACGGGGAGATCCAGTCGACGGAGAGCGTTGGTGGCCACAATGCAAGGGTTTAGCAAGGCCTCTCTGAGGCCGGCCACCCCGGTGACGGCGGGCAAGGCGAGTAGCTGGGCTACATGTGCGTCGGCCAACCGGCGCACATTTTCGTAGCGCCTGGCCAGCAATTCCCGGGCCGTGGTGTAGCTCTCCTCCGAGAGGTCGAGGTGCCGCACCAAATCCAGGGCCTCGCCCTGTAGCGAGGACAGTAAGTATGTCAGCTTCTGGGTGGGGGACAGGTCCTTCCTGGCGTGGACCAGACTGTCAAATAACGCCAGGAAGCCCATCCACTCTTGAAGCTGCCCACCGAATTTGGGCAGCTCGATCGTGGGCAGTTTCCCGAGTAATGCCGGCTGTGTGGGCGGTCGGCTGGGGGAGTCTCGAAAAGCGCCACTTCGACGCCTTTCATCAGCGGCGGTCCGGATCCCATGGGCGGCCTCCACCACCGAGTCCATCAGTTCGAAGAACTGGTCGTAATCGGCCTGAGCCGTCCTCAGTACCTCCTGTTCGGGACCGAGGGTGAGCAGGTCTTGAAAGGCCTGCTCCACGGAGGCCTGCCGAGTCCGCACCTGGTCCGCTCGGTGTAATAGGGCGGCGGTTCTATCTTCGCGGCCTATCAAACCCGCGGCGGACGTCGCCCAGCGAAGCTCAGACTGTATCTGTACAGCTAGCTTTTTTATGTTCGCGGACATTCTAACAAATTAAATGTAAACAAAAGCAAAAATAAAGTAATAATAAATTGAAAAGGCGGCCGGCAAGTCGGCGGGCGGCGCGAGTGCAAGCAATAATAAAATTAAAGCAATAGTAAACAAGTCGTATCGCGGTCGCGGTCGTACCGTAGTCGCAATGAACAAAGCGGCGCGACCGTAGTAGATACGCGTGTTAAATTACGGCGAGCGGGCGGTACCGGCACGCAAGCAAAACTTAAAATAAAGATTAAACTTATAATTATAATAATCGGAACGCGGCTGAAACGCGGCGTTGACGCAGCGGAACTGGCGGCGATTGCGGAATTTCCGCTAACAGCGCGGCGAACGACGCGGCGCGTGGCGGAAAGCGGGATTTATGCCAGCGGCGCAGAAAATGAACGGCGCGGCGGGCAAAACCAGCGCAAAACGCAAAGCGAGGTGTGGACAAACCACGCTCTGCTACCAAAAATGATTACGCACCGCGCCTGTGCACGATGAATCAGCGGGCAACTGCCGGGCCCATCAGAGCAGTCCAGCGGATTCTCACAGGCAGCGGCGGTGGCGGGTCGAAAAAGGCCCGCCAAAAAATTTTATTAGGCGTTTTGCACTGGGTTTAATCCCGCGGCACAGAGTGACTTACTACTAGGTACTTACCGGCGCATGGAGACAGCCAGCACGTGGAATCCGGGGAGTGTGTTCGTGTAGGATGAAATGTGGTGTGTGGTGCCTGCTGTGTTAAATGCAAATAGGAACACACTCGCCCTCCTTGAGGGATCTTTCGCGGCGGCGGTACGAATTCGCGGGTAGCGAAGCGGCTCCGCGGCGGCGTGATTTCCAGGTGGCGCGGGAGCACAAAAAACAGTATTCCGGATAGCCAAAGGGGCCCGCGGCGTTAGAATGACGCGGCGGACAACACAGCAAACGAAGTAGCACAAGAAATCGGGCTCGTAAGAAGGCGAGATGCGGCGTGGCGGGCGACTTCACGCGGGCGAACGCGGCACGCACAGTCAATCGACTCCGTCGGGATTTTGCACCGGACTGGGCGAGCCAACGCGGCCGGGGCGCGCGCGGGCGCTGGCCGCAAACCGCTCGCGGGAGAGGGGCGTGCAGTGATAGCCGATCGACGCGATACGGTCTAGCATAAACCGGAGAGTGCTAGCGTAAAGCGCAAACAGATATACTAGCTGATGCCCGCGACTTCGTCCACGTGGGATAAAAACTATTCTATCTTTTAAGTTGGACCAAATGACAGATATTCACGAAGTTTCAACTAAAACGGTTCAGTAGTTTAGAAGTCCATTGAGGACAAACATTGTGACACGAGATTTATATATATTAAGATAGATATACTAGCTGATGCCCGCGACTTCGTCCACGTGGGATAAAAACTATTCTATCTTTTAAGTTGGACCAAATGACAGATATTGACGAAGTTTCAACTAAAACGGTTCAGTAGTTTAGAAGTCCATTGAGGACAAACATTGTGACACGAGATTTATATATATTAAGATTATTAGCAATGAATTATTTTATTTCTATGAACTACTTATCATATTCTACACTGAGGTTTCTAAATAAATCTAGACTGGGAATAAGGAAGGATTTTTCAAAACGCCCGAAGAAAGCAGGTAGAGTCAACTGACAACGTTAAATCAAATATACCTATTTACTACACATATTTTAATTAAAAATTAATTAAGTATGTTACATTCCAAATTTTAGGTCGATTACTAAGTTACCATTTAAAAACATTTTAAAAAGTCGTTCTTGAGATATACCTATGTATAGATTTTATAAAAAATATGCGGTTGATAGGTACTTTCATTTTAATACTACTATGATAAACAGTACCTAATTTAATATCATGAAAGAATAATAAAACTAAAATAAAACAAAATATTAATACGAGTAGGTGTCGTTTTTATAATGCCACCTGCAGAGAGCGTCTTCAGTCGTATCGTAAAATTACCATGTTTTTATTGTTTCGAATTAAAATTCCCGTGTAACTAAAACGTGTAAGATATTAGTTATGTCAACCCCTTGTCTCTATGATTTACTAGTTATTCTTTTGGTTTCAGATTTCACACTGATTTGTAATTTCTTTCAAATATGTTTCGTTTAAAGATTTTTGTGAGAAAATACAAAATTGTCATTTAAAAGGCATTTTTATCAAAAAGAAAGAGGCCAGAACTTTGCATGTTTTCATTAACGATTTTGTCTTAGTTCAGTAAACATCTGCAAATATCTTTATTGTTTTTGTCTTTGAGTTTTACGCAATAATTCTGCATTAAGAATATGCAGAATTATTGATCTGCGTCCTCTTATAAGAACAAGTAGGTACTTAGTTCTGTATTAAGAGCCATTTTAGAAGGACAGTGCTAAAGTACTTAAGAGAGTCATCAAACCATCAGCGTTTATGGCTATTTAGCGAGAACAATTCGTACTGACCCTTCAGATAAACACTGAATCTGCCGACGAATTTAACTGACACATCATAAAAATACACACAATCCTATTACTTACACAATAAGGTTAAAATTTGAATAACTTTGGTAAAAAAGACTACAAAAAAAAGTTGTTCATGAAAAAATTTACAAAATAGCTCTAGTATCTTAGTTTTAATGAAATAAGGTTCAAAATTGCATAATTTTGATTAAACCAAGTGTAAAACAAAGACGCGGTCACGACAAGGCATTGTTTCTTTCGAGATGATGATAAAATCGGGCCATACATTTCGAGTTTGCCCATTGTTCGTAATCCACTCTTGACTTCGAACACAAAAGCGCTGTGTTTTAGGGTTCCCTATCGTGCAATTCAAATAATAATCCTATAGATTTTATCGCTCTAATATAAGCTGGGTATCCCAGTATGCCAATCTGTAAAGGAATGAAAATTTTTAGATTATCAAAGTGTTAACTTGCCCAGCAAGCATTTATTAGCTGACCTAAATTGTATCAAAGACTGACATATTTTATAAGTATTACTGACTTCACTGGATCTAAATTACAAACGTTAGTCATAACTAAATAAGAATTTTGAAAGTTCAGAGATATTACTGTTTTTCATTAAAAAAATACCGTATCAGCATCGTAATGACATATAATGTAGAATTGGGTTAATTTAATGAATTTAAATTTAAATATTATTATACATTTTACATAAATGTAATTTTCTGCGGAATTTTGTTGTAATATAAAGTACATATTTGTGTTAATAACAAACTAAAACAGTAAAATCCTTAAGCGTAAACAAAACATTTCTTAACCACCACGGAACTCCGAGAACATCCGTCGCAAACGCACTTAGCCGAATTTTTTGCTTTGTGTTATTACGTTTTTTGTTAAAAATTCTTCGCCGGATACCTGTAGTAAAGGTGTGTGATGATTTCACAAGTGAAAACAAATCCTGTTAGAACCCCGAAAGGTTCAGAATTGACCATATTTCCTGTTGGGCTGCTGCATAATTTTTTGGAATGCGCGCTTTGATTTTGGCGCCATTTTAACATGTCATAAATAATCTGACGTGGTATTTTTATAACGATACAACTGCCTTGTTGGTCTAGTGGTGATCAAGTTCGCTCACGAGATCACGAGGTCCTCGGTTCAATGCCCAGGTCAGGCCATTAAAATATGGTTAGTGGCTTTAGGTGTTCTATCAGGAAATTCTTAGTGCTAGGTACTATCCCAGAGCTTGGACATTGGCGGTGTTACCCCTGTGCCTCGGAGAACATGTTAAGCCGTCAAGCCGTAAGTAAGCCGTAAGTAAATCACGTCTATTGGTTTAAACTTTATTGTTTTGAATGTATTTCAACATTAGGAAATAGGTAGGTACAATGCCTCAACTTTATCGTGAAACATAAATTTAATTACACGATTCTCGACTATGTTGCCTTTTGAACTAACTATATATTCAATTTTAAGAATGAAATTTCACTTCACAAAATAGAACCGATGCTTTATTACGCGAATCGCCTACCTAATCTCTCCCTCCGGTCTTGTCGGAATAGAGAGTACATTGCCGAGTGGGACTCAATGTTTACAACAAGTAAATAATTTGAAAATTAAAAAACACTACTGCCCTTTTTCCAAAAAAAATATAGCCCATGTTATTCGGAATGATGTAAGGATTCTAACGATATCCCATATATCCAAATCTATTCAGCCGCTCAGAAGTTATAGTGGAATAAGAAACTCACATACATACATAAATACATACCTGATCCCTAAAACATAACACTCCTTTTTTGGGCAGTCGTGTAAAAAGAGAAGTACTTTTACTAAGAACATAACCATGAACTTAAATAAGTATCTCTTCTTAGAAGAAGTATTCTTCTTAAGCTACTACACAACAAAAGCGAATATTCAGTATACAACAAGGATGCGAATCGGTATTACTATTATACTAATGCAATAAAGACGCTTATTCACTTCTTGACAATGTAGTTGAAGCTTTATATTTATTGTACTTTTACTTTGAATAGGGTGTCCCTACGGTGGTACCTATGTAGTTACCCGAGCGTACTCCGCCACGGAATTCTTAATAGTACCTAACGGAACAGAAGGCACACTCCGCAAGCAAAAAGTGCAATTTGGTTCGCAATAGCACCTGGCCACGCCTCCGTAAAAACCACGCAAAAAACGCCAAAGTTGTGGTCCTTTTCTATCGTGAAACTACATCTCATTCGACGTACCTACGTACTAAGGTTGCCTCGCGATCGGGCGCACGCAGCGCGTGAAATGGGTAGACCTTGCAGAAAACAAACGCGAGCAAAGTACCCGGCGCGCGGCGGCCGTCTGTAATTAGTACCTACGTCTAGACGCCTACCTGTAGTTTCTTCGATCACGTGATAAGTGAACCTGGCCTAACTCCGCAAAAAGAGTACTACCTACCGCCAACGTGTAGATTTTACTTCACGAAATTCCCCTGTAAACCGGGATTTGACTCAGTTATGCGAGCAAAGGGCGCGGGTTCGATGACCGGGCGGGTCATTGTTTGTAAACAAGCCTCTTTTGTGAGATTCCAAACGTCACGACTAACTTTTGTGTTGTTTTGGATATCCGACAACGATTCATTTTGTGGTTCCGTAAGTAAGAAATAAAATTAGGGACTTTTTTTCAGGTACCACCATCGATATATTATTACCAAAACTAATATGGAACCAATATGGTAACCCAAATGATTGAAGTTGTTATGAAATTCTCGGCTGAAAATGTCATTTACCGTGAAAATAAAAGGTCATGACAGACAGACAGACGGACGGACAATGAAGTGACCTTTAAGGGTTCCGTTTTTTTTTATTTTTAAGAACTCTAAAAATATGTATTATCATATACAATAACATTTTGAAAAGCTCTCAAAATTGCCGGTTTTCTTGCCAGTTCTTCTCGTTGCAAACTTCCTTACCGGACGCTGTACAGTACTGACTTTTCATAGTGCCTGCACGTTAGGCCTATGTGAAAATAAACATTTTTTCCATTTTCAATTTATTAAGGGCAATGTCTGGCAATGCCCTAACTTACCTACGTAAAGTTTCCTAAATATTCTTTGTTAAAAGTTATGGCATAATATTTCCTTGGATCAAAAGATTCTTATTTTATTTACATTTTAACATCATTTCCAGTTTTGATGTACATATTTTAAATGCAGAGATAGTTAACGACGGTTATATTTTCGTACAGTTTTGTCTGGTTCATAATAAACGTTTGACCCCATTCTCTGAGTTTAGTTCAGTTAAAGTTTGTCTAACAAACTATACTGGTAGTTCTATAATTAATGTGTGTATCACATAATTTTTTTTTGATAAGTACCTAAGTATTATTTTTAAATGTTACTGTCACAGTTAAAATTAGGAAATCGTCAGTTTGTTCTAATCAAAATCAAATTTTGAACAATTTTTGAGTGTTTGCAAGACAATCTAATACGGTGACGAAAGGATATAATATACTTCGTATAAGTTGCTACGCAGCATCGTATCGGAATATTAAATTAATAGTGCGCTTGACTACAATCATGTCTTATGGAAAGTAATTATAATGTCTGGTTTGGAGCGCCTATAAAATGCCTATACTCTATTACACTAGTGTGTACGCAAACACTAGTGAACTCTGCATTCCCTCTTTCTCATAATCCAATGGGACGACAGCTCCGATGCAAAACCAACGGCTTAACGTGCTCTTCAAATCACGGTGGGTTAAAACAGCGCCAATATCCAAACATCAGGTTAGTATACTAAGAATTTTCTTTAGAAAACCCTAATATTGAATTTTATTGGCACGACCGGTAATCGAACTCTGGACCTCGTGATCAGCAGTTAGACAGTTATTTTCGGTAAGCCCTACCCTTGAATACAATACGTACATAAAGGTACGTACCTACATGTAAAATTCAATAACAAGGAATACAGGCGCGTGTCGGTACATCACCTGCGCGACCGGGTGTGTTCCTGCCTTTACAAAAACATCCATTATTTTTTTCGAAGCGTGCCGACCGCTGTGCGATGACCATGATTTTGACGGGAAAGGAATAATTAGTATTAACAATTATTTCTTTTGAGTGAAAAAGGTATGTTACACCTGCCAGCCCGCTTTGAAACAGCGCGGTAGGTATGAACTATGAACACTATAATATGCATGCTGAAGATAAATTTGTATATTTCCACAAGTTTTTTTTTAAATGGTGGCCAAAACTAAAACTAATTCGATTAATCTAAAAAATTGGAATTTTGGTATTTGTATAGTTTTGTCTGCTTAATAATAAAATTAAATGGTACCTAAAAAATAAGAAGCTAAACATCACCACCATAACACATAAGATAATTATGTGACAAGTTTTCTCTAACGTGGTAGAGAAAACTTGCATTCTCAATTGGAGAATATTGCTTGCACGGAGAAGGAGTGCAAAAAGCAAGCTATGAAGCAAAGGCTTATTACTTTCTGGTAAGTTAAAGCTATGAAGATAAGTTCATATTATCAGTGCATGAACTATGAAGCAAAGGATCTTGAAAATTATAAAGGAGGTTGCCTTAATCCTCGTTAGGTTAGGGATACACCAGTTATCGTGAAATGCCTCAAGATTCAAGAATCCTTGAATATGATATTGTCAACAAATACCCGTAATGGTTTGCTTAATGTACCGACGCGCGACCCACTTCGCCGGAAGGTTAATGGTTATAGTCTCATAGACAAATTGCTATAGTCTATGACTGGGCGTTTCCGATTATGCAAAATTCAACAAATTGACTGTAACAAATCGATCATGTTAGATATTATTTAACAATTTTACATATAATTTAAATCCATCAGTCCATGGAGTATTAATGCCAAAAATACCAAATAGACAAATAAGCAAATTGTACTTCAACTAGCAAAACACTAAACATACGTCACAGAACACCATATAAATTGTACCCGGCATGCAAGTAAAGGCACGGAATACATAACAGTAGCCGAGTTTCTTGCCCGTTCTTCTCGGTGCAGTGCTACTTTCCGAACGAGACGGTAGAGTCTAACGTTTCGCAAGTGCCTGTAAGTTAGGCCTATGTGAAAGAACATAATTTTTGATTTTTTTCGGCTTCGCAAGATGATTTAAGGAAATAGCGACTCTAACACTGACACAAAAAGTGCAATTCAGTTCGCATTAGCGCCTGGCTCCACCTCCGCAAACAAGACGCAACGAACGCAAAGTTGTGGTCTCTTTCTATCGCGTTACTTTATCTCATTCGACGTACTAAGGTTGCCTCGCAATCGGGCGCACGCAGCGCGTGAAATAGACCGTACAAGAACTAACACGAGCAAAGTAGTCGTCTAAAATTAATACGACAAGACGGCTACCTGTAGTTTCTTCGATCACGTGGTAAGTGAACCAGGCCTGGTAAAGGCTTCACTGAAGGCTTTACCAGGGGCGGGCGCAACTTTTCGGATAAGCGGTTGTTCGGTTGATCAGCCTTCGGATAATCCATGCTCCACTGGTATATATTAGGTGTGTAGGAACTAGCTGTAGGGAACATCAATACCTCACAACACACGTATGACGTAATGAGTACAAATTACACATTATACGAGTCCCGACCACCAGGGCTAGAGGACTGGCGCGCACAAAATACTTCCACACATCTATAATAATATCTATACTAAAGAGTTTGTTTCATTGTTTGTTTGTTTAAAATCGCTAATCTCAGGAAGGAGGACTGGTTCGAATTAAAAAAAATGTTTCTGTTTTGGATAGTCCTTTTATCGAGGAAGATCATAGGCTACATAACATCACGATATTTTAATAGGAGCGGAGAATCACGGAAAAATGTTGCTAAAAAAAAAAGATTCCGACGAATTGAGAACCTCCTCCTTTTTTTGAAGTCGGTTAAAAACGGTAAAGAAAGTCCCTTTTGGAATAGGGTTTTGGTTTCCTGCGTAAACGGTTAAAGCTACACAAAAATCATGTACTAAGGTATGACGGAATTGTTCTGCTTTAACTGCAGTGCAGTTGATTACATTGCAATTTGCAATTAAATATCCTTGGACACACTGCATCAGACATGGGCGCGAGTGAACCTCTGGTCTCGTCTTTCTTTATGAAAAATACCATGGTATTGAATGGCAGCAGGCGTTATTTTACGGAAATCCATAATTATTTTGTTTCTATACGAAATTGTAGAGGTACAGGAGAGCTACGATTTCGCGTTGTGAAGTCAACATCTCCTGAGGATGTCCCGGTCCCGGTGTCGGAAGAAAGTGTTGGAAAATTGTGTGTGGTTGTTCCTGCATATTGTATCCACTTGTATCACACAGAATCTTTCCAAGTAGCGGATTATATTATAAACAAAACAAATTAATCTGTTTTATCTACCATGGTATTCGTAGGTAATACGACACCAAAACTGAAAGTACCGACGGGTTAGTTCTTATTACACGATAAACGAATAGTTTAATATCTGTTTTCATTGAACCGTGCAATATGATACTCAGACAAACAGCATGATGTGATAAAATTATTATTATGAACGTGATTCATATGTAGGTACTTCTGTATGTTTATAGTTTACTGCTGTATATTTGATGATTAAACGAACTTACCTTAAGTGAAGTTCTATCATAATTTTGTGAATTCCTGTATGAAGATATTAACATGAACACTTATTAGGTATCTACGCCAAGTGATAGCCATTCAGACACTAAAGTTGAGAGAAAAAATAAAAAAATTCAACATTTTTCATTACGATATCTCACGCTAGCAACACTGTGTCTGTCCTTTCATTTAGTTCAGAGTAATTATTATAAGAGTGCCTTTGTGCTTCGATAAGCTCGTCTTGGTAGGAGCACTACAGAGCACCCAAATATGTATCAAATAATTTATATACATAACTACACAATATTATACATAACCATACAATATTATATATGTAAATATAATATATATATGGGTTATGTTGTCTTCAATAAATATTTATTATTATTGTAATATGTACATTTTTTATTTACAAATTCATACATGGGTTTTTCCACAAAACAGGGGCGGGAGGGTGTTAATAAATTCATACAGGAATTCACAAAATTATGATAGAACTTCACTTAAGGTAAGTTCGTTTAATCATCAATTTTGATTCATTCCTGTATTCGATATTAACATGAACACTTATTAGGTAGATGTTTAGAGCCATGACATTTGTAAATAAGAAATGCTTTTAAATTAATAGAATAATAAGCATAATCGCTTAATATTGAGCAAAAAAATAAAAATAACAACTTAAGTAGATATTCAAAGCAAATTAATAATTAATGGCATAATTTTGTAGAAATATTAAAACTGTAATAGATAGTAAATCAATATTATTAGTATAATATATTAATAATAATATATGTACAAAAACATATATTTGTATATGTGCGAATACCAAGGGTATATTAAGACTATATTCTAGCAATACTGCTCGTATGTAGTCTTGACGATTAAAAGAGGTTTTAAACCTCTTTCAACAAGCTTGAAAATATTTGTATCAGTTAAAACTTTTAAATGCAACACTTGATTAATCGTAATAAATTGAGCTGTTAATATGCAACCATGAAATATACTTATATTTTAAACAGTAAATTGATCACGAATATATTTTTATAAACTTGAGTAGAATAAATATTACCGAGACATATTTTTGGAAAGAAAAAAAATAAGATCAATTTATTAATATATAAGATTAATAAATCTATGGGTTGCAGAGAACTAGTTCGTAAATTTTTGTTCATCTTGACTTCACTTTACGAAAATACAGGAGTAGGCATTAGTATTTTCGTAAAGTGTTGTTTAATTTTATTCATAGCTCTTTAGAGTTATTTCTTTTAAAGGAGTTAACAATGATATTTTTATTTAATTTCCATAATAATATTGTTATTTGGGTTTTGGTGTAGGTACAGCTCTTTAATAAGGTCATTAAGATTTAAAGTGACCTTAAATTATATTTTTAACTGAATAGGGTGAAGTAAGAATATTCTCAAGAGATATTAAAAAAAAAAAAGAGCCATAGAGAAATCATCTTATAAGCCTATTTTAAAGTTGATTCTGATACAAAGGCTGATGAAGTAACTGTATCTACTGTTTATTCCTGAGTTCTAATAAAGTGATAACAATAGAAACTTATCTGAAAAAAGCATGTTTTCTAATATTGTCAGACAGTAAACATGTTATACAATATTATAGTATATATGTATGTATAACCGTGTTGAGTTTCTCATTTCACATAATATAAAAATTTTAACTGAAGGCATAATTGTTATTCTTAACAGTTATTCATGTTATAATGTAATGTTGTTTAATATCATTAATTGTTATTTTAACAGTCACCCCAACACTACTATCGCTGTTGTACTGGTTAGTTGTAAACAAAAAAACCACATATATAATTGGAATACAAATATTAGACAATACTTTTTAAGTTCTTGAATTTCTGCATCAAGACCATTTTTCAATTTAGCAGTCTTTCAGTTGAAAAATGTGATCTGATTTTTCAAAGTTGATAATCGCAAAAATCAACGAGCAAAATATGTAACATGTCAATAGGTAGACATGTCGAAATGTTATTCGCGATTGTTCGCGATTAATGCTTTGTTGACTTGTTGCGACGATGAAAAAAATTTTTTTTTTTTGTCACTTACCCAATAATTCCACTGTCATCACAGGAGATAAAAGTCTCTAATCTTCGTTTAATAATAATCAGTTAATTACATACCACAGCTGAAGTACTACTGTACTGGTATTCAAGTTCCTAGTGAAGCAGTGATGACCCAATTTTCAATTATCATTTGACCTTGGTCAGTCATCATCGAGAGCTAAATCCTTGCAGCGGCGTCATCCATCGACATGAAAGTTAAACAAAATATTACACTTATTTAATAATGATTAAATACAGCAAAAATTAAATGTAGGCTATGTATCAATTCTAAAAGAACAAAAAAAAAATATGATACATGCAAGCCAAAATTATGAACCATCATTGTTCATATTATAATAAATCCAATGAAGTGTTTAATGATTCTATGATCTTATATATCTATTGGTAATTTCCAAATCCTTTAACATTTTTGATGCATAGATAACCATTAGTTAATAATTAGCGGCGCGATAGCCTGAAAATAAAAATATTTGATCTCGCAAAAATTAATTTGGTCTTTAAATATATTAATTTCCATTGCGTAACGTTATTCCTAGGTATGGATACCGATATTCCTGTAGATATAGGTACAAGTATACCTAAACATAAATTTAAATAAACATATCATCGATTGTTTTCTACTTTTTCCATATTTATTATTCATTTAAGAAATTTAAGAAATAGTCAATTATAGAAATTATAAATAACTTTGATATTCAAAAATATTGCATTCTTTTAAAAGCATGCATCCTAACTCAGTTAAAGCATTGATAAATTTGATGTAATATCTAACACATCGAGTTACGATGAAAGAATGGTTGTATTAAATACATGTATTTGTAATGGAATAACAAAAAAAAAAATTAAGTATGTTATCGAATAGGTTGTCTCATATTCAATTTTATGTGAACAGAATATAATAGCCAAGTTTTTTGCCCGACCTTCTCAGTGCAAATCCGCTTTTCAGATTCAAGCTTTCATAAAAGCCTGTAAATCAAGCCCATGTGAAAAATTAATGAAGATCATCATTTTCATTTTTAATTACTTAAACATGAAAATTAATTGTAATGTTAGTGGTTTAATAGTTTATAAATCTTCATAATATAAAACCTTTTGTATAAAAGTAAATTATGATGAAAGAAACTAGGATAGTACCTAGATACCTAAAGTGTCATTGCACTGCATGCGAACTAAAGGAGAGAAAAAAAATTACACATTAAATTCTGTTCATAGTTTTGAGAACATAAAGAGAGAAAAAAATATATTTTTTTTTACTCATATTTAAGCACGATAAAATAATATCATCAGGCTTGAATATTTTATGAATGTGGTTATTCTATAAGCGGCAAACGTACGAGTAAGTAGGCTTGCCTTCTTACCCCGACCCGACTATAGGCGAACATGCGCGAGTCCGCACGAGGTTCGAAACAGCGCAGCACTCCGCCAGCACTCTGATCGGCGGCCGCGCGGCGCCTGACTTGACAGGTCGACGGAAATGTCAAAAGAGGACATCAATAAGTACTTGCAAGGCTGTTTTGCTCCTGGTGTTGTTCTTGTGGGGAAATTAAGACTCTTCTGTCCTGGGTAAATCTTCGAGAAAAGTCGTCGCAAGAGACGAGTGCTGTCCTGCGATTTGGCCCGTGGGTCCACCATGGACCGACAGGTGGATTGCTCAGATATTCCTTCAGTGCCAGTTAATATTGGATCTTGATTAACTGTATTTCATATTATTGGTAAAAGACATAATATACACAGAAGTTATTAGAATATTATATTATCAAATAAAATTTTTGTGTCTCACTCGTACATTTCAAATTTTGAGTAGTATTACTAGTTGATTTTGTAAGACGTTGTCAATGGAATTTTTATTGATGTATCTATAAATAATGACCACAACAAGAAACGATTCGTGTGGAAGACTAAAATAATTGTAAATAGTGCATTTGATTGCGGGTACTTTTCAGACCTGGTCTAGTAAAGTAATCTTGGTTCATTTAAATTAGCAGACAGTAAAAGAAAATATTGATATGAGGGTATATCGAAATAGTTTCTAAAGGTTATCGTTTTGATCCTTTATATCATTCCAATACAGTTGGTGATAAAAAAAAACAGCATCGCGCGGTGTTCCCAGGTGGTTACCCATCCAAGTATTAACTGCGCCCGATGTTGCTTAATTTCGGTGATCGGACGAGAACCGTCAACCGGTGTTTTCAACATGGTATGGGGGCGTTTAAGCACCAATTTTCCTATTTTGGAAGTTGCTTACAAGATAATCATGTCATTTTTGGGAATGATTAATCCATAGGCGTTGTCCCAATAACCATCCTCAATGTATATTTTCGTGAAGGTCACACTCTCTAATGAAGTGTACCCAACACTGAAGCATAAACTGCAGAATATACTATGTTGATTGACTTTTTTGCAATTATTAATATAGAGACGATAATCTTATTGACTCACCCTCATGTATGTCGTCATGATGATCACATCCTCTTATGCAGTGTCCTCAACATAGATGCTTTGCAATTATTTTTTGCAATTATTAATACAAAGGCGATAGTCCTCAGGTTTTTCACCTACCAACTACCCTCAATGTATGTTGTCGTGAAGGTCACACCCTCTAAATGAAGTGTACCCATCACCGAAGAATGCATCTTGATTAGCTCCTCTTGCAGTAATTAAAACAAAGGCGATAGTCCTTCCAACTACCCTCAATGTATACTACTGTGAACGTAACACCCTCTAAGAGGTGTACCCAACACTGGAGCAATATGGATTTTCTGAACCAATAATAACAATTCCGTAGATTTCACAATTCGTTTTGACGATGAATCCGATAATTTTGAATATTTCTTTTCGGATACTTTGATTTCCGCAAGAAATACTTATAATCACTCACTTTTTTTTATACGAGTTTAATAATGTTGTGTTGAACGGCCGAGCACTAGAACGCTAATGGAAGGACAGACACAGTGTTGCTAGCGTGAGATATCGTAATGAAAAATGTTGAAATTTTTTATTTTTTCTCTCAACTTTAGTGTCTGAATGGCTATCACTTGGCGTAGATACCTAATAAGTGTTCATGTTAATATCGAATACAGGAATGAATCAAAATTGGGCGAAGGTTACGTCTTCTTGATAGCTGTATTAGTTAGGTGTAATTTATCTTCGTACCACGAATTTATTTATACTTATGTACATTTCGGTGATTACATTATAATTATAGTAATAGTAGCTGACCCCGCAAACATTGTTTTGTCATTGGGGATATAAAAATAGCTTACGACCTACACTCAGACCGAACATATACAGAATCGGTAAATTTCAGAAGAATCGGAGCACGAGAAGATGCGCTATAAATTTACTAATAATTTAGTGAAGTTATAATATCACTAAAACGAGCCTGTGAATCTATAAGTTAGACCGCTATAAACTTGGGCCTCCCATAGTCTGCGGGACGCGGGGAGGGAGCTACTCAACCACTTATCTCTATTCTATGGATTAAACATTCTATACAATTCAGGCTAGGTTCACTGTGGATCCATAGAATGGGGATCAGTGCACTCTACTAAGCAGCTGTCAGAGACAGACGTGAATTACGCTACACACGATGATAATAATCTTGCGACGTGGATATTCTCAAGATGCGAGTCATTACATCGTATCGTGTATAGCCGATCGCACACCCGCCCCGCGTCCCGCAGACCATGGGAGGGCCAATTTTATAGCGGTCAAAGTACCTAATGAGGAAGATTAAAAAAGATTCGTGTAAGTAATTATAATTTCACAAGTTTGACGATATCCTGGCTCCGAAATATGCACTTTTCTTCACGCCTGTATACGTATGAGATGTGTTCGTATGGGCGGGTGGTAACGTTGTTTGTAAGTAATATTTTTATGGCGACTCACGCGCAAGCTATGCCGCTACAAAAACTATGATATATTGAGATCTAGCGGCGCTCCGATAAAACTGACGGACGGTCACGAATATTTGTTAGTTACATAGTTATACTTCTTATTTTATAACAAACAAACATACCACTTACATACTTAACTGTTATCTCACCTGATGGTAAGTGATGATACAGTCGAAGATGACTTGGAAGTGAGTAAGCAACCCACGGTTTCTACACAGCATTGCGCCGGAACACTAAGTCCTTTTCACCATCCTTTTTCTGTGATCGGCAGTTGTGCCGTATACTCTCACGTCTACTCTTCTTCTTCCAATCAATCAATCAATGTCTTTATTTGCGAATTCGGGTTCATTACAATAAGGTCATATTCAATAGTGTAAGTGTTTCCAAATTCACTAGTATAATTTTAAAAGTATCAGCCGTCATCTTGCATAAACTCTTTTTACAGTCATCAATAATTTTCTGGTCGCCTTTATGTAACCGAAAAGACGTATACTACTTAATGACGTCACAAAATATAATAAGAAGTTTAATTCCAGGAATTATTCTGCCGCGATAAAGGTGGTCAATTCGCGGAATGCCAGGTAGAGGTAGCCAGACAAAGCATCGGTCAGCAGCTTTTGTTATCCGTCCCATCTCTGAATACAAGCTACCAAACAAATTGGCAAAGATGATTTTTTATTCGGTAGTGTTTTAAATATCGATGTCTTATAATAATACAGTTGCCAGCATGTAACTTGGTAAGTTTTGGAGTGGTGGGGGAAAGTTTACGCATCGCACACTTCGTGCAACGAAGCGCGAGAGAGACAACAATCAACTGACCAACCAAAAACGCGCTTGGATCCCGTTACTTCGTTCCCCGCGCCCCGCGCTCTAACCAAAGAGACCCAAAAGCGCAATATAAAGCTATTCCTTGGTCTGTGCCCAAAAGCATCTTTCGCGCATTTTTACAACTTACCAAGTTACGTATCGGCAACTGCACTATGCCAATAGCAAACCGCCCGTGTGGCAAATGGCAATAGTTTGGGGAAAACAGGAAGACGCCTGTTGCCAGTAAGTGTGACAGAGATAGCTTCAGGTGTTTCCCCCCTTTTTACTGCCTCACGGGTAGCGACTGTTTGCTACAGATTATAAGTTTTGTCCGCGGCTTTACCAGCGTGGGTTCGGTTTTCTACAAATCACGTATAAGTAAATTGTGGATTCTTCTTATCTTCAATCTCATCCAAAATGGTTCAGTAGTTGCGGCGTCATTTCGATGATTTTTTTTTGAAAATCTGAGGTTTCTATAGGACAGATCGACAATCTTTTAGGTCAGCGTTTGAAAATGTTAAATAGAACCTCAAGTTTACGTTACAAAGATAACTATGATAGGTATACTCCACATAAATTAATTGAATGATCGATCCAGAAATGAAAAATTATACCTACTAATAAATAAAGCGTTTGACCGACAAAATATGTCAGTAGACATCGATTCCCCGAAAGGACACAGACAACGGTCCTCCTCAAGTGTACAAATGGCGTTATTTAACCGATAAAGGGTCCTTCATGAGTGTGAAACACGCATTATAAGACGATAAATTAGATAACGCGAGATGAACTTGTGAGAATTCAATTGTTATACATCTTAGCGAACTAACTACTTACTTAGGTACTTTTATGAAATTATATCTTATACCAAAACAAATTATAATCCATATTACGCTTTTCGATTATTTTTTTACTTGATTTTCGTTTAAATACGAAGAAGTAAGTTGGTTAATAGACCTACCGAACACAGAAAATTTCATAAGAATCGGTCGAGCCGTTTCGAAGGAATTTGATCAAAAATACCGAGACACGAGAATTTTATATAATATCTGAAGATGGTTACTTATACCATAGATTTACCCATATAATACGCAATAAGTAAATCTAATATAATAAAACACACTCAGTAGAATTTGGTGTAGGGAAAAGTGAAACTTTTGTACAGAACAACGTGTGTCTAGCCGTTTGCGTTGTGAAGATGTTCAAAGACAAATAAGTTTCGTTTTCAATAGAATACACAACTTAAGTACAACTTTAGTAGGTCACAAGTAGGTATACTTGCTATGCTTAACGGGCCATACTCATTTTTGTACAATCGTGTTTCGATAGAAACACGATTGTCTTTAGAGATATCTAAAGTTATAGCAAATAGATAAATGAGATTGTACAAAAACTCAATAAGTAATTTTTCCCACAATTTTTTTCACTCTGAAATTTTATGTAGGTATTTTTTTTATTAGTGTCGGTAATATTAATTGTCATAACAAACACCATGAAATAACTGTTTTATATTTTTTTAATTACGAATGTTTTTTAATTAGGAAAAAGTCATGTTTGTGATATTGCCTCGCAATTTAACCTGTCGCACGCACATTCGTTAGAGTGAGAAGGACAAAAATAATAATGGGTCCGATAAACAAAACACCTTTTCCCACCAATTTTAAAAACGAGTACAAAATCACCTTTGTTGTATGGGAGTCCCCTTAATTTTTATGTTATTCTTATTTAAATATTTATTTTTGAATTAAATATATGTAGGAATAAATTATACTGTCAATATTTTAAGCGTCAACCTGTTGCCGATATCAATATCAAGCAAAATCAGCAATAAAATCGCGTTTCAATTATAAGTTTTTGTTATAGCTTCAACATAAATACATCATCTATGAAAATTTCAGCTGTCTTACTATCCCGGTTCAAGAGATACAGTCATTTCAATTTAGCCCAGTTCTGATAATGGTATCAATGAGAAAACCATATAAGACTAACGTATATTATAAAATTCCTAAGGGACAAAACAACATTTGCCGGCTCAGCAAGTTTTATATATACATAAAGTTCATAAGAAGCTTTTTATATGTACTTACAACATTTTTGTGATCGAAGATTTGTCTGCGTACCAAATAAAAATATCTTGTAATATCATCAGTACCACTTAGCTGTGAGATGTAAATTAAATAATCCCACGTGATACCCATAAAATACTCTAATTCCATGGTGCAGCCTCAAACCCCATGTTTTATGGTGGTCACAAATACGGGTTTACTGTGCGTAGGCGATCGAGTCCTAACTGGACCCTTTTACCTACCGTGGTCGGTGGTACCATCTGTAGAGATACAAAGTACCACCATAAAAACACTATACCTACTGGTGGTAGATGGTTTTCAGAGATACGTACACAAAGAGTAAAAACGGAACCCTATTATTGAAACTTCGCCGTCTGTCCGTCCGTCCGTCTGTCACCAAGCTGTTATCTCATGAACCGTAACAGTATACATGATGTATTTTTGTTGCCGCTATAACAAAAATTACTAAAAAAATAGAATAAAATAAATATGTAAGGGGGCTCTCATACAACAAACGTGATTTTTCTGCTTGTTTTTGCTCGATATTGATTGCGACAGGTAGACTTTTCAAATGTTCACGAACTATTTAGATTTATATTCACTTTAAAAATAAATAGTTAAATTAAAGTACAAAAAAAATATCGGGGCTCCCATACAACAAACGTGATTTTTGCTCGTATTTGAATTTGGTGTGCCGAGGTGTTTAGTTTACTTTAATATCTATGAGGTATTGAGAATAGGTCTTGATAGTACAGAACCCTCAGTGCGCTAGCCCGACTCGCACTTGACCATATTTCTGTCTTATAAGTTTCTTGTCCCAATACTGGCCTAAGCGTTACCTAACTAAGCGTTTTATCATTCACGAATGAATTGGTTTTAATCTGTTAACTTTCTCAATTTGAATCTGTTTAAAACCATTCGAATCAAGCGAGCGTATGATTGAAATCACCTTTTGAACTATCATTCTTCAATCATACTAAAATGATTTAATTTTAATGAACCTGTGAAAGATTGTTTCATATCGGGCCTGCCCGCCTGCCTTACTGAACGAATACATTAATTTATACATTATTCATGTGGATTTATGTACAAAATTGGGTGTAAGACTCCTTTTGTATTTAATAAAAATTATTACTTTATTTTATTTTAATTATTACTAGGTGCGGCAACCGTCTAAAATAGGTCCATCTTAACGGCTACCTGTAGCTGTCTTAATCACAATACAAGTGAGCATGGCTGCATTCGGTTGAATAAGAAGTTATAACGGAAATCGAACCCGGACCTCCCACGTTATAAAACCACAGCGCACACGCTCACGGCAGGAGGTTGTCACAATCATAATCTGTATGAGATTACCTGTGGTTTAAACCCTTAGGCTGCCTGTCCATTGGAGCGGAGCGAGCCGGCGGTGCGGAGCGCGTGAGTATTGCGGAGCGGAGTTGCGGACTTTGTCTGTCCATTGACGCGGAGCGAGACAGCGGTGCGGAGCCAGCGAGTATTGCGGAGCGGAGTTACGGACTGTGCGGAGCTAGGCCGAGTTCACGCAACGAGTCATTTGAGCGGAGGGCGGCGGGTGGTCAGCTCAGTCATACGCGAAATATTACGGAAAACAGACATGTTGTCGACGCAAAAGTTAAAATGTTACTACCTCACATTGCTCCAGGAAGAAATGTTGGACTCGGAAGAAACCGAATTACTTACAACATACTATATTAATAATTCTATAAGAAAGCATAGATTTTGGTTAAGAAATCATATCAAGTATCGTTCAGTACACGGTGAATATTATACTTTTTTCCGAACTGCTGATGAAGAAACTTTCGAAAATTCTTATAGAGTTTCTCGATCTACTTTTCATGAACTGCACTCTCTGGTTCAACCATATATTCAGAAACAGGACTCAAACTTCCGAAATTCCATCAGTAGCTGTGAAAGGTTAGCAGTGTGTTTAAAGTAAGTACTCATTTTAAAATCAAAGTAACTTTTATTAATTTTCTAAGTTGAAAAATAATTCAAAAATTGAAATTAATATTGTTATCCACATATTGATCTGCAGTTTCCTCCGAACCTGTTAGCTCTACTACAGGCGTTCCAGTTCTTCCAGTGTTCTGAGTTTCTGGAACATCTGAAGCGGTAGCAGTAGATATATTGTAGTTATTTTGTGGTAATGTTGATGAGTGTTCAGTAGTAGCCTCAGTTTCTTCAACATGTGAAGAATTTGCAGTATTATTACTGATATTTATATTGCCTGATGTTGGTGTTGAGCTTGTAGAGTAACCATAATTATTCGGAGAATACCAGGACTGTTGCAAATTAGTTTCTTCAGCTGTCATTACAGCATTAAAACAATTTTTTTTAATTTGAAGTTGTAAATAATATGGCAACTTTTTTGTTGACGCAGCCAAATTTAAGAAAAAAGAGTCTATTTCATCATACTTGTCCTTGGCTCCCATCATATTTTTAACTTCCATACGTTCTTGTCTTAAAAGATCGCGGTTTTCTTGATTTTTTCTCAATATATCTAGGATCTCATCGTTCTTCCTTTTTCTCGATGTGGATGGAATCGGACCAGATGCTGTCGAATCATCGGAAAAATTGACAGAGGTAGGATTATTTGATGTTGATGGCAAGATACCGCTTGATTCTTGAGAATTATCATCAATATTTGGCTGATTTGAATTCTCATTTGCCGAGTCTTCTAAGGATTCAAAATTTGATGCTCGATCTCTGTTACACATGTACGGTAGAAGAAATGACATGGCGTTTTGATATTTCCACTCCTTGCGTTGTCTTCTAGCCTGTCCACTCCTTGTTGCATTTTGTCGTTTTAATGCATCTCGATGGTTGTCTCTAAGTTGTTTCCATCGGTATTTGGCAGTTGTAACTGAAACAAGTAACAAACACATCACTGTAGTATTACATGCACATAATTAAAAAGGTAAAACTGTTATTATTTTTTATTTAGGTACTTATTTAGTTTTGAGTAATTGTTAAAAGTTTTTTTTTATTATTTTACAGATATTTAGCAACCGGCCAGTCATTTACGGGGATAGCAGAGAATTTCAGGATTGGATTAAAAAGTGTGTCACGTATTATAGAAGAAGTTTGCGATGTTCTTTGGAACGTATTGCAACCATATGTTATGCCAGAACCAACAGAAAACGACTGGAAAAAAATTGCAAAGGATTTTGATGACCTATGGCAATTCAAAAATTGCTTAGGTGCTCTTGATGGCAAGCATGTATATATCAAGGCTCCTTCGAAATCAGGGTCTTCATTTTTCAATTATAAAAAGAGGTTTTCTGTAGTTTTGATGTGTTTAGCTGATGCCAGAAGAAAAATCATAATGGTTGATGTAGGATCTATGGGAAGGTTTTCAGATGCAGGAATTTTTGACGACAGCATTTTCGGAAAACGCCTAAAAGAGAGGAGGTTAAATTTACCTCAGCCCGTACCACTTTATCAGGACGGAGAGCCATTGCCATTTGTATTTATAGGAGACGAAGCTTTTCCATTAATGGAAAATTTTATGAGGCCATACCCCCGTGATGGACTGAATTCAGAAAAAAGAGTATTTAATTACCGCTTGTCACGGGCACGTCGCATTGTTGAAGCAACTTTTGGGGTACTGGCACGAAAGTGGTACGTGTATCATAAAGATTTCGAATGCAAAATCGAAACCGTTGATAAAATAATAAAAGCAACATGTGTGTTGCACAATTATTTTAATTGATCGACAACCTGATTACCTAAACAGTAACGAAAATAACAAGGAGCAGATATTAATCTCAATGGGTAACAGAATAGAAACACATTATAGAAACGAAGGTTATCAAGTTCGAGAAATGTATTGTTCTTATTTCAATAATCAGGGGAAAGTTCCATGGCAAGATACTCGCATTTCGTCACGAATTTCAATCAACAATTAGAAAAAAACTAAAGTTCTATTAAGTAAAGTGTGCAAGAAGTGTATGCTATGATATTTATTTTAATAAAAATATATAATTACCGTCTTTTATGTTCACTTCATTAATGATTACATTCCATGCAGCATCCTTTGTTTCGTTACATTTATAAAATTCCGAACTCGTGTCCCACAGGCAAGGAAACTTTTTAACGCTTTCGATGAGTCTTTCATCCATTTTTCAAAACTCTTCGTTACACCAAGCGCACGTACGTATTAGTCAAACTTCAGCGGCATACTATCCCAATATCCTATACCCCCGCCCCCGAGACCGGGCCGTTTCCCCGCCGCCGCGCCGGCTCACTCGGCTGCCCCGCTCCGCCGCTCCGCTCCGCCGCCTCGCACCGCTACCTCGCACCGCTACCACGTGCCGCTTCCGATAATGTATGAATTTTTAAACTAGCTCGCAAATCCCTTTCCACTAAAGCGGAGCGGAGATTTCATGCAATCCTATTGGTTAATATTTCTTCGTTTCTCCGCTCCGCTGCCTCTCTCCGCGTCAATGGACAGGCAGCCTTAACCCTTAAAAAAGTACGCGTCATCACGCACTCAAAAGCGGTGAACCACAAACAAAAAAACTTTACCCAGAACATAATACCATCTCGTCCGCTCGGAGCGCTCTTTGATCCATTGTCTAACTCTCCTTTACTAGCAAGTACGTAATAGTACTCATATCGATACACGGTACCATAAAATGACGAACGAGATCTGAGTGTTAATTTGGTAGGTGTTAAAACTCATACATAACAATCATTGGTCAAGTGCGAGTCGGAGTCGCGCATTGAGGGTTCCGTACCTAGATAGAGGTAACCAATTCAACCAAACATCTCCTGCCCACAAAATTCAAAAATGAGTAATGCAGGGGTTAGGCCCTTCGCACACGGCTCGTAAGCGAAAGCGTAACGTAATCCTCGCATACGACGAGAGCAGTACGAGCACGAACATTTTCAAACAAGTCAGCAGACGAAGCGGTGTCGCAGTGAATTGTAGGAGGCATAATTGTCATATTGTTATGCATAGCGTCAAAACGATACACTTGCGCTTACGAGCCGTGTGCGAAGGGGCTTAGTGAGCTGTCGAGGCAAGTTTTACGGATATTTGTTTAGTAAATGCATCCAGTGATTCCAGAAGACATTCGGGATCAATGATGCGGCACAGAATGCATCAAGCGTTGCGTAACATGATTTTGGCTCGGATCCATACATTGTGCAATCCGGAGATGCAAAGCTGGTTCACATATATTTGGTTAAAAACGCTAAAATCAGTTTCCATTTAAAACAGTTAAAAGGGTTAAGAAAACGAGAGTTCGTTCCATTGTTATCGTACCTAAAGCAAATGTAAACTTATTTGGATGCGGATGGATAAAGGGGATCAGTACAAATCAGCCACCTTTTGTGAAAAAGGCGAAACTACCTGATTACGCACCGCGCCTGTGCACGATGAATCAGCGGGCAACTGCCGGGCCCATCAGAGCAGTCCAGCGGATTCTCACAGGCAGCGGCGGTGGCGGGTCGAAAAAGGCCCGCCAAAAAAATTTTATAGGCGATTTGCACTGGGTTTTATCCCGCGACACAGAGTGACTTACGACTAGGTACTTACCGGCGCAAGAGACAGCCAGCACGTGGAATCCGGGGAGTGTGTTCGTGTATGATGAATGTAGTGTGTGGTGTCTGCGGTGTTAAATGCAAAGAAACACACTCGCCCTCCTCTGAAGGGTCTTTCGCGGCGGCGGCACGAATTCGCGGGTAGCGAAGCGAGTCCGCGGCGGCGTGGTATCCAGATCGCGCGGGAGCACAAAAAACAGTGTTCCGGATCGTCAAATGGGCCCGCGGCGTTCGAACGAAGCGGCGGACAACACAACACACGAAGGAGCGCAATAAATAGGGCTCGTAAAACTAAACGACACGGCGTGGCCGGCAAATCTTCAACGCGGGCAACGCGGACCTTGGGTATGGACCGTTTCGATCGGCTTGTAGCACCGGACTGCGCGCGCGTCGCCGATGCGGGGAGGCGCGATGCGCGGGGGGCAGTGATAGCCGACCGACGCGAGGCGGCCTAGCGTAAACTGGAGTGCTAGCGTAAAGCGCGAACACCCCCGCCAGTGGACCCATGGATTTGGAGTCCACTAACAATTGGGCAACCGGGATAAGGAAGAGACGGCTCGCTGCAAAACCGAATCTCCGACCATTACCTCGGCAACTCTGGGAACCCCATCGGATCCATATATCAATTTAAGAATGCGTCCACGACGCCAGCACAAAGGCAACAAATTAGGCTCCTTAACTAGGACAAGATCACCAACCTTAGGTGGGTCGGTCTTGTCTGACCACTTAACGCGCTGCTGCAAAAGATGCAAATATTCTAAATTCCAACGATGCCAGAAATTTTGGGTCATCTGCTGTAGCAATTCGAAACGAGACAACCGTGAGACCTTCACGTCCCTGAAGGGGTACTCGGGCAGGGCGTTAAGGGGTTCACCAATTAGGAAATGACCGGGGGTTAAAACTTCCAGGTCATTGGGATCGGACGATAAGGGGCAGAGTGGCCGAGAATTGAGGACAGCCTCAATCTTACAAAAAACGGTAGCGAGCTCTTCAAATGTCAAAATGGTTTCACCTATCACGCGTCGGAGATGCGTCTTTGAGACCTTGACGACGGCTTCAAAGATCCCGCCCCAGTGGGGACAAGCTGGCGGGTCAAAGGTCCAAGTTATCCCCATCTTGGACATTGCCGTGCCGAGGCCTATCTTATTTTCATTCAAAAATTGGACGACTTCCTTCAAATATCTATCGGCACCCTTATAGTTGGTCCCACAATCCGATCGGATCAGGTGCGGATATCCTCGGCGTGAAACGAAGCGGCCTAGCGTGGCTACAAAGGCTTCGGTGCTGAGGGCACTCACCAGTTCTAAGTGTACGGCCTTGGTAGCCAGGCAAACAAAAACGCAAAGGTAGGCCTTGAGGGAACGAGCATTGCGGAGGCTGGAGCTCTTGACGAAGAACGGCCCCGCAAAATCCGTCCCGACCGCCGAAAAAGGGCGCGAGGCCACGACACGGTCGGTGGGGAGGTCCCCCATAATGGGCTGCATGGTGCTGGCCTTCAGGCGGTAGCACGGAATGCACTTAAAAATGACGCTTCGGATGGAGCGTCGTCCCGATAAAATCCAAAATTCGCGCTGCAATATGGCCGAAAGGGCGTTGCAGCCAGCGTGGGCATTTTTGACGTGGTAATGCGTCACCAACAATTTTACAAAAGCGCTATTGTTCGGAAGCAGCAGGGGATGACGTGCCCCATAGGGTAAGTCAGAATTCCGGAGGCGTCCACCAACGCGTATCAATCCGGTGTCATCCAGGAAGAGGTTTAAGCGGGCGAGCGAGCCTTTCAAAGGTAAACCTCGCTTCAGTGTCTCAATAGCGGACTCAAAATGCTCCAGTTGAACCAAACGTATCCAAAAGGTCCGGGCCTCCTGTCTCTCCAGGGGCGACAAGACCGGGTTCGACATTTTGTCGCGTGGGTTCCGAGCGTTGTGGGTGAAGCGCTGAATCCAAGCCGTCACCCCAATCAATTTATCAAGGGAACTGTAGCGTTCCTGAAGATAGCTCAGCGAATTGGCTGGCTTATCTTCCACAACTCCGACTCGCAAGCCAGGTAACACATCGGGCTCGGAGAACCTACTCTGAGGCCAGGCGGACTCATTCCGAGTCAGCCAGTCAGGGCCCCACCAAAGAGAGTGGTTGACAAGGTCGGAAGCTTCACATCCACGGGAAGCACAATCTGCAGGGTTCAGGTCCCCTGGCACATGTCTCCAGGTCAACGGGGTTTCCGAATTCTGGATTTGGGAAACCCGGTTGGCAACAAAGACTTCCAAGTTGTGGGGAGCGGCTCGCAACCAACAAAGGACAATTTCGCTGTCCGACCAGGCGTACACGTCCGTCAGGTCAACGATCGATAGGAGGGACGTACGCACGTGGTTGAGAAGGCGCACCAAAAGAGCGGCTCCAGACAACTCCAATTTGGGTATCGTCAAGCGTGACCGAATTGGGGCCACTTTACTTTTCGCCAAGACAAGATGGGTTGCGACCTCGCCGGTGTCACTGACAGTTCGCAAATAGACCACGGCTGCGTACCCTTTTTCGGACGCATCACAAAAGCCGTGGAGACTGGCGTGGCACCTTCCGGGCGGTAGGAAGCAACGAGGCATCGAAATCCGATTAACATTCGGAAGTGAGGCCACAAGGGAGAGCCACTCCAGTAGCCTGAGACCCTAACCTCCCTGAGGCAGTCGACAAAAGTATGGTCTGGCATACTGACTGCTGTAGATCCAAAGTCTCAGGGGAGGTGGCTAGGTGGCAGCTAGGGTGGCGGACACCTAGCGCGACGCGCCTTCACCAGCGGGAGCCCACTGACGGGGGTACTCCGGCTGGGGCGCTGCTAGAGAGGGGGAGGGTACCCAACGTGGGGACCATCCGGCATAACCAACCCGGGGTCGCACCATGCGGCTAGCATCCGGGGCGTGGTAGGGAGCGCCTCGACCTAGCACGGGTGGATGGCGCTCCAGTTGCGTCCACACATGGAGGGGAGGCAAAAACCTAGACGGTTCGACGCTCATTTGAGCGGCCGTCAGACACCCGTCATAAAAATGCGAGGGGGGTTTGACCCTCCCCTGGGGGGGTGTGACCCCCCTGGGGGGGTGAAGCCCCACCGCCCCTAGGGCGCTGGTAATCAGCAGGGGACCGTTCACCCATTTGGGGCCGCACCATGCGGCTAACGTCCGGCACCCGGTAGGGATCGCCTCGACCTATGGTGGGAGGATGGCGCTCCAGTCGCGGCCACTCGTGTAGTGGCGGCGAGAACCGACGCGGGACGACGCCCAATGGGGCGGACGCGATATCCCCGTCGTGATGACGCGAGGGGTATGTGACCATGCCGCGGGGGGGTGAAGCCCTCCTCCGGGGGGTGGAACCCCTACCTCCACTAGGAGGTTGGTGGTCCACCGAAGAACGCCTAACGGGACTGGTCGGGTGGCCAGGACTAGCGCCCCCGCCCATGGGGGGGGTGCGCGATCGAGCGCCCCCGCCCATGGGGGGGGTGCGCGACCCAACGTCCTGGCGACCGGAAGCACTCCGGTTAGCGCACAAAAGGGCCGAATGGGCACCGCCGCAATGTGGGCAGGGCCGCTGGCGCGGGCAGTCTCGTACGAGATGCTGGCCCAGGCAAGAGAAGCACCACTGGCGTGTCGACACGTATTCTCTCCGGGCCGCAACCGGTTTGGCCAGGAAGTGCGGACACGAGGAGACCTGGTGGCCGGGGTGCCGACAATAAGCACAGGGGGGGAGCTTCGTTGCCACGGCCCCGCTGTACTGTGACACCCGGCGACCTTCTCTGGCGTCGGCTCCACGGCCTCGCCGGTTGGGGCCGGTCCCCGCCGAAGGGCCAGTCCTTGCCCCACCCCCTCGGACATGCTCGGACCTCCCAGGGGCCACTCGAGGGCCGGTAACTCCAGAGTTATCGGCCTGGAGGCACTCCTGCTCCAAAAACTTCAGGAGGTCGGAGAAAGGGGGCAGGTAGGTTGCACCGTCCCCTCCGAAGCGCTGCTCGAAGCGGAGCTTAAGCTCCGACGGCAGGCGGGAGAGCACTATGTGCAACAACAAGAAGGACCACTGGTCGACGGGGAGATCCAATCGACGGAGAGCATTGGTGGCCACAATGCAAGGGTTTAGCAAGGCCTCTCTGAGGCCGGCCACCCCGGTGACGGCGGGCAAGGCGAGTAGCTGGGCTACATGTGCGTCGGCCAACCGGCGCACATTTTCATAGCGCCTGGCCAGCAATTCCCGAGCCGTGTGGTAGCTCTCCTCCGAGAGGTCGAGGTGTCGCACCACGTCCAGGGCCTCGCCCTGTAGCGAGGACAGTAAGTATGTCAGCTTCTGGGTGGGGGACAGGTCCTTCCTGGCGTGGACCAGACTGTCGAATAACGCCAGGAAGCCCATCCACTCTTGAAGCTGCCCACCGAATTTGGGCAGCTCGATCGTGGGCAGTTTCCCGAGTAATGCCGGCTGTGTGGGCGGTCGGCTGGGGAGTCTCTAAAAGCGCCACTTCGACGCCTTTCATCAGCGGCGGTCCGGATCCCATGGGCGGCCTCCACCACCGAGTCCATCAGTTCGAAGAACTGGTCGTAATCGGCCTGAGCCGTCCTCAGTACCTCCTGTTCGGGACCGAGGGTGAGCAGGTCTTGAAAGGCCTGCTCCACGGAGGCCTGCCGAGTCCGCACCTGGTCCGCTCGGTGTAATAGGGCGGCGGTTCTATCTTCGCGGCCTATCAAACCCGCGGCGGACGTCGCCCAGCGAAGCTCAGACTGTATCTGTACAGCTAGCTTTTTTATGTTCGCGGACATTCTAACAAATTAGATGTAAACAAAATGTAAAAATAAAGTAATAATAAATTGAAAAGGCGGCCGGCAAGTCGGCGGGCGGCGCGAGTGCAAGCAATAATAAATTGAAAAGGCGGCCGGCAAGTCGGCGGGCGGCGCGAGTGCAAGCAATAATAAAATTAAAGCAATAGTAAACAAGTCGTATCGCGGTCGCGGTCGTACCGTAGTCGCAATGAACAAAGCGGCGCGACCGTAGTAGGTACGCGTGTTAAATTACGGCGAGCGGGCGGTACCGGCACGCAAGCAAAACTTAAAATAAAAATTAAACTTATAATTATAATAAGCGGAACGCGGCCGAAACGCGGCGTTAACGCAGCGGAACTGGCGGCGATTGCGGAATTTCCGCTAACAGCGCGGCGAACGACACGGCGCGTGGCGGAAAGCGGGATTTATGCCAGCGGCGCAGAAAATAAACGGCGCGGCGGGCAAAACCAGCGCAAAACGCAAAGCGAGGTGTAGACAAACCACGCTCTGCTACCAATAATGATTACGCACCGCGCCTGTGCACGATGAATCAGCGGGCAACTGCCGGGCCCATCAGAGCAGTCCAGCGGATTCTCACAGGCAGCGGCGGTGGCGGGTCGAAAAAGGCCCGCCAAAAAAAATTTTATAGGCGATTTGCACTGGGTTTTATCCCGCGACACAGAGTGACTTACGACTAGGTACTTACCGGCGCAAGAGACAGCCAGCACGTGGAATCCGGGGAGTGTGTTCGTGTATGATGAATGTAGTGTGTGGTGTCTGCGGTGTTAAATGCAAAGAAACACACTCGCCCTCCTCTGAAGGGTCTTTCGCGGCGGCGGCACGAATTCGCGGGTAGCGAAGCGAGTCCGCGGCGGCGTGGTATCCAGATCGCGCGGGAGCACAAAAAACAGTGTTCCGGATCGTCAAATGGGCCCGCGGCGTTCGAACGAAGCGGCGGACAACACAACACACGAAGGAGCGCAATAAATAGGGCTCGTAAAACTAAACGACACGGCGTGGCCGGCAAATCTTCAACGCGGGCAACGCGGACCTTGGGTATGGACCGTTTCGATCGGCTTGTAGCACCGGACTGCGCGCGCGTCGCCGATGCGGGGAGGCGCGATGCGCGGGGGGCAGTGATAGCCGACCGACGCGAGGCGGCCTAGCGTAAACTGGAGTGCTAGCGTAAAGCGCGAACACTACCCTTAGACCCATTTATTTTAGAACACGCCCAAGCGTTTACAGAAGGAAGATAAAGAATTACATTAAAGAATTTCAGTTTACACATCTCAAAAATATCCAAAAGCCCGTCCTACGGTACCCAAATGTGGTAATGAGCTGATGATGAACTAGAATGCGGGATAGCGGAAATTCGGTGACAGGTGCATAAACCTTTTACGTTTGTTTTTGTGCTCGCGTCACCTAAACTATTGTTATGTAAACATTATTTGGACATAATCAATGTAGGGTAACCATAGTATCGGCATGTTATTTTTAGGGTTCCATTATACATAACAAAATGGTAAAAATGGAACCCTTAGACGCCACTTCATCCTGTCACAGTCGAATCTGAATAAGTGAGAACTGGGCTAGCAAGAAAATCTATTAGTGAGAGCCAGTGTGCTGATTCTGTATCGTTCAGTTAGTTAGTTAATAACCCGCACTGGGTTATTAACTAAGAAAACGGAGGCATAAATCCTATTTTTGTATTATTTTTGTACAAGATAGCCACTATCATGGTATATTGACATGATACCATACCAACCTAGGTTGGTAATTTGTGCAAAAATAGGATTTTTGTCTTCGTTTTCTTAGTTAATAACCCAGTTAGGGTTACTAACTAACTAACTGAACGATACAGAATCAGCCCACAGGTCCTGTCATTTTGCCCTTCTAATTCTGAAACCCAGGTTATAAAAAACCTCTATAAAAAAGTTATCTCGGTCCCTTGAGCTCTTACGTAACCAGGTTTGATTGTATCTGTCGATAATCGACATAGGAATAGTTGTACAGAGTTTATTAATGGACAAAAAATATATGTATTAAAATATAACAAATTATTTTTATTTTTATTTAAAACTGGAAATTATTTATTTGCGAAAAATACAAACAAAAATAACCGTAGATTCTCCCCCAAATCTTTTAGGCTCGGTTGCTTGACTTGACTTTAACCGAAACGTTATAGTTAAATATGGCGGTCTGACTCTTATGTCTTTCGAAATAAGGGTCAGGCCGCCATATTTAACTATATATAACGTTTCGGTTAAAGTCAAGTCAAGCAACCGAGCCTTAGTCAATTCGCTTAGAATGTGTCGTTACAAGTACATGCGCACGGTCGGCGTCGTTTGATGTCGTCGTTGTTCTCAAAGGACATCAAACACAATTCTAAGCGAATAGACTATTATAAATAGTAAAACGATAGCACAGAATTAATATGCGAAACCTTTAATGGCTATTTTCCTCAATTGGTACAACTTGTGCTAATGTAATACTACGAAAATATTAACTGATAGTCTGGTCACCCTTTCTCTAAAAACAGTAATGTGTCCACATTTTCCACGCTATTAAACACGGACAATGGTCATGCGCAATAGAGCGAAAATAGTTCAACTAAATTGTGTATATTCAAATGAATTCTTCTATTGGAAGCCCTTTCACCCTTTCACAATTATTTCGTTAAATACTTTAAATCGTTTTATTTCTATGGGCCTCGTTGGCAATCGTATAAACTTATAAAGAAACTGTTTTGTAAACGTATTGGACGCAATTTTCTGATAAATACACCTTTTTCACCTCTCATGTATTCAATAATGTCATTTTGGAAGGAAGAAAAAAAATGTTTATTTGGGATTCAAATAATATTACACAATAATATTTTGTGAAATTCCTTGGCTTGGCTTTTAGGCAATCTATACATTGCCTGCGTATTGTATACAATACCGGTAACATACATATTTATTTAAATTCCCTAAATGAAATTGAACTACAAATAATGTTTGGCTTGTTACACATATAATGGGGTTTCTAGTTTATGTATCGACCTGGTTTATTTAAATCACGGTTTGCTTCAATTACATTTATTACTTTTAACACTTGAGGTGGAAGCGGGTGAAAAATTGGGTGAGGAAAGATCTACTTTGCTGTTTGAATGTTTCTTTCGATTTAACTCATGATAGCGAACGGTGGGTTAAATAAATATAATTTTAATAGGGAAATTGTACATTTTTCAACAAGGGATTACAGTTAACCCTTTCATACGAGCTGTTTTGGTTAAAATAATTATAGGTACAATATAAACACGATAAGACAATTTCCAAAAATAAATAAAAAAAGAAACAATATTTTGTCGAAATAATATTTTATTGGATTAATGAGACATTACGAAGGACCGAATAAGTAAAACAAACTTTAGCCTACATAGAAGTCTTTGACTTTAGCCCGTAAATTTGACGACCTCCGTGGTTGAGTGGTTAGCGTGCCGGTTTTCAAGGCGCCGCCATCTCTGAGGTTCCGGGTTCGATCCCCGGTCGGGGCAATGTAGAAAAATAACTTTTCTACATTGTCTCGGGTCTGGGTGTTGTGGTACCTTCGTTATTTCTGATTTCCATAACACAAGTGCATAAGCTACTTACTATGGGATCGGAGCAATGTATGTGATGTTGTCCTCTATATATTTATTCATTATTATATATTTATAAAAACTAGTCACATCTCTATTGAAAAAGAAAAGTTTTGATACATTCGGTACAGGAATATACCAAACTTGAACTACCAAGGCAACATAATGCATATGGAGATCGGTGGTTAGCATATGAATCCTGTGATTCAGAGACCGACGGACGGGTCTATTGTTGCTCCGTTGTTAACGAAATCGACTGGGATCGAGGTCAGAGTGTTCATCTTTGATTCTTTTGATACAGCCGACAGCATTACTGGCACATAAAATTATAGGTAGTTGTTTTTTTCTTTCTGAGAATTTTCTCTGATATCTTTTTTTATCAGACATTACACACATTGCAATCTGGCAAAGTAAACGAAAGCTTGTGTTATGGATAGGTCCCTACTAGATAACTGGTTTTAAATATTTATAATATTTAATGAATTGTACATAAATATAATTTACATAGAAAATACCAAGACACTGGAAAACATTCATGCCCAGCACATAAATATTTACCAGTTGTAAGAATCGAACCCACCACCTCCGACGCAGAAGGCAGGATCACTACTTAGGCAATGATGCGCCATTCGGTCGTCCATTGAAACCAAACTTTGAAAGAAAACCCCATCCAAACTCATTCATGTTTCTCAAGTTTATTATTTATAACCTCACACTTTAAGGTACAGTCTACTTCAAAACTCTAAAGTACGCGTTTAATTTATTGCACTTACCCCATAGGCATATACCTGTACCGCCATATTGTTTAGTGCAATTCAAAATTAGAACCGTATCCAAAACGTCGGATGCCGGAAGTCGGCCATATATTTCGGACTTGAATAAAAAGCAAATGAATCTGACAGTTCGAAATTCGAACATCTAATACTCGTCGCCTCCGGTTTACGAGACACTGATTAAGTTTTTAACGGCCTCCCTAACACAGCTCTCTACTAGCAAAGACGCACCGCCAAGCGATTTAGCGTTTCGACGCGATGGCGTGTAGAAACAGTTTACTCACCCCTTCAAAGTCAGTAGGATAACATCTTCGGCTGCATCATCACTTGCCATCAGGTGAGATTACAGTCAAGTGAAAAGATCACAGACAATCTTAATGCTTTTGAGTCGAAAAATAACATATTTAGCCAAATCAGTATAGTGAGATTGAACGTAGTACTAAACTTAGGTGGATTTGGGATATCCGGAACTATAATCCCTGGTAGACCTGTGAATTTTACTAGAAGGTAAGCGTTTATCTGATTTTAGACAAGAATCTATTAAAACTGACCGTCATATTTAACGATTACCCGTCTGTTAAAGTTATTTGAAGGCTTAAGGCAGACAATTAATACTCTCTAAAATTGTGAAAGAAAAATCGTATAGAAACTTGCATGTTTTCATAACCTTCCCAAAGGTGTGGAGAGGGAGTGCAGAAAGCTGAAATTAAAAATTCCTGTCTAATTTCAATCAATGGTCGACCACTAGTTGGAATATATCTATCCGTATATTGTTGTGGTGGGTATTAAATCGCTTTGTATTGATCATCGTCTGACAAACCGGTGGTTAGTAAAAATAAACCACATTCTCTATGGCGGTGTGCGGCATTGTTTGGTTTTATAGTGATGTTGCCGCGACCATACGTGTGTTCTATTCATTCCAAACGAGCATTTTCTTGTTTCGTTTAAGATGTGGTTACTTATCGTTATTTTTGTTAACTAATATCCGATTCGTTGGATTTATTTATTTCCACGTCACATACTCGTATTTCTTGTTCTTCGTCTGGAATTCTGGTTGGGATCTTGACGATTACCTGAAAAAAAGAAAATAGGATAAGTTATAATTCAAGTAAACACACGAATAAATAATTTGGTCAAGTTCGAGTCGGGCTCGCTCACTAAGTGTTCCGTACTATCAAGACCAATTTTATTATCAATTATATTAACTAAACAATTAATCTGGTTCAAAAACTACAATAAATTTTCAAAAAAAATCATGTGAAAATTTCAACTAAGTATCTATCACGATTCACGGACCAAGGTGCATGAGATACAGCCTACTAACATGATGTATAAAGACATACCGACGGACGGACAGTGGAGTGTTAGTAATAGCCAATAGGGTCCCGTTTTACCCTTTTGGTACGACACCGTGAAAAAATAAGAAACTCATAGAAACATTTGTGCCAAGAATGTATAAGTTAAACAAAAATATACTCGTAGTTTATAATTAGCATCCCCATCCCACATGTAGAAGAAACGAAGATATCCTGCGCGGCGACAGTTTTATCCTCATCCTTTTATAGGACAAAATTAGCTTAAGGAGCACACCACGGCTGTGCCCGCGAAATTCAAATTTTTCGTGGTTTTTCGCGATTTTTAAGCTAATAAGACATAATAGGCTTATGGCCGTGAAATTGCGATAATCCCAATATCTTCTTCACGTGTTTATATAAAAATCTCTGCTCGAAAGTGTCGAGTTAAAGAAATTAGTCTGAGATTTGCAAATTAGTCTGAGACTTACATAAAACTCGATACTCGGATTAATTTCCTAGGATACATATTTTTATGCAAAGATTTTGATATAACCAAGTAAAGATGATACTGACATTCTCGCAAATTGATTGCCATAAGCCTATCATGTCTAATTAGCGTACAAATTGCAAAAAACCACGAAAATTTTGAATTTCGCGGGCAGACCCGTTGATTTCACGTTAAGGTGCTGCACTGATTTTTTGTCCTTCTCACTCTTACGAATACGTTGATTAGCTTTGCGGAAGAATTTAGAGCTGTTTTTCATTTCAGACCATTATGGTGATTTTGACGCTCATAGTAAAGGCCCTGCCGGCTGCGTCCAAGGTCGAAGGTCGATTCGATTCCGACAGCTGGAAAATCTATGTCGTCGTCATCATTTAAGCTGATGGACGTCCACTGCTGGACATAGGCCTTCAGAAATGACCGCCAAAACGCCACGATCTTGCGCCGCCTGGCGCTAGCGACTCCCCGTGACTTTCTTTATGTCGTCCGTCCACCTGGTAGGAGGATCTGCCAACGCTGCGCTTCCCGCGTGCATAGCCGCCATACCAGGACCTTAGATCCCCAATGTCAATCGGCCCTACCAGCTATGTAATCCATTGCCAATTCAGTTTTGCTACACATTGACCTAGATATCAGTCACTTTGGTTCTTTGTATCTGAAGTAAGCATGAAGTTTTCAGTGTTTGATGAAGGACAACCAACCCACAAACAAACTCACTTTCGCATCTACATTATCACACATTGACGATTATTTGACGACCTCTATGGCGCAGGGGACGCACGCTCGGATTCGAGTTCGGGAGGTCGCGGGTTCGATTCCCGCCAAGGGCCACTTTGGAATTTTATAATTTCTAAATTGGCTCAGGTCTGGTCTGGTGGGAGGCTTTGGCCGTGGCTAGTTACCACCCTACCAGCAAAGACGTATCGCCAAGCGATTTAGCGTTCCGGTACGATGCTATGTAGAAACCGTTGGGGTGACTTAACTTACCCTTCCAAGTTAGTACGCTAACATCTTCGACTGCATCATCACTTACCATCAGGTGAGATCGCAGTCAAGTACTAACTTGTATAGCGTAAAAAAAAAACATACAGTCAAACAAAACCGTCCCACATCGAAACACAGTACATCAAACAACTTTCCCAAATTACAAACCAACAAACGGTTAACTAGTTTTCTCGGTGCTATAATAATTGTGTTAGCGGTAACCATTGCCTTTAACTACTCGTTAACGATCACTCGATTCCGCTGCATTCCGATTTCGATTAATATTATTTCGATTATTTATCACTCGTTCTTATATCAATTTGTTTGTATCAGGTTCAAGTAATGACATTGAAAATTTCATTTTCTCAAACAAGCTTTCAAATTTGAGCATTATTTTGACCACTTCTTTGGGACAAACGAAATTGCTAATTGGTGTAGCAGCAGTCGGCAAAAGTTGTATGAAAATCCATTAATGTCGTGGATTAGTTGTCGAGTTTTACTTAAGGGGGGTGGGTACCATTTGGGCGCGAGAATCCAAATTTTATTTAGTTTTTCCTTAATAGTGAACTTATTATACAACGTAGCCTTATGGCAATGAGTTTTGCAGACACAACATTTATGCATCTACATGTTTTTCATAGAAACTTTGCTCAACAATACTCATTTACTTAATGTTGATTCTCGATAGCTCGAAATCTGGGACACTGCAAAAAAAATATCTTACGGGAACCAATCTGAGGTGAGTGGGAATTTCCGAGCAAAGTTTCTATTAAAAACATGATAGATGTATAAATATTATGCCCGCAAAATTCGTTGCCATAAACCTACAAGGTGAAGTTAGTCTGATATTTGCGAAAAACTAAATAAAATTTGAATTTCGCGGGCTAGTAATACCGCAAAACCCCAATAAAGCAGTAATTGTATAACGAATCTTATACAAAAATGATCATCAAGTGTCAATCTTGCAGAATATGAAGATGATGGTAGAGCGCTGAGTAGGTGCATTGTATAACCTAACATAAGCTATACAAACTTAGCATCGCACGACGATTTGAATTCGTTGTCAACGCGAATTAATCTAGCCTTCTCGATCTCGTAATGGATTCCGCATTCCATTATGAGTATCTAGACTGTAATGTGCAATTGAGTGGGTCGCTTTATTGTGAAGAAACTCTTGTTTTTATTGTCCACCTTCCTAATTGTTAAGCTTCACCAGGGCACGGAGTACAATAATAGTACCTAACGGTAGAACGTTCGCTTCGCAAGTTGATTTAAAGAAATGGCGACCCTAGCGCTCACACAAAAAAGTGTAATTGCCTGGCTCCGCCGCCGCTATGCACCTAAAGTCGTGCTCTCTTTCTATCACGTAACTTTATCTCTTTCGACGTACTAAGGCTGCCTCGTAATCAGACGCACACAGTGCGTGAAATAGTTCGTAGAAGAACTAACGCGTGCAACCTAGTCGGCGCGCGGCAGGCGTCTGAAATCGGTCCGTCGTGACGGCTAATTTTTGATTAAACGGACGCGATTGGCTGACGCAAATCAAGTACCCAATCAGCGGGCAGAATTCGCTAGCGTTTACGATAACGATGAATACGTTTATCTTACGCAATCAGGGGGCAGGTTGATATCGTGAACATTGAAGAAGGACCCTTCTTTATACATGTTAGTTTATATAAAAAATACCAGAAAACTCTCGGACCGCTCCTAAAATTAAAACTAGCAACTTTTGTTCTATGACTTTCTTTGTAACTTGATATTTTGCGCAATATCAAATGATCAATATTTATTATAAATGTACCTACGAGCTAAATTTCAAATTGCTAGGTAGGTTTTATGATGAGTGAACGAGGCAGAAATTTTCTACACAGGTAAGATATTGTGCAACAAATCTAGTTTTTAAGTATTTCTCAATCGATGAATTGCATTTTTAGGACTTGATGTCAATTCATCAAAAATAATATTATTGTGTATCAAGTTTCAGCACTATACACTACAGCAATTATTATTTACTAGCAGATACCCGCGGCTTTGCACGCGTAAATTTTAGTTTTAACTATTATACGGGAACCATCCATTTTCCGGAATAAAAAATACCCTTTGTGTTAATTTACATGAAATCTATCTTCATTTCAACTTTAAACCAAAAATTTTCAGTAGTTGTGCGTGAAGGAATAAATTTTCTTCCGCATGAATATCTGTTTTTCCCTATTATCACGAAAACAATGGATTTTCCCGAGAAAAAAGTAGTTGATTCTAGGATATAATCTATCTCTATTCCAAATTTCAGCCCAATCGTGCCGTCACTTCTGAACCGATAAATTTTCCGAGATGAAAAGTAGCCTAAGTATTCAATCCAGGATAAAATCTATCTTTTTTCCGAATTTCAGTCATATCAGTTCAGTAATTACTGCGTGAAGTAGTATTTTAACCGCGTGAATATCAGTTTTTCAGTTTTCCAGCCGCCGGACACCATAGATTTTTCCGGGATGAAAAGTAGGTTTTGTATTAATCCAGGATATAATTAATCTATCTCGATACCAAATTTCAGCCAAATCAGTTCAGTAATTACAGCATGAACGAATATTTATTCGTGGATTTCTGTTTTTCACTATTATCATAGAAACCATGGAATTTTCCAAGATGAAAAGTAGGCTTTGTAATAATCCGGGATAAAATCCATCTCTTTTCCGATTTTCAGTCATATCAATTTAGTAATTACAGTGTAAAGTAGTATTTTTCGCGCGTGAACATCAATGTTTCAGGTTTCCCGCGAAAACCATGGATTTTTCCGGGATGAAAAGTAGAATATCTATAAGTTCTAGATATAATCTATCTCCATTCCAAATTTCAGGCAAAGTTTAGTAATTACGATCTGAAGGAATATTTTCCCCGCGTGGATTTCACTATTATCATAGAAACCACGAAATTTTCCGGGATGAAAAGTAGCCTATGTATTAATCCAGGATAATATCTATCTCTTTTCCGAATTTCAGTCATATCCGTTCAGTAATTACTGCGTGAAGTAGTATTTTTACCGCGTGAATATCAGTTTTTCAGTTTTCCCGCGGACATCATAGATTTTTCCGGGATGAAAAGTAGCTTTTGTATTAATCCAGGATATAATCTATCTCAATTTTAAATTTCAGCCAAATCAGTTCAGTAATTACGGCATGAAGGAATATTTTTCACGCGTGGATTTGTGTTTTTCACTATTATCATAGAAACCACGGAATTTTCCTGGATGAAAAGTAGGCTTTGTAATAATCCAGGATAAAATCTATCTCCTTTCCGATTTTCAGTCATATCAATTTAGTAATTACAGTGCAAAGTAGTATTTCTCGCGTGTGAACATCAATGTTTCAGGTTTCCCGCGGAAACCATGGATTTTTCCGGGATGAAAAGTAGCCTATTTATTAATCCAGGATAAAATCTATCTCCGTTCCAAATTCCAGCCAAATCGGCTGTGCACTTGCGGCATGAAGATTTTTTTCCGCGTTAATTTCGGTTTTTTACTAATCCCACGGGAACTATGAATTTTTTCGCGATGAAAAGTAGCCTTCGTATTAATCCAATATATAATCTATCTTTATTCATAATTTCAGCCATATCAGTTCAGTAATTACGGCGGGAAGTAGTATTTTTCCCGCGTGAATATCTGTTTTTCCCTTCTCCTGCAAAACCCATGGATTTTGCCGGGATAAAAAGTATCCTATTTATTAACTTAGTATATAATCTATCTCCATTTCAAATTGCATCCAAATCGGTTGTGTACTTGCGGCGTGAGATTTTTTTTCCGCGTGAATTTCGGTTTTTAACTTATCCCACGGGAACCATGATTTTTTTCGGGATGAAAAGTAGCCTATGTGGTAATGCAAGATATAATATACCTCCATTTCAAATTTTAGCTAAATCGGTACAGTAGTTGCGGCGTGAAGACGTATTTTAACTTGATAAAATCCAAACTTCGGACCCCCGTTTCACCCCCTTAGAGGGTGAATTTTGAAAAATCCTTTCTTAGTGCTCCCCTAGACCTCATAAGGTATCTGTGTGCCAAATTTGGAGTCTCTAGACCCAGCGGTTTGGGCTGTGCGTTGATATGTCAGTGAGTCAGTCAGTCAGTCAGTCAGTCAGTCAGTCAGTCAGTCAGTCAGTCAGTCAGTTTCTTCTTTTATATATATAGATGTCATAGGTATGAAGTTCAAGTTTCTTATTTCATCAGTATTTGCTACAACGGATATGAAGTATTTTACTTTGGAATAAAAGAAGAGGGGACGAAAATTCAAATTTTATTTATTTTTTAGCTAATAGTGGGCTAATGCCTAATACTGGCATTGTAGGCAATGGGCTTATGGCAATGAGTTTTGCGGGCACAACATTTATGCATCTACATGTTTTTAATAAAAACTCTGCTCAACAGAACTCATTTAGGTACTTCATATTGGTTTCCGATAACTCTAAATCTGGGAAAGTGCAAAAAATTTTCGGGAACCAATATGTGGTGATTGAATTTTCGAGCAAAGTTTCTATTAAAAACATATATTTTTCACACGCAACATTCATTGCCATAAACCTACAATGTGTACTAAGCCAATATTTGCGAAAAACTAAATAAAATTTGATTTTTGCGGGATGGTAGCGCCGAAAAGACGGCTATTAAAAACATGCAATTTAAAAACTATAAAGACAATTACTTTAAAATTTACACGTCATGCATTTTGGGTCTTTTATCTAAAATCGCTGTTAAGCAGAAAATTGATTTAATTATTGAAGTATAGCAACAGAAAATATGAGTTCAACAGAAAGTAGAAGTAGTAAGCGATGTAACAAATGAACAGAAATTCCACACCCATATTTATGTTAGTCGCGTGGCGAGAATCACCAATATCCTAACTGTATTAATAACTATCAAATTTGATTACAACAATACTAAACCTTATCATGAAAGCAATAAGGCAGACTTTCTAATTACCAAACGCTGTAAAAATAAATTAGGGGATTGTCGAATTTAGGATATTGAAATCATGCAAAATTGTACTTTAACCTTGTATAAACAAAGTTCAAATTTGATTGCAGTTGGTGTTACTAAGAAATGGTAGTCAGTCAATCATATGACCCTGGGGGGTGTTCCAATCAATCGGTCTCAAGTTGGAGTAATATTGCCAATTAAAGCGTCTGACAATACTGACATGTATTCGTAAGCTGACAAACATTGAGAGTTGGTCAAACAATGATGTCTAATATATTATTTTTGTCAAACATGCTTGGGAAGAGCATTGTTTCGACAACCTTCTTCGGGATAAATCGAAATTGCTCCTTCCATCCATGAAAATCTATCTCTATCGTGGTTTAGCGGTTGAATAAATTAAACTCATATCTCTCGCGTCATTCAAACATGTATCATTCTTTCAATCTGACACAATATGGCAAACATAGAAGGTGGAAGGTAAGGTGAACTTATCAAAGGTTTTATTTAAATTTCAAACTGGATTGCCAATAGAAAGATTTTTATTGGAAAACAGACAACAAATGAACGGAAAAAATACTGTTGTTGGTATTGATTTTGAAAATTTCTGCCTTGGTACTACCACCGAATATATGTATAATATTACTAAGTACTATTTAGTTTAAATTTCTATGCATTGTTTGAGAAAAGTCCTATACAAACCTTGACCACAAATAGGCATTGAAGGACTTACGCATGTGTGCCTCGGCTTCGCCTCGGCTGACATTTACACGTTCTTCCATCAATGCCTCTTTTGCTGGCCGCTGCAGTAATATACTACAACTAATATGCCAACATCAAGATGGCCTTGACAGATCATGTCAATAAATCAATCAAACACAAACAAATCATACCATTTCCATCATTGCCATTAATATGCACACCACAGCCATTGCATCAAGAATCCATAAGTTAATTCAATTCCCCACTAACCTCATAAACATAACTCAACCAATCAAACGCCTTAATTAAAACGATTGCAAGGTATTACCTCTGACTCATTCATCATCTAGTTATTACAATCGATAAAAAATACCCGGCTGAGTTTGCTGTGTGTATCTTCTTCTCAGTGCAGGGCGCGTTGGAACCCTCGTAAACTTAGTTTTAAGTCGACCTAGAGTTATCGCCATACAAATGTGACAAATATCATACTTTATAGACTTTTATTTAAGACTATAATGTAAAACATTTATAGGTATGTAAATTAATCGTTAATTTAACTCATAAATTAAACAATCAAACGCTCTTATTAAAACATGTTGTGTCAATCGATAAACAACAACCGGCTGAGTTTGTTGCGACCTTCCTCATTAAACTTCGCTTTAATTTTATCATCTCACACAAACCTTTTCTTGGAATTTCCAAGACATTTGTTGACAAATGGTTTCTTCACCATCATAATCTAATCCCTATCATAAGCTAGTACCTATTCATTACAATATATTCTACTTTATATTACTGCTGCAACTAACCCAATACCTTCATTTCTGACAATTCAACTTACTTTTACCTCCTGATCCTGACCATATGTCAGGCCATTTGGTCAATGGTTTACTTTATTGTTGTAGATTTACATTTAAATCTACTGTATTAATTTATAAGCTTTGGCTCTTAGCGAAACGGTTTAAAAGTTTAGGGCAAATGAATGTCCCCGTGTAACCCTCTTTTTTGATCCTCTTTAAGGGCATTGGGTACCATCCGGGCGCGAAAATTCAAATTTTATTTAGTTTTTCGCTCATAGTGGGCTAATTATACATCGAAGGCTAATGGCAATGTGTTTTGCGGGCACAACGTTTATGCATCTAAATGTTTTTAACAAAAACTCTGCTCAACAATACTCATTTACTTCATATTGGTTCCCGATAGCTCAAAATCTGGGAAACTGCAAAAAATTATCTTTCGGGAACCATATGAGATGAGTGGGAACTTTCGAGCAAAGTTTCTATTAAAAACGTGTAGATGCATTAAAAGTAGGCCCGCAAAATGCATTGCCATAAATTTACAACGTGTAGTTAGTCTAATATTTGCGAAAAACTAAATAAAATTTGAATTTCGCGGGCTGGTAGGGCCGCAACACCTTAAGGGCAATGGGTAACATCCGGGCGCGAAAATTCAAATTTTATTTAGTTTTTTGCTCATAGTGGGCTAATTATACATCGAAGGTTAATGGCAATGTATTTTGCGGGTACAGAATTTATGCATCTACATGTTTTTAATAAAAACTCTGCTCAACAATACTCATTTACTTCATATTGGTTCCCGATAGCTCGAAATCTGGGAAACTGCAAAAAGTTATCTTTCGGGAACCAATATGAGATGAGTGGGAACTTTCGAGCAAAGTTTCTATTAAAAACATGTAGATGCATAAAAAGTAGGCCCGCAAAATGCATTGCCATAAATCTACAATGTTTAGTTAGTCTAATATTTGCGAAAAACTAAATAAAATTTGAATTTCGCGGGCTGGTAGGGCCGCAACACCTTAACACAAAGAATTTAATTTCACTAAGTATTGCCTGTTTCTTGTATCTAAATACTTGCAGTTATTAACGTGAAATCAACGGGTCTGCCCGCGAAATTCAAAATTTTCGTGGGGTTTTGCAATTTGTACGCTAATTAGACATAATAGGCTTATGGCAATCAATTTGCGAGCATGGCAGTATCATCTTTACATGATTATATCAAAATCTTTGTATAAAAATGTGTATCCTAGGAAATTAGTCCGAGTATCGAGTTTTATGTGAGTAACTCGCAAATCTTGGACTAATTTATTTAAATCGACACTTTCGAGCAGAGGTTTTCATATAAACACGTGAAGCAGATATTGGGATTATCGCAATTTGACGGCCATAAGCCTATAATGTCTTATTAGCTTAAAAATCGCGAAAAACTACGAAAAATTTGAATTTCGCGGGCACACTCGTGGTGTGCTCCTTAAATTCGGCTGTTTTCATGTGCCGTCGAAGTACGGTAATATTTCTTTGTTTTAATGCAAATGAATGCATTTTTAAGGCGCAAGGTTTTAATTGATTCGTCTTAACCGTGGATTGGGAGTACATTTTAATGATAGATAAGTTCTGGAATACCCGTCTAGCCTCCTAAAATGTGTTTACCTTAGAAAATTGGACGATGTTATAAATTTCCATAAATAAATAAAATAATTATTATCATAGTCAAGTGCTAGTCTATAGTCTATACTATAGTAATATAGTTTACTCAAGACTTGCAGTAACTTCGTTCCAAGGTACTTTATGTTCTTGAATGCAGACAGATCGTTATCTCCAAGATGTTTAGTGGCAATTCACTTGGGAACTGAATAGTCGTCGTTTTTAAATAGAGTCCGGTCAAAGACTGAGAAAACTCTATAAAAAGGAAAACTGGGTCGACTCTTGATAGCGTTATAGTAAACTTAAAGTGACATCTTTAGTAGAGACGGAAATATTCGGCAAACTTTTAAAGGTTTTAAAAATGGTTGAAAAGTATTTAAACATATTAAACCTGTATTTAACATATTGGTTGACTTAATTAAGGGGAATAATTGTAACAAAAAATGATAAGAATTTACGTTACTACTGAGTAACTGTAATACCTAATCTAATCTGTGGTAAAGAAAAATGTTGTGAGCGTGGTTTACCTTAATCTCCCAAATACCTAGTTATGTGAAGATATTTTTTTTCCTCCTAGAAACACTAGTTTTGCTTCAAAAACCACTTTTTGCATTGAAAGTTTTACTACGTTATTACACAGGGTTAAAATTGAATAATCATACCATTGCTGATCATACAATTAATAACTATTTGAAATTCATGTTTACCAATATTAGGTATATTAAATTTTAGAAGGTTTATATGATTCATAATTCACAAATACGGTTTACAGAATATTTTTACCATTCTAGTAATACAAGAAATAATATACTTAGTAATAAGAAACTGTAAAAAAAAAGAAAAATAATATAAAATATGGAAAATGTACTCCTAATGTAACATGTCCTAAGTACGTAAATATACCCACCTAAAATAAAGCAACGAAACCAAACAATCGATTTTGATCAAAGCAATTTAATAGCGTATCTACTATCGATATTCATCAGCCAATTTCCCTTGAATAGAGATGTAACATACATAAGAGGGGCGATGCCCCCATACAAGCCAATTTATTTTAGCATTGCAAATTATACCGGCCATTTTGAAACGGGAATTCCAGGGGCATACTTTAATACTACTAACGGAGATTTCATTTTGTTGTCGCCCATGACTAGCGTGCTTTGTTTACTGTTGCGCAGATGGCAGCATTGGGCTGGAAGCGCCACTTACGCGCGCGGCGGCGTCACTTACGCGCTCGGTGCCGCCACTGTCGCGCGTAGTGGCGCCACTTCCGTTTTGTTTTTACTTGTTTACTTGTTTTTACTTGTACAAAGGGTGATACGAATGTATTAAAAGGGCGAAACGGGGAGAACGAGTCAGTCTGTTTCGAGTCTTGTTCTAGTCTTATTCGAGTCGTATTCGAGTCTTGATCGAGTATTGTCTTAGTCATGGCAGTCTTGATATAGTAACGCGAGCAGTAACAGTTAATTGATAGTGCAAAGTGAGAAGTCAATATGGTATCTCGTAATAATTTTGGTAACTGAACTAATATACTCTGCTTTTAATTTGGTTATTCTGTTACTTGTCTTAGATTTAAGTAACTTTACTAAGCCAGAGATATTAGATAGTAAATTGATTATTGTACCGTGCACCCGAGGTACCCTAAACCACGCTGACTGTATTTACTAAGCTAAACAACGTATATAAAAACCGTACCGTGATTTGGTAGAACTGCCGTATGAAGGTCACCAGCCCGATGTCCATTATGCAGGTTAGTACTATGATAGCGTGAGGTAATTCCGTACAGCGCCATCTCTTGAGCCGAACTTCAACTTATGATTTTCTTATACTAATAACTACTAGCTATTACAGTGTATGATCTAAACTTAATTTCTACAGCTAACCTAAACATCCTCCCCCGCCAAGGACAGTCAAGTCCTTGCTTTAGTCGGGCAAGTGACAAAGTTTTGTTATGGCTCGTTGTTTGATCCCGCTGTTGGTACGTACATCGTACATTCGGGTGAGCCCGTCTTTTCCTTCGTATTTTTTGACTACACGGCCTAATTGCCACTCTGCAGGGGGCAGCCTAGAATCCTTGATTAATACAAGCTGCCCAACCTCCATATCAGTCTTTGGCTTCAACCACTTGGGGCGCTGCTGCAACCGTGACAAATATTCGGATTGCCAATGGTTCCAAAAATTTTGTACAGTTCTTTGTATCAGTTGCCATCTGGTTAGATTATTCATATTCATGATATCATAGTTTTTATCTGGTATGGATACCATCGCTTCTCCTATCAGGAAGTGACCTGGGGTTAAATAATCCAGATCCTCACCTATTTCTGTTATTGGTCGTGAGTTCAAACAGGCTTCAATTTGAGTAAGTACGGTGTAGAGTTCCTCGAATGTCAAAGTCGAATTTTTTAAAAGTCGTTTCAGGTGATACTTTGTTGACTTAACACCGGCTTCCCATAATCCGCCGAAATTTGGTGCTCCTGGCGGTATGTACTTCCATCTAGTGCCTCTATTATCCAATTGACTTTGTAGCTCCGCAGGAAGTTCATTTTTTCCAAGTCTCCACATCTCTAACAAAGCCTTTTCTGAAGCGATAAACGTCGTACCATGGTCACTCCAGAGCTCCTTGCAGTGACCACGCCTGGATACAAATCTCTTAAAAGCTGCTATAAATGCCTCAGTTGTCATGTCGCTTACCAATTCCAGATGAATGGCTTTTGTTGCCATACAAATAAATAGGCATATATAGGATTTGTACGTTTTAGCTCCACGACCTTTACTCATTCTACACGTAATAGGTCCAGCAAAGTCCACTCCACTGACGGAAAAAGCGCGTGATGGAGTTACTCTAACATTCGGTAAGTCACCCATCATCTGTTTTCCAGCATTAGCGTTGTATCTAGCACATAATTTACATTTTCGATAGTATCTTTTAATACTTTGTCCTCCTTTAATTATCCAATACTTACTTCTTAAGTATGTAGACATCAATTGATAACCACCATGTAAGGTTTGTATATGTGCTTCGCGTATTAATAATGGTAAGAGAACATTGTCTTTTGTAATTATGATAGGGTGTTTCCTATTAAATTCTAATTTTGCATGTTTCAGTCTACCTCCAACTCTAACAACTCCCTCGTCGTCCAGGTAAGGATTTAATGGTAACAATCTACTACTTGTTTTAACTGCTTTTCCTTTTTTCAGGTTTGCTACTTCTTCTGGGAATTCAATCTCTTGTGCTATTTTCAAACATACGGTAAGAGCTTCTTCTTTTTCTTGACTGGTTATGTGTTTGGGTAATTTTTCTTTCCTTTTCAGATTCTTCCATCTTCGACAATATGCAATAACATGTAGTAGTTTCGTTAAGGATGAATACTTCTTCAATAACGTAATTTTTGATTCTATTTCATCTGTAGTGACATTCATCATTGCACATTTCACCGATATGCGTGTTTCTTCTGCTGTTTCAGGTATATCTACCGTTGGAAGTGTCAGTCCATCTTCATGAAGAAACTGCGGTCCTTTCCACCACAACTCACAAGTCTTCAACTGACTTGGACAAATACCTCTAGATGCTGGATCTGCAGGGTTTTCCTTTGTGTTTACGTAGGACCAGTGTGTATCGAGCTCATTACGTATTTCAATTACTCTATTCTTTACGAAAGGAGTCCATCTGTTTGGATCACCTTGTATCCATGCAAGGACTATTTTGGAATCTATCCAAGCAAAAGTTTGGTTTAACTCTATATTTAAAGTCTTCATTACATGCTTCACTAACTTAGCTAGCAATACGGCTCCGCATAATTCTAATCTTGGCAAGGTTAATGCCTTTACAGGTGCTACTTTAGTCTTCGCTGTGACCAATGCCACATTATTCGGTTTACCGTTTGAATCCAAAATCCGTAAGTACACTACTGCAGCATATCCAGCAAGTGATGCGTCTGAGAATCCGTGTAGTTCAACAACACTATTGTTACAGTACCCAACCCATCTTTCAATTCGGATTTCTGACAGGCAAGGTAAGTGGTCTTGGTACGTTTTCCATTCATCTTTCAGATCCTCAGGTATTTCTTCGTCCCAATCTAACTTTCTTAACCAAAGTTTTTGCATAAATACCTTTGCGGTAATTACTGCAGGTGTCAGCCAGCCCATTGGATCGAACAACGAAGCTATATGTCTAAGTACATTTCTTTTAGTCAGCACTTCAGTGAAACAGTTCTTTTGGGATATTCTCAAGTTATCTGCATGTTTGTCCCAAATTATTCCAAGTGTCTTTATGCTCTCCTTCCGATTCATATCTATTTCTGATGACTTCGCTATTTTTTCAGGCGCGAGAGTTCGCAGAAATGTTTCACTGTTTGAGGCCCACTTTTGTAATTCAAAACCCCCATGTTTCAGCACTTCAGTTAGTTGTCTCTGCATTTCTATCGCTGTTTCTTCATTATCACTACCTGCTAATACATCATCCATATAGAAATCTCTAAGGACAATCTCTTTGGCTAAAGGATACTTGCCATCCTTTGACTCATCTAATGCAACTTGTTTCAAGGTTTTCATCGCTAGGTATGGTGCACATGCTGTACCAAACGTAACGGTGAGTAATCTGTAATCTTGTACTTCTTCTTTTGGGTTAAATCTGTACAGAATTCTCTGAAAATCACAGTCTTCTGGCCGCACTCTTATTTGGCGATACATTTTTACGATATCTGCCACGAAGCATATCTTGTGTAATCTCCACCGGATTATTATATTTCTCAACTCTTCCTGTAACGATGGGCCTATCAATAACTCATCATTTAAGGAAATTCCATTAGATCCCTTGCAAGATGCGTCAAACACGACACGTACCTTGCTTGTCTCCTTATCTTCCCTTATCACGGCGTGATGCGGGAGGTACACTGCCTTGTTTTGCATCTGTTCTGGTCTTACAAGTTCCATATGCTCCAGTTCTAAATACTCATGCATAACTCTGTTATATTCTTCTCTATGTTTTTGATAGTCTAATTTGTTCTCTAAGCTCTTAAATCTCTTTAGTGCAATTGCTCTCGAATTTTCGGGTAGGCTTGGATTGTCTGTTCTGAATGGTAAACTTACAATATATCTACCATCAGCTTGTCTCTTGGTCTGCTCGTAAATTCTCTCCGCTCTAACTTCTAATGCAGTAAGGGCGTTCTTTTGCTCTAAGGATTCTACTTCCCAGAATCGCTGCAGCATGGTGTCTAAGCTAACATTAAGGTGCATGCTGACACTGACCCTGTTCAGAGAATGCTCTGATTGTGCTCCTCCTCCAGAAATTATCCAGCCAAATTGTGTCTGTTGAGCAATGACACTTGGTACTCCAGTGTTGCCTTTAATTATTCCGGTCATCAAAATCTCTGTATAAATCCCCACTCCTAGCAATATATCAATGGATCCCGGATTGCTGTAACCTGGATCGGCTAATTGCAGTCCTGTGAAATGAATCCATTTATCGTTATTTATTTTCTTAGCAGGCATTATCTCGGTTACTTGTTTGACGACAAATGCGGTACATTTCAATTTGAATTTAGGATTCAATCGTGATGCGATTTCTAATTCTACCGCATGCCTTAAAGGAGAAGACATTATGCCAACCCCAGTGACTTGTCCTTCTATTTCTCTTTTTCTCAGTTGTAATCGTTGCGCTGTTGATTCCGATATAAACGATTCCTGAGAACATGGATCTATCAGAGCTCTAACCGTTTGTTCTCCTCTACTCGTACGGATGTTAACTAAAGCTGTAGCTAACAATGTTACGTTGCTCTGCGTAGATACATGGGATAAGATGTTCGGAGTACTTGCGATTGTTTCTTCTTTTGACTCTCTCTCTTTCTGTTCGGTATCGGTTTTTTCTAAATTCTTCGGGTTTGTCTCATGTAAAAGTGTGTGGTGTCTTCTCTTGCATTTATGACAGGACAACTTATGTCTACAGTAACTCACGCTGTGCCCTGGCCATAAACAGTTGAAGCATAGTCTCTCATTCTTTACAAACTCTGATCTTTTGGATGGTTGTAGCTTTAAAAATTCTTGACACTTTAAAATTATGTGATTTCCTTTACAGTAAGCGCAAGTAGTTTCTGATGAACTTTTCTCTGGTGCAGCGGTGTGAAAAGATTTGGTTTTTAAACTAGGCCTTTCTTTTTCTTTAGACTGTGTAGGTTGAACCATTTCTAAAACTCTAAATTTTCCTACGAGGAAGTCTTGAAACTTTTTCCATGTCGGAAGCTCTTGTACTGGTAAGTCTTTCAACTCCTCTTCCCATTCTTTGTGTGATTCTTGATCTAGTTTATTAACAAAAATGTGTATTAATATCGGATCCCAGTTATCAACCCTCACGTCATTGTTTTTCAGATTATTGAGGCATTCTGTAGTGATATCTAATAAATCCTTGATTCCCTTGGCGGTTGCGTAGGTGAGTTTCTTTTGTGATAGTAATCTATTGAATATTGTATTGACAATGACTCTTCTGTTATTGTATCTCTCTTTTAGCGTGTCCCAGGCCACTTCATAATTTTTATCAGCGATTGGTATGTGCTTCAGTAGATGCTCTGCTTCACCGGTCAAACTTGTTTTCAGGTAATGCATTTTCTGTATATTACTCAGTGACGTATTCGAGTGGATGAGTGACAGATACAAATCTTGAAAAGTATTCCAGTCATTATAATTTCCACTGAACTGAGGAATATTAATTTTTGGCAGCTTCACTTCTTGATTGTTCTTTCCACTGTTAGAATTATTTTGTGATTGATGTACTGAATGCTGAGGTTGCAATCTTTCTAAAACTTCTGTTAAATCACATTTGGCCATAATATATTCTTCCTCTCCCTTGGTATAAACATCCTCTTCGAAATATTCATGTCTCTTTCGTTGTTCCGGTGTTGCAATCTTTAGTATTTCTCTGTGAGTTGCTCTGAAATCCTCCCAATATTTGTCTAAAGTTTCGAGTTTTACCCTTACATAGTTGACTGTTAGTCTAGCTTTTGGTGTCTTCTTGAAGTTTACTAATGTTTTAGTGATTGTCGATAAATTATTATCTTGTAGTACCAACAATGATTCCATCTTTAACGTAAGTAGAAAAAATCTTCACTTAAAATTGCTAAGTCCCAAGTCAACTACTATATGTGAAAATTTTTAAAGTTCAAATTCACAAAAAATTTCTAAGTGTCAATTTACGAAAATATTTTTTATAAGTCCCAAAAAACAAAATTTATCAAAGTCCTAAATTACGAAATTTTTCTAAGTCCCAAGAAAATTCTATGTTAAATTTCGCAAAATTTGTCAAAGTCCTAAATTGCGAAATTTTTCTAAGTCCCAAAAAAAATCTAAGTTGAAATTCACGAAATTTATCTAAGTCTCCATGCAATCCATAACAATGGGCACATCACAACCACTTTCACTGTTCACATCACTTGCACAACACCTAACAACACACTGAGTGGGTGCTCAAAAATCCGAGTCTCGGCCTAGGTCCGACTCGATGGACCACTTTGTACCGTGCACCCGAGGTACCCTAAACCACGCTGACTGTATTTACTAAGCTAAACAACGTATATAAAAACCGTACCGTGATTTGGTAGAACTGCCGTATGAAGGTCACCAGCCCGATGTCCATTATGCAGGTTAGTACTATGATAGCGTGAGGTAATTCCGTACAGCGCCATCTCTTGAGCCGAACTTCAACTTATGATTTTCTTATACTAATAACTACTAGCTATTACAGTGTATGATCTAAACTTAATTTCTACAGCTAACCTAAACAATTATTTTATGAGAATGAAATGCTCATAATATTATGATTATTTCTAGGATTCCATGCATAAATGGTAAAAATTAAATGAAATAAAGAGAAAGAACCTATCAATTATCAATTGCAACAGCAGATGAATAAATAAATCAGTGAAAATATTATACATTTGATTGCTTGTTATTAGTTAACGGTTTTAACACTCGTAAATGTACAAATTAATTAAGTACGGGAGTGAGTCTTAATTGGTACAGGGCCAAGGGCCGATGGAGGCCATTTTGTTTGGTGTTTAATTAAAATTATCGTATGGTCGGTTCTTCTAGAGTTGCCACGAATAGTGATTTAGCCGAATACCGAATACCGAATATTCTGCAACGCTATCGGCCGAAGCGCCGAATATTCGGCCGCCGAACATTCGGCACTAAGTACATGCTTGTCGACCGCAAAATCGTGTCGCGACCTGTCTCACTCGAAAAGAATACTGTCGCAAATGAGATAGATTTTTGTTTGAAAACTACTCGCCTAGATAGGAAAGCTGATCCTTTCAAGTGGTGGTCAGCAAATGAAAAGCAATACCCAAACCTTTCAAAATTTGCTAAAGTTTATCTTTCTTCTCCCGGGAGCAGCGTGTATAGTGAGAGGTTGTGTTCTGAAGCTGGTATCATTTACGATGAGAAGCGTAATTGTTTGCTACCATCAAATACTGAAAAGCTTGTTTTTATCCATCATAATTACTTACCGCTGATTAATTTTACTTATTAAAATATTGTAATTTGGTAATAAATACAAATCTTGAGTAATATGATGTGTCTTTTCTGTCCACGATTTGGTATTCGGTATTCGGCCGAATAATAAGTACTATTCGGCCGAATACCGAATACCAAATAAAGTGGCCGAATAGGCCGAATACCGAATAGTAGCCAGATATTCGTGGCATCTGAATATCAAAAAAATTTCGTGTACAAGATTCCTCGATGTGAATCTACACTCTTCAAATTTCATTTGAAGAGATGAGTAAATAAGTATTTCCTGAAGATCCGGTGTTTCAGGAAATTGTAGGAAGCAAAAAAAAACGCAGATTTTGTAGGATGTCATTGAAATTATTCTATCATCAACGAATAACAAAACACAATTTAAACTTTATTTATCAAACAGGATTAGGAGCTCCTAACGCTAATTAAACCTTCGTCACTTTAACACCCAATTAAAACCAATATGGCGGCGCAACCATAGACAATAACATAAACAATGTTAGTAATAAACTAGAATTCCATTCCCACGCTACTCGCACCCTTCTCTTTCTAAAGTATGAGGGTAAAAAAGGACAGGGGTCTACTTAAAACTATTTAACGCAACTGATATTAATGTTTTGGTTTAATTTGACAGTTTCCATTTGGAGTGCTAAGTAAAGTTAATGAAAGTTTTAAGTATTCGTTTACCTACACACTTGATATTAGGTGATATTTAACTAGCCATTTACTTACAGTAAATTTTATTTTTTACGGAGACTTCGCTGTCCGTCCGTCTGTCACCAGGCTGTATATCTTGAATCGTGATAGCTACAGACTTGAAAAGGAGAATGCCAGATACTGACCCACCGTTTACACAAAGTGATATGGAAAATTATCTTACGAATATAATTATGACACTTAAATAATTATAGAACTTGCGGATAAAAGTAAAGTATTCAGTTGACTTCCTGTTTCTCTGGCATGACTGGTGACATAGACGTAGGAAACCATATGGACAACAAATACTAAAAATTGGTCAAGAACGAGTCGGGTTCACGCCGTCGGGTTCCGTGCTATCAAGCCCCATTCTTAGTAGTAAGACCCCTGAAAAAATCACGTTTTTTGTATGTAGGTACATATTGGTTTTGGTTCATGAGAAAAATTGATACCACCTTTATTTTATTCTTCCTTAACTACTACTAACAACTAAACCCAACACTGTCTCCTGACCTATAAGCTAATTTTCGGGTTCTCCCTGATTAAATTCAACGTAGGTAGATTTAAATGAGAACCTCGACATTCTTCGTCACTACAATCGCCCGCATGATCTTTAGATAAGAGGGTTTGTTTAAACACTGTAAATTATAAGCCTGTTGAAATTCACTGCGATAGGCGACTTTAGCTGTTCTATTTTTAACCGACTTCTAAAATCAAAAGGACTTTGTCCGTTCTATCAATAGCCGTATACACAGGATCCGCCTTACCGCGCGAAATAATTCCGCCAGTTTACTGGTGTCAAAAATTTTTGTTTAGACACCAACATTCGTCGATCGCAGTATTGTCTATGGACCGCGGTCCACGCTTCAGATCAATATACTTGTCGTTGTTATTATAGTCCGCACGTGAGTTTCCGCAGGAACGATTTCCGCCATGTTGCGGCGTATTAGCGGAAATTTTGACAAATGGCGCTACTTTTTTCTTGTATGAAGAAGGTTGACGTAAAATATTCCGATAAGCTCATCCTCAGGTTCATATCGGTGGTTCTATCGCTATTGGGATTTGGCACCGAATCAATGGTGTTTCCACATAATAATTTTTAGCTATACGTCAGTCAACTCTTGAAGAATTGATCAAGAATTGACTAAAAAGTTGAAAAAATATATATCAACTAAACTATTTGCCTAAATTAAATTAACTTACTATTTGCGAAAAACAAAACAAAATTGCATTTGGCGCTCGGATGTTCATCCACCTTAAAACTTTTAAACTTTTGCCTAGTGGTGCCAACTGGTGGTATGAATTTCTGTGAGTACACTCTTTAAACCTGGAATGAACCGCTAGAATGCCGCAACGTCTACTGTACCCATTGATTAAATACATTAAAGGATCACCACTTAGTGACGTCACGCATGTATTTTTAGGCCTGCCCTGAAGTATCCTTTTTAATTTGTCTAAACTGTAAAATGGCGCTAATGTAAGCGACATTATGTATTGTCAGCGGTACCGATATGTTGCGGGTGGTAACGACGCCAAATTTGAGAAATTTTTGGCTTCAAATCGTCACATATTTCCCATCCTCTTATAGCGTAGCGTAATACTCCGTCATTGACTGTACGGGTAGGTTAATCATGGAAAGTTTAAACACCTCTCTACAACATGACGGTGTTTAAGCTCTCCATAGAAATGGGATCATTTGTCAATGTCGACAGAGTTGTAAAGCTGTAACGGTCAGACGGCTGATTAAGACGACGTCCCGGCAACCGTTCCAGGTAACGTTGATTTATAACAGGTTATACGATACCCAGGGGAAAGTCAAAACGTCCCGGGTTCGATATGTTTTGTATCGTGGTAATAGATAAAGATAGTAAAGATAGGCTGATCCGAACATTTTACGTATACCTTCTTCATACAAGCAAACAGTAGCGTCATTTGTAAAATACCCACCGCCGCCGCTGCTCGAACTACCGCGTGGCCTTATACCTTTTTTTTTTTTTTTTTTTTTATTACGGGGGGGAAATCTCCATAGAGATATCCAATCTGAAAGTAGATTGGATTATGTGGGATTTTTACCCACTAAAACCCCCTCGGACATCCTCAGCGCTCATGTTGGAAGCCTCCGGGATCTCTTACGAACGCACCGGAAGCTCCCTTGCGCAACGCCCATAGGGCTCATCTCTGGCTGACCCTTAACATTAGCCACAATCAGCGAAGGTCAGGGTCAGCCACAAGGTCCCAGGCTATTAAGGGGTCTGGGATTGTTATCTACGGCGTCTGCGAGAGGGATCAGATTTCTCTCGATCCCTTTCCGCAGCCTCCTTCTTCGTCATAACAACCTCGCAAAAGGTGGATGTTGCTTTCCATGCCTCTTCCCCTGTTAGCATAGCCGATATTACAGCTGGCAAGCTTAAATCAGCACCAATACTGTTAGTCAGAACGAGCCGTTCCTGGTCCCAGGCAGGACATTCCTCTAAGGTATGCTGCGCGGTATCGCACAATCCATCACAATGATGGCAATTGGAATTTTGTTCACGTCCAATCCGACACAGGTACTCTCCGAAGCAACCGTGTCCGGTGAGAACCTGTGTCAGTCTGAACGTGATATTACCACTTTTTCTTTTAATCCATTTTGTAAAATTGGGCAGGATTGCACCAACAGCACGTTGGCGTGCGTTTCTTTCCTCTTGGAGACGCTCTTCCCACATAATTTCGGCCTGTTGGTGCGCTACCCTTCGTAGCTCTAGGGGCAATGCTAAGGTACCTACGGCGTGAATCTGGGTATATACCCTGGCGTCCATGTCTGCCAATATGTCTAATGGCGGAAAGCGAGCTAGAACCGTAGCCGCCTCAAAGGATATCGTGCGGTATCCTCGCGCAACCCTTATAGCTATCTTTCGCTGCACGCTATTCAATTTTGTTCTCAGGCGCTTAGCATTGGACAGTCGTTGCGACCAAACAGGTGCTCCATATAGAGCTACTGATCGAACGACCCCCGCGTAAAGGCGTCTGACGCCTTCCTGTGGACCCCCAATATTAGGTAGTAGTCCATGCATTGCACCTGCTAGTTTTTGTATTCGGGGAACCAAACGGTCAAAATGTTCCTCAAAACCCCAGCGGCCATCCAAAGTTAAACCCAGGTATTTGATGTATTTGCCCACTTGGACATCTACATCGTCCACCCGAATCATCAAGCTGGGTGGTTCCAGTCGCCTCGGAAGTTTGTGAAACCACATGGCCTCGGTTTTTTGAGGCGCTATTTTAAGTCCCAGGCTATGAATTTTGTCGATAACTAGTGCCAGGCCAACTTCGGCGCTAATTACGGTCTCTTCGAATGATTTTCCTTCGGTTACTACCATGGTGTCGTCAGCATAACAGATTAAATTTACGCCCGCAGGGAGATCAACCCGGAGAACTGTATCATACGCCAAAATCCATAACAAAGGCCCCAGCACAGAGCCCTGAGGAACCCCGCAACTTACTTCCCTCGTATGTGTTTGCCCGTCACGACCAGTGTACTGCACCGATCTGCCACTCAAATATGCTCCGACTATACACCGCAGGTATGGCGGTAAGTTGTGGTAATCTAATGCATCCCTAATTGATGTCCAGGGAAGGGAGTTGAAAGCGTTAACTATATCTAAACTCACAGCTAATGCGACTCCACCCCCACTCACAGCCCGGTCGGTAAGTGATCGAACGCGAAGAATTGCATCTACCGTTGATCTTCCCTGTCGGAAACCGAATTGGCTATTAGAAAGATCAGGGCCTACCTGCGACAGGTGCTCGCTGAGGCCCTGATGTGGCCTTATACCTACTGTTGGTACTAATGACTAACATAAACTGGCGACATTTTGTTCGCGCTGTTCGCTCTGTTTTTAGTATACAAGTATGTGATCGTGGTATAAAATTGGTGACCTGTTTATTGTTTTTGAAGTGAAAATTTATATCTAAGACGCGTTGAGCATTGATTGAGATGAGAAAAAACCATTGAACTCGCGACAAAGCTACCGCAACTGACTCCTCACGTATTTGTACAAGTTTTCACTTTTGTTGGCACTCCTGAAATGCTACGGCATTTTTAGGGTTCCGTACCTAAAGGGCAAGAACGGGACTTTGTTACTAAGATTTCGCCGCCGTTCGATTTAACCTTCCGCCTATCACCAGGCTGTATCTCTTGAACTTTGATAGCTAGACACTTGAAATTTTCACAGGTGATGTATTTCTGTTGCCACTATAACAACAAACACATTTGAAATAGAATAAAATAAATATTTAAGGGGGCTCCGAAATGATGTCGTTTGTGAATGTGGTGCAGGGCAGAAGTGTTTTAATTGAAATTGATCTTGACTCTTGAATCTTGATAGTACGGATCCTTCAGTGCGCAAGCCTTACTCGCACTTGACCAATAATTTTTAATTAGCACAGAATACTGAGAAGAGCAAGACGTTCAACCACGCTTTGTCCTTTAACAGACGAGCGCGGGTCGCGGTTGTATGAAGTGGGAGGGAAAGTTCCATAGGCAAAGCTTCTGCGAACGGGTTAGGTATTTAAGCCCGTACTAAATATGGTACATTATTGCTTTCACCTACTTGTAAAAGGTTGTTTCTGTAATAATTCGGTCATCGCTTCGAGAAGGAGTAAAAGCCATAAATTATGATTTATACGTCATTATAGTTGAGTGAAAAGACCAAACTCGTTTGACGAGTCAAGCTTAATGTATGAAACAAAGATTTAAATCGCTAGACGAGCCTTAAACCTCCAAAAACGTCCACGTTTTTGTCTTGTTGTCATCTTCCCTGGCCTCTACACTACTACTCGCGAAGTTGACCGAAGTGGGACCGAAGTTGAACGGAGCGAGCTGTGGAGGAGCACTTCGTCTAACTTCGCTAACTTTGACCCACTTCGGACTAACTTCGGGCAACTTCCATTTGTCGTCGGTTTTTGCGCCCGAGTCAAAGGACGACATAGCGTTCTCGCGAAATTCACCGAGTAGTGTGGTGACCTACTTCGACTTCGGTAAACTTTTCTGAGTACTTCGCCGAGGAACTTTGCGAGCAGCGTGGATGGGCGGTTACACACACAGCGACATAACTCATTATATCTCATTTTTTCATTTGCATATGCGTTCTCTGTCACACAATCGCACACTACAGCATGCTGAGAGCACTCACTCAGCATGTTTGTGGACGTTGTCGATGTTAGGGCTCATCTAGCGATTTAAATCTTTGGTATGAAAGGTTGAATTATTTTAAGGTCGATTCGACCACAATGAAGTTCAAAACCACACTCACCGATAAGGAATTTGAGGATATGGTCATCAGAACATTTTACGCAAACTTTATTCATACAAGAAAATAGTAGGCGCCATCTGTCAAAATTTCCCACTAACACGCCATAACATTGCGGAAATCGTCCCTATGGAAACTCACGCTCGGACTTATAATAAGTGTAGTGATCTGTGGCGTGGACCGCGGTCCATAGACAATACTGCGGTCTGCTTGCAACTGACGCTATTGGTGTCAAAACAAATATTTTTGACACCAGTAAATTAGCCACATTTTGAATGGAAGCAGGCGGTATTATGCGGAAATCCATAATTTGTAGGACAGATTTATTCGTTTTGCTCAAAGACACCTATACTATAGACCCGGCGGACCGCTCGAAAAAATGTCGCCAGTTTATGGGAGCAAAACCCCCTCCGGCGTCAGTAGTAAGCTGTAAGCCTACGCAGTATTTCGCAGGAGTTTCGACACATGGCGCTTTTTTCGTATGAAGAAGGTTTACGTAAAATGTTCGGATGGGCTCATCTTGATGTTATTATCATAGGTTTTGCTATAATCCGCTACTTGAAGAGATTCTGTATGGTACAATATGCAGGAACACTGCCCATATAAAACACTACGCACAATTTTCCAACACTTTCTTCGTCGAACGTCTTGTCCCGACACGGTGACATCCTCAGGAGATGTTGACAATACGAAATCGTAGAGTTTTTTACGATTATACCATACAGAATCCGGACATATTATTGTACCATACAGAATCTTTTCAAGTGCTATACTTAATTAGCAAAACAAATTAACCTGTCTTACTAGTTACTAGCGACATTTTTCGTCGGGTCCTGTATACGTCTATTGCTAGCGAGGGGTCAATAAATACCTGTCTCAAGGAGTTATTCTTATTCCTATGAAAAAGATACTGTCTATCCGTCATTGATATATAATACAAAGAATTTCGGGTCAGCGCTAAAGTGTCCGAACCTAAAGAAATCCGAAACGCGAAAAGAGTTCCAATCGCACTTAAGCAAAATTAGGCTGTAATGGTTTGAGACATAAATTACAATGTTTTAGTTTGTTTATAAAAATACACATTATAGTTACCCTCGTTTATATAGCTTTTCTCGGGACACTTTTTTCGTGAACTTTGTATTACACTCGAGGAGCAAAATTAGGCTGTATAATAATGGTTTAAGACATAAATTATAATGGTTTAGTTTGTTTATAAAAATACACATAATATACCCTCCTTTATATAGATTTTCTCGGGACACTTTTTTCGTGAACTTTGTATTACACCCGAGATCCATAGATTTATACGTCAATGCTATGTGTCCGTGTCTGCTGTCTGTCCGTGTATGCCACACACGTACACGCACACGCCGCGTGTGTTACGTGCGCGCACGCAGCGTCGCGTCAAATATTTGTTCCACCGACACGTACTTATAACAAATATTTATCACAAGCAGCCATCGCATAGTTTAAGAGAGTCCTTTTTGAACCCGCTCCTTCGGGTGTATTAGCCCTTTTTAGTTGTCCGACTCACACTTTTTTAGGGTTCCGTACCCAAAGGGCAAAAGCGGAACCCTATTAATAAGACTTCGCTGACCGTCCGTCCCTCTATTACCAGTATCTCTTGAACCGTGATAGTTACACACTTGAAATCTTCACAGGTGATATATTTCCGTTGCCGCTATAACATTAAATATACTAAAAATAGAATAAAATGAAAATTAAAGGGGGAAAGGTAACCATACAACAAAAGTGATTTTTTACTCGTTTTTGGTTGAAGATCCCAAAAAAATATTGCTCATAATATACATGTAAAGCAGTAATAATAGTAGTGTAAAAATTGAGTCTTTCAGCTTCTGTATCATCATCTCGCTTCGTAATATGAATAATGGTACGGAACCCTTCATGCGCGAATTTGTCTCGCACTTGGCCGATTATACATATTTCTCCTTAAAATAGTAGATATTATTTTAGGTGGCTGTTAGGGTAAGGACATACCGGCCCACGTATGCAATATATGCGATGCAACGTGGGAGATCGGTGTGCTCACTAAGTCTCATGTATGCAACTTACCTATGGAGACGACCCCCGTGGTTGAGTGGTTAGCGTGCCGGTTTTCAAGGCGCCGCCATCTCTGAGATTCCGGGTTCTATCCCCGGTCGGGGCAATGTAGAAAGATAAGTTTTCTACATTGTCTCGGGTCTGGGTGTTGTGGTGCCTTCGTTGTTTCTGATTTCCTTGACACAAGTGCATAAGCTACTTACTAAGGGATCGGAGCAATGTATGTGATGTTGTCCACTATTTATATTTATATTTACCTATAGGTGTTGGCATCAGACGCTATTGTAATTTCTGACGCTATTCTAATTTCTCAGAGGGTGAACTAGACATGTTTTCTAATTCTGATAGCGAGTTTGAGAATGATTTATTGAGTGCCATTAAAAAAACAAAAGTTAAGAAAGAAGAAGATATTTGGTTCATGAGATAAGTAAACAAAGATACATACTGTGCGTAAATTCAAGATACACACGGGTCCCACGCGTGGAATAGCGTAAGATCTTTTCTACCATCTCTATGCCGATCTGGATATCGCAAGTCGACATTACGTGGTAGATGTATGATTGTGTAGAATGTATGTAATTTTTTTTTTATTAAAATGTTACAATAAAACTTATTATTAGCTTATTCTAATTACTATACAAATCTTGCCCGCGTGGAATGGTGCCAAGAATACTGGCTGCATTTCCGCGTTGAACAGCTAGGCTGATACGTTGCGCAAAAAATGAGCCAGCCCTTCTGTCACCAGTTGAGGCTATTAACCGCGGGGAAAGCTCTCGAAGGAATTTTTTGGCCCAATGACTCCATGGCCCCAGGGTCTCCACGGCAAACGGGACAAATATGTAACTCTCTAAAAGAGAGGCATACATGATTGTGTTGCATACTCTTAGCTCTATTGCATAGTTCTTCACATAAAATCAAGAGTCTAGATATCATAATGCGTTGCATACGTTGCGTACATAAGCTCAGTCTGTCTTTAGCTTTATGCATACCACCATCCACTCTCCCTCATGCGTTCGACTCGCATTCCGCAATTATGAATCAGCGACAGAGCCAAGTGGGAGCCGGATTTATATAGAAGGGGTTCCGTCCCTACCACAATTTGCAAAAAATTAACACAAATATTATCATTCATTACACAACTAACACTATGTACTTTAAACTCTGTACAGTGATTTTTTGCTTTCTCTATCGGCAAACGATTACAATGTAAGAGTAAAGTAACATTACGTACATGCTTCAATCTTGCAGAGATTATAAATCATCAGGGGGCCGATTCTCGTGCAGTAGAATTTTTTTCGTGTGGTAAATTCGTATGCGGATTGTCCTTTCGAATGAAAAGTTCGAATGTTTCGTATGACTCGTATTCTGGAGCACTCATAGAACAATTTACCATTCGTACTATAAATTCGATCATAACGTGATCATGACTATAGATACGGATCTTACGTTCCATTTAGGAGTTTTTAAAACGCTGTTGCAAACTTTGTGGACCCACCTAGTTCTTGTTTATTTTTCTAAATTTTGATTGTAATGCTCATTCTTAATATGAGATACATTAATAATTAAACTAAAACTAATACGCGTTAGTATAGTAGAAAGTAGAAGTGTTCTTTGAGTCAATTTTAAATATTACGTAACGCGCGTTCTATGAAACGGAACGTACCAAGGCCGCCGTGTCAAGTGTCAACTGTCATTGTCATACATGTTTGTGTTTTGTTTCTAGTGTTTGTGCTAGTGTTGATAAATAAAACTTTCGATGATAACTTCAATAAAACTTTAAATACCTAACTCACGATGGAAGAAAAAACACCTAAAAGATTTGCTTGTGCGGAGCAAAAGTGCCCCCTAGTGCAATTAGTTGAGGCTGACCCACAGCTTAAAAGTTGAAAATTACCGAAAAAGTTTACAATGAACTCTTCCTCGTCAATTTTCAATTCAAATACTAAATCTTAGATTTTGAAACAGGAAACGTAGTGATTTAATACTCTTTGGGTAGTAACTAACCAAAAATGTGAGGCTAACCTAATTTCTGTTTGACAAATTCATTTGTGACTGGTGACAATAGCATAGATCGTATACGAACTGGGAGTTCTACTGGTTTGTATCGCTCGATGCGTTCGAGTGACGTTCGATCGAACTATTTCGATTGTGAAGTTCTGAGAATGCATCCCTTCGAAAAAAATTCGAGTTTCGGATTTTTTACGAATGTGAATTATTTTTCTACTGCACGAGAATCGGCCCCCAGATGAATCTCAACAAACACACAAAAATGTTTACAAAAAACCTATACTTTTATTTATTCTGTGCAAAAACGTATTACTTATCTACTTAGGTACTTTTAGTTGCGATATCTACGCAGATACTACGGGTACGTACTATACTTACTTATTATATGTTTATTTACAAAATTGATAGGACAGATTAATTTGTTTTGCTATTATCCGCTACTTGAAAGGATTCTGTATGGTGCAATATACATGAAACACCACGCACAATTTTCTATCACTTTCTTCGACGCACGTTTCGTCCCGACACTGGGACATCCTCAGGAGATGTTGACTTCACAATGCGAAATCTTCCATTCAATATACAAAATTGATATTTGCTCCACTTATGCTAAACATTTGCGGACGCAAGCGGCTCCGCGTGGATTTCTGTTTTTCACAAATCGCACCGCGGGAAGCATCGATTTTCCGGAATTGAAAGTAGCTTTAACACACGATACCAAATTTTAACCAAATAGGTTCAGTAGCTACGGCGTTTTGGAGTAACAAACATACACACTTACATACAAATTGTCGCCATTATAATTTCACCGTTGATCCCTAAAACCCGCCTTGTAATTCGGGAGTGTCAGCTCAGTATAACATGATTGGGGACTAGGGTGGCATGGGCAGGTAGAGGTACGAATAATTCCCTCTGATTTGCATTACCGATAATGTTAATGTATTGCGGTTTCTCGGTATAACGGTAACTCCACCGTTGATTGATGGGGACCGTCATACAAGCACACACACACACACACACACGCACACACACATACAAAACCACGTGCGGAATTGAAACAGTGTAAAATTAATTTAAAACTGTAGCAAATCCAACGTTTAAGTCCGATAAGATTTTTTTTTTTTCGTGGTTAAAAAGTAACCTCGAAGCGTTGTTAGATAGTAAAATTTATATGTCGGATTAAATTTTTTTGATAGCTCTATAATTTTGACCAAAGGCATGCCAAATGATTAAGAAAGTTAACACTTTAACTTGTAACTTTCTTTATGAACTGGTGTTTTTCATTAGCTGGACAGTAAAAACTGTGGTCCTGAACTAATGCGACGTGAGATAGGGTTGTTTTTATTACAAAACAAACAAACATACAAATAAGCAAAACTAAATTCGTTTACAATTTCGTTTAACAAAAGTATTTCAGAACCAGATATGGCCAGGAGCATAGATTATTACTATATGAACCCGAATAACACCACAACATGATCGAAATTTGCACGAATTACAAATGATTTTGGTATTACGAATGTATGGGAGACATCGTGGGTCAGTGGACTCTTAAGTTTTTAAGTAAAGGCTTTTCAAATCATCCAAAACTTGGATGAAATAGCGAACAACAGCTAGCACCTAATAACTATAAAGTTTATTTATAATTCTTATTAGTTCAAAGCGTCAGTGCGTTTTTTGTGCCCGTATCTCACAAATCTGTCGCCGGGTTGTCACGCTCGGTGTTTTGATGGGGGTAATTAGAGGGGCGACGTGACAGGGGCAGCCCCTAAGGCATCCGCGAGGAAGGAAGCGGTTTTGAATATTAAAAAGTTTCATTCTATAATCCGGTTAGCGTACCAAATGCAAATACGCTTCTCTATTACTAACCAAATTACCAACTGAATTTAATCTTTCTCTGTCTAAAATCCCCGTGTCATAACTGTTTCTAACCAAACTCCTCGGACTCGACCGATTTTTATGAAAATTTTTGTCTACGTTTGATAGGTGGTTAATTAACTCTTTTTCAAACTTAATGCAAAACAACGTTTGCCCGGTCAGCTAGCTATAACAGTGTAATTATACTAATCCTAGTTAGGGGGTCGATTTGATAAGGGTAGTAGCCCTTGGGGCATCCGCGGGGAAGGAAAGTGGTTGTGAATATTAAATAAAAAGATAATGGTGTCGATTCTGTTGTGCAAAATCTCTAAACCTAAACTAAACTTAAATATTTTAATTTAGGTGTCTGTATCTCTAAGTGACATTCGCTTGGCAGCTTCAACTAAATTAAGAATCTCTAAAAGGCTCGCTAAACTAACGTTTAAATTTAGTTACACGTGATTAGTGTAGTGTTGCCATTTATGATAAAGAAACTCTACAAATGTTGTTTTTTATTTTTCCTTTTAATTTTTAAAATAATTTGAGCTAAAAATATTAAAATATGTTACTAAAAATACAAAAGTATTTAATTTTATTGATTTTTCTTGGTCTAATCACCTTACAAAGTGCCGAAAATTGATATTTTGTTCATCACGTGAATTACGCCTATTATCTTTGATTAATTGTCTATACCTTGTCTATAGTCATATCACGGTTGTCATTTCTCAATTGTCAGCTGGGTATTTCAAAGGGTATAATATTATACGTACCTACAGTGCGACAAGGCTATTTTGGCGCGTGGCCAAAATCGGAACTAACGCCGCTCTGTCGGTAATCGGTATATCGCTATTATGTGTTGTGTTGTGTTTGCTTAATGTTAACTTAAATTGAAGTAAAATTGAGGAGTTTTTATTTTCTGGCTGCTTTTGTTAGAAAACAGCGACACCTGGACAAATGTCATTTTAGTGCCAAGAGAGCCTTATCGGACTGTATTTATCATGAGAAAATAATAGTAAAGATTTAAAAACTACTTAAAGATGAATAATAGATGAATAACATTAGGAAAAGGGCAAACAAAAAGCAAGAGGAGCTTTTGAGACGATTTAAATTTTTAAATTTATGATTTTGAGGTTATCATACCAGCAAGTAAAAATTAATAAATAAAATTACTAGTCTTTTTCTAATTTTCTTACTTAATAATATTAAATTTGAATCATATTAAAAATATTTCTTGCAATATTAAATAAAAAATCCGTGGTTTTCGACTTTACGGCTGACGAGTTAAATTTAGTCGACACCTCCTGAGGTCTTCTCTTAATTTAAAGAATTTTAGGTTGACTTTTCTTAAATTAGAAAGTTAGCGCGTACAACGGAATAGCTTTTGCTCTCTAAAATCTAAATTGAATAGTTTGGAGCTGTCAAACTAAATTTTAAGTTAGATCTGTCATTTAGTGTGTCTTCTGAATAGCACACCTCTCTAACTCTAATTTTAGCGATTATTAGTTTAGAGAAACGCCAACAGAATCGACACCACTGATTACATCAGGTTAGCGTTATAAGATGGTATGGTAGTGGTAGAGGACAATTATAAATTATAAATGAAATATGGGCCTTTGAAATTTGTGAAACCGTTGTTTCCCAATAGATGGCTCCGCAGTCTGCCTATGACTGGAAAACAATGTGTATCGAAATTATCGTGTCAGCGGTATTCGCTACCATAGCTCAATCGGTAGAGCGGCCACTCGCGACAGGTGGTGGTTGCGGGTTCGAATCCCGTTGGCAGCGATAATTTTGATACATTTATAAAAAAAAACTGAAACCTTTTTTTGAAACTATGTACCTACCTGTTTTTGTAGTTCCGTTCCAAAACGCTTATAATATACCTAAGCCATATTATGGCATAAATTTTAACACTTTTTCCATCAGTATATTTTACTCCAGCTTTATATGGAAGAGTGATTAGTAGTTAGTTATTAGTACAATAATATTTAATTCACTTAAATAAATTACACCTTTACCTTTTCATTTAAAGTTAAATGTAAGGGTTTCCAACAATGACAGTAATAGTATAGTCAATACACCCTAATTCTTTAATTCCGAAGGTGCAACTACCAAAAAAATACCCCAAACAGCTGCGTTAGCGCATACCAAACAAAACATGGCGGCAATGCGATGGAAAAATAGAATTATGAGCGTGAAATATAAACAATATGACTAACGAGGGAACAGGGATATAGACATGTGGAATTTAACGGGAATTTGAAATAACAAATGGGGTTAAACGTGATAATAACTACTAATTTCACATACTAATATCAACTAATAGGGTTCAAGCCAATAGAAATTTTATTTAGCAGGACAGATTAATTTGTTTTTTGCTTATAATCCGCTACTTAAAAATAATCTGTATGGTCCAATATGCAGGAACACCGCCCATATGAAATACCACAGACAATTCTTACAACAATTTCTTCGACGCACGTTTCGCTCCGACACCGGGACATCCTCAGGAAACATTGACTTCACAATGCGAAATCGTAGAGAATACATCATTTATTTACAAATTATAGCAGGTACTAACGTCATACAAGGTAAAAAAGAAATGATATTAGTGTTTAACAAATTACACAATCTACTCGTAAGTGCCTGTTCTTCCAACCTAACTCAAAATACTCTTCTGCATCCATCCTATAGTATAGACGCATGTTTCACTCTAACACCGGAGCAACCTCGACTCTACCATGCAAAGCAGCAAAATTTTGACTTCCTCTTAATAAATATTCGTTTATACAAGCACTCAAGAGTCAAGATCAATTTCAAGGCAAAATGATCAATCGTTACATCACTATAGTAATTGATCAATTAATATCAATGGAGAGAGACTGTTTACAAATTGAGAGAATTGATTATCAAGACGACATATTGTGACGTATCGAAAAGTATTGACAAGAAAAATGTAGTAATTCAGAGTTACTATACTATTGACGATTTTTTAATGACAAGGATTCTTGGAAAGATAGATGATAATATGCTTTCGTCTCCTCACGAGATATCATAAGTATCATGTATACTTTCATTCTATTTAAGAAAAAAATTACTTATATGATGACATTTGGAAAAGAGCAAGTGTCGAGTTTCTCGCCAGTTCTTCTCGCTGGTTTCTGAATTTAACGGTGGAGTACTCACTTTTCATAAGATCCTGTACATTAGGCCTGTGTGAAAAGTAAAGATTTTCGTTTTTACTTTGAGACATAAAATAAAAGGTCAAGTGCGAGTTGGGCTCGCGCACTGAGTGTTCCGTACTATCAAGACTAAATTTCAACCAAAACACCTCTGCTCACAAAATCGAAAAACTTGGCTTAGTTTTTTAGTACTTATTAATTAGATAAACACGACCAAAAAAAGAGTGTAATGATTTTAGGGTTCATGTATGTATGTGAGTTTCTTTATTCCACCAAAACTTCTGAACGGCTGAATAGATTTGGACATATTATGGGGTATCGTTAGAATCCTTAGATCATTCCGAGTAAAGTTATCAAGAAAGTCGGGTGATTTATCAAAAATTACAATTACATCCATTGTAGTTTCGAAAAAAAAGAAGAAAAACTGAGATTTTAGAGCAACTTTTGGGAGAACTTTCTATCGAGAAAATTTTATCCAATCGTGTTTCTGCTTCTCAACGATTTTAGATTAAAGACCCAAAATACATGACGTATTAATTTAAAAGTAATTGTCTTTATAGTTTTTAAACAAAACTTCACTAAAGATCGCTTAAATACGGCTTCTACGCCGTTAAACCACAGGGCGGTCGCGTTTTTTAATTTTTAAATTATTAAAGTACTTGTTAAATTATTTGCTTGTTCTGTTATAATTTTCCGCAATACTGCATGTCGCTTCTATCAACGAGTGAGAAGGACAAAAACAAATTTAGTGTATCCACTTGCCTTTATTTTTAAACGCGAAGTCATCAAAGCATCGTATTGTGTCCTAAGCTTAAATGGTAACAATCACTGACAATAATATTGTCTTCCGGGTTGCGAATTGGTTTCCAAGGTTAGCACTGAATTGGTATGGTTTTAGAGTTCCGTAGTCGAATTGAAAAACGGATTTTGAACTAAAAATAAAACTCTATCACAAAAATATAGATTAGTGAAACACGCAACTCCTATAGGTTATCTAATGTATGTTCCATTTATAATCCTCGGTACACGTTTTATTTTCAAATCCTTATAATGCCATGGCCACAATATTTTCTCGGAGACTGTAGAAAGTATGTAGAAGAATTATTTATTATATCAATGAATGGAAAACCAATTAAAAACTCAACAACCAGGCATTGATCGACTTACGTTTATTTTCACGTTCGTCTATCAATAAAATCATGTCGCAGATGTAAAATGGACTAGGAAGGTCAGTTTATCCAGTTACAAATTAAAATCGTTCCACCAGCACGCCAATTATGTATGACCTCTTTGTAGACCTATTATATTTGCTTGTAAGAGATAATAATTATATTCACACCGTTCCGAAGTGAATATATTGCTTTTGGTCGAATTTCAAAAACAGTTTTTTTGACCTGGCAGACCAGAGTTAATCGCTAGACCTATAAGTATCGCTGATAGCAGTTTGTGCTTGGAATTTCACGTCTACTGGCGAAAACCGCATCAAAATTGGTGCTTTCAGTCACGAGAAAACATCAATAAAACATGAGTCTGTCGACAAGTAAGCAAGCAAGCAAGTTAGTCGGAGCGATAACTGAACTTGCAAACAACCTATCAAATTCGGCTTTTTTCTATCGGCTTGTAGTACCTACTAACCCGAGGAGCTGTATAGTTTTTGGTGAAATTTGGATAGTCAGTGGCCGAGATATGGGCAAAAATCCGTGCGAAGTGTACTTCTATCGCAGTAAACTTTTATGATCGGTGTGAATATACCCGCGATGACTTCTGTCATCGATTCTAGTTTCCTTACAATAGCAACATACGATACAGAATCCCAGTGCGCGAGGACGACACCGCACTTGGCCGTATTATTGTTTAATTTGTGATCTCATTCTTTTATTTGTCAACAGATGTATTACGAAGCATTGAATGAATAAAAAGGAGTGCCTTTTCAATTCATTCATTCATGGCCAATAATAATTATGTTATTACTAGTACTAGCTTTTGGCTTCTTTATTTTACTTAATTTTACATGTGTAACTATCACCGTTCAAGAGCCTGGTGGCAGACGGACGGACGGACAACTAAGTCATAGTAGGTAATAGGTAACGTTTTTCACCCTTTGGGTACGGAGCACGAATCCCTAAAAATGAAAAGTGAAACCTATTATCCATTCCACCCACTAGTCTAACACTGGAAACTTTCGCACCATATTTACCTAGAGCAGAAAGTACTAAAGTCAATTAAACTCAGTCTGCGTCATCCGCGCTAAGTGCTAAGCAAAGAGAGGCAATGACGCATTGCTATAAATACGCGCCCTTTCTTTGCGCACTCGGTCTCTGGGGCAGCGTGACATACTGGGTTGTTCTCAGATCACTCAAACACAGGGGTTGTTGCTGCAAAAAGATCTTTTTCTTTCGACTCGTATACATCTTTATGATAGCTTCTAGTAACTAAGTATGTTGTCAGTCAGTCAGTAGGTGTAACAAGCTCTCAAGTTAATAGATAAAGTGTGTTCGTTGCGTTTGCTGTAACTCCTAACCAAACACCCTGCTGGGTCGACGCCGCTGTGTCGTAATAAAGCGATAGAAATTGAAACTACCTCTGGAACTCGATTTATTTTTTTATTTATTTGTTATTACATAAACAATACAACTGTCATACAAGCTAAATCTCAACTGGTACAGCAAAAACCACTCAACTGATGAGGAGACAGACACAGTTTTGTTTTACTAACAACTTCCATAAAAAATTACATCGTCTTGAATTTTTTTTTAATATAGGCTAGCGCTTGACTGCATCACGTACCCGATAAAAAGTGATGATACCTACATTCTAAGGTGGAATGCGCTTGCCTAGGAGATACCTATTCACTCTTGATTTGAAGGCACCAAGGTAAAGATAGTGCCTGGGAAGGCATTCCAGGCTGGAGTTTTGACAGTGCCTGGCAGTGTATTCCATACATTTGCAGTACGTATCAGAAACGAGGAATCAAACCGCTTTGTACGTGTCTTTGGTACATCCGCTATGTAGGGTTGAAACCCTTTAACAATAACCTTTAAATCAATCACACATCGCAACCAAGCTCCAAATCAATAGATTACTAGAGAAAAGTTAATACAGTGTAAAGAAAAACATTCATACTCATAACACAAACCGTTTTCCAGTTGTGGTAATCGAACCCACGATCTCAAACGCAGAAGGCAGGAAGGTTCAGTAGATCCAGAGATTACCCCTTACAACGTCACATTGTAAGGGGTAATCTCTGGATCTGATCATTAGTATAGATTGGTTCTTTAGGAAAACGATTCAATAGATAACTTAATTCATAGGCTCGAACTATTTTCATGAAATCTAGTGTACAGGGGGGTTTGGGGGCGATAAATCGTTCAGCTAGGATTCATTTTTATAAAATGTCAAATTTACCAAAAAAAAATAAAAATATGACTCCTGCTGCCATCTATTTTCCAGTACTTAAACTACCGAGCGAAGCTCGGTCACCCAGATATTAAGAATAAAACAGCTTACCAATCACAACCTTTATAAGAACTCGATTACAACTCGAATATGAGACATGATCTTTGTAACCGTAGTAGGGGTCGAAGAAATTTTTTATCTTTGTTATGAAATTCTTGATAAGCGCCTTCCGGGATAAACAGTACGCCAAAAGTGGACCAAACTTAGTTCATTGTTTAAGAGTTGATAAAGTGTGAAAATAAGAGAATATAAGTAACTACCTACTACTTATCTAGAAGTATAGTGCAGTGGTGTTTTTCAGGGTACCATAACCAAAGGGTAAAACGGGACTCTATTACTAAAACTTCGCAGCTAAACAGCTAGGTTGATTCGTTTCACAAAAAATAAATCAGCTCTTCATCACCAGATGAACTGATAACCGCGGGGGAATAGGCACATAGTATTCTATGTAAGTAAGTAATAGGTATATTGTCGAAGTCAAATTCAAACTCAAAATATCTTTATTTCACATAGGCTCTTGTAAAACATCAATATGATATTTGTCACGTATGGTGATAACTTCAAGTCGACTTGAAGCTAAGTTTATTAGTTCTACAGTTTTAAGAGAACAAAATAATTAAGCAAAAAAACAACAAACAAGATTGTATTTGTTCACAGATATATTCTATGAATGAGCCACACATAACAGTCATATTTAAATTCGCCGATGAGTAATGTATATAAACAAAATAAACATAAGTTTATGATGTCCATAACATAAGCGAGATTACAAAACGAATTTGAATATTGTGAAACGTATCGCAATCAGCTGGTAAAGCGTTGGAAGCGGAATGTCGTTTAACTTGTTAGAAACGTGAATATACAGTGCGACAAGGCTATCTTGGCGCGTGGCAGAAATCGGAACTAACGCCGCTATCTTGTGATGCTGCTTGATAGTTCGCTTTATCAGCATATCGCTATTGTACGAGTATGTTGCGTTGTTTTTGCTTAAGGGGATTTATTGAATTTATTTTTGTCTTTGTCACTCTCACGGATACGTTGATAGGGTACGCGGAAGAATATAACAAAAAAAAACGATCTTTTACCTAATTACTCAAAAACTAAGCCAGTTATCAAAAATCTGTATCTAAACGTTTTTAGATATTATTATTACCGACACATTTAAATAAAAATTGCAATAACATCCATTGTAGTTTCCAATAAAAAGGAGAAAAACTGAGATTTTGGAGCAACTTTTGGGAGAACTTTCTATCGAGAAAATTTTATCCAATCGTGTTGCTGCTTCTCAACGATTTTAAATTAAGGACCCAAAATTCATGACGTTTAAATTTAAAAGTAATTGTATGTATAGTTTTTAAACTAAACTTAACTAAATATCGCTTAAATACGGCTTCTACACCGTTAATATTAGCTAAAATAAAAATAAATTAGAAGTAAATTTGAGGAGATTTTATTTTCTGGCTGTCTTTGTTCTATAACAACGTCCTCCTGACAATGTTATTCAAGTGCCAAGAGAGCCTTGTCGGACTGTAGTAGATATTATAGTGACTGCTTATTAGAAGGTTGAGTACCTTTGGTATTGCCCTTTTGGTTAACTAATAACTGCACTTCGCACGATTACTTAGAATTATAATTCAGCGTAGAAAGCGATTTAAGGCCAATATTCATCTAGTAATATAGCCATGGTTTGCCTTAATAGAAGTAGAAATTTGACATAACTATCTTGCATGAAGCAGACAGATACATTACAGAAGATAGATAGAATATTGGGAACTGGCATTAAGCTATTAATAGTGATCTGCAGTTTAAAAACTATAAAAACAAATAAGTATACGTTAAAATTTAACGTCATGTATTTTGGGTCTTTAATCTTAAATCGCTGTGAACCAGAAACACGATTGGATAAAATTTACTGAATAGAAAGTTCTTCCAAAAATTGCTCCAAATTATCCATAATTATATTATTATCGGAAACTAAAATTTTCCTTTTTAATTTCACGATTTTCGACCATTTTGCGGTCTGAACTACATTCAATTTTACACTCTATGCTAATTGTCAATAGTCGTAAAATAAATCTTTCAGTGTTCGCAAAAATCGTTTAGATTTCAATATCGTCTACGTAATTGCCATGACCTTTTTAAACATTTCACTTCACGAAATGTAGCGGAAGCCTCACGTGAATCGAACCCGTGCCCTTCCTGCTCTAACAACGCACCAACAGCTGCGTAATAAGCATCAGTTAATGTAACGATAAACATTCATGAATGTAGGAGCATTAAGTAAAAATGCATTGCGCAAGCATTAACATCGGCAGAACAATCGGTCACATTACAATACAAAACAATACTACGTTCAGTTAATCCGCTCACTCGGCACATAAATCATTCGTTCTCATTCAGATGTCCGCTGACCGAACGTGAACGTGATCGAATACGGTGAATGTTAAATTGTTTTTAAATTTTGTGATTACAACGCAACGCAAAGGAATTATAAATAAGTACAGATTATTATTAAATTACTATAACTTTTATCCGTGGTTATACGCTTGCTAGAGTTTCAGTTTTCAGTACTAAACAAATTTCGTAGGAAGTACGGACTTTTTTTTTGGGATTAAAAGTAGCTTATATTAGGTATGTTCATCTAGGCCCCTAGAGTCTATCTCTATTCCGAATTAATCCTTATTTACATATACCCTGGACAGAGCGGACGGCTCGCAAAAATGTCGCTTGTTTACCGGTGCCAAAAATGCTTATTTCGCCACCAACAGTAATGCCTCGATGTAGTGGACGCAGCAAACACCTCTAGAATTATGACATTTACTTGTACACTAAAAGTTACGCAAATCGTTCGGATACCCATATCCCCAAGTTTATTATCGTTCGTTCGTTCGTTCGTTTCAGCCGACGGACGTCCACTGCTGGACAAAGGCCTCCTGCAATGATTTCCAGCCCGCACGGTCCTGCGCTAACTGTATCCAGCGCCTTCCCGCGACTCTTTTAATGTCATCAGTCTGGCTGGACTGACGACAGTTTATTATCGGTGACACCGAATTAACAAATAAAATAACCACAATAGTTTTTGCATTTTATATTAGTCAACAAGTCAGCGGCCCACCTTTTCAGGAGAAGCAATCAGGTGGAACCAGCGGAGGTCAAAAACCTCTCCAATTAATTAGGAGCTCTACCTAATACCTGAATAGCAGTTTATCAACGCGCTATCGAAACTCCACACGTTTCACACGTAGAGCCGTGCACTATGGATGTAACATATTATGAGTGCTTTTCAAAAAGTTGTTCACTTGTAAGCTATTGCATAGCTTCTATCGCGGACCTTGAACGTGTAGACTGAATCCAGAAATTCCGTAACGAAAATAACTTAACGTGTTAGAAGTTGATAAAAAATGCTATGCAATAGCTTTACCGCGGCAGTCTCCGAGTGCCACACGTCTTTTTCGCGTCCTCTCATGAAAAACGTAAATCTACTATGTAGCAAAGAAATAATACTTCATGTAACGAAATATGTATGATTATGAGAAAGGTAAGGAAAGGTAGTGAAAAAGTTTTTCTATCCACTGCTTAATTATTTCTTGAAGAACCAATTTTGTGACGGGACAACTTTGTCAAAATCTAGCGTTACAGGTGAATTGTTCATCTTGCTGTCTACTCTGCTGTTGTTTACAGTGAGCTGTGATTATTATTTTCGATTTCTAATTTTATCTGGATAAATAAGGCCCTTCGCATACAGCTCGTAAGCGTAATCGTATCGTAATACACTGGAACATTACTCCGCTTCGTCTTCGGACATTTTTGAAAATGTTCGTGCTCGTATTTTCGCGAAGGGTCTTACAATAAGAAGAGATGCGCCAATCATCATCACCACAATCGTCAATAGCTACATCCTCACCGGACTGGATAGTATGAGTAGATCTTTAGAAAATAAGAGGCTATAGGCAGTCTAATCTGCGAATTCCCCATTACTTCAGAATCGCTTATATTTCAGGCGATTCTTAAGGACTAAGGAAGGAATGGGGCGCATATTCGTGGATTAAACTCACTATAGCTCTTTTTTTTTTTTTTTTTTTTTTTTTTTTTTTTTTTTTTTTTTTTTTTTTTTTTTCTGCGGGTAGGCTTGAAATAAAGTACACGGATATTTTGTGCTCCTTATTTTTAATTTTATTTAAAATTACACTTGTGTATCAAAGTAAATAAATTATGTACCTGTGATTAGCCTTAATCTGCCAGTCTCCTATCCAACGTTTGTTTAACTGATATTCACTATTTATACAGTGTGCACATAACCTCTCTTACACTATTCACAATTTTCGTCACTATGGAAAATCTACAGCAAAATATTATTGAGCTTGGTGATCTCGTCAAGTCCCAGCTGGCGGATTTTCAGAACCAGCTGAAAGGTGCCATTCCGGCGGCAAGTCCCACCTCCAACATAGCGTCACAGTTTGGTGCCTTCAGGTCTTTCGTGCTATCCGCATTGGAAAATCTACAGCGACAGGTTGAGCTGCTGGCGAGGCAGCAGGACGAACTCGAAATGCGCTCCAGGCGCAAGATTCTACTCGTGCACGGACTTGGAGAAGCAGACAAGGAGAATCCTGGAGAAGTAGTTGGCAAGTACCTCTGTGAGCATCTCAACATGCCAAGGCTTGACCCGGCTTCATTTGGTCGTTGTCACAGATTGGGCCGTGTTGCTGGTGACAAGCCCCGTGCCATTCTAATAAAATTTAAAGATTGCTCATTGCGGGACTCAGTGTGGGCTGCCAAAACCAAGCTAAAAGGCACGGGTGTCACTTTATCTGAGTTTCTCATCAAGAGTCGGCACAAGGTGTTTCTGGCTGCGCGTGAGCGGTTCGGTGTGGCTAGGTGCTGGACCAGAGAGGGGAGCGTCATGGTGCTGGATGCTGCTGGCAAGCGTCATCGAGTAACAACGATGGCGGAGCTGAAGGCCATCCCTGCCGTCGCTCAGGAGGTGCCGGTGCATGCCAGGGCCCATGCTACTGCTGCTGCCGCCCTGGATGCTCCACCAGCTCAAAAAGCTGCCAGCCAGAGAGTTAAAAGAATGGTAAAGAAATAGTGCTTCCAGGGTTGTTTGACGTTTGTTGTTGTTGGCTTTCCGTCCGATTCTTACGCTGTAGTAATTTTCCGATGGTATTGTTGTAAGTTATACTTATTGAAAAGTACTTTCTTGCGGTAGGTACTTTGATTTACTTTTGAAATGTTATTAATATAAATTATTGTAATGTGGTGCAGTGCAGAATTTGTTACTATGTCAACTGTCAAGTGTCAACCACAGGTGTCAAGTTGACACTGTCAACTGTCAACTACTCAAATGACATTTTAACTTCGATACCACAGTGTTCGAATGACATCTCACAGATGATTAATTGTAAAGCATAGTCTGCACTTATAAAATTTTTACCTTTTTAAAATTGTACCCGTTATTTCTTTTTTAGTTTCTATGGTAATTGTTCATAGAGTCGTAACTCCTATTGTATAACTGTAGTAATATTTTATTAATTGTATAATTTGTATAATTTTAGCCGAATTGTATAGTTGTAGATGAATAACTTGTTCTGTTATACAGCTGGCGGATTGGGAATACAGAAATCAGGTTTTAGACTTTAGTATTTATTTAGTCGTAAGTAACTATTTTTATATATTATTTATATTGAAATATATTATATATTATTATATTATAGTATTATGTCGTCAATTAGTAGTATCGATGGTGTAGATAGTGATCTTTTTCTTTCTTTGTCGTCATCTAGTAATGATAGTTTTCACAGTACATCTCTCCTTCCTCTTTCTGTAACTCTTGATTCTCATTTCTCCGACTGCGTGAAAAACTTTAATGTTGTCCATATTAATGCGCAAAGTATCCCGGCTCATTTCCCTGATATGCTTGCGTCCTTTGACACTCGTAATTTACATGCAATCCTGGTATCCGAGTCGTGGCTTAAACCTTGTTTAACTTCTACCTCTTACTCCTTACCTGGATTTCGACTAATCCGTAATGACCGTGTAGGTAGGGGAGGTGGTGGGGTAGCGATCTATCTGCGTTCTCATATTCCTTTCTCAGTCGTTAGTTCGTCTCCTCAGCCTCCGCTGCCCGATGCGGCCGAGCACTTATTGGTAGAAATTCTCCTCTCCCACACAAAAATACTTCTTGGCGTTTTTTATTGCCCTCCTTCAGTTCCCAATTATTTCTTTTCTCTTGAAACACTTTTGGAAAAATTTGTCCCCGTTTACAGCCACAGTATTATTATGGGTGATTTTAATACATGCTTGCTTAAAAGTGATTCTCGTGCCAAAAACCTGCAGTCAGTGGTGGATTCTTGTGGTATGCACATCCTCCCTCTTACTGCCACACATTTTTCCCCTGGCTGCTCCCCCTCTCTTCTAGATTTAATCATGGTAACTTCCACGGACCTGGTGTTTAAACATGGTCAATGTCCTGCGGATGCATTCTCTTACCATGATTTAATTTACCTATCGTATAAAATTCGTCCTCCCAAAATAAAGCCCACCGTTCTTCTGCAACGTAACTTTGGCGGAATTGATAGGGATTGTCTATGCAGCGATGCTCGCCAGTTAGACTGGTCTGCGGCGCTGATGCTGTCACTGTTGATCGCAAAGTTGAAATATTTAACACGTTCCTGACACAACTTTACGATACCCATGCCCCATTAAGGCCAATTAAAATTAAACACCTTCCGGCTCCATGGTTGTCTAATGAAATAAAAGCCGCCATGAAGAAAAAAAATGCTGCTAAATATAAATATAAAATAAATGGCACCGAGGCCATGCGGCAAAAATATCACATTGCGCGGAATCGCTGCAATACATTGTGTAGGGATGCCCAACGGCGCCACATTCATAGTTCAGTTCAAAATGGTGATATAGCCAAAACTTGGAAATTTTTAAAGTCACTTGGAGTTGGCAAATGTTCTCATAAGACTCCCGTCAATATAGATATTGAACTTCTTAACAAACACTTCTCGACCTGTGACACAATTGATAGTGCCGAAAAAGAGCGTACTCTTAATATTCTGTCTGCTTGTTCTACTCCTGACTTTACTCCATTTTCCTTCAAGTCTTTCGCTGAATGTGATGTTAAGAAGGGCATATTGTCCATCGCCTCGAATGCAGTTGGTAATGATTGCATTAGCCGTAACATGATTGTGCCTATCCTGGATGTCGTTTCTCCTGTCCTTACTCACATCTTAAACCATTCCATCAGTTCCAGCGAATTCCCAGAAGCATGGAAAAATGCTCAAATTATTCCTGTTCCTAAAAAGGCAAAGCCTACTTCAACTGCTGATTTCCGTCCCATCTCCATACTGCCTTTCCTCTCCAAAGTCCTTGAAAAGCTCGCTTATCAGCAGTTAAGACTTTTCCTTGATAGGCACTTACTCCTCAGTCCTTTGCAGTCTGGATTTCGGGCTGGGCACAGCACAGTTACGGCTCTTGTAAAGGTAACTGATGACCTTCGGTGGGCGATGGACAATAAGCAGCTCACAGTTCTCACCTTGCTTGACTTTAGCAATGCATTTAATACCGTTGACTATGACATCTTGCTGAGACTGCTATGTTCATTTAACATATCTCCATCAGCGGTAGACTGGTTTCGGAGCTACCTCAAAGGCCGACGACAGCGCATCCGGGTGGATGAATCGTTTTCGTCTTGGTGTGATGTTACGGCTGGGGTACCTCAGGGTGGCGTGTTGTCTCCTTTACTTTTCGCTATATTCATTAACTCTATAACTCGTAATATCTCTTCTCTCTATCACATGTATGCAGACGATATCCAAATTTATCGCTCTTCTCCTCTTGATGAGCTTAACTCTGCGATCTCCACCGTCAACAGGGACCTGGCTGCTATCTCTGATTGGAGCTGTCAGTTTGGACTTAAGGTCAACCCTGCTAAATCTCAAGCCATTATTATTGGTAGCCCTGGGATGATCGCAAGAGTTGACTGGCCAAATCTCCTTCCTGTAAAATTTAATGGGGTTGCTATTCCCTACTGTGACACGGTTAAAGACCTTGGCATACATTTGGATCGTGAGCTATCTTGGTCCACGCATCTAAAAGAAGTCAGCAGGAGAACTTTTGCTGCTATGAACTCACTGCGGCGGCTGCGATCATTCCTTCCAATTCCGACCAAGGTTATGTTAGCACAAACTCTCCTTCTCTCTATCCTTGACTACGCGGATGCAAGCTTTCTCAATCTTACTGAAGACCAGCTTAATAAACTTGAGCGTCTCCAAAATCTTGCGATTCGGTTTATATTTAGCCTGCGCAAATATGACCATATATCTGAATTTCGACAGAAGCTCAACTGGCTCCCTATTCGACGTCGCCGGGATCTGCATGTTCTCTCTCTTCTGTACTGTGTATTATATAATCCTAGAACGCCGTCCTATCTGAAGGAGAAATTTAAATTTCTTGGAGTGCATTCTGACCTAAGACCGTCTCGTACATTAACGCTCACAATGCCCCCCCATAAAACTAAGATGTATGAGCAGTCTTTCAATGTGCGGGCAATTATTTTATGGAATGCACTTCCCTTAGACGTACGGCAATCGAAAACCCTCAAAATATTTAAAAACGCTGTAAAAAAGCATTATATTGCAACTCTGGCTACTTAATGACGACTAAGTATTATTTATTTATTTGTAACATAACAGATTATATACATAATATATTATAATTATTGTATTATTAGTATTGGTATTCAGTATATATATATTAGTTTATTTTATTTTATTTAATATTTATTAATATTTATATTTATTTTATTATTTTTAGTTGTGTAATCTAGTGTATGTAGTAGTATGTACTTATTTGAATTTAGGTATAATTATTGTAGTGTTGCACCACCTGCAGTCCGTGGTTCCTCTGTATTTTCCTAATCTGTAGGTTGCCTGGCAGAGATCGCTACCTAGCGATAAGGCCGCCTTTTGTACTAATTAATTTTTTTACTTCGTAGTTTTAGTATTATGTTTTGTGGTGTACAAATAAAGTGTTAAATAAATAAATAAATAAATATAGCTCTAATTCACAGCACTAAAATACCACATCCTAGCGTTTCATGAATGAATGTCGCATGGTGTTTTATAGAAGGGAATAAAATGCTTATCGCATACGTAATTCTAATTAGGTACACTTAGCTGCATTTCCATTCTTACGTCATTTGTATGTCTATAAGTGTGTTCTCATTTACTTGTATTGCGCAAACAGGAAACTTTTTTTATTTTATATATTATCTAGGAAATTTCTTTCAATCTTGCTACTGCATCTGAGTGAATTTAGATAAAAGACCCCTAAGTACATGCGATTTAAATTTGAAAGTAATTGTCTTTATAGTTTTAACTTTTAATACTGCAGGTCACTAAAAGAAATGACCATTTCGACACCTGATATGAAGAACATTGTATCTGATTTTGTTAAGTTTTCAGGAGAGCGTTTTACAATTTTGCTGCATTTAAAAAGTGGCCTAGTGATATTGAATAAAGCCGGATCTGTGATGAAGTAAATTGTTCTACTCTTGTTTTTTGCGTTCTGTAGTATGAACTTGATCACGTTGTGATACATAAAACGGAAAGCTGTTTTTGTTTAAGTTACAATGATTAAAAATACGATTGTCTTAGTTCAAAAACATTGTATGAACAGTTCCAATAATGTAAGGACATGGTTTTATGAATTATATACAGTAACAAAAATGTAATTAGAATTACAATGGCGTTACATGTGCATTTCAGTCATAACATCATTGTATAGTAATAAAATTATGGCTGACTTTTTTCGAATTGTACTTACTATTGATTTTATAATAAAACTAGCTGACCTGTCAAACGTTGTTTTGCCCTTAGGGGTAATAAAAAAATTGAGATTTAAACTATCCTATCTCTCAAGTTGGATCGAACTGCACATGGTGTGCGAATTTTATTATAATCGGTTAAGTGGTTTAGGAGTCCATTGAGGACAAACATTGTGACACGAGATTTATATATATTAAGATAAAGCAACGAATATTAATCATAGTTTAATCAAACAAAACTACTTACGCTAACATTAATGAGATCTCAAAACATTTCTTTATTACTTTCTCTATACCAACCAAATTATTTTAATACGTAAACTGAATATGAAAACAATTGATATAAATTGAAAATGGAATTCTTCATAACCACGATCGGCACAAAAAATATCTATGATTACTCATTGTTATTCAAATAAAAGTTTGCAAAAATTAATAAACCTGATAACATCGCTGTTACAATATAACTAATCATAGCATTTTCTTCATAACTTCATTTTAAACTCTGAATCAGAATATTTTTAATACTTATGATAAATGATTTTATTATTATATTGTTATTATACTTATGATAAAGAGAACAAATTCACAATCAAACACTTAATAAGTTCTTATTCGGCACTATCGGTTGAAATATTATTATCATCTACAGCATCCGAATGAGGAAAATTGACACAAAATATTTTGTATTGTTCAGGTACCTATTGCACCTGCATCACAAAGTGACATGAGATCTTGGAATTTAGCCTTTGAAATGTTAAGTGGTCTTTTATAAGCTAAAGATAGTTTAATGTCCCACAGAGAATTTAAGGATTTGACGTTAGATTTGTGCCTAGTTCTCGCAGATGCCTTAGTTTCAAAATAATTGGGAAGTAACTATTTATGTTAATGTGCTGAATTTTGGACCACATTACTTTAGGGTAAGGAGCGATTTAAAATAGATAAAAATGGGAAATGCTTTCCAAAAACAAACTTCAAATGCCACTACAAAGAGTGAAATAATTTTTAATGTAGGTACACCAATTCGAAGTCGGGCGATTGTCTAAAACTCCGTCGTTTCTTCGCACATCAAGTTAAATAGTAAGAAGGACTATTAGTGATTGTACGAAACATTGCCCGACTTCGAATTGGTGTACTTACATTAAAAATTATTTCACTCTTTGTTGTTTGCATTTGAAGTTGGTTTTTTGGAAAGCATTTCCCATTTTTATTTTTTACTTTTTAGTGGAAAGCAACAAAATGCTCAAGGCGTTGTAAAAGTATCCAAATCGCTTGAGATGTGTTTATAAAATCTAAAGAGTTCCCTCAATTTCAACAAGATCCCATCATCAGATCCTGACTTGATGTTTATAGTCATCAAACCAGTATCTGCTAGCAAATGCACCAGTAACTATAAAAAATACCCAACTCCCTTCAAGTATACTAGCAACATTTGAGGAGTTCCCTCGATTTCACCAAGATCCCATGATCAGATCCTGACCTGACTACCATAGGACAACTTGGAAAATATTACTCTTTCAAATCATACCCAAATTGTTTCAAGTGTCCATATAAAATTTGAAGAGTTCCCTCGATTTCTCCAAAATCTCATCATCAGATTCGGACCTGATTAAAATGGGACCATCTGGGAACTATACCCTTTTAAACAAAAAAAGAATTTTTCAAATCGGTCCACGCGTAATCGGTGAACATACATAGATAAAAAAAAGATTCCGACGAATTGAGAACCTCCTCCTTTTTTGAAGTCGATTAGTTAAAAATATCCTTTTGTGTAACTTCCTTCAATAAATATGGTTTTCCTGTCGTTTTCGTACCACTGTTGTGGAATGTAAATGGTTTGATTTGATTGAAAAGTTCAACGGTCAGTAGTAATAAGTGTAATAGGTATTGTTTACAGTTATTTTGATTGAAACTTTCAGAAGTATAAAGGTGTTTGTTGAAAGCAATATAATGTACATCGACTTACTGTATATTATAAACTGCTATGATCTTGAAATTTGAGTAAAAAAATGGTATTTCTTATTACAATGTTACTGTGTTCAAATAAGCCCAATACTATCGCTTTACTGTTTTTGGTAACCAAAAATACAATATTTTTTCAGCCAAAATCTGAATTATCTTGAATTACAATGAAATATTTTTTCATTTAAAAATCGTTCTAGTCGTCATATAAATACGGTTCCCAGATTGAAAGATACCTTTTTTTTCCCTCAGTATTTTGATGGTATAGTTACAAAACGTTGTTTCATTAGTTACAATGTTCTTCATATCAGGTGTCGATTTATGATGTTATAATCCAAAGAATTGCTGTAGTCACTGACCTCTATAATACAAGTAGGTACGCTGGACTGTCAACGTAATAAAAAAAGATTCCGACGAATTGAGAACCTCCTCCTTTTTTTGAAGTCGGTTAAAAATGAAGACACTTGATATCCGCCATTTTGGCGCTGATTGTTGCGTATCCTGGCGTGAGCGTCCATGGAACTAAAATAATATGACGAAGATTTGCAAATTGGCTTTCAATTATAAATGTCAATTTAGAACAGCGGACCTTCGAGGGAGGCGAGGGAGGTGAGGAATATTTTGACGACCTCCCTGGCGCACTGGCGCGCGCTCCGATTCGATTTTTTGGGAGGTCGCGGGTTCGATTCCCGCCACGGGCCACTTTGGAAATTTATAATTTAAAATTTGGCTCAGGTCTGGTCTGGTGGAAGGCTTCGGCCGCGGCTAGTTACCACCCTACCAGCAAAGACGCGCGATGCTGTGAAGAAACCGTTATGGGGTGAGTTTACTTACCCCTTCCAAGTTAGTAGGTACGTTAATATCTTCGGCTGCATTATCACTTACCATCAGGTGAGATCGCAGTCAAGTACTAACTTGTATATAGTGTAAAAAAATTAAGGTCAGCGTACCTACTAGTTTAGAGGTCAGGTGGCTATAGTCGTAAGTCCTAAGGCCCTCTGTCCTATTAATTCCGTTGTTCTCATACAGCTAATGCTAATATATCGTGACAGGCGAACATAAATATACAGCCGCGTCGAATAATATTCGCTAAAATGCGGACAGATATTAATTACTTAGAGGGCCCGCCATAAGGTCAAGCGCCTCTCCAATTAATTAGATACCGGTCTAAGTTTATGCTTTCCTAGTAACTATAGTACCTGGCAACACTGGCAGGTATGGTATTTCGGCACTACCAGCCCGCGAAATTCAAATTATTTAATATATAAAAAATAGTTTTTCGTAAATATTATACTAATCACTAACTACTCATTGCCATAAACCTTGTCATTATCTACATGTTTTTAATAGAAACTTTGCTCGAAAATTGCCACTCACCTGATGTTGGTTCCCAAAAGATAATTTTTTGCAGTTTCCCAGATTTCGAGCTATCGGGAACCAATATGAAGTAAACGAGTATTGTTGAGCAGAGTTTTTATTAAAAACATGTAAGTAGATGCATAAATGTTGTGCCCGCAAAACTCATTGCCATAAGCCTACGGACAGACGGACGGACGGATAAAGTCTCTCTCTAGGGCTATGGTAATAACATAAAGATGATCCGAACATTTTAGGTAAACCTTCATACAAGAAAATGTAGAGCCATGTGTCGAAACTCCTGCGAAATACTTCGTAGGCTTACAGCTTACTACTGACGCCGGAGGGGGTTTTGCTTCCATAAACTGGCGACATTTTTTCGCGCGGTCCGCCGGGTCTATTGTATAGGTGTCTTTGCTCTAGGGGTTCCATTTTCCATTTTGGAATGGAACCCTAAAACGAAGCAGTAATAAGCAAACAATAATAAATAATTGGTCTGTGAGGTACACAATATTACGTCGTTCCAAAGATTTAAATCTTTGCGTCGTGTATAATAAGATTGGGAAACAGTTTTTAACCCTTGATGACAGCTCATGTCAAACGCCCGTCAACATGACAGCTGTCATACTCAAAGGTGTTTTTGTATGCTGTTCGGAAGTTATTGGTTATACCGTCAGCTTTTTTTGTAAACAACAATCGGGTCAAACTAATAAGTATGCATGAGATAATCTCTGATGATGATTCTTGGTATAGCTATAGGCTCGATAAAAATGAAAGTAACGTACATATTATATGTATAGATAACGAACTGACCCTGCAAATGTTGTTTTGCCATTCGGGCTATAAAAATAGCTTAGGAGCTTTCTCAGGCCTACCGATCATACACAGAAAATTTCATAACGGTATCGGAGTTTGGGGTAGCAAAAATTGAGACGAGGAATTATTTAAAAATGTTTTTCCTACCTCTTATTACGAATAACCTCTGCTTACCCTTATGGTTGTGTGGAAGAAATCGCTGTGTAGCGATTAGGCCGCCATTTGTGCAATTGTTAAGCTGTTTTATTTTATTTAGGTATGTGTTTTCACGTTTCTTTTTGCGTACAATAAAGAATTTCCTATCTATATATCTATGTTACACAATGGTCATACAAGGTTTTCAGAAAAAAATCTGATTGATGGATTGTAACGACAACTATAGTATCGATGACAGAAGTCATCGCTGGCATATTCACACCGTTCACAATTGTTTACTACGAAATACACTTCGCACGATTTTTGCCCATATCTCGGCCACTTACCATCCAAATTTCATCAAAAACTATACAGCTCCTCGGGTTAGTACTACCAATCGATAGAAAAAAAAACCGAATTCGGTAGGTTGTTTGCAAGTTGAGTAATTGCTCCGACTAACTTGCTTGCTTGCTTGCTTACTTGTCGACAGACTCATGTCTTTTGAGGTTTTCTCGTGACTGAAAGCACCAATTTTGATGCGGTTTTCGCCAGTAGACGTTAAATTCCAAGCACAAACTGCTTACTTATGGGTCTAGCGATTAACCCTGGTCTGCAAAGTGAAAAAAATTGTTTTCGAAATTCAACCAAAAGCAATATATTCACTCCGAAACGGTGTGAATGTGAAAATATCCATTCAGTATTTTTATTTAGTTTCGAAAAAGAATCGAAGAATCCTCCAAAAAGGAGTATTCATCCGTTCTACGGTCTACCGCTACATTGTGACAGTTTCAACAAAGTTATGACCTACTTTTAGGTTTCAACTTTATGATCACTAAAAATTGGAACAAAGTGTTCAATAGAAGATGTAGGCACAAACCACAATACGTGTAGGTTATTGTTACATGTAAATCAGTTAAAAACAATTGCGGTTAAGATTCAACGTTAATTTGATACGTGTTTTGTGTTAGGATGTCTGTTTGTCATAGGTCATAAAGCGTGGGCTTTCAATGGTGAAAGCTATAGTATGTTAACAGTAAACTCCCTACTAAAAGCAATAGTAGGGATACCGATAAGAAACCTACAGATTGGCCTTACTCTTGGTGACAAAACAAAAATTTTTGGCACCGATAAACTGTCCAGGGTATAAGTATGTCTAATAGTAGGGATTAGGGAGTACCATTCTCAGTGGCATTTCTGTCATTACAGAAAAATATCGCCTAAATTTTCACTCATTCGAAGCAGTTTTTTATACCGAAGAATGTTGAGATGAGGAAAACATTTCAAAAAATCTATACTAAAAATCAAACAGCGAGAAAAGGAGTAGAGACAGTTAGGAAATTGCAACAAACAGAAGAAGTACTAAGGCCAGGTGTTTGCTATAAACTTAGACTTGTACAACGACTAACGAGCATCCAGTCTATGTAAATAGTTGAAAGATAGCTACAAACTTTTGATATGCCAATTGGCTCTAGAGATTGTTGTAGTTATACTATAATTCCAAAAATAACATACCCAAGGAAATAATATTTATTATGTTATAAAGTTTGCTTTGCTCTGACACTTCAATAACATTTTTGATCACATATAAATTAACAACTATGATAAATTACGTCAAATATAATTGTTAACGAATATGTATTACGTCATTCTATTAAATTCTTTGAAACGAAATGGAATCATGGATCCATTTTATAAATGACAAAAATCCCTCTTTGACAGCACAAATATGACATCAATATCATCAGTAACATTACCCCATAACAGTATACCGGATGACATAATACTTACTGTAAAATACATCCAAACTCACATTTGTAATAGATTCCTATTAAAATTGACAAGGGCAATGGGCATGCGTATCACTTAAAGTCAGGTGAACATCTAGCTCGTCTCATCATCATCTTAAAAAAAAAACAGAAAGTATTGCAAATATCATAAAATCCACAACCATAGAGTCTTGATATAGTTTATCGTCTATTGCCATCTATTCGTGACGAATCGACTATCACGATTCACAATAAATTACGATCAATCCGTGAAAATTGCAAGTTAACGAGAGGAAGCAAAAAACTTAAAAAGTAGAGTAACTACATCCGGTTGTGGATTTTTCACGGAGTTTCACGTTAATCAGCAGTAAGCTATAGGATTATCTGTGACTAAATAACACCGCTATAGCTTCCTAACTAAAGTAAAGGTCTTCACAGCTATTATACAAGTACCTATCAAATCGGTCCGAACATTGGCAGAAGTTTATACACATAATGTTTAGCGTCTAGATTTAACATTTATTAAAAGTAAATAATTAAATTTTTTCAAGGTATCACCAGTTATTGTAAAGGACGAGTATAAAAATAAAATATTTTAAAAAATTCAATTGATTACAGATAGATTCCGTTTCGACATTCCTCACAGCTAGTGTTGCCGGCTGCCAAACTTCTCCACTTTTATAAGTACTTTACTTTTTTGACGATCGACCCACTTTTGTACGAGTACAACGTGTAACAGATACTAAAGAAAAACCTTCTTTCAGGTATCTACTACGTTAATTCTTAGACCAGAATGTAGAATACAAGACATTAACTGTATCGATTTCAATTGTTCCTTTTTTTGCATTTTATTTCACTCGAATATATTTACATAAAAAGATTAAATTAGTAAAAACCCTAGTTTTCCACTGCGTTGGAGGAAAACTAATTATTTGTTTTTCCGTAGCAGCAAGTCTCACTGAAATAAACTGTTTGAAGATTTGTGATTATTTTACAGAAAACTACACTCATTAATAATACTGAAATCTATTACAACCGATTATTTGGAGCATTCTGTGTCATGGTGGTTTGACGTTTCCGAAATACCCTTATAATTGGATATTTGCTCATTAACTCAATTAGAATTTTCTTTCAGTCGATTGGGGTTTTTTAATTCCGGCGCCTCCCAACACTGTTTCACAATTACAGCTGTAACTTATAAGCCATATCTTTCAACGATGAAATTATGATTCGTAATGTTGAGTACTTAGGCAACTGGCGCCATCTATTGTTAAAAATTAGTTTGAACCTGCAATGTTTTAATTTAAAAATAAACAGTTAAATTAAAAAATAACCATACCTGAACAACGTGAGACGCATGCAAGCACGAAGAACGCCAAACACAGAGATAGCCTTTTCATCTCCATTTTGGTATACAACACTTTTTTGAACTGGTTAACTTATACCACTGGCAATACTTTAAATATAAAAAATATATTTAGTACTAGGCACTGGTAACACTGTCACACAAGGCACATCACTAGTTTCGCATCAGGCACTGGGTTTTTGTTGATCTGTGGATATAAAAAAAAATTATAAGACACGTGAAGGTTTCAATACAAAATTAATAAAAAAAGTGCAAGTAACATAAAAATGCATTCCATTTTTTATCTGTGCCTATATATAGCAGATTTTTTGCGTTCCATTTCATCTATTGTGTGCATATTTTTAAAATTTAACAAAAATTGACATCAGCTGTGCATATTATGTTTTTTTTTTTTATTATTATCGAATGATTGGAACTATTTTTGGTCTTATTTTTTATTTTTGCTTTTCAGTGGGTTTGTTGTGTCAATGTTGGTTTTATTTTTTTCTATTTGAAGTCGGTTTTTTTTGTTAATATTTTTTAAATAACCTAAGACGCAGACGAAAGAATATGGCAAAGATTGATGAAAACACTTTCTCTTATCGGACACGGGTTTGGCTTCTGGCCATTTTGAGATGCATCCATATTGCGGAAGTCATCGACCTATTTTTTCCCAATAGGTCACCAAGTAGCACAGACTATATTAGACTGCACTATGGCTGCATCATACGTTCCTATTTCGGAGCAATAAAATTGATAGACGGGTCAAACTTATACCAGATACGCACGTAACGACGATAAGGCACGACGGGTTGCTAAATATGTATTTACTTTTAAAGTAGATCGGTAAAATTAGCCCGCCAAATTTTATTCTTCAACCGACTTCAAAAAAGGAGGAGGTTTTTAATTTTCTATTTGCGAATTTTTTTTTTTTTTTTTATTATAGATAGGCTTGCCCTTGACTACAATCATATCTGATAGACAGAAATGATGAAGTCTAGGATGGAGCGCGCTTGCCTAGAAAATGCCTATTCACTCTTCTCTTGGAGGCACCCAGGTTGTACTTGGCTGGGAACACAGAAGCTGGAAGGGTGTTCCACACCTTAGCGGTATACGTATCAGAAACGTGGAAGAAAATCGTTTCGTTCGAGCTTGCTGGACATCAACCACATAAGGATGCCACTTCTCCCGGCGTCTTGCGGGAGAAGACATAAAATGCATTTGGCGAGCTAAGAAGACTTTAGTTTAATTAAGTGCGATACAAAGAGAGAGCGAGAAAGAGAATCCTGTGAGAGACATGGATTTTCCAGGAAAAAATTTAGGTTAGGTAGGTATCCTTTAATCCATGATGAAATCCTCCATTCTTCAGCCAAATCAAATGTACTTATGTATGCGTACATCGTACCCATACATACAAATTACAAACTATTGCCTTTATAATATTAGTGTGATAAGTCATTTTATCAAACACATCTGGGGACACGGTAGTGTCCCCGCCAAGACGAGCCAAGCGAAGCGCGAGGGCACTACCTATCTTTTCTCGAAGTGTTTCGCCGTATTTTTAAACCCTTATAACTTAGGCCTGAATTATTTCAGATAATCAAAATTCTCGGAAAATGATGTCGCCAGTGAACTTATTAAACCTATAAAGTTTCAATTTTATAGGTCTTATACTTTAGATTTTATTGACGTCTAAAAAACCCAAATTTCGTCACTGACTGACTGACTGACTCACTGATGATCATCAAAATTCCTAGGTACTTCCTGAAGACCTAGAAAGCTGAAATTTGGTATATAAGCTAGTATTAGCACACAACCAACAAAAAAATTCCAAAAGTTGGAAATTTAACCCCCCAACCCCTTAAAATAGGGGATGGAAGTTTGTATGAAATTACCGCAAATATTGATGCTAGAGGTCTCAAAATTGATATAGGGACTCTTTGTAATAAACAATTAAATACGCGTTTCAGGATTTTTAGTTAATCACCCCACATCCAAAATATTAGGGGGTTGGAAGTTCGTATGGGGTTTCCCATTAGTATATAGGTATAATAAAAACTTAATTTCTGAAATTTGGTATATAAGCTAGTATTAGCACACAACCAACAAAAAAAATTTCAAAAGTTGGAAATTTAACCCCCCCAACCCCTTAAAATAGGGGATGGAACTTTGTATGAAATTACCGCAAATATTGATGCTAGAGGTCTCAAAATTGATATAGGGACTCTTTGTAATAAACTACAAATAAGGAAAAAATAAACTAGATGAACCAAGGAGGGTTCCCTCATTTAAATGATAGAGGGGGGGGATACTGGATTCGGACAAATATCCACCTTGCAATGATATTCAAGAAATACACCAAAGAAAAGGAAATGAACCAAATAAAAAATATAGTCGTAAACAACTTAGAAAAAGAAGTGAAATCCCAGCAAAAACATTTTCATGTAAAATGTTGCCAAGACGAGAACATGTGGCTCACACTATCAAAAAGTTATCAGATCTCATGTAGAGCAAGACTTCTAACTCTACACGCCCTAACTCTATAAATCCTAACTTTATAAACTCTACACTTTAGTCAAAATATATTAAGTCTTGGCTGTTTCGTTACTGTCACATGGGTGTAAAGTAAAAATATTATTCACTGACTTTGTACTTTTCTGATATACAATACCTAGTTTCTGTAGTAACGAATATTTATTAGATAGGTATTGAGTCTCCTCAGACACTGCACTTGGGTTTTACTAACTGCATTGGTTTCAAATACTTCATCACACTTTGCAAAAGTGTGTTCCTTTGCTTTAGAGGATATTTTTAATAAATGGAAGTTTTTTCCCATAACAATGGTGATACCATTTAATTTTAATGTGAAATTTCTTGAATTTTGCATGGTCCATTATGCCACTTGCAAAACTCTTTTAGAAATGTACTGAACAGTGAATAAATTCTTCACTTTACGCCCATGTGACGGTACCGAAACAGCCAAGACATAATATATTTTGACTAAAGTGTAGAGTTTATAAAGTTAGGATTTATAGAGTTAGGGCGTGTAGAGTTAGAAGTCTTGCTCTACATGAGATCTGATAACTTTTTGATAGTGTGAGCCACATGTTCTCGTCTTGGCAACATTTTACATGAAAATGTTTTTGCTGGGATTTATTTAATCCAATGTAAACATCTCGCCATCCCCAATAACCACATTAAAAAGACAAATCGAATATCAACATAGCATACATTCCCAACAGACATGTAATGTTTTCTCAATACGTCGTTACAGATCAAAGAGTCGGAAGGAAGCCCGTAATAATAAATACACGCGCTATTTCAGTAACACCCCCTCTTACTTGTAAGTACAGATTTCCGCTTGATAAATGGGTTATAATATAGTACTACGCGTTATAGACTAACAGACGTTGGATTTTAGAATGAGATCGCCGGTTCAATTCCCGCTACGGGCAAGTTTATAATTTCTACGCTGCGTCCATTGATATATAATACTAAGGATTTTGGGTCAGCGCTAAAAAGTGTCCGAACCTAAAGAAATCCAAAACGCGAAAAAAGTTCCAATCGCACTTAAGCAAAATATGGCTGTATAATAATGGTTTAAGACATCAATTACAATGTTTTAGGTTGTTTATAAAAATACACATGTACCCTCGTTTATATAGGTTTTTTCGGGACACTTTTTTCGTGTGTTTTGTATTCCACCCGGGGTCCATAGATTTATATGCCAATGACTGCGACGCTACGGGCAAATTAAGAATTTTATAATTTCTTATTTGGCTCAGGTCTGGTCTGGTGAGAGGCTTCGGCCGTGGCTTGTTACCACTCTACCAGGAAAGACGCACCGCCAAGCGATAAAGCGTTCCGGCCCGATGCTGGGTAAAAACCGTTAGGGATTATTGAAATTAGATAATGAAATCATTTCTCTATCCTGAACCCTCGTAAACTTAGTTTTAAGTCGTGAATGGTTATCACCATTAAAGTTATCATGTAAAACAAAACGACGTATCATAAGAGCCTTGCTAGGCCTATATGAAATAAATATTTTTTCTATTTCTATTTCTATTTCTATCGACACAGAATCACGACACAGCCGTATCTCCATTTTTTGTGCGAAATCGGGGAAAGACCGGGGCAAAACAGTTAGTTTAACATTTGTATGAGCGGAATACTTATGTTGTTATTGATAAGCAGTGATAGCTCAGTAGGTAGTTCTGACCTCTGCCTCTCACAAGGAGGTCGCGGGTTTGAATCCTGGGCACGCACCTCTGACTTCCGAGTTAAATGTGCGTTTTTAGGACACTAAATATCACTTACTTAACGGTGAAGGAAAACATCGTGAGGAAACCTGCATGCCTGAGAGTTCACAAAAATGTTCTCGAGGGTGTGTGAAGCCCGCACTTGGCCAGCGTGGTGGGCTATGGCCAAACCTCTCTCAGTCTGAGAGGAGACCCGTGCCCAGCTGTGGGACATAAAAAGGGGTTGAGAATGAGATGAGTAAAAGATTATCGGCAGTGAGTTAATCTATAGTAGCACAGAATACATATTAATATGGTAGTAGGTAAGTATAGGTAGGTACCCACTTCATAAAACTTAAAAACATGATAAGACATACTCTTATCACTAGTAACTAGATAATCTAGACACAATAGTATCATAGCGTAGTACAGTACTACAATTTACTTATTTATTGCAGGTTTAAGTTGGAATAGTTATTTTTCATACTTATCTACCTAGGTACTTTATACTTAGGTACATACCAATTTTTCAGATCAAATGCAAAGGTAAACCGTTGCACAGATATATAATACACCGTTGGAACTGTATAGACAGGCTCTAAGTATAATATTCGATGAGGGTGTCGCTGTCTGCGCCGAATGCTGCTTTGCTTAGTCCGCCACGTTAGTTCCAATGTTGGCCACCGGACCAGAAAACTTTGTGACACTATAATTTTACGTAGAGAAGCTTGACTCACATTTAGCATCGTGTCGTCTCGCTCTAAAACCTTTTGTCCCTTTCCATCGAAGGGAAAGTGAAAACTGCGTCTTGCTCATGTCAGTTTGTACAGAATAGGACGACCATGAATTTCGTATATGGAAAATGTAATCATTGATTAATTATGATTAATGATTGAACCTGTACGATTAAAGATTGGTGTACTTCGTGATTCATCAATATTTTTTTATTATTTTAACTTCGGTTGAACTGCATGCTCGTTTGCTAGCGTTCTTTTTTAAAAATCCTTTCTTTTCACTTATCTACATCATGAAAGAAACCCTGCGCAAAATGCGAGCAGGGCTAGACAAAGTTACTTGGCGTTAAGCGTTAACGACAGTAGAAAAACCACGTGACCAAATGAAAACAAATAAAAGCAGACTGTACTCTATGCTTAGCGTTGTTCACTGTCGGCCATAGAGTATATTGCTGTCGGCTGTCAATTATTCTCATGCGAAGTTATCTACAAACGTCTGCGAGAATGCCAGGGAGCGTTCAAATTGTCGCACTCGATTTTCAAAAACAGCGTGTCTTCCTCTATTCGGTCACGTGGTTTTTCTACAGTCACGGAGTTTGTCCATACATTTTTATCTACTGTCGTGAACGCTTTACGACAAGTTACTTTGTCTAGCCCCGCTGATTTATAAGTAGTACGCTTGGACTTTTGGTTGCATTACGATAGGTCAATGGCAGAATTAACAAGTTAGAACTTCTTTTACTTTTATTTATTAGATTTTTATTGACAATTTAAACAACAGTATGTTTGTAATCGTGTCTGTGTGAGGTTCAACGTACTCCCCGAGGCGCGAGGAACCATGGTCACCGTAGTTTAGTTTCGTTGCGAAGTGCGAAGGCTAAGCGGTGTTTGTATAAGTAATTCACATAAACTCAAGGCTTTACTCTTTGCTTTGACAATGTTCTTCTCACCTAAAAGTCACACTGATGGTCTATTATTTTTTGCGTGTCCTATTAAAATAATGAAATTGAATGTATGTATGTTTGTTACTTTGTCACGCCACAAGTACTGATTATCGTCGTAAATGGTGTATTTAAGCGACTTGAACTGCAGTTTAGAAACTGTAAAGACAATTACTTATTATACTTTCCGAATTTCTTGCCAGTTCTTCTCGGTGCAAACTTGCTTTCCGAACCTGGCGTTAAAGTTTTGAGTTCTCATAAGAGTATTATTTAGGCCTATGTGATAAAAAAGACTTCATTTTTAAATTTAAACGTCATGTATTTTGGCTCTTTAATCTAAAATCGTTGAGAAGCAGAAACACGATTGGATTAAATTTTCTCATTAGAAAGTTCTCCCAAAAGTTGTTCCAAAATCTAATTTTTATCGGAAACTACAATGGATGTAATTTTATTTTTATGGTGTCGGTTATATTAATATCCAAAAACGTTTAGAAACACGTTTTTTGCAAACTGCCTTAGTTTTTTAGTAATAAGGTAAAACGTCGTTTTTCTGGTATACCAATTCTTCCGCAGCGCTGCCTGTCGCACCCACCAACGTATTCGTGAGAGTGAGAAAGACAAAAATAAATTCAATAATATAATCGTTCATAAACAAATCAATTCATCTCGCAAAATGAGGTCACTGTGTACACATTGTATAGACAAAGAGTCCACCTTGTTTATTTCAATTACAGATAAACCTTAAATAATAAATCTCTCATCTCCGAAGTACAAGCTCTCTAGGGCTATTCAGTTAGGATATTTTTGCGACGTGAGTTTATCAACCCGTACGCCAGTATATTTATAACAACTATTTATATTTTCCGAGAAAAACAAATATGCATTTTTTTATTTTCTCATTTTTTCCTTGTTTTTTCCCAATTTTTTATGAACTCCAATATCCAGGTCACCAATTAATCAAGCTTAAAAAAAAATGCGACCCCACACGGGAAAGCACAGTGTTGGCAGACCTCCGACCAGATGGACTGACGACATTAAAAGAGTCGCGGGAAGGCGCTGGATACAGGTAGCGCAGGACCGTGCGGGCCGCAAATCATTGCAGGAAGCCTTTGTCCAGCAGTGGACGTCCGTCGGTTGAAACGAACTATACCATAATAATCCTAAGACCTAAATAGTAAATACCCATAAAATCAGATGCCGGTGCATTATATTCTCAAAAATTCCGAAAAAAAAATGTATTTTGTCATACCATAGCATAATATCACACGCAAGGGTTTTTCTTTTCTTTTAATTTTTATTATAGACTTGTTGCTGTCTCAACAAACTCACTTCACGCAACTTCGGGATCGAGTCGTGTTTAACCGAATAGCCCTGCTGTTATCGTAATGAGAAAGCCCCAGTGGCCCGGGGCCAGTCACACAACGACACACTCACTAAACTAAAGTTCTAGATATTTACTCCTTTTTTAGGATTCCGTATCCAAAGGGTTAAAACGGGACCCTATTACTAAGAATTCACCGTCCGTCTGCCCGTCCGTCTGTCTTGTGTATTCAGTTGTATCCCTTAACCTTGATATTGACACTTGATTTTTCACAGATGATATGTTTCTGTTGCCGTTATAACAACAGCATCAAAATCGATTCACCCAGTCAAAAGTTTTGAGGTAACAAACATAAAAAAAACACAGTCGAATTGAGAACCTCCTCTTGTTACACGACTGCCCAAAAAAAGGACTGTAATTTTTTTAAGGTTCATGTATGTATGTATGTATGTATGTATGTATGTATGTATGTATGTATGTATGTATGTTTTATGTATGTATGTTTGTATGTATGTAATATGTATGTATGTAAGTATGTGAGTTTCTTTATTCCACCATAACTTCTGAACGGCTGAACAGATTATGACATATGAGGTATCGTTAGAATCCTTAGATCTTTCCGGGTAACATAGGCTATATTTTTATTTTGGAAAATTCGTTTTACCACAGGGCAGGCGTGTTTTTTAATTTTTAAATTATTTACTTGCTTTTAAAGTCGGTTGAAAACATTATTCAGTCAGCTTTTCATGTTTTTAAAGTCAAATTACAGAACACGACATACTTGCACTGGCCTCGTAAAATACAATTCATTTTCGATTCGATTGCTATCGACAAAAACTTGTACACTTATCGATGTTTCGATAAAAACTCGTACACTCGTCGATGTTTCGATAAAAACTTGTATTTCTTTCGTTGGACTTCCTTGTACTTTTAAAATGAGCTTGGAACAAGGTCGGAGGCAATTTTTAGCGTTTTGTTTAAAGAAAGTCGCGATGGCTCATTCATTTTTTAACACATACTCTGCTGATGCACCGGTTCGACTTGTTTTCGGTAGCGTTAACAAAAAAAAAAACATATTTAAAAAGAAAAAAATATGTAACTAATTATTTTTTGTTTGTAGAACCGGCATAGCGTTGGCAGCAAATTCTGGCTCCTGGTTGGTTGAATATGCTGTTAACATTTTTCCAACCAATCAAATAGCAGAATTTGCTAATAGCGATAAATTCGTTTTTATTACACAAAGTTACGCCACGATTTATTTTTAACACTGAATTTTTTCAGCACAAATTTAAAAATTTGTAGGTTCTTAGAATTAATCTCAAGCGAGTGAACGATCTCAGAATAAACAAGCCTCTAAAGTTTTTTTTATATGGGGGTAAAGCAGTATGTAATGTACGTTTAAGTAATGTACATACCTACTGCTGTGATTTATGAGTATTATTATGGGGGTATTTAAATGGCAGACATGAATCGTTGGTGTCTCTAGAGTTATCTCCATTTATGGTAATCCTCCATAATTTATGATTACGGTACCAGTAATTTTAATCTTAGTTTTTTTTGCTATCTCTACCGAATACCCATTGCTTGCAAATGCATAAAAACTTGACCTACAATGCGTAAATATTTTAATTACTTCGGTACGCACATCATTTGTGTTTTAAATACTTAAAAAGGATTTTGGTATCTTAATTTTTATTTCCCGAATTAAAAACAAGGTCATAATTAGCATCTTATTTTTACTAACCTCCGACGTATTACCTAAGGATAAAGATGGATACGTTTGGCCACAGCACAATACGTTTTGAGCGGATTAGCAGACATTACACACTTTTAAGGACATCCGATTTTCTCACGATAATTTTTTATTTACTAAAAAAGCCCCTTTGGCTTAGGTTTAAATAATACACAAGTAGGTATTTAAAAACAATAAAACATAATGCAGTTATAAATTAAATCGTAAAATATGAACTTATTAGATGATAAGAATTATTGTATTATGGAATATTATAATTGATAACAAGGCCATATGTTTTAAAACGTGTTTTATAGTAAGTATGATTAGGATAATACATTCATAATATTCATTTAACCAATATACTCGTATAGTAACCTAAACCTAACTTGCAGCTGTAGGTACCTATAGCCATATAACCTTTTCTTTTCTATTTCCACGATCGCAAAGGAATCGGAATTCATTGTTTCAAAATTTTGAAATTAAGTTTGAAATTCGTTTGAAATTACGTATATATGCTTTCATTTACGTGAAAGTGTCGTACTTGACCGGGTTTTTAGTAAAACCGGTTTTTTAGTAAAAGTGCCCTTTTACACTTTAGAAGTGAAAAGTAATTTTTAATACAGTTGCTCAAAAAGTGGCGTATTGCAGGGACGTATAGCGTTCGGGATGTGGGCTATTACATACTCGTGCTTTTTTTTTACCTTTCCCGAACTCGTGCGTTATCTTTCCCAACTGTCAAAATAATGTCAAAATGATGTTAAAAAGAAAAATCAACCATGAAGTTTTTACTAAAAAAAATCATAGAAGTTTTTATGATTCATGCAAATACGTATATTTCTAAACAGAAGCTACTAATTTGTTTCAATATCAGATTTGATTGAATGAGTTTGGTTAGGTTTCATTTCATCTCATTAAATTTCATTTTCATTTCATATCAATAAAAAAAATTCTACTGAAGACTTGGCTGTATGGGCATAGTTCCCTTTGCGTACCAGAATATTATTTAGTCTATGTCCAAATTTTTTTTTAATTTTTTTTTAAATCACCAGAATGGGTGAAGAAAAAAAACTACTTATATTCTACGGTTGGCGCCATTTTTCAGAAATTTTCTTTGCGAGTTTAGTTGTTTGTTGCACAAAATGCTTCGGAGAACATTTTACCGGAAAAGTCAAAAAGTCGCTACATATCTACATACGACGAATTTATTGTGTGGAGAGAAGACAAAAAAGCAAATAGTTTTTCAGAAAATGTTAAGTTAGTTGAGTTTATTGTGTTTTTATTATTTTATTAAATTGCTTCATTTTTTCGCAACTGTATTAAAAATAATCGTTCAGTACACGTGCGGAACCGTCATTGCAACTTGTTCCGACTGTCAACCCTCGCTTTCGGCTGCGCCTCAGCTCGGGTAGACATTTGTCGGAACTCTTTGCAATAACAGCCTTTCCGCACTTGTAATGAAACATACTATTACAGTTGGGAATTGCAAAAAAGTTATACTTAATTCTTTTAACTGACGCCAAATTACATTTAAAGTCGATTTCACCCAAAGGGACTGCTTGAGACAAGCATTTTATAATTATTTTTATCATAAAAGGTAACTTAAGACCTCAGATTACTATATAGACTAAGTATAGTTGTCTATATAGTAATCTGAAAACCTAGCCTTACAGACTGAAAACCTAGTTTTTCAGGGCTATTTGGTATTTACAGTGCTGCCTGATAAGTGTGGCATAGTAGATTCTCGATAGAAAGTTTTCCCAAAAATTGCTCCTCTCTCAGTTGTTTTAATTTTTATCGGAAACTACAATGTAAATATACGTGGTATATTATATAAACGATAGTACGTTATACGCATTATATCGGTAGCCTTATTCTTTTCCTTTAAAAATTTATATGCAATTGATTGAATGAATGTTCATTCGTTCATCGCTAGACGCTAGTATCGTATCGCCATGTCCCATTGATCCTATTTACAGTTTTATGCCAAATACACCACGCACGTGAAATCTTATCATCCGCTGTCTCTTATCTATACGATAATGTATCTGTGTATCTGTACATTTTATTCATAGATATCTGCGTTTATAGGGTCAATTCTTTCTAAATATGTATCTAGTAATAAAAATCAATCGGCATAGCAAGACAAACTTGCTAAAACTCGAAAATGGCTAGATTGATTTTGATGATTTTTTCTCTGACAGCTTAGCTACTCGTACCTATATAATAGGCACAAAAAATACAACTTGCAGAAGTTAACTTCTTCAAGTTATTCCTTCTTGTTTAGTAGATTGCGTGACTTTAATTGATTGATATTGCTTTCAGAAGTCAACTTCAGCAAGTTTTAATTCTAATCTAAAATGCGCCTCAAGGAAGCTAACTAAGCTCACATAAGCTATACTGGGCATTCTCGATAAACTTAAAAAAAAATTTGAGATAGTTAACTCAAGAACTTTTTTCTATCAAATTAAGGCTATTGAATTTCAAATTGCCTGGGATTGAAAAGGTCTAAAAAAGCACCTGCATCCTAATAATATTCATAACTTTATAATCATTATTATCTGTACCGCCCACAGATGAAAAACGATAATAATTTGGGTATTTAATAATTTCTTTCGCCTCTATGTGAAACTGAAAAAAAATAATCCACCATAGAGCACTGTCTTTTTTTTTTAACTAACTTTATCGCGTAGACACCTTTGTAAGGCGGCATGCACCGAATCATCGCGGAATTTGGTGAATGATTAAGCAATTCCTTTTCATTATCATTCAAATTTCGAATCCTAATCATGCGGCCATTTGAAAAGACCCTCAAAAATTTCAAGGCCCCTTTCCCCTTCATTTAATGTTTGACACCTTTTACATTTTTTATGTCATATTTCTTCAGTCCATTGTTTTGCACCCCTTGTTTGCTAAATGTCTTTTTGTATTAAATTTCAAGGTTAGAAAGCTTCACATCCCACGGTTGTCAGCTGTTTTTTTTAATATATTTATCGAAGTGCTGTGAAAGTTGACCTTAAAAGATGAGAAGAATTGAAATTAATGAAAATTTTGATAATTCAATAGACATACTTAATTGTATTTCTACAAATTTACCTTTTGTTGTGAAATTTAGATCGTGTGGTGAAATAAATATAATGCTCAATAATAAAGTAACTAATTATATTTTTATTGAAATGCCGGATCTTAGGGCCGAAAACTGTGCGAAGACCCAACTTATTGAATCATATATTATAAGCATTTTAAAAGTATTTGTTAGGTTAACCTTTCTAATAAAACAAAAGCAAAGGGTGGGAAATTGTTGGCGGGAACGAAAAATAATGAATGACATTGACACGAGACCATAGACAAAATCCCCCGAAATTTGTTTAAAAAATCTTTTGTTTTATTTTAAATTGGAATAAAACAAAGGAGTTTTTGAAATTAACGCGTGCCATAATGGTTGTGTAATATCGAATGTCAAGGTTAGGCTGCTAAATGCATATTATTTGCCTAATTACTTATGAACGTAATTGTATATTTGCATATATTAGCGCTTGAGTAAAATAATCTAAGCGAAGCGTTGAAAAGAATTTCAAACAAGGAATACATTTGAATAAATTAGGTAGGTACGTTGATTATAATAAAATTTTGTTGTAAGTAAAGTAAAATTTTTCATAAGGTCGAAAGTAGGAAAAAATATATATTAATAGATTACTTTTTTAAAATTTGATAAAAATCTTTGCATTACGTAAATTTATAGACGTATATACACAGGACTTGGCGGAGCGCTTTTTTTATTTTAAATACCTTTTAGTTCTTTTAGTTCATTCAATGCTTACGTAGAATCTTCAAAGCATAGATTTATAATTAATAGGTCGTCGCTCGCGCTCCGACTAGATAGAGCCCTACCTAACAGCGACAGCTCCGTGAGTGCGACAACTTTTTTTTGTAGTGTGAGTGTGTCAATTTGAAATTTGTATGGCGCGCGGATGCCAGTGTGCGTGAAAAATTATGTAGAGTTTGCCAATTTGGGCAAAGTATTTTTTGAAGTCGATGGCTCTTTCTTTTACCTCTATGCTTCAAAGCGTAATTTCTTATGTGAAAAAGTAAAAAAAAAATTTTGATGATAAAATATAGATATTTTGAAAATACGTAGGTATATGACTAGGCAGAACGTACCTGCACTGTATATTAAGATAAAATATCTCAAAAGTATGATAAAATAACCATTTAGATTAGTTTTGATTGAACTGGATTTTTGGATTTGCTCTTCGCGTGATATCTAACACGTACGCACTTTTTTATGATTTCGCTAAACTGTACCAACAGCCATTATTTACCTGTAGCGTCAGGTTATAAAACCATGTCTCTCAGCTGTAAACTGCGATGCTGTAAACATTGTTCTAGATTAAGATTTAAGACTTTTAAATCCTATTTTTCTCTGAACGTAAGGCAATCTTTATTTTTCTTTTAACCCGTTAAATCATGGAAATTAGGCCGTGGTCACAGAATTTTAAGCCCACATTCGTTCCGCTTTTTGTAATAAAGACCTACAATAAGTTAATGCCGAATTAGCCCAATGCAAGCCTGTTTTAATTACGAACAAAGGTATGAGGTTTACAATAAAAGAATGACAGATCCGAACTACAATGCAGTGTTTCGAACCGCACCAAATGAAAAAGCGCGAGCGAAGCAAGCTTGCAATTTTAATGTTTTATTTTAGTTCTTGAAGAAAGTATTGTGAATTTTATTCGCATAAGTACATTGCACGATACACGAGACGTTTGCTATCTCTTGCTATGTGTAAAATGAGTAATCACCGGTTGTAAGTCAGCAGTAATAACTGACTGACTGATAGACAACGCATAACTTAATATGCTGGGTGAACATGCGTGGAATTCTTTAAAAAATCTGTGAAGGGAACTTCGCAAAGAAAATGGAATGCGAGTGTATTTCATAATGTTGTTAAATGTGTGAACTCTACCAATCCTCACTTGTTGTAGTCTATGGCCATAAGCAGCTTTTTTCTTGAGAGTTTTAGATGAAAAATATATTATTAGCTCTACATCACCATAAATCAATACTCATAGATAATATAAATTATTTATAGGCTTTATATACAATCATTTATCATAAACGTTACTCCATAAAAGTTTACTGCCGGCAACCGATAGCTGTGTTTCATTTCAGAACCATAAAACCTGCCAGTAACTAAAACTCGAGCATAAATAAAATAATAATTTTCAGCCGGCAGTGACTGCATCCCAGCCTCTAGTCTAAAATAAATACCTTACCGCAGCACCAGAGTTATTTTAGTTTTCGCAATAAGACAAACGCGACGTTGGCGAGCGTAAAATAAAACCAAATCATCCTGTATGCAGAACACACTATGCACAGATCTTTACATTCTTACACGTCACTGGAACTTAAACCTTCGCACAAAAATTAAAAAAAAAACTCTACGTATGAAAAAAATACAATGGGATATTTCGGAACATAGATAACATGGCATAGTTTTCCATGAAAAAAAATATATAAAAAAAATATTTGAAAAGAAAAAAAAATATTCAATGCATCACGACTTCGCGTTTGATTAGGTAGGTACTTAATATTTGTAATGGAAAATCTTGGCACAGAATTTCCAAATAAAAAAAAACAAATACTCTTTAGCTAAAATAAGCCAAAACAAAAAAAACTAGTTTTTAATTTCTGAACGCATCACAATTTGGTACGTCATTTTTAAAAATGGAACGCATTTTTATTAAGTTTTTAATTATAAAGTTGCACACATACCGGTGCGGGTGTAAACACAACTGTGCCACCGCGCGTGAAAACTAAACTGAGGCCGGCTTTCGAGTTTCGAACGTACTCCGAGTTGCGACGCTTCACTTTCTGAACGTTCAGAACATCTCTAGCTTGTAGGTTGTATGTGTGCGTTTAGTGATGTGTATCGTATCGATACAAAATGTTGATTATTTATCGATAAGCTTAATCATTTATTTGAAACTAGCTGACCCGCTTGTGCTTCACTTGGGCGAGCGGCGAGCCCCAAATGAATAATCAATTAAGCAAAACAAATATCCAATATAAGCAATCCAGATTGTTTGAAGTGTGATAACGTTCAGGGTAATCCCATTTAAAATAAAACTAATAAATAGATTGTAAATGCTTGAGAGAAGGCTGATTGGTCTAGGTTTGATGAGTTATATTTTGCTCGATTCCAATTACAAAAATTAAACAATTTTCCTTTAACATTTTCTGATAAAAACCCAGTTTAAAAAAAAAGGTGAAATTTGCCGAGACCACCCTCTCTCCCCCACTTGAGATTTATTGAGATTTCCTCCCCCCGCTCTAAGAAATTCTAAATAGCCTTTATTTAAAAAAATGTGCTCTACTTAAAAAAAAATGGGTATAGTGTTGACTTGTTGAGGACAAAAATATTGCGAGGCCAAACATAATAATACCACTAATTGTTTTTTCAAAATTTGTATTTTTTTCCACCCAGTTCACTGATTTCTTTTTCATGAACAACTATTAGTATGTAAAATATGGGCAAACAAGTCAATTTAAAATTAAATATGTATTTAGTAACTAATTAGTGTGAGAGCAGGAAATACTTTAACGTCAAAGTACGAAAGCAAAAATAACTTGTTTACAATTATTATGAAGTGCATTTTGTGTTGCGTGTATATATAACTGATACACTTATTTGCAATAATTAAGAATACCTACTACGATACAACTTGTTAAGATAGAAAATTATGTATCATTTATTGATTAATAATAACTAAGTAAATTAGTAAAATTATTGTAAGAGCATTGTTGATAATTTGCTTATTCGGTTATCTTCGAAAACGTAGCAAGACTTATAAGAAGTAAGGAATAAATTGTCTGATTTTCTGCAAATAATCATACACAGCTGTCAATTCGTAACCTATTCCATTCCAGAGCTTTATAAACAAAAAACTACTAAAAAATACGCTACAACTCTGTCGATAAGTACATCGATAGAAGCACCTTCCAACCCTACTCCGAAACATTATCCCATAATACAACTTTGCTGAACCCACACAATCGTACAACGTAACTAGAGCTTTAAGCTTCAACCCGTTTTAAACGAATTCCCACCTTATCTGAAAGGGATAAAGTTAATAATCAAATGATTTCCCTTTTCATGAGCTTTAGACCGTATCAAATGGATTTTAAACTTTATTGGTATCAGTTAAGGTTATAAATCGAATGTATTCTTTTTTGAACGGGTGACGTATTTCAGTACAAACATTACAGCAATTTTTATTGTCTCTACGTTTCGCTTATCATAGGTATAAAGTGCCACAAACTTATATACCCTGGTGAGGGTGTCGCTATTAATGATTGTGGTGATGATTTTCGCGAAAACAACATAATATCGTTAATTAATTAACAAAAAAAAAACCGACTTCAACTCTCATCGAACTACTTTCCTTTCCAATTAAAAATGTACTTAAAACATATGGTTTTCTCATGGACACCATTATCAGAACTATCTACATTGAAATGGGACCACACGGGAAGCGTCAGCTTTCTAATAAAAAAGAATCATCAAAATCGATTCTTCATTCAAAAGTTATGAGCCAACAAATATTTAAAAAAACCGGCCAAGTGCGAGTCGGACTCGCGCACCGAGGGTTCCATACCATAAAAGAAGTTAAACATTAAAAGAATCACTTTAGTTCATGAATTTACGAGTATAATTTACATGTAGGTACTTTTGTTGGCAAACCGCAAACATAACTTTGTTTTTGCCGGTTTATTGTTATTATCTAAAAAAGTATAATAGTTACGGAGTTTATTTTATTTTTCCTGTAAAATATACGTTAATGCCTATTGATCATAATTATTTCAGATTTTTCGGCCGATAAACTTCGGAGATAAGGGGGGGGAACGGTATTTTTTTTGACAGTTTTCCCAATAAATCAAAAACTATCAAGCATAAAAATAAATAAAAATCGGTTTTAGACTACACAAGTAACGCCCTTTCTAATGATACCCCACTCAATATTTTTATCTCATTATGAAATTTCAATACCCCCGTTTTCCCCCTTTTTAAATAAAAATAAAAACAATTTTCAAATTTTTACGATTGCTATGACGTCGCGTCACTATTTCCTATAACTATTCTAAATTTCAGGTCGATAGCTTGAATAGTTACTGAAATAATCGAGTGTGACAGACGGACGGACGGACGGACGGACGGACGGACGGAGAAAGTCTCACCATAAGGGTTCCATTTTTACCATTTTGGTATGGAACCCTAAAAAAAGTCATGAACTTAGTCAAATTAAGAACCTCCTCCTTTTTTAAGTCGGTTGAAAACGAAAACAATAAAACAACAACAGAGTGGAAAGCAAAATTGGTGAAAAAAAAAATAATCGACACGTTAGTTCCAGTTTTGGCCACCGGTTCAGAAAAGTTTGTGGCACTGTACGTCGCCGTTTGATGGTGCCACGATGTGTGCACTGTGGATTACATCATTATCTCTGGAAATATGAAAGAGAGTAGATATTACGCGAGATGGTAGCAACAAAAAGTTATTTCGGTCACATTATTATTCACCACGACACTAGAAGACACGGTAAAAACTCGGCGTTTAGACGCTAAACATTGACTTGGCAGGAAGTGTTATTTTTTAAATCGACTCTCATAGGTTTTCCTTGTACAAGTTGCCATAATATTGAGATTTCAACACTGATAAGAAAACTCGGGATATGAACTTCCGAATGTAAACCTTTTTCGTAAAAGCCAACAGTAGCGCCATCTGTCAAAATTGTATGGTGTTGGCAGGTTTTTTTTCTCAATACGTAATGGAAATCGGGAGGATTAGGCGACTTGCGGTAACTACCTATACCTAAAGAGTGGGGTGACAAATCATTTAAAGGCAATGGGATACGCTTTTACAACAAACTCCCTAATGAAATATTAAACTTATCCCTCAATAAGTTCAAAGTCGCTGTAAAACGAAAGCTTATTAATAAAGCTTACTATAGTAGGTATTAAGGATTACTTACATGAATCAAATCCTTGGGGATGAATGAACTGCTGTAATTATACTAAATTAGTTTTAAGAGCCTTTAAGTGGTGATAACAGAAAACAAAACCTGGCTGAGTTTGTTGTGGGCTTCTTCTCAGTGCAGGGCGCGTTGGAACCCTCGTAAACTTAGTTTTAAGTTGACTTGGAGTTATCGCCATACAAATGTGACAAATATCATATTATTGACCTGATAAGAGCCTGTATATTAGGCCTATGTGAAATAAAGATATTTTGAACTTTTTTTGAATTTTTGACCTATGAAAGGGTTACCTACGTTACTTGTACATGTACATGCATAGTACATGCACAAGTAACATAATGTACATACATATGAATGAAAACAGTTGTTTCTCTGGATGTTGATTTATCGTGCAAAATATCGAAAGGCTTATACTTAGTTCAAATGGAAACCATCACTGTTAGTAACATATTTTATATGATATTGATAGTACCTACTTCTTCAAAAAACAATAAGTTAGTTTTTCGGTTCTACAAGAAAAGTGATCCTTATTTCTATACCTACTACAATATATATAAGTAATCCATAAGGATCACTAGCTACCTATAGTACGGTAAACTTATCTACCTACGTGACTAAAGCAAGTTTTTCCTTATGACTTAGCAGTAACATTAAGAGGATATACTGATTTTACTTTTGTCCTTCCTTCTCACTTTTACGAATGCCTTGGTGTGTGCGACTCTTTTTTAGCTAATTACTAAAAAATTAAGCCAGTTTGTAACTCCGTTCTCAGCGGTTTTGGATATTATTAGGTAGGTATTACCGACACATTTAAACAAAATATCATCCATTGCAAAGTTTGATTATTGATAGAAATTAGAAAATAGAGATCTTAGGGCATCTGTTGGAAGAAATTTCTATCGAGAAATCCAATTGAGTTTCTGTTTCACAACGATTTTAGATTAAAGACCTAAAATAAGTAAATGACGTTTAAAGAAAGTATAATATATATTATACTACTAGCTGTTGCCCGCGGCTCCGCCCGCGTGAATTACGATTTTTTTTTACATATACCGTAGAATTCCTTGATTTTCGCGGGATTCTGGTGTGATGTTGTACAGAAACCTATTCTTACTTCGCACGGGTTATCTTGTGGTGATTTTGAAAACTCCTTTTTTTATTAATAATATAAAGTTTCATTAATAAGTAGTTGAAAGATCAAAAGGACGATTTTAACTGTCGATATTTCGACCCAATGGCACAGGTCGTGGTGACTACGTGACCACGACTTGTACCAATGTATCGAAATATCGACAGTTAAAATCGTCATTTTCATTGTGATTTTTATTCTGAAACCACGAAATATGTCAAAAATTATTAAATCATGTGAAAAGTTGTACTGGTGGTAGAAATCTTCTTTCAGAGTTCGGCCGGGTACCACTTCGATAAAATACTCTACTAATGAATATTCCCCTGCCCAACATAAGAGTCTGTTAAAAATCTTTGCTTCATCTCAATACAATCCCAAGTATCAGAATGGGCAATGGCTATATATTTCTTTACGTATAAAAAAACCTATGACGGTCAATCGGTTAGGACCAGTTAAGACCTGAGAGTTAAAAATATTTGTGAACCATTATTTTACTCTTTCCATGTTGCGGATGATAAAAAAAGACGTGGCACTCTGGGAATGTTCACAAAAGTGAAAACTTTAATCTGTTCATGTCTCAACAGTGCCATCTTAATATAAAGTCAAGGAACAGTACATTACATGACAATTAATTATTATTTACATAAATTTGGTAGTACCTATCTCCAAGTTTTACATTCAAGTTCCACATAATTTGTAGAGATGGCGCGATACGGTATAATGTGGTGATAAATTCATGATTTTTGTTCAACCTAAAAGTGAAAAATCTTAAATCATACAAAATCTTCTGCTAAGCATATTTATTTACGGCTGTAAGGGTACTCCAGTCTGACTTGAGCCCTTACGTCCTAGCCCTAGGTGCTTGTCCATTCCGAGTTTCAAGTCACCTACTTGAACTCATCGATAAAGGTTCTGATGTCTATAATTTTTGAACTACAAAAGTGATAATGATAAAATTTATACGGAATAATCTTTAAAGAACCTCCTTTTCTAACAAAAAAAGAATAAATGAAATCGGACAACGGGTTAATGAATTATAACTAAATATACGTTTTGACTTTGATGCCGTCTTCCAGGGAAACCATGATGAATTCCGGGACAAAAAGTATCCTATGTCCTACCTCGGAGTATGAACTATAATCATGTCAAGTTTCATTTAAATCCATCCAGCGGATTAGCCGTGATGCGCGGTCGTGAAACAGACAGACAGACAGACAGACAGACAGACAGACAGACAGACAGACAAAAATGAAACAAATTACAGTTTTGGCTTCAGTATCGACTAAATAGTGTCCTCCAACAAAAATTTTCAAAATATCTTCAATGTACAGAATTCGACCCTTTACAGTTTTATTATAAGTATAGAAGTATAGATAGATATTTCAACTTTATTCCAACCATTATTCCAACCCACGAAGAAGCGTCCCAATCTGTCAAAGTCAAAATGTTTCATTCGATTCGTTTTTGATTCGTTTGGAGTTTGACAGAGTGGATTGAAATATCTTTACTTAATTGTCTTTACATATAGTTTTTACCTAATCTGCAGGTCACTAAAAATTGCTTAAATACGTCATGTACCAGTTTCTATTAAAAAAAAACTTATTTTTAACGATGACTAGATATTTATTGCATTTTAACCACGAAACCACAGGACGTGTTCCAATATTCTCCAAAGCTTCTCTGTCAGTGTAAAAATTGCGCATTGTGTTATTTTAAGAAATTGTGTAATTACTAGGTATTACGTAGCATCTAGACCGCTAACTTGTAACCTGAATGACCTAATGGTTGGAAACAAGGGTTTATACTATTGAAGAATTTTTCAGTGACTAGGATTCTTAGAATGATACGGATAGGTATCATCTCCTCACGAGATATCTTAAAAAATTTGTAATAATTTTTCGTATTATAATGTAAGAAAAATTGATATTATGACATTTTTGAAAGGAGCAAGTGCCGAGTTTATTGTCAGTTCTTCTCGGTGCAAACCTGCTTTCCGAACCTGGCGGCAGAGTTTTCATTTTTCATAAGAGCCTTAGGCCTATGTGAAAAATAAAGATTTTCATTTTCATGGAATACTATCTTATGGATATATCACTTTGAGTGAGCAATTCCTAAAATTAAACTGAATCTCGGAAACGGCTCCACCGATTGTCATGAAATTTAATATACAGCCATAGTTTCGGGGGTGAAAAATCGATCTAGCTAGGATCCATTTTTAGAAAATGTCATATTATTTACCAAAAAAAAATAAACACCGAGCTAAGCTCGGTCACCCAGATATTTTCAAAAGTAAATAATAAGAAAATATACATTACTATTTTATTATATTAGAGAGAAATGTAGATAGATCGTAGATTGATGATTGATTGTCTATAAATTGTATATGTTGTATATTATGTGAGTACATCTCTGTATATTACAACTTGCGGGTCACATACAAATGTGTGTAATACGCAATATTTATTCCTTATAAATAAACATAGTCTCAGGGCTCAGCTCACACGTTTTCATCATCGTGCAAATATTTTTATTTGTATTACTAAGCAGCTAATAGTGTAGGTAAACATTGTATTGGATTACGCCATTTTAATAAAAAGCACTCATAGTCCAGTAGTACAAACGGCTACCCGCAAGTGTGAAGTCGATAGATCCAATCATATATTATTTTATTACAGACTAGCAGTGCCCGCGGACTCCGTTCCGCGTTAGTAATATTTTTGCCCCGGCCCGTTTGTCCCACAGTGCCTTCCCCACAGCGCTGAACGCGACGCAATCGGATAGATACTGCCTATACTTACCTACTTACCTATCCGCGCCGTGGGGCCGCTCCGCGCCGGCGCGGTGCGCAACCGTACCTTTTTTATTCTGCTAATATCTTTGAAGATACTTGTTTAAACTGTATAGAATAAAGGGCACAAATATTCTATACTCAATTTCCGTTTTAAAAACATATGTATTTACAAAGATATAAATTAATACCATATGGGCTTAACAAAAATAAGCTTAATAAGCTTAATAAGCTTAATAAGCTTAATAAGCTTAATAAGCTTCACAAAAGTTATTTATTTTTTTACCACAATTTTAACACCAAAAAGCAGTTATTGTAAGTTACCCGTAGGAGATAGGCATATGCTATCGCGGACTTTTTTACAGATTTCGATACGTTCTTTAATATTGTAGAAACATTTCACGACATGCAGCCGACGCGTTACGTGAATCGATAGGAAGGAGTGGCATTTCATAAACTACGTATTTACTCGGAAACATAATAATTTGTAGTAAGCGAGCCTCTGTTTCCGTGTAGTTAAAACGTTTTAACTGTAACGCTATCTGTGCGACCTTTATGCCAATTAACATTTATAGTAATCAACTGCGAAATTACGATGCCGCATCCATCCATGTTGTCTTCTATTATCTATGTATCTGATTTGTGTACTATTTTCGAAAAAAAAGTAACATTTGAATTTCGCAGGCTACATTGGCCGATGACCGATCCTATTTTTAATATAAAATCCGGATTTTATAGTAATGGGTCAATAAATAATCATGTTTTCTCAATAACATCTTTATGACTGGAAATGTACAATGAAATAAGTACCTACTTTTTTGTACATAAAATAAAATTGGAGAAACAAATTCCTAGTGCCAATAGTTCTCAAAAAATATCTAGTTATTTTCTCCAACAATATTTTGGTTTAGATTTGTGAGAGAACCAGATACCACCTTTGATCTTTCTAATAGACATGTATATGTAGGTATCTACACGGGACATGGCGGACCGCGTGGCAAAATGTCGCCAGTTTACTGGTGTCAAAAAATATCTTTTGACACCAACGACATCAGTAGACACTATTAGTTCACACGCGGGTTTCCACAGGGACAGTTTCCGCTATATTGTGACGTATAGCTGAAATTTTAACAGATTTGAGGCACTACTTTTTTCTTGTATGAAAGAAGGTTTACGTAAAATGTTCATCATGTATTATGGGCTCATCTTGAGGTTCATATCGGTGGTCTTTCTCCTTTATTATTTGTTAGTAAAAAGCACAGATCTAGAAAACAATATGGATGGGACTAAAAATAAGCGTGACTTAGACTATTTTTTAAAGTAAAGTGGCGCATAAGATGGCGTCACCTAGGAAAGTACACTTTAGTACACGTAGACAGAGAAAAGCTATAGACGCTGGTAAAGCGTGTCGCAAAAAGAGACAAAAACTAACCTTTAACACTACACCGCACCATGATTTTTTGTTTTGAATCGTTGTAATATTATGTGTAAGTTTATAAAAGTGTTCAAAACCTAATTTAACTTGAATCGGACATAACATATAATCGTAAAAACTGAATTATAAAGTAATACGATAGCTAAGGTAAGTGAGGTGTAATTCGGTAGTCTAAGGCTAAGACGACTTCAAAAATTAATATAAAAAAAACTAAACCTGATTTCTGTTCGAAAGTTTTTTTAAAAGAACATTGGTCTTCTGCCAGCTAATACGTGCATGAATTAAGTGATTTTAGTTGGAACTTTCTTTTTGATTAATTTATTTGTAGACCTCATTTTTACCTCTTATTTCGTGATAAAATTTTACTCAACTTTTTAATTCGTGAATTTAGGGTTCTTATTTCGGGATAAAAATTTTTACAATAATTCATGATATAATATTAAAACTTTTGAAATAAAAACATAATAGGAGTTTAATACATTAATAAAGCAATAAAAATATTCAATATTTAAGGGTAAAACATGTTACATTAAGCTCAAATTCAGCTTTAATTACAAACTGTCCCCTAATCATAACTGTTTCCCACGATATCGCTTGCATACCCTAGGAACAGTAGATTTTTCCGAGATTAAAAGTAGCCTATATCCATCCAGAATAATGTAGCTCTCCATTAGTGAAAAAAATATCAAAATCGGTTCAGTAGATTTCAAGATAAAAAAATATTAAAAAATCACCTAAAAAGTAATAGTAATCACTAGTAAAACAACTCTTCATTGTTAATACCTAACCATATTATACTGTAGAGATTACTCAAATATCTCTTACAATGTAACAATCAATCTTACAATCTTACAATGTAAGAGATATTTGAGTAATAGCAATATTGAAATCTCCAAAATTCGAATACCAATTTCTTGAAAAAGTATTGGAGTCCATGTTAAATCAAAACTTTTGATTCAACAGCTATCTGATGGGAACAGTTACTTTCTTTATGTTACAAAGAATTTTTAGTTGAGTTAGTGAGGTTTGTAATGAAACTTGAAATGTAGAATTTAATTTTTATTAACCTAAGACATATTTCATCAATAAAACTCATAAATTGATATACCATTATGCATACATTAATATTAAAGTTTAAGTTCCTTAGAAGGTTTACTTATCACGAAATTAAAATTGAGTGCTAAAATAAAAGCATCTTATTTCGTGATACTTATTTTGGAAAAGCCCTGTACTTAAGTTTGTAAATTACTCAAAAACCATATAAAGTAACTATTAAATAGTCTGAATATAAAGATATTATATGAAAATAAATGAAGCAAAACGAACTATAAATAAAACCATGCTGTTAGTACGTATGCGAGTTCACCTTAAAAATTCAAATTTATATCTAGTTCAAACTCGAATTTTAAGAATTTTATTGAACAAATCATATACCGAATTTAGCTCATAAGAATGTTCATTACTTTCAAATAATGATTTTGATTTCATATGTAAAATAACTTAATAGATAAATTAATACGCAAGCTTTAAAAAAGAAACTCGTAAATTCTTAATTCGGTAGTAATACGAAATACGCAACCTAAGAATAATATGATGACGGCTATTTCGTGAGTCGATTAATTGCAATTTTAAGAGAATTTAGTACTTGGATTTAGCTCTATCCTATATTATATTAATTGTCAAGAAACACAAATTAACAATATAAAAATTTTTATTCAAATAGACTTACCTTTGTCTTTCTGTAAGCTTATAAATTTTGATGTTTAAGCTTACGGTAAATACAAGCGCGCAGGCGTACTACAGCGGTTTGCGGCCAACTTAGGTTTGAAGAGTCGTATTGGTCTGAGCTTTTTCACCAAAATTCTCATACTCATTTTTTTAACGGGTAATATGATGAAGATTTAGAATTCAGGTTTAATTTATTAATAAGATGTCTTTATTGCTTATTTTTACGCCAGAAGCAAAAACTAACGAAATAACCAGACATACCGAATTACCCCTCACTTACCTTAACTGTTGGTCCGCTGTCAAACTTTGTTTAGCAAAGTAGTGTGACTAAAACATAAAAAACGTGACACGCTACGTGAAACAAAAGATCTTATCGTTCTATTTCTTTTCTTTACACGACATCGGCGTAAGTTGCTCTTTGTCTTGTGTGAATGAAACATAAGATAACAATTTGTCTATAGCTTTTCTCTGTCTACGTTAGTACACGAACATTTGACAGCAAATCTTGGCGCTCAACATGGCACCGCATGTCACGGAAATCTAGGCTAGAATGAATGAATCCTCTTTAGTTCTCTTAACTCTATGGTAAAAAGTAGTCAAACAACAAATATTATGTTGGAAGCTAGATATTATTACAATAATAACACAAATGAGAGCGCTAATTACCATGGTTAGTATAAATTAATTGAGGTCGCAAGGTCAATGTTGTTAGGTCTCTCGGCGATGGATGTTTTATCTTCCTTTAACTTATCATATTCAACTTGCATATTCTACTATCTATATTTATACTAATATTATAAAGCTGTAGAGCTTGTTTAGAACCTAAAACGGCTATTATCTGTAAAAAAAAACGTGACAAAAATTAATGAGATAAATAAACCATTTCTGAGATAAATGCAGATTTGTCTATACATAAGTATTTGCATAGGCAGCTTTGGCATTTTCTTTTACCGAGTGAAGTTTGCAAAATCGCGTTTCGGCATCAGCCACCATGTCAGAAATAGTTTCAATTGTATCCACTATCCACATATTTTTTATCACTGATAACATAACTGATGTCGATTTTACATAAAATGATGCTACTTAAGTAAAAAAAAAGATTCCGATGAATTGAAAACCTCCTCCTTTAAAGTTGACTAATTACAGCGCAGCGCGTTAAATGTTGACGAAAATAATATACCGTCCACTGCCGCCTCCTTTTGGGACATCATTTCTTAGTTCTTTGCGTAAGGAAGGCAGTGGAGGAATTGCGGCCTATAGGCTAACAATGCCTACTTATCCACAAATACAATGATACCTAGTATGTGCTAGTTTCTAGGTCACGTATCGACATATTTTATGATTGATTTATTGCTTCAGCTATTCAAAATCACAATACCCGGGCTGCGTATAAGCAAAATCCAAAGTCAAAATTCGAAATATTATATTAATATGTCAAGATAAATGAAATCAAATCAAAGTGGATTTTTGGGCCGAGTGTCAAATTTGAATGCTGAGCGGCGAAGGATTCTAGGGTTGAACCCTGAGCGCAGCGAGGGGTTCAAAGAATAGAATCCTGAGTATAGCGAGGCATTCGAAGACACGAGACCCAAAAAAATTTGCACCCGTACGTAACACAAAATTTTTCATCTCACCACAGCGAGGAAAATCACCAGAAGAACACTTTAGATCGACATTGCAAGTTATGTTCAATGTTGTTTTTAGTAACTCTGAATAATTTCACTTACTGAAACCACCTTCAATCATCATCATTATTTTAAAGTTAAAACAAAAAAATAATGAATAAAGCCAAAAAAAGTATTAGGTACTATCATTTAATCACGATTGAAAACAACACTAGATCAGAAAAAAAAAATTGAGTAATTTTTTTTCTGCACTTTTATTTTGAATGCGTTCTGAAATAACAATTTCTAAGAACTGTAGATAATATAAATTTTAATAAGTATATTAACAATAATTACGTAAGCAATGAGGAAAAAATCAAGGATTTAATTAGATTTCTGTTATAATTAATAAAACTAAATAAGAGTTATTATTTAAATTGAAATTATAAGAAAAAGTTAAAAAAAAAATTACCTATACAAACTCAAACGAACGAACTTCGTTATTGATCGTCTGTGTTATTAAAAAAAAGAAGTCTTCAGCTTTGACATTTGACATTGACATGACACGTTATACGAGTTTAAACACAGATAACTCAAACAAATTTGACTTTGGAAATGCTTTCGAGCCTAGGGCCGGAAGGAATTTTCATACTACTTTGTCTCCCTTGGGAAAAATGAAAATGCTTTGGCAGCCTAGGGAATATAATAGCATTTCCCGCCCGCATTTTGGGCATTAAAGATCGCTTTTCCGAGCGGGTGAGATGAAAAACATTTATGTTTCACATACGTCTAACGTAGCTCTTGTAAAATATAATAAATATGATTATTGAAAATGAAAAATGAAAAATGAAAAAGTTTACGATAATTGATCATCGAAACAAAACATGCTTGAAATTTGCTTTAAATAACAATGCCACTCTCTTGTAACTCTATGATCGTAGAGTCACACACACTAGGTAATACCTATTATATGCGAAAGTTTGTATGTGTGTGTATGGGTGTGTAACTGCCTTGTTGATCTAAAATAAATAAAAATAAATAAATGACATTTATTCATGAGAATGTAGGAACATCAGGTGATCTAATGGTGATCACGTTCGTCTGCAGATCACGAGGTCCTGCGTCCGATCTCCGGTTGGGCCAATCAATAGTATTGAGGAATAGTAGTTTATGAAACGGATGCATAATGGGGGGTAAGTATTAAAACATGAGTGTGAGTTTAAAAAACGAGCCGCAGGCGAGTTTTTTAATAGTATCACACGAGTGTTTTAATACCTAATTATGTAGAGTTTCATACACTACTTTATCTACGCTCAAATTATCATAAATCCAAACCATAAAATCTTGCTAACGTTTGTCGTAAATCCTTCACTTTGTTGGTAAAAGATTGTGGGTCATTTTTGTTGCAATTACTAAAATGTCAGGTGGAGTTAAATTTTCTTTAATAGGTTTGACTGCTAGACATTTTTCCGCGCTAAGTTTTGACTAAGTAACAAAAATAACACATTGAAATGTTAAAAGTATGGTATGGCGCCAAAATTCAGTTGTAAACTGCGTATAGTCTGTTAAAAAAGTCATGAAACAAAAAACAGTAGAAAAATATTTATACAAGTCAGATAAAGTATATTTTTAGTGGATAATTAAATAATCAATAATTCTTTTCAATATTCTGTATTAACACACTTTTTAATCAGTCATATAAGGCAGAGAAAAATTATTGTTACTATTTATCGACCATAGACAACAATTAATTCACGGTATTGTCTATGGACTCCATATATAAAAAAACAAAATTGAGGATTGGCTCTACACTCTCTTTTGGCTATGACGACCACAGAGAAAAGAAAGTTATTCCCTGGTCTGTGATGACGACACATAAAAATACAGGAACCCAGAGCCGCGTATCGTAATGGAAATTATTCAACTATCTAGAGATATTTCCATAGTACAGCGATGTTATAATTAATACCTAACTTCTTAATAATTATAGAAGTCTGTGAATAAAGTAGGTCAATATGTGACACATTTTGATTTCATAATTCGAACTTTAAGCAATGAGCGTAGATAAATTCTTATTACAGTACAGTTTTTCTAGCAGTACCTATACTAGTAAATTGGTGGTGATTCACCCCCATGCCTCATAAAAAGCCGTCAACCCTGCGCCTGATCTCTCCGGTCGTGTTAAGCTGTGGTCCCTTCGGACTATGAGAGTAAAGAAATAGAGAGTGCGTCTGTGTTTGCGCAGACGCTTGTGCACTTTAATGTCTCCTGCGTACCTATGTACCTATGTACCTTTATTATTATGTGTGTAAGAGAATATTTTTATTACCATAAGGCCGCCGCTAGGTAGTTGAATGATAAACAACCTCATCAGTAATAGAAACTCAGCTAAGAACTTTGCTAATACGCGACCCGGCTATTTGATATGTAAAACGATACCTACTTGTTAATTCTTTGAATATCCGCGACCTCGAAAGTGTCATAGCCTAGAAAAACAATCCAAACTTTTTTAATCCGACACGCAATTTAAACCGTCTTTTAAAAAAGTGGCTGTGACATACGGACGGACAGACAGACAGACAGACAGACATGACGAATCTATAAGGGTTCCGTTTTTTTGCCATTTGGCTACGGAACCCTAAAAAGTCTATTTTACTATCATTTTAGGACACATTTTATGTCGTGTTGTCGTTGTGTTTCTAATTTGTCTGAATGTGCTAAGTACTTCCAAAATACAGACTTCTGTATGTACCTATTTCTTCCTTCTTCTTTATGTTAAACAGGTTTTTAAAGCTAGACCAAACTTTCAGCTTCAGCTCTCAGCCAAAATAACTTTTCCTCGATTGCGCCATCTAGACACCTGTTATACTTGAATCTCCATAGAAAATTGTTAAATATATAAAATTTTGGATATTATTTTTATTGACACACTAAGACAAAAATTGCAATTACTTCCATTGTAATTTCGGATAACGGACGGACGGACGGTCGGAGAAAGTCTCACTATAACGATCCCAGTTTTACCATTTTGGTAAGGAACCCTAAATTGAAGTTGCTCCTAAATGGAGATTTAGGAGCAACTTCAAATTTGTATCCGTTTGTTATTCAAATGTGTTCTGCTTCACAGCGATTTTAGATTAAAGACCCAAAATACAGACCTCTAAATTTGAAAGTAAATTGTCTTCATAGTTTTTAAACAGGTCACTAAAAATCGCAAGGATATACGCCGTCTACGCTGTTATTTTCGGACTAGGATTTTCGTGGATTTTCTTCGTGTCAGGATTTTTATCATTCAATATACTCTATGATTTTTATGACGGTAAAAAGCGATTTGCTTTCGCCTAGCCCCCTGCTGAGGGGTTTGTACAGTCGATCATTTCGCCATCTATTGACAGCGGCATATATCAGCGACTGTCCATAGATGGCGCTAGCTGTAAACGTGTGGAGGAATTCGATTCGTTTGTGCGATGCGAGTCGACTCGGAATTCGTACAAAAACCTATACTAATCGTTCTGTATCGTCCGAAAAGGAACTTTCGTCCCAATAATGACCGACCTGTGGTTGAGTGGTTAGCGTGCCGGTTTTCAAGGCGCCGCCATCTCTGAGGTTGCGGGTTCGATCCCCGGTCGGGGCAATGTAGAAAATATTTTTTCTACATTGTCTCGGGTCTGGGTGTTGTGGTACCTTCGGTCTTTCTGATTTCCTTAACACAAGTGCATTTAAAGCTACTTACTAAGGGATCGGGCCAATGTATGTGATGTTGTCCACTATTTATTATTTAATTATATTTATATTTATTTATATTTAATAAGGTAAGTGAGGGGTAATTCGGTATGTCTGGTTATTTCGTTAGTTTTTGCTTCTGGCGTAAAAATAAGCAATAAAGACATCTTATTAATAAATTAAACCTGAATTCTAAATCTTCATCATATTACCCGTTAAAAAAATGAGTATGAGAATTTTGGTGAAAAAGCTCAGACCAATACGACTCTTCAAACCTAAGTTGGCCGCAAACCGCTGTAGTACGCCTGCGCGCTTGTATTTACCGTAAGCTTAAACATCAAAATTTATAAGCTTACAGAAAGACAAAGGTAAGTCTATTTGAATAAAAATTTTTATATTGTTAATTTGTGTTTCTTGACAATTAATATAATATAGGATAGAGCTAAATCCAAGTACTAAATTCTCTTAAAATTGCAATTAATCGACTCACGAAATAGCCGTCATCATATTATTCTTAGGTTGCGTATTTCGTATTACTACCGAATTAAGAATTTACGAGTTTCTTTTTTAAAGCTTGCGTATTAATTTATCTATTAAGTTATTTTACATATGAAATCAAAATCATTATTTGAAAGTAATGAACATTCTTATGAGCTAAATTCGGTATATGATTTGTTCAATAAAATTCTTAAAATTCGAGTTTGAACTAGATATAAATTTGAATTTTTAAGGTGAACTCGCATACGTACTAACAGCATGGTTTTATTTATAGTTCGTTTTGCTTCATTTATTTTCATATAATATCTTTATATTCAGACTATTTAATAGTTACTTTATATGGTTTTTGAGTAATTTACAAACTTAAGTACAGGGCTTTTCCAAAATAAGTATCACGAAATAAGATGCTTTTATTTTAGCACTCAATTTTAATTTCGTGATAAGTAAACCTTCTAAGGAACTTAAACTTTAATATTAATGTATGCATAATGGTATATCAATTTATGAGTTTTATTGATGAAATATGTCTTAGGTTAATAAAAATTAAATTCTACATTTCAAGTTTCATTACAAACCTCACTAACTCAACTAAAAATTCTTTGTAACATAAAGAAAGTAACTGTTCCCATCAGATAGCTGTTGAATCAAAAGTTTTGATTTAACATGGACTCCAATACTTTTTCAAGAAATTGGTATTCGAATTTTGGAGATTTCAATATTGCTATTACTCAAATATCTCTTACATTGTAAGATTGTAAGATTGATTGTTACATTGTAAGAGATATTTGAGTAATCTCTACAGTATAATATGGTTAGGTATGGTAAGGTATTAACAATGAAGAGTTGTTTTACTAGTGATTACTATTACTTTTTAGGTGATTTTTTAATATTTTTTTATCTTGAAATCTACTGAACCGATTTTGATATTTTTTTCACTAATGGAGAGCTACATTATTCTGGATGGATATAGGCTACTTTTAATCTCGGAAAAATCTACTGTTCCTAGGGTATGCAAGCGATATCGTGGGAAACAGTTATGATTAGGGGACAGTTTGTAATTAAAGCTGAATTTGAGCTTAATGTAACATGTTTTACCCTTAAATATTGAATATTTTTATTGCTTTATTAATGTATTAAACTCCTATTATGTTTTTATTTCAAAAGTTTTAATATTATATCATGAATTATTGTAAAAATTTTTATCCCGAAATAAGAACCCTAAATTCACGAATTAAAAAGTTGAGTAAAATTTTATCACGAAATAAGAGGTAAAAATGAGGTCTACAAATAAATTAATCAAAAAGAAAGTTCCAACTAAAATCACTTAATTCATGCACGTATTAGCTGGCAGAAGACCAATGTTCTTTTAAAAAAACTTTCGAACAGAAATCAGGTTTAGTTTTTTTTATATTAATTTTTGAAGTCGTCTTAGCCTTAGACTACCGAATTACACCTCACTTACCTTAATGGGTTAGGTTACGATCGTATTCGACCAATGGGTCAGACCACAGCACAACTCATTTCGTATGTTTGTCACGGTTCAATTTCGCGTACTTATTCATACAAATTGATATTCAATAGACAATAAATGACATCATTACAGGAAGCTACGTTGTTGCCTATCCTAGACATCAGAGGCCTGGATTTTTGGTCGCTCCTATCACCCAGTAGCAATGACCTTGAGCCGTAGCTATTTAATTATCAGGCCATGTTCACTTCTCATGTGATCGAAGAAGCTACAGGTAGCCGTCTCGACGTACTGATTTCAGAAGGCTGCCGCGCGTCGGCTAGGTTGTACGCGTTAGTTCTTGTACGGTCTATTTCGCGCGCTGCGTGCGCTCGATTACGAGGCAACCTTAGTACGTCGAAAGAGATACAGTTATGCGATAGAAAGAGAGAACAGCTATAGGTGGATATGGGAGGCGGAGCCAGGCGCTATTGCGAACTGAATTGCACTTTTTATGTGACAACGCTATAGGGTCGCTATTTTTAACCGACTTCAAAAAAAGGAGGAGGTTCTCAATTCGTCGGAATCTTATTTTTTTTTTTTTTTTTTTATCTATGTATGTTCACCGATTACTCGAAGACGCGTGGACCGATTTGAAAAATTCTTTTTTTGTTTAAGAGGGTTTTGTTTCCAGATGGTCCCATTTTAATCAGGTCAGGATCTGATGATGGGATCCTGGAGAAATCGAGGGAACTCTTCAAATTTTGTATGGACACATGAAACTATTTGAGTATTATTAGAAAGAATAATATTTTCCAAGTTGTCCTATGGTCATCAGGTCAGGACCTGATCATGGGATCTTGGTGAAATCGAGGGAACTCTTCAAATTTTGCTAGTATACTTAAAGCGAGTTGGGTATTTTTTATAGTTACTGGTGCATATGCTACCAGATACTGATTTGATGACTAAAGTCATCAAGTCAGGGTCTGATGATGGGATCTTGGTGAAATCGAGGGAACTCTTCAAATTTTGCTAGTATACTTGAAGCGAGTTGGGTATTTTTTATAGTTACTGGTGCATTTGCTAGCAGATACTGATTTGATGACTAAAGTCATCAAGTCAGGGTCTGATGATGGGATCTTGGTGAATTTGAGGTATCTCTTCAGATTTTATGAACACACCTCAAGCAATTTGGGTATTTTACAACGCCTTGTGCATTTTATTGTTTTCCACTAAAAAGTATAAAATAAAAATGGGAAATGCTTTCCAAAAAACCAACTTCAAATGCACTACAAAGAGTGAAATAATTTTTATTTAAATTTTAGGTACCTACACCAATTCGAAGTCGGGCGATTGTCTATGACTTCGTCATTTCTTCGCACATCAAGTAAGTAAGAAGGACTATTAGGGATTGTATGAAACATTGCCCGACTTCGAATTGGTGTAGGTACCTAAAATTTAAATAAAAATTATTTCACTCTTTGTAGTGGCATTTGAAGTTGGTTTTTTGGAAAGCATTTCCCATTTTTTTATAAATCATCTTGCAAAGTCAAGCTTCTGTACCGTTATGCACTATTATGTATTTCGACTAAGTATTTCGTGCCTATAGGTATGTAGAAGAAAGAAAAAAATAAGTATTTATTTTGGTTCAGATTAACTAATTAGAAAACTATTGATTCAGGCAAAATGGAAACACGAAAAAATTACAATGTGCCCACTTGAAACACCTTACACCACGCACAATTCTTCCAAATTCGACGCAAGTTTCGTCCTGACACCGAAGCATCCTCAGGACGTGTTGACTGCGAATCGTAGTCGACTACTGTTCCTGCTTTATGGACCATACAGACTTTTTTCAAGTAGCGGATGGTGTTTTTGGCATACCTATTATGTAAACATAGGCTATTTAAACAATCCAGTCATCTTTATAGTGTAAATAAAATGACTGAATCATATTTTTTTATAATATTAAAATGGTGACACCGACTGACTCATTAAACCTAGTTAAAAATTGGTGCGTGTTTATTTGGACCACCACAACGACCCGTCATGAAAACGTGCCTTCAATTCAAATTGCAATGAAAACTGCCTATTTAGTACCTACCAGTTTCATGCGGTGTACCTACTACCTATTCATATGAAAATATTGTCACCAACAAGCGTTGACTAAAGAAAATACCGAGTCTCAATAGAGACTTTAATTTACAGAATATACTTAATATTATTGCCAAAAAAAGTATTTTAGCGTTTTGCAATTGGAACCTTATAATCGTTGATGACTACGTTAAACCACCTTAACCACCACAATTTAATGATTTTCGGATCGGATACTGTACTATCCCTATAACCTTTTATCGCCATCAGTTCTATGGTATCATTAGCTTCTTGGTTTGTAAAGGTTTGTAATTTGTATTGTGTGTTGAGGGTTTTCTCCATTCTTCAAAAGTTTTGTAAAGAACCTTTAATTAGATCATCATGATCCTTGCTTGTACAGGGTGCATACGTAATTTTTATTTCCTGGTTTAGTATCTGGTTTTTACAGCCAAAACTGATCCCGTAGGTAACTATGTAAAATTTGAAACCGAAAGTAAAGGCCCAATTAGATTTTTGGCTGATACTGACCGAATCCGAAACCTACTACAGGCTCAAAAAGCTAGAGTCTAGAGTCAATCAAAAGTAAAAATATTAAACGTCAAAGTGGCATTTAATTTGACACATAACAGTCGTTTGAGTGTTGATGTCAATCGTCAAATGTCATGGTCTGCAGGTCGTCCAGTGGAAGGAATTCTCAATTCCATAGATAAATATGTATGTACCTCAATTTAAATCCATAGAGTAGTATGGTACCTATATAGTTCAAATCACAGAACACTATTAAATTCAAAACAAAAATAAGATTTTATTTTGAGACTTTGGACTTTCAATTTTCAAATCTCATAGTTTTGTTTTTGTTAAATTGACATATTCTTGAAGTGTTTATAAAGTTTACGTTTACTGTACTGTTTAAAATCAAAACTTCTGCTATGTCTTTCTTTAGGAAGTCGGTGTTTTTGATCCGATCGTCAAAATTTGTACCCGGTAAGCCACGAATACATAAAAATTAAAATCCATTTCGTAGTTATAACTCCAGTACTTGTTTTGTTATTTATTTATTACTCTTTAGCAAGATTTGTTAGCAAGAAAACTTGCAAAAGTTTGCTTGTAATGCAATTTAAACAGTCATGGATTCTACCAAAACAAAGCTTGCAGAAGTCAACTTCTACAAGTTCGTGGCTGTAAGTTAAGTGGCAAAAATTTCCTTACTTTGTATCAGTTTTGTTGCTAATCTAAACCTTGCTTTAATTAGCTGGTTGTCAAAAAAGTCAATAAAGCGATTTAATGTGACCTAAATTCCAGTTACAGGATCAATTACAAGGCTATTCTCTTCAAACGTAGAAGTGCCCAAGTTTGAAACTCTAGCTGTGACGGTGCCAGTAAAGAATGTTTTCCACGTGGAGCTGAATAGACCAAAACAACTAAATACCTTCAATAAGGCTATGTGGAAGTGAGTATTACTTTATTCATCTTCTTCTTAGTTATTCACTTTTGACAGAGTGATTGTGGTTATACTATTTACCATGTTCAATGAGGTGCCACTGCTGATTTAAAGATAGTTATCCAGCAGCTCCTTATCTCATGCTATTTTCTTTATATTGAATGGAATCAGGCATTATTTCGCAGACATCCCTAATTATCAGGACAGATTAATTTGTTTTGTTATAATCCGTTACTTGAAAAGAATCTGTATAGTCTAATATGCAGGAACACCGCCCACATGAAACACCACACCCAATTCTTCCAACACTTTCTTCGATGTACGTTTCGTCCTAACTCTGGGACATCCTCAAGAGATATTGACTTCTAATTGCTCCCGGTAGCATGTTGACGCTTTCCAATCTATACAAAACAAAAGATAATATTAAAAAAGTTATAATCAAAAATATGCCTATCACTTATTTTTTAAATAATTGATACTCATGTTTACGAGGGGCGGCTGAAAAGTTCTGAGCCTAAGGTACTTGCAGTAGTACTATTTACTCATCCAGTAGGTCACTGCTTGAGCGACATCTGCCCACTATATAAGCGAAGTTTCACGTCATTAGCTTCATTACGCTTTGAGTAATTGAACCGTACACATCACCATGTCTGACTCATCGCTGCAATTAACGAAGATTGAGCATCGCGCCGTCATCAAATTCCTCGTAAAAAAGGTTTCTTTCTTCTAGTGTTTACGGGGAATCTGGGCCGTTGTCAGCCACAGTTAAACGATGGACACGCCTATTCCAACAAGGCAGAGAGACTCTGCAAGATGACCCCCGCTCGGGACGGCCGAACACCGCAGTCACAGATGAAAACATCGAAAAAGTAAAAAAAATTGTTCTGGACGATCGCCGAATAAAATTGTGGCAGATAGCGGAAGAGCTGGGCGTCAGTAAGGAACGAGTTGGAGACATTATGCACAATCATTTGCACATGAATAAAGTCAGTGCGCGTTGGGTGCCAAAAATGCTCACGCCACTTGACAAGCAGCGGCGCCTTGAAACTTCTGAAGAATTTTTAGACTTGTGCAAGGATAATTTGGAGGAAATTTGCACTCGTATTGTCACCGTTGATGAAACGTGGATCCGACAATATGACCCAGAATCAAAACAGGAGTCAATGCAGTGGATAGAGAAGGGGGAAAAGCCGCAGAAGAAATTCAAGGTGGAAAAATCGGCTTCCAGACTCATGGCCACCATTTTTTGGGATTGCGAAGGAGTTTTGCTCCTAGATTATCTTCCAAAAAAAACTACAATGAATGCAGAGTATTATTCTGGGCTTTTAAAAAAAGTTCGCGAAGCCATTGTTGAAAAAAGAAGAGGCAAAATCAGCAAAGGAATTTTGTTTTTGCAAGACAACGCGCCGGTTCACACGGCGCGCATTGCGAGGCAAGCCTTGCGAGAAACTGGCTTCGATGAAGTGAATCACCCTCCCTATAGTCCAGATCTGGCACCTAGCGATTATTTTTTATTTAAAAATTTAAAAAAAGACCTACGGGGACGAAGATTTGGGGATGATGAAGAGATGAAGGCGGCCGTTAATGAACATTTTCTAGCCAAAGACGCGGGTTACTTTTTATCAGGAATACAAGCCCTCTATAAAAGATGTCAAAGGTGCATTGAAGTCCAGGGGGACTATATTGAAAAATAAATTTTATTTAGATTTTTATCTAGACTTTTAATGGCCTAGGCTCAGAACTTTTCAGCCGCCCCTCGTAATTATGTGCCAGTTTCATAAACTTCTATAATGTTCCATTCCAGGGAACTAGCGGCCTGTTTTTCATCACTGAATGATAATCCTGAATGCAGAGTGATAGTGTTGTCAGGCCAGGGAAAACATTTCACTGCAGGTGATATGATATTTATTGTTTTGTATTTATCTGAGAGGGTTTAACACACACACTACAATATATTGCTACTCCTCCACACATGACAATTCTATTGCGCGCTTCATAGAAGGTCTTAAAATGTAATGCGAAAATTTGTATATATGTGTGTGTGTGTGATTGTTAAAGCTAACCACTTCTAGCTCGAAACTTACTTGGCTGAAATTTGGAAATAAGATAGACATTATGATTCACAATATTTAATTAATTATTTTTACTCGTATGATCTTACTATTCATTGCAATTTTAAACATTTCATTGAAAATAATTAGTTTTCTTTAAAAAAAAATTGGGGGTTTTTTACAGGAATAGATTTTAATAGTCTACTTGAAGAAACAAGCAAGGCAGAGGAGTTCGACGATATTGCGAGGAAAGCTAAGATCCTAAATACATTAATTAGTTACTGCCAGGTAATGATCTTATTCAAAGTGCTTAATAAGTGGCTTAATTTCTTCATTCTCAACTTGACTGCAGTCTCACAAGTAAGTTAAAAAATAAATGTAAATAAATAAATTAATTTGTCCCGTTTGACGTCAAGACACTGGGCCCATGGGGCAAGGGTGCCCGGGAGCTCCACAAAGAGCTTAGTAAATGCCTTAGGGAGGCAACAGACGACCCTTGACCGGGCAGCTTTCTCACTTGCTATTCAGCGCGGGAATGCTGCCTGCATAAATCATAATGCAATATCTGGGTGACCGAGCTTCGCTCGGTGGCAAATAGATGGCACCAGTAGTCATATTTTTATTTTTTTTTGGATTTTTAAAATGAATCCTAGCTAGATCGATTTATCGCCCCCAAAACCCCCTGTATACTAAATTTCATGAAAATCGTTAGAGCCGTTTTCGAGATCCAGATTATATAGAAATATATATACAAGAATTGCTCGTTTAAAGGTATAGGATGATGTTTTAATTATCAAATAAACAATTATTTATTAGTAACTGTAATGTAAAAGAAAGTAAATGTAAAAATTATTATATAATAAATTATGAAACAAGTAAAAGTAATATTATGTCTGCACAAAAACCCTGTGTTTTATGTGGGGAAATAAAATATAAATAAATAAATAAATCATACAGTGAATAATTATGAAATATTTTATCGTGCCGTTTTTGGCAATTTAGGCTATACAAGGCTACTCGGCATCTCTTCACAAACATATTGAAGTAATTAAACAATCATAACTGTTTGCAGGATGGTATAACATCGCTTGAGGAGTGCGTTAAACCAGTATTGGCCGTAGTTCATAACGCATGCATAGGAGCTGGGGTTGACCTTATAACTGCTGCTGACATGAGGTAAGACATACGCATAGTACACTTCAATTAAGTTGACCTAAAATAGCGGCCGTTTGCACAAGTGCATTGAACGATAATATAGATATTTCAATTCTCGATGACCCGCCCCACTCTGTCAAACTCCATAAGAGTCGAATGAAACATAGGCGATATTGACAGAGTGGATTGAAATGTCTATATTCATGTGTTAAATAAAGTAATATGTAAAAAGTCATTACACAGAAAAAATATGGAAAAAATCTGTACATATTTTTTTTTTATTAAAAACCTTAGAGTAAAAAATTAAATAGTTTGAGGTACTAAAGGAACCGGCCAACGTTGTTTTGCCATTTAAATTATTTGCCAATATTAGAGGCATGAAACGAACAGTTTACGTCTTCCCTGTTCCATCAGACCTAACAAAATACACAAAAAAGTCTATAAAAATCGGTCAAGCCGTTTCGGTTTTTTTTTAATAGTAAACGCGAGCAAACGAGCGGGCGGGTCACCTGATGGTAAGTGATCACCGCCGCTGATGGACATTTGCAGCACCAGAGCAACTGCAAATGCGTTGCCGGCTCAAAAGAACTTTAAGGAGCACACCACAGGTGTGCCCGCGAAATTAAAATTTTTTGCCTTTTTTCGCGATTTTTTAACTGATAAGACGTAATAGGCTTATGGCAGTCAAATTGCGACAATCCCAAGATCATCTTCACGTATTTATATAAAGTCTCTACTTGAAAGTGTCGAGTAAAAAAAATTAATCCGAGATTTGCGAGTTGCTCACTTAAAACTCTTTACTCGGACTAATTTCCTAGGATAGACATTTTATGCAAAAATTTTGATATAAACATGTAAAGAAGTAACTGACATTCTCGTAAAATGACTGCCATAAGCCTATTATGTGTAATTAGCGTACAAATTGCAAAAAACCACGAAAATTTTGAGTTTCGCGGGCAGACCTGAGTTCGCCTTAATTATACATCCCTTGAATAACCCCATGTTCATTATAGTTTTGAGAGAATACCTACTCAAAACTTTTGTTCCAAACGTGAAAAGCGTACGTTTTGCAGGTACTGCACTGAGGACGCGTGGTTCCAGGTGAAGGAAGTGGATCTAGGTCTAGCCGCAGACGTAGGCACCCTGCAAAGACTGCCTAAGGTAAATATTAAATCAAAATCAAAATATCTTTATTTCACATAGGCCTAAAATACAGGCTCTTGCGAACGTCGGTATGACATTTCTTGCATAATAATGGTGATAACTGCAAGTCGACTTAAAACTAAGTTTACGAGTGTTCCAAACGCGCTCTGCCGCTGAGAAGAAGCCCACAACAAACTCAGCCGGGTATTTTTTTATTTTATCGAGTATCGAGTCAGTTTGTTGCCTCTTCTCGGCGCTAACCTGCTTTCCGAACTTGGCTGTAGTAGGGTTCCGTAGCAAATGGGTAAAACTGGAACCCTATTACTAAAACTTCGCCTTCCGTCCATCTTTCACTAGGCTCTTGAACCATGATAGCTACGGACTTGAAATTTCCACAGATGATGTATTTCTGTTGCCGCTATAACAACTAATACTAATTTTTTTATTAATACCTCATAACCTTTGCCCGGATGAATCGATTTTGATGTTTTTTTTTTATTAGAAAGCTGACATTTCCTGTGTGGTCCCATTTCAATTTAGTCCAGTTCTGATAATGGTATCCATGAGAAAACTATATAAACCTTAAATTTTTAAGTGGAAAGGATGCATTCAACAGTAGTTTGATGAGAGTTGATGTCAGTTTTTTGTTAATTAATTAACATATCAAACCTAAAATATACAACTTATTTCCAATGGCATGGTTCCCAAAACAGCTACTGGCGCTATTGAAATGAAATGAAATTTTTTTGAAATTGTAATGTTTGCAATAAAACACGGTTGACGGTTAGCTCAAGAGTCAAGACTGATCTTTATTAGTTCACAATATGTTAAGCCTATGCGATAATTATACAACTACCCTACAGAAATGAATTTTTTTTCCGTGACACGACATTGATAAACTTTTTTTGTGTTTAACCTAAAGTCTCAAATGCAAGCGACGCAAAAACATACTGGTTGATTACCGATTCGACGACCGATTGACGTAGCGGTAGCGAACCTGCTTCTGCGTCGGAGGTCGTGGGTTCGATTCCCACTACTGGTAAATATATTATATTCATGTATATTAATATGTATGTATATTTATCAGTTATCTAGTACTCATAACACAAACTATCGCTTACTTTGAGGCCAGATTGCGATGTGTATAAATATGTCCTGATATATTTATTTATTACCGATTCAGGTGGTAGGCAACACGTCGACAGTGCGGGAATGGTGTTTCACCGGGAGGCGGGTGCAGTCAAAGGAGGCGTCCGACGCGGGGCTGGTGAGCAGGGTGTTCCCGGACAAGGACAGGTATGGCATTTAGAGATGCAACGGATAGTTGTTTGGACTTTTTGAGTTGTTTGAATCAAATCCTTGGGGATGAATGAACTGCTGTAATTATACTAGCTCAATTAGTTTTAAGAGCCTTTGTGAAGTGGTGATAACAGAAAACAAAACCCGGCTGAGTTTGTTGTGGGCTTCTTCTCAGTGCAGGGCGCGTTGGAACCCTGTTAACTTAGTTTTAAGTCGACTTGGAGTTATCGCCATACAAATGTGACAAATATCATGTTGACCTATTACAAGAGCCTGTATATTAGGCCTATGTGAAATAAAGATATTTTGAATTTTGAACGGGTACCGGATACCGGATATTCGGCTGATCGCTTTCCGAATATCCGGTATCCGGCCGCCGAATATTCGGCTGGGCAAACGATACCTACATTTTAGTTTGGCGGGGGGCGCGTTGTGCAGGTTTCAACCTGTTATAACCCGGTTACAATATCTGTGGACCTGGCTCGATGACGTCACGTCGTGTCAGCGCTCTGATATGGTGCGCAAACCAATCAAGCCGGGGCGAGCGCGGGGAGGTGAAAGGAGAACGGGAAGGGGGTCCGCATTCCAGCGAGGTCCACAGATATTGTAACCGAGTTGTACGTATTGAAGTTCGCGCGGGCCGTTTTCTTTGCAAGAAACGAGTTTTATTAGGTCAGTGACCATCAGTGTACTGGAACTAATGATTGATAATTTGTTCTTGTACTTATACAAACAATTTTTTAAAGTTAGATACCAGACAATCACTATTCGGTGTGCCGGATAGTGCGCAACTATCCGGTATTCGGCAGGATAGTAAAATAATAGCCGGATACCGGATAGCAACCGGATATCCGTTCCATCATCATGATGGTTTAAAGTTAGATATCAAACAATCACTATTCGGTATGCCGGATAGTGCGCAACTATCCGGTATTCGGCAGGATAGTAAAATAATAGCCGGATAGGCCGGATACCGGATAGCAACCGGATACCCGATCCTCAGTGAGCGAGTTCCGTACTACCAGACCATGTTCACTCATCACGTGATAGACCGACGTGAAACTTATAGGTAGGCGTCTCGACGTACTTATTCCAGCAGGCCGCCGTGCGTCGGCTAACTTGCACGCGTTAGTTCTCGTACGGTTCATTTAACGCGCGATAACGTGGCAATTAACCTTAGAACCTTAACCTTAACCGAAAAAGATACAGTAACGCGATAGAAAGAGACATAGTAGCACCGTTTTAAATCAGCTTTTCCGTTGTTAGGGAAAGCCATCCCTGTCGTACCCACACCAAGTATTCATAAAAATAAAGAGAGCAGCTGCTTGGTGATACATCTTTCATCTCTTGGTTCCAGCGCGCTTCAACAAATCCTGGAGATGGCGAAATCCATAGCTGTTAAAAGTCCGGTAGCCGTTCAGATGACGAAGAAATCCCTCGTTTACTCGCAGAGTAGACCCACTAAAGATGGATTGGAACATATTGTGAGTATTATGTATCGCTGCTTTAGAATTGGGTAGTTGATCACATTTTTTTTAGGGTTCCGTATCCAAAGGGTAAAAATGGGACCCTAATACTAATACGTCCATCTGTCTGTCACCAGGCTGTATCTCCAGAACCGTGATAGCTACAGACTTGAAATTTTCACAGATGATGTATTTCTGTTGCCGCTATAACAACAAATACTGATAGTCTCGACGACAGAAGTCATCGCGGGCATAGTATACACCATTCACAAAAGTTTACTACGATAGAAGTACACTTCGCACGGTTTTTTTGACCATATCTCGGCCACTGACCATCCAAATTTCACCAAAAACTATATAGATATAGCGATAGAGCGGGCTGGTCGGAGTGGGGGGTGTTAGGTTATTTCGTTAAGGAATTTCTGGATTCGGTCTCCACGCTCAAGGCCCGCGATAGAAGCTATGCAATAGCTTAAAAACCCGAATTCGATAGGTTGTTTGCAAGTTGAGTTATCACTGCGCCTAACTTGCTTGCTTGCTTGCTTACTTGTCGACAGACTCATGTTTTTAGGGTTCCATACCAATTTGGTTAAAATGGAACCCTTATTTGAGGTTTTCTCATTTTGACGTGAAATTCCAAGCAGAAACTGCTATCAGCGATAAAAGTAAAAAAAGTCAGAATATCTTTATTTCACATAGGCCTAAAATATACAGGCACTTGTGACAAGTCGGTATGACATTTATTGCATATGAATGGTGATAACTACATACTTATATGTATAATAATAACTTTTTTTTTTTTCAGAAACTTATAAACCAGGCAATGTTGCAGAGTGAAGACTTGAAGAAGGCAGCCATGGCGACCGCTACCAAATCCGAATGTGAATTTGATAATTTGTAAACAATAGGTACCCCCCATTTCACCCCCTTAGGTGTTGAATTTTCAAAAATCCCCAGTCATCACCATCTCAACCCCTTTTTATGTCCCACTGCTGGGCACGTGTCTCCTCTCAGACTGAGAGGCGCTTGGCCATAGCCCACCACGCTGGCCAAGTGCGGGTTGGCGGGCTTCACACACCTTCGAGAACATTTTTGTGAACTCTCAGGCATGCAGGTTTCCTCACGATGTTTTCCTTCACCGTTAAGCAAGTGATATTTAGTTCCTCAGTGGATGCTAATAACAATAATAATAGCTAATAAATAATAGATAGATATATAGAAAAGTCTTTATTGTACACCAAAACCAAAAAGAAATTAAAATAAATAACTAAACAAATATACAAATATGGCGGCCTTATCGCTACACAGCGATCTCTTTCTGGCAACCATCGGGGTAAGAAGTGATTATTGGATAGTATGAGGTTCCTCACAAGAACAGGGTCTTTTACTCAAATCAAATTCAATTTTGAAAATGGCGCCTCACATCCGCCATATTGAATTTTTCCAAAAAAATTATAGCCTATGTTACTCGGGAGGGTCCAAGGATTCTAATGATACCCCATATGTCTGTCCAAATCTGTTCAGCCGTTCAGAAGTTATGGAGCAATAAAGAAACATCACATACATACATACATACATGAACCCTAAAAACATTACACTCCTTTTTTTGGGCAGTCGTGTAAAAATACCACCTGATCTGCAGTCGAATTTTCTACGACTAGACAAACGGGGCATCTGTTTGCCAAATTTTATTCAATAATTTTACATAAAATAAATAAAATCTGTGAAAATAAAATAAAAAGTTTGTACTTGCATTTACAAAACTAAAGACCTGTTAATATTTTTAATACCTATCTATTTTTTTATCGAAATGTAACTATTACAAATGTACGATTTATCATTACATGTTTACTTTTACAATGGATTGTTAACAAAATAAAGGTAAATAAAAATGTTTTTTTTTTTCTAATTAATATGATAAGGAACCTCTTTGTGCCAAAATATCGCAATGGCGGCGAATATATTCAAAAAGCGAACACTTCTCTGACGTCACGGATTGGAATGACGTCATCTACCTATTATCCAGGAAAACCAGGTAACCTAGTTCGGCCGTTTACGAGTGACCTGCCCAAATATAGAACAGGCTATAAATGGAACTAGGGTTCCTTAGTGCAACCACCCTGCAAGCGGGGCACTCTGCAATGATCTGACCTAGATATTTTTCAATGGAGCCATAGTATGAACGGGCTGCCGAACCTCCATTCAGTACGGCCGAAGTTCCGAGGTCGACGTGACCTACATTCCCGTATCGCCCCCAGCCGGCGCGAAAATCACGATTTTCTCACTAATTTCTGCTATAAAACCAATATTTTAAACCCAAAAAGGCTTATAGGAAAGCATTTGTAAGTTATTCGAATAAGTTACGTACATTAGGGACAGTGCGCGATGATTTTCGTGTAAAAACGTCAAATAATTTGAAATAGCCGCCAAAAAAATAATTCATTATCTACGAAGCTATTTTATTGGTTAGAATTCAGAGACTGTGCTGTGATTGGTGGATATAGCAGCTGTCGGGTGACTGGCCAATGGGAGAGTAGATGAGGCAGTCGCCGGCCGACCTCCGCGCCACCTGTCGCTCGGTCACGCCGCTTTCATTGAAAACCCGCCCGGACTGTTGTGTTCGCGCACGCGCAGTGAGGCCCAACAAAGGGCCGAAACAAGGACGGTTTACAAGTGAATCTGATGTATTTATGTCTCAAAAATGGTGAAATCTGTGAAGTGGCGAGTAGAAATTAGGATATTCGACGTGTCGAACCATGACAGAGGCATCTGAAAAGTGAGTAGAGTGGCCGAAATACAGTTTTTCCATTTTTGAATATCGCCCTGGCAGAGTATGTAGGGTCTACCCCGGCCATTTTCTGGGCTCAGAATACGTGAAAAGGGATCTTTGCGCCCTTCCTAGGGCTTATCCATGGATACCCGAGCTCAGTTGACCATCAGAACATACGTTTGAGCTATAGAGATGCACGCTTGACTCAATACCTACTCGACCGCCGCCCTTGGTTCCCTATGTGGAGTAGGTACCTATAGGATAGTTATAATCAATGGCCCTACTTTCATTCACTATAAAGTACATAGCTTGCTATCGGGGTCATCCGAGCTGTACCGTGCGATTCTCATGTTTTGCTCAATGAATTACATTCAGCTTAAAAGCTTAACCGCATTTTTTCGTCATTGACTATAAAACAATACCCATTCATTAAATTCGTAAGTTGTATGACATTTTCTGCAAATTGCAATGTTTTAAAAATCGAATGTTTTTTAAAAATTGGCGATTGAATTGGGATTCGAAATCAATAAAAAATCAATAAAGTGTGAGTCGGGCTCGAGCACTGAGGGTTCCGTACTATTAAGCCCCATTCTCAATAGTATTAAAGTAAACTAAACACCCCTGCCTACCAAATTCAAAACTAGCAAAAAAAAAGGACAGACCCTTTAGGTATGGAATCCTAAAAATGTAAGAGATGTATGTCTTAATTAATTAAAATTACTTAAAACCTATTAGGAGCTATTTAACACCTTGTGTTCTGAAAGGTGTGTGAAGCCTGAGAATCTGTGCTAGAATCCTTGCTTGGCCAGGGGTAATAGTTTGGTAAAAAAGTGCCCAATCACTATTAGCTGGGCATTCCCAAATCTGGAAAAATTGCTGTGATTGGCTTATCAACCAATCAGAGCAATTTTCCCAGGTTTATGAATTTCACCCAGTTTCCATTTTAAACATCAGGAGATCTGAAGATCAGACTTCCACTTGATATTAAGTGATACAACTGACTATGTCAGAATTGTAGTGCAACGCAATAGGATATTTTACTCAAATAAAAATATTGATTTATTTAACTCATTTTTTAAACAATATTTATAGAGAATGCCAAGTTGATCTTGCGTTGGTCTGACACTTCTGTGCATCTTTGTAGTGCATGTTTGTTCTATCCTTCTCTATGCAGGCTCTGCACATAGGGCTGTCAGTGATTCCTAGGGTGGAGAAATGTTTATTTAGTGAGCAATGCCCTGTTATCATGCCTACGACTAGTCCTAGTTTCTTTTTTTTTACACTATAAAAGTTAGTACTTGACTGCGATCTCACATGGTGGTAAGTGATGATGCAGCCGAAGATGTTAGCATTCTAACTTGGAAGGGGTAAGTTATGTCACCCCAACGGTTTCTACACAGCATCGTACCGGAATGCTAAATCGCTTGGCAGTACGTCTTTGCTGGTAGGGTGGTAACTAGCCACGGCCAAAGCCTCCCACCAGACCAAGGTCTTTACTAAGTTGTAGAAATTTTTCTGTTAGTGTTTATCTAAGTTTGTTAAGACTGTTCTTGCTTGACAGTCTGTACAGTCAGTGGTGTGTGGTGTTTTACAGTAACCATGATTTGTACTCACTGAATGGTACTGGGACAATGGGACAAACCCCTTAACCTTGTAATATGTTTGTATGTTAATTGTGTGTATGTGAAGTTATTTATGATCAACTAGCAAACCCGGCGAACTCCGTTTCGCCACCAGATGGCTTTGTTTTATGTAACATTGGTGCTGTATGTGAAAAAAGATTTTCCCGCTTTGCTGTTGAAATTTTTCCTGAATTTTCTTTGCTATAAACCTCACGGAGCCCGAGACCTTTCCAACGAATGCAAAACCATGGAAATTGGTTTGTGCTTTCTGGAGTTATTGCGTCAGGAAGGAAAACCCGACTTATTTTTATATGATCAAAATAGGTGTTAATGTATATTTTACTGAAAAATAAAATCAATTTCCTATGTACTTATAAGGAAGTAATAAGAAGTACATTGTGATTGATTGATACACTTTATTGATATTAACAATAAACCTCTAAAACAAAGTGAACAAAATTAATTATTTATATTTTTACTTTTTATGGATGGAATCTGAAGCGCAAGAGATTGACTCACACTTAGCCGGATTTTTGTGTTGAAATACAGAACCCTAAAAAATGTGAACCAAAATGAAACTTGAAAATAGCTTTACCAAGCTTGCTCTACCAAGTAGTAATTAGATGAGTCATGAATGGGACAGAATGTCATGAATTAGACAATTGTCTAATCAAGGAAAGTGGTGTGTGGACAGGATGTGTTGTAACTGACAGACAAAACTGTTTAACTAACTGTGTAATCTTTAGCTTAAGCGCGATGAGTGCCAATTACCATCCGGGTGCGAAAATTCAAATTTTATTTAGTTTTTCGCTCATAGTGGGCTAATTATACATCGCAGGCTAATGGCAATTTGTTTTGCGGGCACAACGTTTATGCATCTACATGTTATTAATATAAACTCTGGTCAGCAATACTCATTTACTTCATATTGGTTCCCAATAGCTCAAAATCTGGGAAACTGCAATAAATTACCTTTCGGGAACCAATTTGAGATGAGTGGGAACTTTCGAGCAAAATTTTTATTAAAAACATGTAGATGCATAAAAAGTAGGCCCGCAAAATGCATTGCCATAAATCTACAATGTTAATTAATGCAATGGTAGTTAGTCTAATATTTGCGAAAAACAAAATAAAATTTGAATAGGGCCACAACACCTAAATCCTATCCGTTCTCTATATTATAAGTTGTGGTTGATAGTGAAAATCTATTATTTTTCTCACATACTTAAGCTTAACTTACAGGCTCTTATATAAATAACTCTTAATTTTACTGCGGTCCGGAGTTTAGTTTGCACTATGAAGGGCTGGCAAAAAATTCTGAAGGCATTTCAAAATGTCATGATAAAATTGTCCTAAGTAAATTACATGATTGTCTTGTGTGAATTTAGAAATTCTTCAATAGTAGATAGTTTTTGTTTTATTGAGCAAAATGTCACAAAAAATACCCTATTCACCCTCCTGTGACTCCAGCCAAGTGCGAGTCACTTGCGTGTTTAATATTTTGAAGATCTGTTTACCAGTCTGCAAAAGTCTTGTCCTATAAATAATTTTGTTTGTGTGGCAGTGCCTACTTGGTGCGCGTGCGGGCGCAGGTGATGTGCCGCGACGAGGGCACGGGGGGCTGGATGGCGCTGGGGGGAGGAGGCCTCGCTGATGTCATGGTCTGCCGCAAGGGAGCTGGTAAGTCAGCTGAGTACAGACCATAGTGTATATCCCACTACTGACCATGGTTATGTCCCATTGCTGATAATAATAGGCACATCTCAATGCTGAGCATGGGTATGACCCATTGCTGAGCATGAGTATGTGCCTCTGCTGTGCATGGGTATGTGCCACTGCTGAGCATGGGTATGTGCCACTGCTGAGCATGGGTATGTGCCACTGCTTAGCATGGGTATGTCCCACTGCTGAGTATGGGTATGTGCCACTGCTGAGCATGGGTATGTCCCTTTGCTGAGCATGGGTATGTGCCACTGCTTAGCATGGGTATGTCCCATTGCTGAGCATGGATATGTGCCACTGCTGAGCATGGTTATGTCCCATTACTGAACATGGGTATGTGCCACTGCTGCACATGGGTATGTCTCATTGCTGCGCATGGGTATGTCCCATTGCTGAGCATTGGTATGTGCCACTGCTGCACATGGGCCACTGCTGCACATGGGTATGTTCCATTGGTGAGCACGTGTATGTGCCATTGCTGCACATGGGAATGTGCCACTGTTGACCATGTGGGTATGTCCCATTGCTGAGCATGGGTATGTGCCACTGCTGCGCATGGGTATGTGCCACTGCTGAGCATGGGTATGTGCCACTGCTGAGCACGCATATGACTCATTGCAGAGTATAGAAATGTCCCACTGCTGGACATGGACCCAGAATGAGAGGGGGTTTGTCATCACACTTGCAATGTTCACTGAGAAAAAATATTAATTAACTGTTGTATATAACTAATAATTGATGTCGTAATTTAAAAAAATCAGTCGTATTTGGCGTTCATTTACCTATCCAGTAAGCCCCTGAATTTTTTCATCTCTTAAATGTATAAATGTATGTCAAAAATTTTTAATTAAATGTCCAAAGTAGTTGTGGCTAGCGCAAGCCAGGAACTCTGCTGTATTTTCATCCCTGTTGGAAAATTATACCTAAATATTGGTTGTACTATGCTGGAACCTTTTTTAGGAAAGTTTCCTCTTTTTTCAAAAAGAGGAAAATTTTCAAATTTCAAATTTTAAAATTTTCATCCAAAATTTTCAAAATTTTCAAAGGATTCATCCTTTTTTTAATTTGAAAATTTTTTTGAGCTATTTACAAAAAACTAAAGTTTTCTTTGTGGTCTGTATCGTCCTATATCACAGTATCCGTCGTGGTGTATAGTTACTCAGTAGTCTGTATCAAAGTATCCGCTGTGGTGCATAGTTACCCTGTATTGAAGTATCCGTTGTGCAGCAGGCGGCGGGGAGACCAGCAGCGACCCAGCACTTTCGCCCGCAGCCGCACCGCACACCGAGTACTACATACACGGCAGACGGATCAGCGACAATGTGGTGCGTAGTTACCCTATGTTAAAGTATCCGTGGTGCGTAGTTACCCTATGTTAAAGTATCCGTGGTGCGTAGTTACCCTATGTTAAAGTATCCGTGGTGCGTAGTTACCCTATGTTAAAGTATCTGTGGTGCGTAGTTACCCTATGTTAAAGTATCTGTGGTGCGTAGTTACCCTATGTTAAAGTATCTGTGGTGCGTAGTTACCCTATGTTAAAGTATCTGTGGTGCGTAGTTACCCTACACTAAAGTATCTGTGGTGCGTAGTCACTTTATGTTAAAGTATAATATGTGGTGCGTTGTTACCTTATGTTAAATTATTCGTGGTGCGTAGTTACCCTACATTAAAGTATTTTATGTGCATAGTTGCCTTATCTTAAAGTATGATCCTATCGCTATACGACTCATGGACATGGACTTCTCAGAACAGTAATTCAATTTAAGCTTACGTTTGACCGCAATGTCACCTTATGGAACGTGACGATATGGTCGAAGATGGAGCGCTCTTACCTAGAAGCGTGCTTGATTGTTTTGCGTAGGATACTAACGATACGCTTACGATAGATACGTCTACGCTTACGAGCCGTATCAGCTACAGCAATAATCCCGTCTCTCCCGCAGTTGGTGTTGGATTGCACGGTGAAGGACGACTTCCAGTACCACAAGGTGATGCCGACGTTCCACCACTGGGTGTCGGACGAGAAGCGCTTCGGGCTCACGTTCCAGACGGCGGCCGACGCGCGCGCCTTCGACAAGGGCGTGCGCACCGCCGTCAGCGAGCTGTACCGTGAGTTGCTGCTGGCGACACTCGTATACACACGCACGCATGTTATCTACACTCACCACATTTGCCCACTATCGACACTTATTTTTCGTCAACTTGCCATATTTACCCACTAATGACACTCATTTCTCGTTATAATTTGCCCACTTGTGAAACTTATTTCTCCTCCTAATTTGCCCAGTCATGACACTCATAACCCGTCATGATTTGCCCACTGTCGACACTCATTTCACTTCATAATTTGCCTCATTAGCGCACTATTGACACTCGTTTCTCGTCATAATTTGCCACATTTGCCCACCATCACTTGCACACTCAAATTGTCATAATTTGCCACATTTGCCCACTAATGACACTCATTCCTCGTCATAATTTGCGCACTAATGAAACTTATTTCTCGTCCTAATTTGCCCAGTCATGACACTCATAACCAGTCATGATTTGCGACATTTGCCCACTGTCAACACTCATTTCACTTCATAATTTGCCTCATTAGCTCACTATTGACACTCGTTTCTCGTCATAATTTGCCACATTTGCCAACCATCACTTGCACACTCAAATTGTCATAATTTGCCATATTTGCCCACTAATAAAAGTCATTTCTCGTCATAATTTGCCCACTAATGAAACTTATTTCTCGTCCTAATTTGCCCAGTCATGACACTCATAACCCGTCATGATTTGCGACATTTGCCCACCGTCGACACTCATTTCTCCTCATAATTTGCCTCATTAGCGCACTATTGCCACTCGTTTCTCGTCATAATTTGCCACATTTGCCCACCATCGACACTCAAATTGTCATAATTTGACACATTTGCCCACTAATGACACTCATTTCTTGTCATAAATTAATTGCCAACTTCCAATACACATTTCTTGCCATAAACTACACTCGGCGTCAAAAAAATCGCACCTTTCAATAAATCTACTTCAAACAACTTTAAACCTTATTTGACATCAATAATGACGGTCATGTTGGATATCATTTGAAAGGCGATGAAATGGAGAGCACAAAAACAATTCAATTTATTATTTTTCTTTTATTGGAAAAGCACAAAAAAAAGAAGTATATAAAACAGTAAAAATGCCTTAATTTAAAACAGATTAATTACACAAAAAAGAATACAAAAATGATCTTAAAACTAATCTAAAATCTAGTGTTACCCCCCCTTGCCCTGATGACGGCTTCCATACGATCCCTCATGGATCTTACCAATTTTAAAATTTCTTCTTGAGGGATAGTGTCCCATTCCTCAATAACGGCATCGTTGAGTTCCTGGAGAGTCGTAGGAGCGGGATCACGAGACCGAACCTTGCGTTTTAAATGGTCCCATAGGTGCTCAATCGGGTTCAGGTCTGGACTTCTCGCTGGCCACTGCATGACAGAGATCCCAACATCTTGAAGGTAGTCGCGCACAATAATTGCAGTGTGAGCGCGAGCGTTGTCATGCATCAACGTGAACCCCTCGCCAACAAAACTGGCATAGGGGACCACATGGTCTTCCAGGATCTCTGTGATGTACCGGTGAGCAGTCAGCGACCCTTGCTCGCGAGCACCTCGAGCCCGGGAGACGCAAACAAGGTCGGTTTTGCCGTCGGCAGACATGCCGCCCCGGAACATACAAGAACCGCCTCCATATTCCACCGTCTCCTGGATGCAGGCTTGGGCGAAACGTTCACCCTGTCTTCTGTACACTCTTTTGCGTCTGTCGTTGCAGAAAAGGCACACTCTCGTCTCGTCTGAGAAGAGAACAGCTTTCCATTGTTCGAGGGTCCAATTGACGTGTTCGCGAGCGAATTGCAAGCCGGCTCGCCGAGGCTCTGCGGTCAATTTTGGACCCGTAGCAGCTCTTCGCGCCGCTATTTTCCTCTCCCCCAGCCTTCGTCTAACCGTAGACACACTCACGGTTCTTCTGTTAGCTGTCTGGAGCTGCTGTCGCAACTCAACAGCATTTAAGAAGCGATTTCTCAAAGATGTCGATACGATGAATCGGTCGTCTCTCTCCGAGGTGCAGCGACGTCTACCAGACCCATGTCTTCGGACGTAGCCACCGGTCTCCAGGAAACGCTGGTACACTCTTCGAACCGAAAAACGGCTTAAGTTGAGTTGCCGAGCGACATCACACTGCCGCATGCCTGATTGCAGTAGTGCAATCACTTGGGCGGCCTCATCGACAGTGGTATCCATCTTCAAGGGTATTTTTCTTGGGAATGAGCTTCTCGTGTGTCCACTTCAACGGTTGGATAGCGAATGATCCCGATTGAACCTGTATTGACCCTTTTATACCTGCAAAAGGTAGCGCAACTAGCGGCTGTTTAAGGAGCAAAATTGTAAGTGTTTTCTTCTTCTTTTTTTGTGCTCTTCCAGTAAAAGAAAAATAATCAGTTGAATTGTTTTTGTACACTCCATTTCATCACCTTTCAAATGATATGCAACATGACCCTCATTATTGATGTCAAATAAGGTCTAAAGTTGTTTGAAGTAGATTTTTTGAAAGGTGCGATTTTTTTGACGCCGAGTGTATTACCAACCTACAAAATGTTTTCTCTGCTAATATTAAATGATGCCTCTACCGATCCATATTAAAAGACACAAAAAACAGATTGCACTGCTTTTCACATCTATTTTTATGCATACTTTGAACATTGAATATATTTTGTTATATTTAAGGCCTCAGCATATTTGCCCAGTCGTGCGACCTCAGATCATTTAAGCTCATAATATTTAAAGAAAGATAATAATTAAAATTTGGAGTCATTATTTAAAATTACATCATAACTGATTTATCTATTTTGTTTCTTTGCTTTCCCGCTACTGCTTTTCTATGTGGTGAGTATATAATTTTTAGGGTTCCGTCCCCAAAGGATAAAACGGGACTCTATTACTAAGACTTCGCCGTCCGTCCGTCCGTTTGTCTGTTACCAGACTGTATCACTTGAACCGTGATAGCTACAGACTTGAAATTTTTACATATTATGATGTATTTCAGACGCCGCTATATCAAAAAATACTAAAAAATAAAATTAAATATTTAAGGGGCGGCCCCCATACACAAAACGTGACTTTTTTGCTGGTTTTTGAATTTGGTGGGCAGGGGTGTTTAGTTTACTTTAATACTATTGAGAATGGGTTTTGATGGTACGGAACCCTCAGTGCGTGAGCCCGACTCGCACTTGACCAATTTTTATTATGTATACCCGTGATTACAAAATTATTAGTTTAATTACGGAGTTAAATCATTAACCATTGTGATGTTTACCTGTGTAAGGTAATATTCACCAAATGTTCCATTTTACCTCATTTAAAGCTAAATAAAATTTTGGCTAACTGGCGAATCAAATTGGTTTTATTATAGAAATACTAGCTTTTGCCCGCGGCTTCGCCCGCGTGAATTTCGGGGTTGTACAAATCCCGAGGGAGCCATGGATTTTCTGGGATAAAAAACAGCATATGTGTTAACCTAACTTCAGAAACTCGATTGGATAAAAAATTCTCTACAAAAAGTTCTGCCATAAATTGCTCCAAAATCTCCATTTTTCTTACTTTCATCGAAAACTACGATTGACATAATTGTAATTTTTGTTCTAATGTATCGGTAATAATAATATCCAAAAACGCTCAGAACGAAATTTTAATGACTGGCTTAGTTTTTTAGTTATTAGGTAAAACATCGTTTTTTTGCTATATTCTTCCGCAACGCTGCATACTAAACTAACCTAACCTAACCCACCAATGTATTCATAATAGTGAGAAGGACGAAAATAAAATCAATGTATCCGCTTAAAAGCGAAATAACTACAATTTTAGAAACTTTACTTATAGGTATCCATTTTCGCATTTATAGCGTAATTACTATCACATATTCTATTGCTCAACTAAAACACATATTTTTAATAGCGAAACAGTTCTAATATCAGAAACTATACTGGAACACATTCTTAGTATGATTAACCTGTATCCCATTGCTTAACCAAAACACACAGCGAAACAAAATAGCGAAACAGTTGTATTTTCAGAACCTATATGGGTAGGTACCCATTTCCACATTTAAAGCATTACTATCCCATATCTTAACTAAAACATATTGTCGGTAACGAAACAGTTGTTAGTTGAGAACCTATATCATATAGGTATCCGTTTTCATAGTTATAATATTATTATTAACCTGTATCTCATTGCTCAACTAAAACACATAATGCTAATAGCGAAACAATTGTAATGTCGGAACCTATAATACAGGTACCCATTTTCACATTTATAGCATTATGCATTATTTATAGCATTATAGCATTATTATTTATAGCATTATTATCCCATATCCCCTTGTTCAATTAAAACACACTTGTTAAATGCGCACAGTGCTATGTTCAGAACCTACATAGTGGCCATTTTCACATTTATAGTGATAACAGATTCAGTTTTTGCCCGCGGCCCCGCCCGCGTCAAATTCGCTTTTTCATGAATCCTAAGGGAAACGTCATTTTCCCGTTATCGTTCCCTATTCCAACCTTTAAACATGCTTTCAAGCAAGTTCGCTTGAACAATCTATCTATAGATGTAGCTATTGATTGCTCTAGAAAATTTGGTATTTTGAGTATCCCACGGGAACTACGGATTTTCCGGGATAAAAAGTAGCCTATGTTTTAATCCGGGTTATAAGCTATCTATGTTCCAAATTTCAGCTAAATCGGTTCAGTAGTTGAGCCGTGAAGGAGTAACAAACATACACACAAACTTTCGCCTTTATAATATTATTAGGATTATTAGGATTAGGATATATTAGGAATTAGGATTAGGATGAATGAATATAATATTTTAAAGACTAAATGAAATTACTTTAATTACGACAAATAAAGCTAAGCTGATATTATTGTGTAACCCATTTCTCATTTATTTATTTGCTTTTACAGTTAATTTATGCTCAAAGTTTTTGTAAAATTTAGATTTTTTGTAACTAATTACTTTCAGGTCGACTATAATGTGTTTATATCTTATTGCTTATTTTGTTTTACAATTTAGGATAATTTTTCAATCAACAATATGATCGCAAATAAATTAACCAATATCTGGGTGACCGAGCTTCGCTCGGTGGCCAATAGATGGCAGCAGTAGTCATATTTTATTTTGGTAAATTTAACATTTTCTAAAAATGAATCCTAGCTAGATCGATTTATCGCCCCCAAAACCCCCTGTATACTAAATTTCATGAAAATAGCTCAAGCTGTTTCCGAGATCCAGATTATATAGAAATATATATATATACAAGAATTGCTCGTTTAAAGGTATAGGATTCTCTGAAAAAATAAAGTTTATTTTAAGCGCATGGTAATTTTTTTTTTCACTTTGGCCCACCAGTGATACCTGAGCTGTTAGTTCATCAAACTTTTTTTCCCATAGGTCTGGGTGGCGCGTGGCCTGCGAATTACGGATACAAAGGATCCAACGCGAAGAGCAAAGAAGATGATGAGGAGAATAATATATTTGAAGTGAGTATTATAAAGGGTTATTGTCATAATTAAAGCCGACAACGATGTACATCGAATGCAAAATTCTGTACATTTTTCCTCCAGTGTCTGAACCTGCCGTCGGATTCTCGCTCCAGTTCTGAGAACTCGACGGCGAGTCGCGTGCGGCGCAACGACGAGCTGACGCAGACGCCCATCCTGTCCGCCATCACACTGCCGCAGCACCCGCTCACCGGTGAGAACAGAGCGTAGATAGATCCCCAGTGTCTGTACCCGCCGGCGGAGTCTCGCTCCAGTTCTGAGAACTCGACGGCGAGTCGCGTGCGGCGCAACGACGAGTTGACGCAGACGCCCATCCTGTCCGCCATCACACTGCCGCAGCACCCGCTCACCGGTGAGAACAGAGCGTAGATAGATCCCCAGTGTCTGTACCCGCCGGCGGAGTCTCGCTCCAGTTCTGAGAACTCGACGGCGAGTCGCGTGCGGCGCAACGACGAGCTGACGCAGACGCCCATCCTGTCCGCCATCACACTGCCGCAGCACCCGCTCACCGGTGAGAACAGAGCGTAGATAGATCACCAGTGTCTGTTCCCGCCGGCGGAGTCTCGCTCTAGTTCTGAGAACTCGACGGCGAGTCGCGTGCGGCGCAACGACGAGCTGACGCAGACGCCCATCCTGTCCGCCATCACGCTGCCGCAGCACCCGCTCACCGGTGAGAACAGAGCGTAGATAGATCACCAGTGTCTGTACCCGCCGGCGGAGTCTCGCTCCAGTTCTGAGAACTCGACGGCGAGTCGCGTGCGGCGCAACGACGAGCTGACGCAGACGCCCATCCTGTCCACCATCACACTGCCGCAGCACCCGCTCACCGGTGAGAACAGAGCGTAGATAGATCACCAGTGTCTGTTCCCGCCGGCGGAGTCTCGCTCTAGTTCTGAGAACTCGACGGCGAGTCGCGTGCGGCGCAACGACGAGCTGACGCAGACGCCCATCCTGTCCGCCATCACACTGCCGCAGCACCCGCTCACCGGTGAGAACAGAGCGTAGATAGATCACCAGTGTCTGTACCCGCCGGCGGAGTCTCGCTCCAGTTCTGAGAACTCGACGGCGAGTCGCGTGCGGCGCAACGACGAGCTGACGCAGACGCCCATCCTGTCCGCCATCACACTGCCGCAGCACCCGCTCACCGGTGAGAACAGAGCGTAGATAGATCACCAGTGTCTGTTCCCGCCGGCGGAGTCTCGCTCTAGTTCTGAGAACTCGACGGCGAGTCGCGTGCGGCGCAACGACGAGCTGACGCAGACGCCCATCCTGTCCGCCATCACACTGCCGCAGCACCCGCTCACCGGTGAGAACAGAGCGTAGATAGATCACCAGTGTCTGTACCCGCCGGCGGAGTCTCGCTCCAGTTCTGAGAACTCGACGGCGAGTCGCGTGCGGCGCAACGACGAGCTGACGCAGACGCCCATCCTGTCCGCCATCACACTGCCGCAGCACCCGCTCACCGGTGAGAACAGAGCGTAGATAGATCACCAGTGTCTGTACCCGCCGGCGGAGTCTCGCTCCAGTTCTGAGAACTCGACGGCGAGTCGCGTGCGGCGCAACGACGAGCTGACGCAGACGCCCATCCTGTCCGCCATCACACTGCCGCAGCACCCGCTCACCGGTGAGAACAGAGCGTAGATAGATCCCCAGTGTCTGTACCCGCCGGCGGAGTCTCGCTCCAGTTCTGAGAATTCGACGGCGAGTTTTTGATTTATAAGAACTAGAGCGGGGGCCTTCTGATTCAAACTAAACAAAGGACATAATGTGTGTGTTTCAGAATCATTGAACCTACAGTTTGAAGACAAAATATTGGAAGAGTCCGAAGTGGATAGATGCCCCTACGTACATCTCTCGGCGGTGAGTTTATTGTACACGTTTCTAAATTTAAAATTAAAATCTAGCTATAAAATAAAAAATGGGAAATGCTTTCCAAAAAACCAACTTCAAATACCACTACAAAGGGTGAAATAATTTTTATTTAAATTTTAGGTACCTACACCAATTCGAAGTCGGGCAATGTTTCATACAATCCCTAATAGTCCTTCTTACTTAATTGATGTGCGAAGAAATGACAAAGTCATAGACAATCGCCCGACTTCGAATTGGTGTAGGTACCTAAAATTTAAATAAAAATTATTTCACCCTTTGTAGTGGTATTTGAAGTTGGTTTTTTGGAAAGCATTTCCCATTTTTATTTTATACTTTTTAGTGGAAAACAATAAAATGCACAAGGCGTTGTAAAATATCCAAATTGCTTGAGGTGTGTTCATAAAATCTGAAGAGATACCTCAAATTCACCAAGATCCCATCATCAGACCCTGACTTGATGACTTTAGTCATCAAATCAGTATCTGCTAGCAAATGCACCAGTAACTATAAAAAATACCCAACTCGCTTCAAGTATACTAGCAAAATTTGAAGAGTTCCCTCGATTTCACCAAGATCCCATCATCAGATCCTGACTTGATGACTCTAGTCATCAAATCCGTATCTGCTAGCATATGCACCAGTAACTATAAAAAATACCCAACTCGCTTTAAGTATACTAGCAAAATTTGAAGAGTTCTCTCGATTTCACCAAGATCCCATGATCAGATCCTGACCTGATGACCATAGAACAACTTGGAAAATATTACTCTTTCTAATAATACTCAAATAGTTTCATGTGTCCATATAAAATTTGAAGAGTTCCCTCGATTTCTCCAGGATCCCATCATCAGATCCTGACCTGATTAAAATGGGACCATCTGGAAACAAAACCCTCTTAGACAAAAAAAGAATTTTTCAAATCGGTCCACGCGTCTCCGAGTAATCGGTGAACATACATAGATAAAAAAAAAAAAAATAAAAAAAAAAAAAAAAAAAAGATTCCGACGAATTGAGAACCTCCTCCTTTTTTTGAAGTCGTTTATAAAATGAAACTATATCTAAATTAAGATCTACATATAGCTATAAATTAAAAGTGTATCAAAATTAACGCTGCTAATGGGATTCGAACCCGTGACCACCACCTGTAGCGAGTGGCCGCTCTTCCAATTGAGCTATTGAAGCGAATACCGCTGACACGATAATTTCGATACACATTACAAAGTATTAAAAGTTATTACATAATTTTTATTATACCTCGTGAAGAAATGAAAGCATATCCTTGTCCATTCTAAGAGTGACAAGGACTCTTGGAATTAAAAACTTCTTAATGGTATGGCTGTGTGACGTCATTCTAAATCCAAAATGGCGGATAAAATACCCAAGATGATGGACTATTCATTTCTACAATATTATAAGTTTCAAATGGACGGGTTTGCTGAGTGGGTAGTTTTAATTTTTATCATATTCACACCGTTCCGGAGTGAATATATTGCTCTTGGTTGAATTTCGAAAACAGTTTTTTGAGCTGGCAGACCAGGGTTAGTCGCTAGACTCATAAGTATCGCTAATAGCAGTTAGTGCTTGGAATTTCACGTCTACTGGCGAAAACCGCATCAAAATTGGTGCTTTCAGGCACGAGAAAACCTCAAAAAACATGAGTCTGTCGACAAGTAAGCAAGCAAGCAAGTTAGTCGTTAGCGATAACTCAACTTGCAAACAACCTATCGAATTTGGGGTTTTTTTAGTACTAACCCGAGGAGCTGTATAGTTTTTGACGAAATTTGAATGGTCAGTGGCCGTAGTATACTTTTGTGAACGGTGTGAATATGCCCGCAATCACTTCTGTCATCGATACTATAAACTTGGCCCTCCCATGGCCTGCGATTGGCTATACACGATATGATGTAATGACTCGCATCTTGAGAATTCGCCTATGGTATTTTCTTGAGTATGTATCATTATCCACGTCGCAAGATTAATATTATCGTGTGCAGCGTAATTCACGTCAGTAGAGCGCACTGATTCCTATTCTATGGATCCACAGTGAACCTAGCCTGAATTGTGTAGAATGTTTAATCCATAGAATAGAGATCAGTGGTTGAGTAGCTCCCGCCCCGCGTCCCGCAGACCATGGGAGGGCCAAGTTTAAAGCGGTCTAACAGTTAAATGTAAAGCGGAGCAAACTGAAAACCAGCGCTGGGCATTGTTGCCAATGCCCAGCACAGCTGAGTTTGCGGCCTATTGTCCTTTGTTAGATTTAATTTAGTGTTATAATATATAGTTAAGCGAATAATAATGTCTAGCAATAAGAAGTGACAATAAAGTTCTTATTTATTTATTTATTTATTTGTGTAAATACATAGTATATCATGTGATTTACTTGTTTGTTTCTGTTGTAGGTGCATGAGTACACGTACCCGCAGGTGGGGCCGGGCGGCGTCATCAGTTCAGAGAGGTCCTCTCCCAACACCAAGCCGCCGCTGATGAAGAGAGATTCCGGTAACTACACATTTTTAGGGTTTCTTTATACATATATTCAACCATTTGATAATGACACGCAGCCAATCTCCTGCTGATCTGCTAATTAGCTGTTAAATGTAGCTGAATGTTGTTCTTTTAGCCCTAGTAAGGGGCTAAGGCCTCGCCTTCATGGCTCTGGTGGTACCGCGCATCCGCGATCAACAGTTTTTCACAAATAGTGCGCTAATTATACAGCGTAGGCAAGTAGTAAAAACTGCTCAAAAATACTCTTTTACTTCATACTGATTCTCCATAGCTCCATTATCTGGGAAACTGCAAAAAATTTACCTTTCCGAAACCAATATGAGATAAATGGGAATTTTTGAGCTATGTTTTTATGAATGAAAAAAGTAGCTTCATTCATGAGCCTAAAATGCGTCAAATATGTTTGAAAACCCAAATAAAATTTGAATTTCGTTCGCTACGTTCGTTTTGACTCCGTGGCGCAGGAGACGCACGCTCAGATTCGAGTGGGAGGTCGCGGGTTCGATTCCCGCCACGGGCCACTTTGAAATTTTATAATTTCTAAATTGGCTCAGGTCTGGTCTGGTGGGAGGCTTTGGCCGTGGCTAGTTACCACCCTACCAGCAAAGATGTACCGCCACGCGATTAGATTCGATTCAGAGCGTTCCGGTACGATGCTGTGTAGAAACCGTTGGGGTGACATAATTACTTACCCTTTCCAAGTTAGTACGCTAACATCTTCGGCTGCATCATCACTTACTATCAAGTACTAACTTGTATATATAGTGTAAAAAAAAAACTATTTTGGCCAAACCACCATAATCTTCTTTGCTAATAAAATAATTACTTATTAGGACTTATGCAAACTAAGAACTGCTTCTGTTCAATAGCTCGTACGAATGTTTCAGGGTCAATAAAGAAATGCGGCTACGGCGGGCCCCCGCCGCTGCCGGACAAGAAGCTGCCCGCGGAACCCTTCCAGGCGAGGATCAAGTGCAGGTACGACCAATCACGGCAGAGACAAGCCAACAAGACACAAGCGGCCTAGCCATATACATATGTCGATTCGATGGAAATTCAAAAAATGTATAAGAATTATTGCTAAATTGATAACGCGACAATCACAACCCTCTAATAACCACCGCTTTTTTAGTGTTGCGTAATAGTAATAAGTAATAGTAACCCAATGTTATTGCAATCATAATAGTAGTTTATGAAACGGATGCATAATGGGGGGTATTAAAACATGAGTGTGAGTTTAAAAAACGAGCCGCAGGCGAGTTTTTTAATAGTATCACACGAGTGTTTCAATACCTAATTATGTAGAGTTTCATACACTACTTTATCTACGCTCAAATTATCATAAATCCAAACCATAAAATCTTGCTAACGTTTGTCGTAAATCCTTCACTTTGTTGGTAAAAGATTGTGGGTCATTTTTGTTGCAATTACTAAAATGTCAGGTGGAGTTAAATTTTCTTTAGTAGGTTTCACTGCTAGACATTTTTCCGCGCTAAGTTTTGACTAAGTAACAAAAATAACACATTGAAATGTTAAAAGTTAGGTATGGCGCCAAAATTCAGTTGTAAGCTGCGTATAGTCTGTTAAAAAAGTCATGAAACAAAAAAGAGTAGAAAAATATTTATACAAGTCAGATAAAGTATATTTTTAGTGGATAATTAAATAATCAAAAATTATACATAATTCTTTTCAATATTCTGTATGAACACACTTTTTAATCAGTCATATAAGGTAGGGAAAAATTATTGTTTCCGTGAAATAATTGTTGTCTATGGTCGATCATGGCGCATCCCATGACTACCAACTAAATGTTGTCTGTGGACTCCATATATACAAAACAAAATTTAGGATTCTCTCTTTTGGCTATGACGACCACAGAGAAAAGAAGTTATTCCCTGGTCTGTTATGACGACACATAAAAATACAGGAACCCAGAGCCGAGAATCGTAATGGAAATTATTCAATTATCTAGAGATATTTCCATCGTAGACAGAGAAAAGCTATAGACAAATTGTTATCTTATGTTTCATTCACACAAGACAAAGAGCAACTTACGCCGATGTCGTGTAAAGAAAAGAAATAGAACGATAAGATCTTTTGTTTCACGTAGCGTGTCACGTTTTTTATGTTTTAGTCACACTACTTTGCTAAACAAAGTTTGACAGCGGACCAACAGTTAGCTATCGTATTACTTTATAATTCAGTTTTTACGATTATGTTATGTCCGATTCAAGTTAAATTAGGTTTTGAACACTTTTATAAACTTACACAACGATTCAAAACAAAAAATCATGGTGCGGTGTAGTGTTAAAGGTTAGTTTTTGTCTCTTTTTGCGACACGCTTTACCAGCGTCTATAGCTTTTCTCTGTCTACGATTTCCATAGTACAGTGATGTTATAATGAATAACTTTTTAATAATTATAGAAGTCTGTGAATAAAGTAGGTCAATATGTGACACATTTTGATTTCATAATTCGAACTTTAAGCAATGAGCGTAGATAAAAATTTGAAAATGGTTTGGCGGCGCGGAATCGAATCTTAACCCCTTTTCGATTTAGTCTTCGCGATATGTTTATAGTTACGGGTTAGTGGACTGTATAAGGATATTATAGCAAAATTAAGAGGTTTGTAATTACATAAGGAAGGCACAAACTTACTTGAAAGCTGCCATCTCCAAATCTCGAACCGGTAACAAGTTGGCGGCAATCGCGGCACTGCAGTACACTTTCAACACTAGGGTTTCACCAAATGACTTCACAATTGAGCTAGCTAGGCTATGATGTCCAGTATTTAACCAGTATAATAATAAATTAAATCCATTGTCCTCATCATAAGCGGTAGCGGGCGGCTGCGGCGGTTATACGAAAGGCGACATGACGACCTTGCGCCATCCGCGCCTTGGTCCATCTTCCAATAGAATGCGGTTGATGCTTTGTCTTCGTGCAAGCGCAAGTGAGACGGTCGTGACTTTGGTAGGAAAAGGATAGATAATAGGGATATCGGGACTTTGAAATACGGCGCAACCAGGTTTTCATTTTTATTTTAAAAAGTAGGGATAGCCGGGGTATTGAAAAGAAAGGGCGTTACTTTACCTATATTCTAAAACCCATTTTTATTTTTTGGTCAAAATGTCGAAAAAAATACAATAATACAACCTCCACCTTTTCCCCTCTTCCTATTTCAAAAGTGTACTAATCGAAAATTGTGAAATAATTACAGGATTAATGTATATTTTGCGGGAAAAATAAAATCAACTCTGTATCCTTTATACTTTTTTGGTATGAAAAATTAACCTTAGGAAACAAAGTAAAGTTTGCGATTCGGTAAGAAAAATAGATTTTTTATGGCTTTACTCTTTCCATAGTAATACGGAACCATCGGTGCGCGAGTCTGACTCGCACTTGGCTGATTTTATTTAATTACTCGTTCTAAAATATTATGAATAGGAGTTTATTTTTTTCACACAGGCACTGTCACGAGTGGTACCTGGAGAGCGCGAACCGTGCCGGCGCGTGCGAGTTCGCGCCGGACTGCTTCAAGTCGTGCATCGACTGCGTGTCGTGCATCAAGTGCGCGCAGGTGACCAAACTAACATACATACACACACCTTCTACACAACATAGCGAAGGAACGACGGTCTTTGACCCTTTTGCTGTACCTGAAATTAAACGGAATTGAATGACAAGCGTAGTGCAATGATATTGAATGACGAGCGCAGTGCAATGATATATATTGAATGACCAGCGCAGTGCAATGATATTGAATGACGAGCGCAGTGCAATGACATTGAATGACGAGCGCAGTGCAATGATATTGAATGACGAGCGCAGTGCAATGATATTGAATGACCAGCGCAGTGCAATGATATTGAATGACGAGCGCAGTGCAATGATATTGAATGACGAGCGCAGCGCAAATTTTATTGAATGACGAGCGCAGTACAATGATATTAAATGACGAGCGCAGTGCAATGATATTGAATGACGAGCGCAGTGCAATGATATTGAATGACGAGCGCAGTGCAAATTTTATTGCATGACGAGCGCAGTGCAATGATATTAAATGACGAGCGCAGTGCAATGATATTGAATGACGAGCGCAGTGCAAATTTTATTGAATGACGAGCGCAGTGCAATGATACTAAATGACGAGCGCAGTGCAATGATATTAAATGACGAGCGCGGTGCAATGATATTGAATGACGAGCGCAGTGCAATGATATTGAATGACGAGCGCAGTTAAACGAAATTGAATGACGAGCGCAGTGCAATGATATTGAATGCCGAGCGCAGTGCAAAATTTATTGAATGACGAGCGCAGTACAATGATACTAAATGACGAGCGCAGTTCAATGACATTGAATGACGAGCGCAGTGCAACGATATAGAATGACGAGCGCAGTGCAAATTTTATTGAATGACGAGCGCAGTGCAATAATATTAAATGACGAGCGCGGTGCAATTATATTGAATGACGAGCGCAGTGCAAATTTTATTGAATGACGAGCGCAGTGCAATGATATTGAATGACGAGCGCAGTGCAATGATATTGAATGACGAGCGAAGTGCAATGATATTGAATGACGAGCGCAGTGCAAATTTTATTGAATGACGAGCGCAGTGCAATGATACTAAATGACGATAGCACTGCAATGATATTGAATGACGAGCGCGGTGCAATGATATTGAATGACGAGCGCAGTGCAATGATATTGAATGACGAGCGCAGTGCAAATTTTATTGAATGACGAGCGCAGTGCAATGATACTAAATGGCGATAGCAGTGCAATGATATTGAATGACGAGCGCGGTGCAATAATATTGAATGACGAGCGCAGTGCAACGACATTAAATGACGAGCGCAGTGCAATGACATTGAATGACGAGCGCAGGTAAACGAAATTGAATGACAAGCGCAGTTAAACGAAATTGAATGTCGAGCGCAGTGCAATGATATTGAAAGACGAGCGCACTGCAATGATATTGAATGACGAGCACAGTGCAATGTCATTGAATGACGAGCGCAGTGCAATGACATTGAATGACGAGCGCAGTGCAACGACATTGAATGACGAGCGCAGTGCAACGACATTGAATGACGAGCGCAGTGCAATGAAATTGAATGACGAGCGCAGTGCAATGGTTTTGAGTGACAAGCATTGTGCAATGACCTTGAATGACGAGTGCAGTGCTATGACATTGCATTCATACGACACATGACGACGCACTGCGAATGTGCACTATCGTTCATGTTTATTAAACGTTCGTCTGTTTGTCCTTCCAGTGCATGCTGTACCACTGCATGTCGGACGCGGAGGGCGAGTTCGCGATGCACCCCTGCACGTGTGGGCCGCCGGACGAGCATTGCGCTAAGAGGTGTGTGCTTTTTTTTCATACAAAAATTTTCCATACAAAATTGTTCAGGAGAGGTGATCAATCAGTGAGTTAGTCAGCACGAGCAGCTATTTATATAGTAATTTAAATGTGTGAATTGTTGCAGATGGCTCGGCATCACGCTCCTCAGCCTGGTGGTGCCGTGCCTGTGGTGTTACGTTCCGTTGCGCTGCGCACACCGCGCCGCGCGCGCCGCCAGGCTCGCGGGCGGCGCACACGCTCCACTGCACAAGTGATCCGAGCGGCGCGCGTCCGACGGCGACAGTGCGCAAGAGACTGACGACCCGGACAGTTGTGTGTGAACAGTGCATTGCACAAGTGAGAGAAATGTACATCACGGATTGATAGATGTGTTGTACGTGTGAGAAATTGGGTTCACAACAAGAAATACACATCATGGATCGTTGGAAGTGTTGTCGGTGAGAAATGGGTTCACAACATGAATTGTACATGTGAGATATTGGGTACACAACAAGAAATTTTATTTATTGGATGTGTTGTAGATGGTGTAACTAACTTCAGAAACGTGGTTAGCAACAAGAAATAAGCATCACAGATCGTTGGTGTTGTAGGTGTGAGAAATTGGGTTAATAACAAGAAATATACATCACAGATTATTCGATATGTCGTAGAAGGTGTAACCAATGTGAAAAATGTGGTTAGCGACAAGAAATAAGCATCAGAATATTTTATATGTCCATGACAAGGAATGTTGGAAATAGTGATAAATTTGGTTAAAAATTACACAAAATATTATTGTGACTATCATAAACTCAAGCGACCAGAGAAACCTGCTTGGTTTGCTAAATAAAGTATAATTTGTGGCTAACTATAAGAAAACAGGATTAAACAAACAATGATTATAGGAAGTATTTTACAGCACAAATTATTAACGAAAGCGCAAATAGATAACAGATAGGTATCAATGAAAAAAAATCTGATATAAACTTCATGATAATAAATGCAAAAAAAAAATTAATACAAACAGACAAATGTATAATCAGGTAGTAAGGTAACATTTGAAACTTTAGCCATAAGTGACTATAATAATTTTAACGGAACAGTTTGTTGGAAGTAAATATGAACTGATAAAACCAAATGCAAAAGTTTAAAAAATTAAAATGGACTTTGTTTTATTGTAATTTGCACAAATTATTTTAAAGCATACTCTTAATAAATAAGTAAAAAATATTTATAACAAAAATTAAAAATAAAATTGTGTTAGGGAAGGAATACATATATATTCAGTTACAAAAAATTGCTTTAAATAAATGTAGATTAATCATTGTTAAAATTGTGTCAAACATTTCAAATTTTCGTTTGAAATAAATATTTTAAAAAATTAATATTTTAACAGTTATAATAAAATCAATCTAAATATTTTAATTAATATCAAATCAATACAAACAAAAATATGTATATTTCTTAAAATATATTTAAAATCTTTAGTCTTAAGAGAAGTAAAAATGTAACTGACAGTTACTGGGAAATATTACCACCGTAATAAAAATATTACCATATTTACAAAATTTGACAGTACTATGACAATGACAACATGAATTTTTTTTATACAAACAAAACAATAAAAATAGTTTAAAAAAATATGTATTCACTAAATTCATGATACATTGTGATTTGTATAAAAAAAAGAAATAAAACAGTGTGTTGTATGTGGAAATTTTTGTGTAAGGATATTGCAACACTAGGAAGTGAAAATATATGAGTTGATCCATTGGATAAATACAAGTATTTTTGATGTGGCAGCATTATATTTAGTGTTAAAACACATTTTTATACCAGTATTAAATAAATGTCTTATGTCATGATAATATGCCTACATAATAGTTTTTAATGTCAGCTGCCACAGTCAATGTTAAGAAGAAAAAGTACAAGAATATAATATAGTGTTTCAAATATTAATGAACACAGCTTTTAAATTCGCCATGGTTCGTTGCACTAATCAAATGCATAATTGTACATGTTATGTGCCATAAATAATATTTATCTCTATCGTTGAAAACTGATTTAAATTTTTTAATTCTTCATAATTTGTGAGAACTTTTGCGTCTTCCACCAATCACCATGACTATTTTTTTTACTAAAAACAATATTACTCAATGAATAAACAGTAGTTACTAAAAATATAATTATTACTTTTGTAAAAGTAAACATATCTTTTAATGTTATTAATATATGTTTATAATTATATGCAGGAAAACAGCATATTATGTTAACTATATTTCCGCCTTATTAAATTATTTTTTTAAGGAAAGAACAATATATTTTGGTTATTGTGAATTCTTTTAAATGGAGTACTGAAGATTTCTGTAGTACATAATGCAATACATATTCATTTATATGTACATGTGATCTTTTAACACAAAATATTTATAAATTTTAGATTAGTTTTTATTTAATTTTATGACATATTATTAATATATGCAAATAATTTACTAAAAATTGCACATCTCTGCTGCGCTTGTAAGATATAAATCGGGAACATTAATTCGTAGTTTCTTTTTTGATGGTAGATTATATTATGAATGTTACATACAAATTTGCATTTCTTAATAGATCTGTTTTATATATATATATTGTATACGGGTTTTGTAATTTTGAATGATTGTTAAAACAACAATTGAATTCTTCGTTTTTTACATTTTATTATATGGTCTTAAATAAGCTGAACATGGTAATTCCTATTTGTTCTGAAACGCATTATGTCATTGGACAAAATGATATTTTTCTTGCATGTTCCATAGGACATAATATGTGACCTATCTCAAATTATTGTATAGAAAAAAAAATTGTTGTTATTATAGTAAAAAACTTGATTATTCAATGCTTTTATGCTAAATACCCTATGGGACAGTTGAAACAAATATTACTGTGACGAAGTGAAGGGAAATTGCATATTATGTACCTAGTTCTATGGCACAAAACTGACGTTATTTTTTATAGAACAAATGGAAACTACCCCTAAACTCGCATTACAAGGCAAAACATCAAAAAAGTATTTTAATAACACAAACAATGTGTATTATGTCATCAATATTCTAAAAAATTCAGCTTGAACAAAAATCCTTTCCCGCGATTCGACTATTATATGCGTTAAGCATTATCAAAAAGTGTAATATACAAATATAATATGAAATATTATTATAATAATAATAATCGAAAACATCGTAATGTCACTTCGAACGACGAATTGTCGTTATATTATTAATTAGTATTAGCCTAAATGCAGACACAGTGGCAAATCGTATTGCATGTTTAAACGCTTCTTCCATGTGTGGGCAAATCCACTATCCCACGATTTGGAAAACAGTTTATCTTTGTTAGGAGAAAAAAATAGTTTCAAACTTTACACTCTCACTACAATATCAGCATAATATCGTTAAGGACACCCCTCCACTACATTATTCTTTCAACATGTAAACGTAAACACGTGGATGGGTGTTCATTTATAGATTAGACGATCTCTGCGTTTTTGTAATCACCTAGTATTTATCACTGACAAATTCGAAGTGAAATTTCGCAGCATTCTCTTGTTCATTCGACCGGGGTGATTAGAAATTGATTTTACGTGAATCAAACGTCCACGTGAAGTATTTCGAATCAACTATACTTGAATATCCATAGGAGTGTTGCCACTTAGTCTGTAAAGAAGGCTACAGTTAATCTGTTAAAATTTTATCATATTATTGAATATTCATATAAATGTTCATATGGTAGGTACCTATTTCATTATTAAAGGTGGAGACGTACTTTTATCAACTGCATGTAAAGTCAATGATTTTTAGTGTGAATCTGTGAATTCAACTGGATTTGACGCATGTTGTGTTGTGTAAAGTATGCTTCTGACTTAGTTGTTTAAGGATCATGAATTTTAAATCATTGTCATTCTCAGTTATTATTCTGTCTTAAACGTTTTTTAACGTCTTTGTCTCTATCAATCATGACATTTTTTTTTTAAATAATAGAAAATTCAGTTTTATCAAAATAAATTGACCAAGATTTTTGTATATTTATAAAAATAAGCTAAATTTTTGACGGAACCATTTTAGGTGGACCTGTTGGACTTTGCACGCTTGGACGAAAACTTTTAAATCAATATGTAGTATAAATTAAATAAAAAGTAGATATATAAAATCCGCACAATTATTGCAAGAAAAGGGCTCACTTGTGATAATTCTTGCTGATTTTGTATGTTGTTTCGTTGCTGAGACACTCGAATTCAATTTCGGGTGTCTGTTTAACGAAAGTCAGGATCAATCACTGTTACAATCACGGAAACCACCCAGCGTGGATTGTCTAACAACAAACGCCTAAAATCTTTCCGTTATTGTTACTCAGCATTAAATTTGAATTAAATAAAAAAATTAATTATTGTAAAATCATTAATATTAATATTATTATAAAATTAACTGTTTTTAAAATATATGACGGTATATATTATAATAATAGAAGTTTAAATATAAAATTATTATTTCTTTCCTGTTTTTTTATTTGTTAACTGGAATTATAAAGAGACTATATTGTAGGCTATCTTGTAAGGAAAGGTTAAAGTATAAATAATAATATGTGTTTTAGTGTTCTATATTATATTATATATATTATGTACTTATATTGTAAGAGTAAATCACGTTTAAATATAAAACCAAAGTATGTGACGGTGATATGCCGCCGATTGTGGTTGTTTACATAAAATATGATAATTGTATTGAAATATGAATAAATAAATTATCGTGAATTACTTCAGATCTTTTTATTTTAAGGAATAATTCTTATTTTATTCACTTTTTTTACAATATCCGGAATCCACCTTGAGTCAAGCACCAGTCTTTTTGCCGTAAGCCAGCATTTTTCCCCTTACCTCTGTAACTCCAATAGACATGTACCCTGGACAGGGCGGATGGCACAAAAAATGTCGCCAGCTTATCGGTGTCAAAAATGCTACGAGTAACATACAATATACTCTATGAATGCTTGTTTCGCCACCAACAGTAAGGTCATGCTGTAGTTCACTCAGCAGCTACCTATAGAATTTTGACAGATGGCGCTGTTTGCTTGTACGAAAATGCACATCCTGAGGTTTCTTATCGGTGGTAACGCCCTATTATTGATGATTAAACGAACTTACCTGTAAGTGAAGTTCTATCACAATTATGTGAATACATTTTATTCGAAAATAATAATAAACACAATCAGGTACACTTTCATTGTACTGGCAATTTCGCACTTTTATTTATTTTGTTTTTTAAAACTGACCACCCTGATGGACACGCTCTCCCAGCCTACGTCCGCGCCATGCTTCATTCTTTAGAGAATATTTAACAAAATTTTCGTATTATACTCATGGGTTTTGGGTATGGGAGGGACCTTATATTATTATTTTCGAATAAAATGTATTCACATAATTGTGATAGAACTTCACTTACAGGTAAGTTCGTTTAATCATCAATTATATTTCATACATTTTATTCTTCAATAATAATAAACACAATCAGGTAGATGTTTAGAGCTGAAAATTTTTGTTAAATTATGGACATTAACAGATAGTAAATTGTTTCCTATTATAATAGGAAATAGGTCCTCTTTATACCACAGAAGTATTTAATTAACACAATCTTTTCGTTCAATTCCTGGATCAATAAACCAGTCACATTACAAATAGGTTTAATTTATATTTAGATAGATTATAATGATTAATGATTAGAGAGCAAAAGAGCTATTGCGACAGAAGCATCATCGCTCAATAAGAGGTTATAAAACTTAGGTAACGTCCGTAATGGTTGTTACCAGCAGACTGCTTTTCTGATGAGGTCAAGCAACAAACTACGTGCTCGCCGAGGAAGTGTTGCGTACTTGGTGCTGAGTACGCTGAAACGCAGACCTCTCTCGTGAGAGATTATATTCCTCGGCAGACACGTTCTCACGGTGGTCTGCCTGCAGGCGACCTTATGAGGTCGCTTCAACATTATCAGGAGGTTGTCTATTATATATCTTGGTCTAAGATTTTGTAAACGACATATCGATTTGTTTTTCAAAGCTGTGGCAAATTTTTATACTTTCTCTTCAGTTTTGATTATGGTATAATTAAAACTGGTTCGCCCTGAGTAGTAGCTGGCGTTGTATAAACTCAATAATTCCCTTGAATTATATAAAAACAATAATACTAACTTTAACTAATGCTAATGTTTTCATTCTGTGCTGTGTCTACTGCCTAAAGCTAAAAAAGTTACAAGATCAGCAAAGCAAAGTTACGGAATGAATAAACTCTTATTAAGGCCCATTGAGCAATGTGTTAGCATACTATATTGTGTGCTACTATGTGGTGTTTGATGTTAATTTATCTATTCATTTTCGCAATATAATATATATATATATATATATATATATATATATATATATATATTTTTTTTTTTTTTTTTATTTGACCCAAAATCATCAGCAGAAATTAAACTCAATGCCGAATGATAACCATTAGTAATCGTACCATATGCTACGTCGTTAACAAGTTGTTCTGTTGGAAATTACGAGGTTGCCTTATAATGTACGGATTGTACGGATCTCAGTCGTTATTAAAGCAGTATTGCCACAAAACTTTGTAAATAACACAAAATTTTTGAAACATTTAGATTATTAAAAATTCCAACAAAATGTCCTTTTTTTTTTTTTTAATGCCTTCAGAGAACTTCCTCCAGTAATTCCTATGAATTGTGGTTCTCTAGGGAAAGACCATATTTATTTATTTATCATCAATAAATGTACTATAAGAAGTAAGTCTTTTGACACCTTATGTAAAAGAAGGAAATCCAAAGTTGTAGAGGTCCTTAGACGATGTATGTCTAAAGCATTGTCTATAATAGTATTTTTAAGCATTCTACCTCTAGAAGAATGTATAGAAGAGCAAAGGTAAACTTGGTGTTCCAAAATGTTCAGAATGCGTCTGTTTCTAAGACGTCTGGGTTCATATTGATTACATTTCGCATTATTGCAAGAAGCGATAAATTCAATAACTGGATTGAACTCTTTGAATAACTTTGAAGTATATAATTTTACAGCGATAGCTTAATCCCATTAACTGGATGTAACTCTTGGTCAGCTTTTGATTATCTTTAATTTCCATATAAGAAACAATTAACCCAATCGTTTAAATGAGGATATTTGATATCCTCTATGCAACTGATGTAAATCATGTGTATCAAAATAGATGTATCGAAAAATATGGCCATCAACTCTGTAAAGAGGTATTTCGATTCATCTTAACGTTAATTATTACAAAAACAAAAATCCCTCTAATGAAAAGAATTAGTCTTCATCTAGACCGGGAAATCGTGTGAATCACTAGTTCAACCTTTTAGGTTTAAGGGAGTTAGATGACTTAAAAAATGTTTTGTAACCACTGGCCATCTGATAGGATAACCGATGGTGGACGAACAGCTGCGTCTAAAGTCTAATTTTTCTTACGGGCTACATTTTTTGTTTCTACAGACGTTCTGTGTAACCCCATCCATACCTAATAGCTGGAGAAGTGGACTTTAGGACTTTTAATCGGAATTAAGCTTAACTCTTAGATGATACAACGAGTTAAGCGTATAAATTTTTTTTACAGAATTTGAATTGTTACATAATTCACGTCATAGTTTGCGGTTGGGTAACGATACTGCCATATCGTCAGAAATTAAAATAAAACCAGGAAACTGAGCATGTTTTGAGGGTAGTAAATAACTTTAACACTCTAACACCTAACAAATCTTCATGAAAAAACCGCGGTAAGTATCTGAGATGAGTCACAACTTCTTTATGTATTTTACCAAGGATGAATCGGTACTTTAAAATAAGATTCTTCAGTTCATAGGCATAAAACCCTTTTTAAGTATTCGCTTGTAAGCTGTTCTATGAACTATCAATTTCAAAGGATTTTGAACTACAAATTCATTCAACGCCTTTAAATTTAGAATGTATCTTTTACCACGTAAGATTTTGAGGTTAGACACATCTTAACTATAATCGAACATGCAGTGACTCACTCCCACATTATCTCACCCAAAAAAGAAATGTCGATTGTCAAAGACATTTGTCGCTTTTTCTTTGTTGTGAACGTGTAAGGCGGTACACTGTGTTAGTGTACGATTTTTAAAATGGTATTATGTAATCATAATTTTTTGGAGCTAGTTCCTTAATTTGTTCAATTCATTAAAATATTTTATTGAATGTACGTACATTTGTACACCTAGTGAAAGTCAAAAAATAGTCTTCACTTATTATAACTCCCGAAATTCTAGATCATGTTATAGATCGTGACGGATTCCTTGTCAGTGATATGTAACCAATAAACTTCAAAATGTTGAAGACAACTGGCATATAGGTACCTTAATGTCTAGCGTCGTCGATGAACCTGTTCCTTGTTGTGGCTGATGCTGAAGACTCGCTGCCACGTCGCATCTTCCTCGCGGCTGATCGCCAATACTCAAGTGTGTCACGCCCCCCCCTGCTGGCCGAGCCGTAACGAGAGGGGGCCAGCTAGTTTCTCGAGAAACGAGATTGCGCTGTCCCAGCGGTGGGTGTCGATAGCAAAGTCGCCCGCCGCGCCCTGCTGGTTTCTTTATTTACAACACCTGACGATCAGTAACCATTGAAACTAGTATAATGCCCGAAACTATTTCTCCGAAAAAACATCTGGTCCCGTTCGTGAACTTTAATTACTTGTCATTTGTCGAAACAAAATGTCATTTGTCAATACTTAAGCTTCTTCTCAGTTCAGGACGCGTTGTGGTTTAAGATTTTTATTAGTTTCAGAAAGAATTTAACAATTCACTTCAATGAAAATTTCAGACTAATGGTACATTATACATAATATTGTTAACTTATTGAGTTTTGAGCTAATAGTTAAATTATCATCCCATTACACAATCTGAACATTAATTTTCGAAAGTAAGTAAAATTATTTTCCACCACAAAATCTAAACATTATTGTTGTAGGTACATAGTTAGAAAAGTTCGACGCGTTGGTACCCTCGTGGAATTAGTTTTTAAGTCGTGAAATAGTTATCACTGATAAAAGGCTATAACGTTTAACTGGCTATTCATAAGCCAGGCAAGTATATCAAATAAACTATTTGATTCTTTGCAATGAAGGTCGGCTAGAATTTTACAACTGTCGGGACTAACCATTAATATAGTTCTTGTGACTGAGCGCCGATAGCAATTCGGGATCAAAGTCCGGGAGGTCATGCGGAGCCACTTGTAGTGAAGCCGAGAACAGCGCCACACCGACATCGTCCCACGTTGGTATCCGCAAAGTCCTTTGAGGTTTTTTAAAATCCTTCGTGTTGACCCGCAGTCAACCTCCAGGAGCATTGACGCATCATGCTATGCTTTCGTGGTATCCTCAACGTGATACCCTCCAAGCTAGCTTAGAGATGCCTGGACTATTTCGCGCATCATGCTATACTTTCGTGATAACCTCAATGTGATACCCTCCAAGTTAGCTTAGAGATGCCTTAGGATTTCAATTTTTGGACACACTTTCGTCAGCATTGATATTTGAGTTGATGTGATATCTGGGAAAAAAGGTTAATTTTCACTTACCCTCTTTCCTCGGAGTCTGACGAAGATGAATGCACAATTATATGATTTGATTTGATTTTATTTTTGTTATAATAATAAATTTTACTAGCGTCTAAGCATTATCAGTATAGAAAATTAAGCAAGTTTTAACACTGAACACTTAATTTTTTTTACTTTGAACCTAAATTAACAAAAACGAGACGTGTTTTTGTAGTCGAGTGCTCATTGCCGCGCACAATAAAAGAATGAAGCATGGCGCGGACGTAGGCTGGGAGAGCGTGTCCATCAGGGTGGTCAGTTTTAAAAAACAAAATAAATAAAAGTGCGAAATTGCCAGTACAATGAAAGTGTACCTGATTGTGTTTATTATTATTGAAGAATAAAATGTATGAAATATAATTATATTCAGTGGCAAAGTTCAGTGGCTGATTCCATAATGGTCTGTGGCTGATTCTGTATCCTTCAGTTTGTTATTTAGCAGATATAGGTACTCTATGTTTAGCAGCCCTCGCTGACACACTACGAGTGTGCCCGCGAAATTCAAATTTTTTGTGGTTTTTCGCGATTTTTAGACGAAGATGTTACCTGTTGTACAGTACACTTGCGAGTTTTTTAAAAGTATCACACGAGTGTTTTTAATAACTAATTATGTAGTCTATCATACACTACTTTATCTACGCTCATATTGTCATAAATCCAAACCTTATAGAATCTTCGTAACGTTTGTCGTAAATCCTTCACTTTGTAGGTAAGATTGTGGGTATTTTTTTTTGCAATTACTAAAACATCAGGTGGAGTAGTAGATATCACCACTAGACATTTTTCTGCACAAACTTTTGACTAAGTTACAAAAGTAACACATTAAAATTTTAAAAATTAATATTTATGGCGCCAATTTTTTTTTTAATTAAAAAAAAATCCAGTTGCATAGAGTAGGTACCTACCTATATTGAATTGTGACAGATACAATGTGAACCATAGACTACTAACACTATAGGGCACTGATCTCAATAGAGTAGGTATATAATAGAATATACTCTGGATTACTCTGGAATTACTCTGGATAGCTTACTCCATTTCATTTTATGTGCCGATTTGAAGCGCCACCCCGAACGTCCACGGTACTAAATTGACATTTTGTTGCTAGAGACCGTCTATGAGATATCAACAGAATGGAGATGGTGAATTATATAGATTATACAAAGTATAGTCTGTCAAAAAAGTCATGAAGTAAGAAGTAAATAATTGGTTAAGTGCGAGTCAGACTCGCGTACCAAGGGTTCTGTACCGTATAGAAAAAGTAAAACTATAAGAATCAATTCTCTTACCAAACCGCAAACTAAACTTTGTTTTTTGAGGTTAATTGCTAATACCCGAAAAAGAATAAAAGATACAGAGTTCATTTTAACTTTCCCGTAAAATATAAATATAATAAATATTGATCCCTATTAATCATAATTATTTCAGAATATTCGATTGATACTGCACTGACGGCGGGCTGGCAATAGAGTTTCATGTTGATATCTTTGATAGTTACTGAAATAAAGACACAGACAGAAAGATGGACAATAAAGTGATCTTATGAGAATTCCATTTTTTTGAACCATAAAAAAAGAGTTGAAAATTAATTTTAAAAATTAGAGTAAAGTATATTTTTATTGGATTTTCTAATAATCAAAAATTTAACAAAATTATTTTTAATAGGTATTCTGTATTTATATAACTTTTAAACAGTCACATGAGTCAGAGATTGTTTCCGCGAATTTATTTCATGACCCCGACATTGGCTCTTAGTAGGTTATATAAGTAAACTGTAACTTTGGATCTTTCTTTAGATATTATTTTTAATAAAAGAAGTTTTACATCAGATACTTTATATTCTAATTAATTCTAATAAGGAAATGGAGATACATGACGAAGCGCTTGTTTTTATGTTTATTACTCCTACACACCGCAAATACAGAATTTATTTGGCTGGAATATTATAAGTAAGTTCTCCTTTACTATACAGTGTTAGTAGTCTATGGTGGTTGTTTATAGTGTTAGTAGTCTATGGTAATAATGTTCTGTGGTTGTTTGTGTTCGTAGGAACTCTACTCTCTATTCTCTATGGTCTGAGGTCTCTAATACAATAGTGTTTTATGTCTATGCTCTAATAGTTTTGTGGTCTGTGCTGTGGCCTGTGGAGGTGGAAACTCGAAAAAAACATTTTCATTTTCAATAATTTTTATCTCGAAATGTACCTACAAATTAACTAATGTTCATACTATGAGATTTGTGTTTAGTGAGTTATAATATTGTTATGGGTTTAATTTTCCAATCACCTCATAGTTTTCAACTAAACTAATACGGTGTGGGATTTTTTTTTAAATTGGAGCGGTGTTTATTTATAAAGTGATACTCCAATCGAGAGAATACAAAGAAATAAAATAATTATAAATTAATCAATGAAGGTAAGAAATTTATTAATTTACAATCGTCTTATATATTTTATCATATTATGCTGAATGGATATTTTGTTTTCATGGGACGGGACAAATGCAAATTGCTCTACTGCAAAACACGCCTTGTTGCGAGAGCACTGAATAAGGAAAAAAACAATGTAATATTAATAAGAAAAAAATCCTGTTATTGTTTATAATGTATTATATTTGATGCTTATTGTACAATTACACAAGTTGTTTATCTGACTATGGATTTCAAACCTACTCTAAAATAATACTACATATTAAAATATTTTGGTAGAGCAAGTTGCGAATTTTGAGGTAGAGAATCTACCTCAAAATTCTAATAATAAATCTAGATTCTCTACCTCAAAATTCGCAACTTGCTCTATGACGACATAATATGTCGTCATAGATTTAAATAGGTCGTCGCTCGCAGTATGGCTATCAAACTCTTTAAATCTTTACTCTGTAGATGTACAGGATACCTTAATGTGAATGAGCACAACTTTAAGACATATTTGGCGCAAGCCTATCTACAATAAAAATAAAAATTAATATTTATTGTATTCTAGCATGTACTGACACTATATGATTTGTAAATAAATAAATAAAATAATATTAGCCTGTCCTTGATAGAAATCATTCTCAACCCTCTTTTTATGTCCCACTGCTGGGCACAGGTCTCAGACTGAGAGGAGTTTGGTCATAGTCCGCCACGCTGGCCAAGTGCGGGGTTGGCGGGCTTCACACACCTTCGAGAACATTTTTATGAACTCTCTGGCATGCAGGTTTCCTCACGATGTATCCCTTCACTACTAAGCAAGTGATATTTAGTTTACTAAAAATGCGCATAACTCGGAAAAGTCAGAGGTGCGTGCCCAAGATTCGAACTCGCAACCTCCTTATGAGAGGCAGAGGTCAGAACTACTGAGCTATTAGGTACTGCTTTTGATAGAATTACCAAAAATAATTACTTTGCCTAGAATCTAAATGGTCCTCAGTTAAACATTCTATACATTGGGTGAATTGTAGAAATTATTGTGTGCGGTGTTTCATGTGGGTAGTGTTCCTGCATATTGTACCATATGCATATAAGTAGCGGATTATAGCAAAACAAATTAATCTGTCCTGCTTACATAAATATATTTATAATATTTGCATTGTATGTATTTTCCATGAAATTCTATTTATGGCAACCATGTATAAAATTAGACCTCATTCTATTTTTTTATTCATGAAAGTGAAGAATGAAAAATTTATTTACTGAATAACTTGGCAAATGTAGTTTTGCCACATAAATTATTTAGAAGCTGTACTTTAACGTTGTTTTTGTTATTCCTACAATTTCTAGCATAAAGAGTTTGTGAGTCAATAAATGGGTGAGGTGGTATTTTAATGGTGTTTTTTTTAACAATATAGGCTAGCGCTTGAATGTGATCACACCTGATAGAAAGTGATAATACCACAGATTTTAGTTAATACAGTCTAACCCAGCCTCCACACTACTCGCGAAGTTGAACGAAGTGAACAGGTGTGGAGAGGCACTTCGTCTTACTTCGCCCAACTTCGACTCACTTCGGGCGACTTCCACTCGGCTAACTTCAGTTTTTTTTCGCTTCAAAACCTGGTCTAGTCATTGTTTTTTAATAATATTTTCACCCAAAACAATTAAGAGTGGTATACAATGGTCGCAGGAGCAAATTCGGTTGTTCCTGGAAACTTGAGCCAATTATTTGCAACCCAAATGAGACTGCTGTTATTTGACGGTCCATGACGTGCGAGTCGTAGCAGTATGGCGATACTGCGATCGAGGTTCTCGCGAAGTTCAACGAGTAGTGTACCGATATACTTCGACTTCGGTAAACTTTTCCAAGTACTTTGTCGAGGAACTTCGCGAGTAGTGTGGAGGAGGTGTAAGGTTGAACTCGCTTGCCTATGATATAACAAGAGAACAAAGAGGTATACGCGGGTATACGCGGACCGAAAGTGAAGTTTTAAAACTAAGACAATTGTCCAATACGAGCTCAGTTGCACCTTCAGGCTTCAGCGTGTTCTAGGGCGGAGTGAACTATTCACGATACAAATAGCTGGCCTATTTATTATTACTGCCCGTCCACACTGCTTGGCTTCCTCGGCGAAGTACTCGGAAAAGTTTACCGAAGTCGAAGTAGGTCACCACACTACTCGGTGAACTTCGCGAGAACGCTATGTCGTCCTTTGACTCCGGCGCAAAAACCGACAACAAATGGAAGCTGTGCCCCTCCACACTGCTCGCTCCGTTCAACTTCGGTCCCACTTCGGTCAACTTCGTAGTGTAGAGGCCGGGTAAGGTTGAACTCGCTTGCCTAAGAAATGTCTATTCACTCTTGATTGGAAGGCTCCCAAATTGTAACAGTTGAGAAAGACAGCACTTGAAAGTGTATTCCAGACATTTGTCAATTCCAGGCATTGCGTATCGGGAATGAGGAATCCGCTTCATACGTCAATTATCTAGGGATGAAATAATGAACTTTTGTCATTTCAGATGTCACTCGGCATGACAAAGCGATGGTACCGCTCGAGGAGGAATCAAATCATCATCATAATAGTAGTAATATTCTGCATACTTTACTACATATCCCTAAATAGTCCCTATAGGGAACCCAACTTGGACATAACTAGAAGGTATGTAGTAAATATAACCTATAGGGTTTTCCGCTCTTACCTGTTTGACATAGAAATGTGAGGCCCTGCTAGTTTTTACCTCTGTTATGTTTTTCAAGGCAGTGAATTGAAAATGCATAGAAGTAGGTATTTCTCCTTACTTAAACTCATATGGCGTAACAAAAAACTATATATAGAGTAAATACCGAGACGACCTCCGTAGTTGAGTGGTTAGCGTGCCGGTTTTCAAGGCGCCGGTCGAGGATCGAACCCGGAACCTCAGAGATAGCGGATGGCGGGATGTAGAAAAACACATTGGTATGTGATGATGCAGCCGAAGATGTTTACGTATTAACTTGGAAGGGGTAAGTAAAGTCACGGGCACGTCTTTGCTGGTAGGGTGGTAACTAGCCCCGGCCGAAGCCTCCCACCAGACCAGACCTGAGCCAATTTAGAAATTATAAAATTCCAAAGTGGGCCGTGGCGGGAATCGAACCCGCAACCTCCCACTCGAATCCGAGCACGTGTCCCCTGCGCCAGGGCGGTCGTCAAAAAAGTCTTTAGCGTGTCTTCAAATCTAGGTACTATATTTTAAGGTACCTGTGGAAAGGAAAAGCGCTAGTCTTTAGTAATAGTACTATCCCTTTATTATTTCTAGACGCGATTTTAGAGACTCAAATCTCTACCAATTTTTTTAATACTTCTACTGAAGCCTCTGCCTTCTATGCATTTTCGTTCTGTTTGCAGTTTGCACCCCCTAATTAGTACCTACCTAGATTTTTGACTTAAATACTTACGTTTTGCTAAGTGAATGAAAAGAAAAAATGGAAATTCTTTTACTATCTAATATATGCATGTAATTTTTGTACGAGGTTATTATTTATTATTTATTTATAGCAAAAATAAATATTTATTGTTTATTTATGGTCATAAACATAACTTACAGAGAATGTCGTCGTTGTCGGTATTTGTTGTATTTATTTATTTATTTAGTATAAACATAACATGTACAAAGAAACTAACATAGAAAGGACATGTACAAGGACATCTTATCACTACATAAGAGGATCTCTTCCAGATGCCCTAGATGTTGTAAGTAACAACAAACAACAAAGTATGACATAGAATTTCTTAGACTGAATAAAAATTACATATTTTAAAGACTGCTAAGTTAGGGCTGAATAAGTTTTAATTTTGGTGTAAGTAGAAATAAATTGCATCAAAACGACAACCCTTTTATCATATAATCTCTATAGATATTACAAAAAAATAACTTAGGAACGTGTATTTCGAAAATAAAGTCATATCAAAAAGAATATAGTTAGTGATCAAGTATCAATAATAATTTCAAGTGAGACTTAAATCTTCGAGTACGTCGTAAAGTTATTCAAGTGGCCACTTAATAACTATTAACCATCATTATTATCATCATCGTCTGATTGTATGAAAAGTATTGTGTGTAACACTGAAGTTGTACTTATATTGGCTAAGGGCTGAATGTTTTAATTACTTAGATCTCTAACAGCAAGTTTTGCTTATTTCCCTCCTAGATTAGTAGCACTTAGCAATAGACCTAGCACACATAATATACCACCTAGCGTTGCACAAGGGAAGGGGAAAACGGTGTTGGAAATATTTTCGCAACCTACTAATATTAATGACAGGTAATTTTGGGACGCTTTTGGGACACGCTGTATAATGAAATATGTGCTGTACCTAAATGTCATAAATATCATACTAATATTGTAATTAATCACAAGTGTAATCTAATCTGTAAAAAAATGTAACTGTCATGCATTAACAATGATAACATGTAAATATATTAACCATATACCGTTAAACGAGCAATTCTTGTATATGTTACCGAAAATGTATGAAATCAGAAAATGTATACATTTCCTAGGAAATCTATAGTGTGCTTTAGGAGTTTTTAAATATAGGAGTGCTTTACAACAGCAGGCGGAGGCTGAATTCCCTCCGCGCCTCCGGATTTAAAAAACTGTAATTATACTAGCTCAATTAGTTTTAAAAGCTTTTGTGAAGTGGTGATAACAGAAAACAAAACCCGGCTGAGTTTGTTGTGGGCTTCTTCTCAGTGCAGGGCGCGTTGGAACCCTCGTAAACTTAGTTTTAAGTCGACTTGGAGTTATCGCCATACAAATGTGACAAATATCATAAGGACCATTTACAAGCGCCTGTATATTAGGCCTATGTGAAATAAAGATATTTCATTTCATTTCATTTCATTTCATTTCAAACACTCTCGGGGTAGGAAAAACAAGACTGCATGGTGATTGGTGTCGGAGTTCGAGGACTATTTCGACCTAAGTCAATCCAATTCGATTTTGTAACTATACGGGTCCTATACGGGACTATTTCAACCTAAGTTAGTCTAAGTTACATCAAAAATATATTGACGTTGCGTTTTTCTTAACATATTTCCTAATGTCGTTTAGGAATTGTATAATTTTCCTAGAAAATGTGTAAAATAGGTTTTTTGCACACATTTCCGGCCGATTTTAGGATTTCTATAGATTTCCTAAAAAATTTCTACACATTTCCTAATTGCATACATTTCCGGTAACATATACAATGCATGGTATATTTTTCTACAAATGTCAGGTTCTCGTATGTAATTACGAGTAATGATTGTTATGAGTATGTTTTTAGCTTTTTCACCAAAATATAAGTATTAAATAATTAATTAGGGATTAAAAAATATGTAAATACCACTCGTACGTTTTAACATATTAATATTAAGCATTATTGTGCACGTTTTCGTTATGTATCACTAATTATATGTTTGTTTGTCTAATCTGTGATGCATTGAAAATTGGAATGGTTTTATTTTCATTTTTTTTATTTACATGTTTTTAAAGTCTGGACCAGAAAACAAAACGTTATTTCGCCATTTTTGCGACGTATACGCATTTCTACGATTTCGCATTGTGAAGTCAACATCTCCTGAGGATGTTCCGGTGTCGGGACGAAACGTGCGTCGAAGAAAGTGTTGGAAAATTGTGTGTGGTGTTTCATGTGGGCAGTGTTCCTGCATGTTGTACCATACAGAATCTTTTCAAGTGGCGGATTATAGCAAAACAAATTAATCTGTTCTACTAATTATGGATTTCCGCATAAAAAACGCCTGCTTTCCATTCAATATAGACCACAGTGCTGGCAAAGTGCGGATTGGCAGGTCTCACACACATTTGAAAATATTATCGAGTTCTGATGCATGCAAATTTCTCACGTCGTTATCTCTTTTAAGAAAATTAAAAAAATATGTTACTGTAAGTATACAAGATTTCTCAATTTTTTTTCTGGGCCAGTTTTTTTTTTTTGGTTTGTTATTGAAATTGGCATGGACAGTGTTCATTAACTATTGTTATTTTTTTCTATTTCAGAAAATCTGTGATTGAGTAAGTAGACATTTTTCTTTTTTTTTACGCTTTAGTTTTAGATACTAGACATATACGGGTATTTCTTATGAAATTTCAAAATTTGAGATAAGATTGAAATTTCTTTTTTTTTTATAAACTTAGATATTTTTTTGCAGAGATCCGAAACGTTGCTTTTAGAGATCTGTGCAGGGATATTGGTCTTCCATATTTTTGTATACAACCAATAAAAAATGAGGTTTTAAAAAATGAATAAATGAGGGAATGATTAACGGAGTGAGGGAATGATTTATAATTATATTAAAGTAAAAAAACAACATGTACAAATGAAAGAAATTATAATATTTTTTATAAAAATGTATCAAACAATGAAATATCATATTCTAAAGAAAATCAACTCAAAACTTTGTACTTTGAACATAAACAATCTTTTGTACTTATAGAAAATGACCAACATTTATGTTGGTCATTTTCTATTAGTTTTCCAGGCGATACTGGGTCAGTTTTTTTTGTTTTCATTCTCAAGTATCTTCTCTTCTTATATTTTTCACTTAACTTCACTGCATTCTTCAATTTTTTTTCAACTTTGCAATCTTTGCATAGAAAGTAGCTCGTCGCCTTCGCATCTGTTGTCTATTTCGAGCAGCTACTTCTTCTCTAATTTGCTGCACAACTAATACTGGACTTGGTGGAGGTGTATCATCAATTCTTTGTAAATTTTGGCGTGCTATAGCTTTTTTATTCCTAAACACTTCACTATTTACACCCAGTCTTCGATTGAAAACCTGCCTGATGCAATTGCCAGAATGAACTCAGACCTTTGCTCCGTCCTTAAGTGGAGCAAATTATTTGGACTTAAAGTAAATCCGAGTAAATCACAGGCAATCGTTATTGGTAGCCAAAAGCACTACTCCTATTGAGTAAACTAAAAGACGGTCACTTTCTCCTATTGAGTTCAAAAATGTTGTTATTCCGTACTGTGAGAACGTAAAGTATTTGGGAGTGTATCTTGATAGGACCTTAAACTGGGCTCAACATGTTAAACAAGTCAGTAGGAAATTATTTGCATCCTTGGGCTCCTTGCGTCGCCTTCGATCTATTCTTCCAATTCCTACAAAAATTATGCTCGCACAGACTCTTTTCCTTCCTATTCTTGATTATGCTGACGCAAGCATTGTCGACTTAAATGAAAACCAATTAAGTAAGCTTGAGAGACAGTTTACAAGACTCGTGAAAGATCACTTTATATCTCAGTTGCCTGAGTGCTGATGACTAACTGTCACCTAAAAATTTCTTAATATATATAAATCTCGTGTCACAATGTTTGTCCTCAATGGACTCCTAAACTACTGAACCGATTTAGTTCAAACTTCGTGAATATCTGTCATTTGGTCCAACTTAAAAGATAGAATAGTTTTTATCCCACGTGGACGAAGTCGCGGGCATCAGCTAGTTTATTATATTATATTGTATTTATTTAACCGCGTATCCAGTTTCAAATATTCCTTGACATTATTGGTTGCCTGGCAGAAATCGCTATATAGCGATAAGGCCGCCAAATTGTATTCCTAAGTTTGTTTGTATTTAATTTATTTATTTCTTTTTTATATTTTTATTCTGTGGTGTGCAATAAAGAGTTTATCTATCTATCTATCTTTTTTCTTTCCATTGTTTTCGCTTTTTTTTTATGTTCTCTAGCATTCATATGAATAACTGGTTTTACTTGACCTTTCTCTTTTTCTTTAAATATTTTATTTTTTCTTTTTCCCGCAGTTTTTCCAAAGATTCAGTATTATTTTTAATTTTTTCTCGCCTTTGTGTATCATACTCTTTCTTTTTTATTTTATTTTCCTGCATCACTCAACTTCTTTTGTCGTGCCATTTTGCTTCCACATACATGCACCTGTTTTATATTAAATACCATGAAATACAAGTTGCAAGAAATAAATAAAAATCTAAAAAAACCGCAGAATTCTGGATAAATCATTCCTTCACACGGCCGTCATTCCCTCACTCCTAAATGCAGTGAGGGAATGACTGTGAGGGAATGACGAATTTTAACTTAAGCTACAAAATCACCGACACATAACCTCAATTTGTTTGTTACATTTCGAATATGTATTTTACTCCCTAAAACGCATAAAATCAACAAATTTTATTGATAGATATTAAAATACTTAATACATTCATGTGACGTGAGGGAATGATCGTCATAAATTTAACTTATAACAATTTATCACAAAATATTTTTTTATAAGAACTCACCTACGGTTGAGAAGAAATCACCATCTTGAATCATTAGAGAGTGTTGCCAGGTACTAAAAACTTAAGATCGCGCTCTTAAATATCGTTTGACACATTGAGATTTCGAATATTCGTAATAGGATGAGGGAACGATTTTATTTGGCGGGACATATTTAAAATCGAATTATTGTTATTATAAATCCGTTGTTGTAACATGGAAGCTTTTATAGACGATAAAACAAACATTCTTCTTAAATATTTGCATAATAATATTGTTAAGAATATTGATATATTCCAGACAAATAGGCATTTTAGTAATATTTTTGTACTAAGGGACAAGGTGAGGGAATGATTTTTACGGTAACAAAGTAGCGATATATATATTTTTTCTTTTAGAGGTAATACGTTTTATTTTTAAACAATAGCGGTATAGACAGCGTACATTCAAAAAACTTAAGACTTACGTATTTAATGCATATGACTCGGCACTAATGGCTCGGGACTCAAATTTTGAAATTTCATAAGAAATACCCATACTTAGTTTTAGAATTCAGGTAGTATAAATGTATTGCAGATCACTTCATACTGTATTTTGTTGACCAATGTTAGGTGTCGATTATTCACAATTGTTTTATAAAAGCCATATTTATAAACTTGGGTATAAAATCATAATCATTTGCTACACAGCATCGCACCGGGACGCTTTAAGCTAAATAGATATCATATCATATAGGTAGTCTTTGGCAGTAGGGTAACAGCATGGGAGCCAAAGACAATTTCTTCATGTGAGGGTGATAAAATTAATATTTTCCCCCTTCGTCAGCTTTATCCACTTTCTGAACATCTGGGCATGGTCGCATGGCTGGAGATAATATTTCCTGTAGATAAAACGAAGGAAAGATTCTTTCGCCTTATTACCTTACCGATGAAGTAAATAATTTTATCCCCTGTCTGACAATAAACGAGGGATAAAATATGTAAACTCTGCCCATGGTAGGGAGTAAATTTTAGCCTGATCTGTCCAGTGGTTTGATTTATGTTAGATCAGTCAGTCAGTCAGTAATTATTTACTTTTATATAATCAACACAGATTTTAAAACCCGAGGGTTCACAGGTTCAAATATAAGTTTTTTTGTGTAAACAATTTTATCATACCTACCTAGTCTATTTTTGGTGTTGTCACTTGTCAATAGAAGTTTTTTTTGACGAAATCGACTGAATGACTTACGACTCAGTTTTGTGTTAGTATAATTTCAATATATCGAAATAAAAGTAAGATGTCCATCAAAGGAAATAAAATGTATTTCAGTAGGGTATTTTACTCCATTTTTATTCTGCTTTATTGTAGACTAGGTTAGACATAGACAAACATTGAAAATAAAATTGAAAGTAGGTATTCATTAAGATCAGGAATTCAAATCATACAAGCATTCGAATTTTTCTTCTGTCCCTTTTCTCGCAAAACGAAAGTTTGTATGGAGTTACCACGAGTTACTATGACATATCGAGTGATGTGACGTCACTATCCAATATAATATATCTATCTCTGTTTAATCAAGATTATGGAATCGATTATAAATTTTTCGTTATTTACTCGATTTCATTTGTTTCTTTGAAAAAAAGGCGTTACACAAATCAATATTTTCATTTGAGTAAATTAAATGCCCTATTGTTCACAGTGTCAAAAGTTTACGAATCTCCTTATTTTTGCGTAAGAATATATATGTTACGGCTAAATCCCGAAGCGCGGCTGCACCTAGTTTTAGACGGTTAGAACTAGGTGTAGCCATTTACTCTTGGTTGAACCTAGTACGAGCCGATTGTTTACGGGTAAAACTAGGTCTAGCCTTCATCATTCCGGCTACAACTAGGTCCAGCCATTCCCCGTTGGATAAAACTAGGTCTAGCCGATATCATTCCGGCTAGAACTAGGTCCAGACAATCCCTGTTTGATAAAACTAGATGCAAACAACTTTAAACAAGTAACAGGCGCCTGGCTCACGCGAGTCGTGCGCCCCTGCCGCCGGCCACCCGTACACATGCGTTTGCCCTTGCGCTTTGAGAGAATGAGCCATCAAAAGAGTCATCAAAACAATTGAAATGACATATTGCGGGCTCTGTGACCAGAATGAGGAGAAACAATGTAAGCTGTGTGAAAAGAAACTAAAAATTTACACTAATAGGAAAGGCGCACAGGAAGGTTTGGTAAAACAAGCTATGAAAATGACGGCTTCATTAAATGAAAAGTTCCCCCCATGTAAAGTCGGTGATACAGTCCGAGTAAAAATTCCTGACGTGGACAGAGGTAGAGGCGACTTTCCCAATGTGTTAATGGTTGTACTTGAATGTAACGACAAGGGGTTATACAAATAAGGAAACAAATACGGCACTATAACAGAACTATTTTCAATAAATCAGTTCACTGTGTGTGAGTCATCATTTTTAGATATTGACATTGTTTCACTCGAAAAGAAATCACTACGCCAAATAACCAATGCACAATTGAGGCAACAAAAAGTGCCTCTACAAAGCTGCTGGTATTTTGTGCAACTCAAAATGGCACCCAAGTTTAGGTGCTTCTAATAAATAGTTTATATTACTTTATAAAAGTGTGATTTATAAGTATACCAATATTCTTTAAATTATAATATGCAACTATTGTCTGTTGTTAAAAAAATGATCCTGATTGTTCCTATTATATTAAAAATTGTACTCCTAATAATTTGTGACAATTATAACAATGTGATTTAAATAATAATAAAAAAACTTTTATTATTAGGTGTTTTTTTTTAATATCTAAAAAAGCTCTGCCGATAGCATGCCGGCTACAACTATGTACAGCCAATCCCTGTTGGATAAAACTAAGACACGCGCAGCTGCTGCAGACGTTGTGAGTCACACTCGCTAGTAGACCTGCAGTAGATCAGCAGCACTTGGCGCTCACAACCTGCAGAGCCGCGTGCCTCGCTACGCCCTCCACCCCGCGCCGCTGATGCAGATGCTGTGAGTCATGAGTGTGACGCGGGGTGGAAGGCGTGGCGGGGCACGCATCTAAGTTTTATCCAACAGGGATTGTCTGGACCTAGTTCTAGCCGGAATGATATCGGCTAGACCTAGTTTTATCCAACAGGGAATGGCTGTACCTAGTTGTAGCCGGCATGATGAAGGCTAGACCTAGTTTTACCCGAAAACAACCGGCTCGTACTAGGTTTAACCAAGAGTATGTGCCTACATCTAGTTCTAACCGGCTAAAACTAGGTGCAGCCGCGCTTCGGGTTTTAGCCGTAACATATATATCGCTAGCGTAATTGTCAAAAAAATTCTGTCCGTATTTTACGATTCCGATAATATATATGTTTACGTTTTTCTTATACAAGTGTCTAACTGATTAGATAAGATTTTTTTTTTAATTTTTTAGGTACATTGAATACCGTTTAGAGCAAGCTCTAAAAACTGACAAGGGGACGGGTTGCCAAATACCAAGACTGGACCCGTTCGCTAAAGAAGTTGCGCAGTTCGACAAAGATATGCCAAAAGTTGTGTGCCAAGGGAAGGACTGGGTGCGATGCTATGTAAGTTTTTTTAAGCTATTGCATAGCTTCTATCGCGGGCTTTGACGGTGCAGACCGAATCCAGAAATTCCGTAACGAAAATAACCTGGTACTCCTAAAGTAGAGCTTTTGGTACCAGGCTACCATGAAAGCAGGGAGCGCAACTCCACAAACTTTTTAGTTTTTAGTTTGCCATCTATCGAAAAATAGCAGAACTTATTAATGACTTTTTGAAATATCACGCACTTTTTTCTTATTATTATTATTGATAGTCTTGCGCTTGACTACAATCATGTCTGATGAACGGAGATGATGACGTCTAGGATAGCCTTGCCTTAACTTAACTTAATCAGCCTACTAGACGTCCACTGCTGGACAATAAACATAGGCATTTTCGAGAGTAATCAGCCTACTGGACGTCCACTGCTGGACAATGGACATAGGCCTTTCAAAAAAAAGTAATCAGCCTACTGGACGTCCACTGCTGGACAATAGACATGGGCATTTTCGAGAGTAATCAGCCTACTGGACGTCCACTGCTGGACAATGGACATAGGCCTTTCAAAAAAAGTAATCAGCCTACTGGACGTCCACTGCTGGACAATAGACATAGGCATTTTCGAGAGTAATCAGCCTACTCGACGTCCACTGCTGGACAATGGACATAGGCCTTTCAAAAAAAGTAATCAGCCTACTGGACGTCCACTGCTGGACAATAGACATAGGCATTTTCGAGAGTAATCAGCCTACTCGACGTCCACTGCTGGACAATGGACATAGGCCTTTCAAAAAAAGTAATCAGCCTACTGGACGTCCACTGCTGGACAATGGGCCTTTTCGAGAGTTATCAGCATATGGACGTCCACTGCTGGACATAGGCCTTTCCGAGATCGCCACCACACACGGTCCTCCGCCTTCCTCATCCACCCGCTACCAGCGAGCTTTGTCAGGTCGTTTCGGTTTGAAGAGCACTGTACACTAATGTGGTTACTGGGCAAAATGAGACCTAACAACTGATGTTTCAGGAGCGCACTGCAGTGCAGAGTGTATGACATTGCAATGCAATGAGCAGGCGTATCACTTATCATCAAGTGAAACTTGAACGTATAACTGCTTGGTATTATGAGAGATACTCAGTGATAAGAGTCTTAGCTAAGTAGTAGGCTGTTAAACTGTTTGACATTATGGTTTACGATAAATGTTTGGTTTCACTCATTGATTAAACGTATTAACGGATCAGCACTTACTGACGTCACGCATACATTTTGAGGCTTCGCCCTGAAGCCGGATTTTTAAGTTGTCAAAACTGCAAAATGGCGCAAATGTATGCGACTATCAGCGGTATGTGCTGTCTGTGGTACCGAAATGTATGAAGCGCGACGTCATATTTGAGAAATTTTTGGCTTCAACAATCAACATACGTCACATCTGTACCCGTTCTCTTAGCGTAGCGTGTTTCATCATTGGTTCCACTATCTAATCTGCACAATACTCCAATACATTGATATATTCAGCTAATAAATTGGAGTGTATAACTGTCATATAACTGTGATTTTATACAAGTGCCTGTTTATCTTTATACGTTATCTGAACCCAAATAAACAGATGATATTTTTTACTGGTCCAATATGTAATAACATAACTTTTATGGTTCATATGTTTAGATGCAATCTGTTATAATATTTTAATATTTTAATTATAAAGCAAAATAATGTTCGTTTGTTTGTTCGTTTTTTGTTAGATAAGATAAACGAATGAATGACAAAAATAGTAATTAGGGTGACATATTCAAATAATCCGTATTGATTTTATTTGAGTGACAAAAATAATTTCATCAATTTCGTTTCTGTAATTTTCAAGATATTGACAAAGACTCAAGTATGTTGAACTGTTTCTTATTTTGCAAAAAATGACCCCGGATATATGGGATCCGGTTTCAATTGGCAAATAAATAAGCTCACTAACATCTTTATGAGAGGAAATTTGCATTTTGTACCTAAAATTAAATTCCGGATTTTAAAAACAAATTCCTAGTGCCAAAAGGTCGCCTAAAAATAACTTTGTTTTTCCTAGAAAGGTTTCAATTTGACTCTTGAAAAAACTTTATACTTACCAACAGACATATATACCCTGGACAGGGCGGATGGCGTAAAAATGTCGCCAGTTTATCGGTGCCAAAAATGCTTGCTTTGTCACCAACAGTAGGGCCGCGCTATATTTCGCTCAGCAGCTACCTATAGAATTTTGACAGATGGCGCTACTGTTTGCTTGTACGTACAGGTAAAAACAGGTTTACGTAAATCGGTCGGATTTTTTTAACTATAGGCTAGCGCTTGACTGAGATCAAACCTGATGGAAAGTGATGATCCAGGCTAAGTTGGAACGCGCTTGCCTAGGAAATGCCTCTCTCTCCAGTCGCTTCTTCATTCCAGAAGATCGTAGTCCTGGGGTTGCAACCTCGCGCGGATTAAAGTTTTCCATCGGGTTCTGTCGGAGGTTAGCCGTGCAATAGTGTAAAACTTGCATTTGGAATCTTTTAGTTGGTCTGACCATCTGGTTGGTGAGCGGCATCTCGCTATTTTTCCTTCGGTGTTGCCAGTCACAATGAGCTTTTCCAGGAAATGCCTATTCGCTCTTGATTTGAAGGCGCCTGGGCTTGGGTTGTAAGTGGCGGGAAAGACAGTGCCTGGGAGGGCATTCCAGGCTTTTGCAGTACGTATCAGGAACGAGGAATCAAACCGGTTCGTACGCGTCTTTGGTACGTCGACTAAGTATGTATGGGTGGAAGCCATGTCGATGCCTAGCCGTTCTGTGGTGAAAATACATGCCCCATATCCTGAGGTTCCTTATCGGTGTACTTACCACTTTTGGTCTTTCTCCTTTCAGCACTCAAAATGCAGAGTGGTTCCAGAAATACTGAACAACACGAAAGATATAGTGTGTACATATAGTGATATACTGTATGAGAACGACTCTAAGTACACAATAGGTCCGCCCATAAACGTAAACGGTAACGGCGTATATGAACTGTTTTTGAGCGACCACGTGAAAGTTAAATGCTCTGGGAAACATATAGACAGGTAAGTTCTTTTGTCTCACATCTTTTTCTCCCACTTCAAGGCATAGGGCAGGTATCTCAGAATGAGGGTTGCTAATTCTTGAAAGAACTAGTCCGGAAGACTTTAATGGAGGTTGAGCAATTTTAGGGAGAACTTTCTCTTTTCCTATATTCAACCGACTTCAATTCAATTGGACTGGACAATTTTTTTTTATGTTTGTTACCTCAGAACTTTGACTGAATGAATCGATTTTGATGATTCTATTTTTATTAGAAATCTGACGCTTGCCGTGTGGTCCCATTTCATTTTAGTCCAGTTCTGATAATGGTATCCGTGAGAAAACCATATGTCTTAAATTTTCAATTGGAAAGTATGTATTCAATAGTAGTTTGATGAGTTGAAGTCGGTTTTTTTACTAATTAATTAACGTATATTATATCCAATCGTGTTCCTGTGTTTGAGCGAATTTTTTAACACCTGTGGATTAAAAAAGGCCCTTTATAGTTTTCCACCGTGTTTAAAATGACCTGAGGTTTTCCACCTGCAAATTACTAAAGATTGCGTTAATAACCCTTTAATGCCATTAACTGACATATTTCTAGTGTGCTGCCGTCAAAATGGATCGGCCACACATTAGGGTTCCGCAGCTCAGTGCAGTTCGCGGCGAAGAAACCTGCGGAACTCATCAACGTGCTCATCATAGGGTTCGATTCAACGTCCAAGAATGGCTTCATTCGACGAATGCCCAAGAGCTATAAGATACTTGTCGAGGAACTGGGCGCCACTGTGTTGAATGGGTGAGTGTTGAAATATTACAATATATATAGCTGTTCATGCTGATTCACTCACTGACTGACTCACTGATTCATCACTTCTCCTGAGCAATTTTGTATTGAAAATTTATTTTTTCACTGATCGTTTCGTATAGAGAGGAAAAATTCATTCGGAGGAAAAATACGGAGAGATCTGATGATTGGGGATTTCGGAGACGGGTGAAGAGCACAGGAAGGGTATTGAAAATAGGTGAAGGGTGTTCTATCAAATGTCATTCGAAACTTCAACCAATTGGCAGTGAGCGGAATAAAATTTCAAAATGGCGGATTCAAATTGGCCGCTATACGAATTTCGCCGGTATCTCGGAACGTATAAAAGATAGAAGAAAAGTTTCTTGAACAGAACTCATCAAGACAAAAAGGTCTATTCGATAGCTAGAAAAAAAACTAATAGGTCGGAATTTCTTTTCCTTGGAAAATGTATGGCGAATGTTAAAGATACTAAAAATTATTAGAAGGCAAATAGGGGGCAAGACTGCACGTGGGCCACACGTGGTTCGCACATCCGCGCGCCCTACTAGTCCTTTAATATCGAAATTTGATTCTTTGTTCCTGTTACGCATAGTAAAGGTCTGGAATTTCCTCCCAGGTACTGTCTTTCCCAGCTCCTACAACTCATGTAGGTCCAATAACCAATTTCGAGAAAGAGGAGAACCGCCGAATCCAACTCGGCTGGGCAGCGTTCGGGAAACTCCGCGATGTCTTCTCGTTCAACATCCCTCAGTGCGTGTTGCTAGTGATGACTTACGAATCCGCGACATGGTCACTGTCTATGGGCCTCGTAAGAAGGCTCAGGGTCACTGAGCGAGCGATGGAGAAAGCTATGCTCGGAGTATCTTAGCGCGATCGAATCAATGAGGAGATCCGCAAAAGCAGTACACAATTTAACTTTTCTTCTGTCGCGTGCTCTCAGAGAGGCACATGTCTATCTTTAATTGATAAACAAGTTGGTGAATAAACTCTGAGAGATTAGAGTTCATCTATCTATTTGGAGTACTCCAAGGTGATCTATTATGACCTTCACTTTTTTGGATGTACACAATTGATAATTTTGACGTATTCTAGGTACAATATAGTGGGTGACGGCACGCCGGCTGCCCTGTTCCCGATACTGACAGGTAGCACGGAGCTGGAGCTACCGGACGTCAGGAGACGGATGAAAAACAACGGCACTATGGACGCTTCGGTGTTTATATTTGACAAGATAAAGGATTATGGGTGAGTAGTTCTTCGTTATGTTTGATAAAATTAAAATTGATGATTGATTAAATCCAAGATCGCCGCCGCCACAAAATGGCGAATTACATGTCTTTACAACTCCCTCAATATGGGTATCTAATGCTAGGGCATGCCTAATATAAAAGTGCTCAAACTTTTCTGGTCTGGTGCCCAAAACTAGAACTATCGTTTCGGCGGTACTTTCGTGGTACCAATAAAACAGAATTCGATGCAGACAGCGACACCCTCACCGCACCAAATAACGTGGCATTATAGAATACTATCATACACTATCATAAATTTCAAATCCAAGATGGTCGCCGCCACAACATGGCAAATTATGGCTTTATATTTCTAATTAATTCAGGTTATAATTATTACAGTTACCGTACCGCGTACTTCGAAGACATGCCCTGGATAGGTACGTTCCAGTACCGGTTCAACGGGTTCAGCCGGCAACCTGCAGACCACTACCTGCGGGCCTTCTACCTGGAGGAGTCTGGGAACGGCAAGCGGTGGCGGAACAAGCAGACGCGCTACTGCGTGGGGGACAGGCCGCAGTACCGGCTCATGCTCAACATCACTGACCAGGTGAGCGCGAGCCGAAGGCAGGTTCCACTACCGGTTAAACGGGTTCAGCCGGAAACCTGCAGACCACTACCTGCGAGCCTTCTATCTGGAGGAGTCTGGGAACGGCAAGCGGTGGCGGAACAAGCAGACGCGCTACTGCGTGGGGGACAGGCCGCAGTACCGGCTCATGCTCAACATCACTGACCAGGTGAGCGCGAGCCGAAGGCAGGTTCCACTACCGGTTCAACGGGTTCAGCCGGCAACCCGCACACCACTACCTGCGGGCCTTCTACCTGGAGGAGTCTGGGAACGGCAAGCGGTGGCGGAACAAGCAGACGCGCTACTGCGTGGGGGACAGGCCGCAGTATCGGCTCATGCTTAACATCACTGACCAGGTGAGCGCGAGCCGAAGGCAGGTTCCAGTGCTAGTTCAACGGGTTCAGCCGGCAACCTGCAGACCACTACCTGCGGGTCTTCTACCTGGAGGAGTCTGTCAGCGGCAAGCGGTGGCGGAACAAGCAAACGCGCTACTGCGTGGGGGACAGGCCACAGTACCGGCTCATGCTCAACATCACTGACCAGGTGAGCGCGAGCCGAAGGCAGGTTCCAGTGCTAGTTCAACGGGTTCAGCCGGCAACCGGCAGACCACTACCTGCGGGCCTTCTACCTGGAGGAGTCTGGGAACGGCAAGCGGTGGCGGAACAAGCAGACGCGCTACTGCGTGGGGGACAGGCCACAGTACAGACTCATGCTCAACATCACTGACCAGGTGAGCGCGAGCCGAAGGCAGGTTCCACGACCGGTTCAACGGGTTCAGCCGGCAACCTGCATACCACTAACTTAGGGCCTTCTACCTGGAAGAGTCTGGAACGGCAAGCGGAACAAGCAGACGCGTTACTGCGTGGGGGACAGGCCGCAGTGCAGACTCATGCTCAACATCACTGACCAGGTGAGCGCGAGCCGAAGGCAGGTTCCAGTGCTAGTTCAACGGGTTCAGCCGGCAACCTGCAGACCACTACCTGCGAGCCTTCTACCTGGAGGAGTCTGGGAACGGCAAGCGGTAGCGGAACAAGCAGACGCGCTACTGCGTGGGGGACAGGCCGCAGTACAGATTCATGCTCAACATCACTGACCAGGTGAGCGCGAGCCGAAGGCAGGTTCCAGTGCTAGTTCAACGGGTTCAGCCGGCAACCTGCAGACCACTACCTGCGGGCCTTCTACCTGGAGGAGTCTGGGAACGGCAAGCGGTAGCGGAACAAGCAGACGCGCTACTGCGTGGGGGACAGGCCGCAGTACAGATTCATGCTCAACATCACTGACCAGGTGAGCGCGAGCCGAAGGCAGGTTCCAGTGCTAGTTCAACGGGTTCAGCCGGCAACCTGCAGACCACTACCTGCGGGCCTTCTACCTGGAGGAGTCTGGAACGGCAAGCGGTGGCGGAACAAGCAGACAACGCAACAAACGCAAAGTTGTGGTCTCTTTCTATCGCGTAACTTTGTGTCTTTCGAAGCACTTAGGTTGCCTCGCACGCAGCGCGTGAAATAGACCGTACAAGAACTCAAAAGCATCCGGCCCGCTGCGACCGTCTTAAATTAGTACGTCGAGACGGCTACCTGTAGTTTCTCGGTCACGTGATAAGTGGACCTGGCCTGCTAGGGATAGAAATTTGACATAGCTTGTATGGAGCTTATGTCACATTGATATCGCTTAACACTAGTATTAGGACAAGTGGAGGATAGATAGAATAGTGGGAACTGGCATAAAAGTGCTCCTTCATGTCCATGAATTTTCGCATTCCAGTTCCTGAAGCTGGACGGCAACAGATTCTGCTTCACGTTCATAGCGGACATCACGCACGACGACTTCAACATGATCTCCACGGCCGACGACGACTTCGCGCGCTTCCTGTCGGACTTCCACCGACAGTTCCGACAGGACACGCTGCTGTTCGTCATGGGAGACCACGGCCCGAGGTAACACCTAAGTAGCGCGCTTCCTGTCGGACTTCCACCGACAATTCCGACAGGACACGCTGCTGTTCGTCATGGGAGACCACGGCCCGAGGTAACACCTAAGTAGCGCGCTTCCTGTCGGACTTCCACCGACAGTTCCGACAGGACACGCTGCTGTTCGTCATGGGAGACCACGGCCCGAGGTAACACCTAAGTAGCGCGCTTCCTGTCGGACTTCCACCGACAGTTCCGACAGGACACGCTGCTGTTCGTCATGGGAGACCACGGCCCGAGGTAACACCTAAGTAGCGCGCTTCCTGTCGGACTATCACCGACAGTTCCGACAGGACACGCTGCTGTTCGTCATGGGAGACCACGGCCCGAGGTAACACCTAAGTAGCGCGCTTCCTGTCGGACTTCCACCGACAGTTCCGACAGGACACGCTGCTGTTCGTCATGGGAGACCACGGCCCGAGGTAACACCTAAGTAGCGCGCTTCCTGTCGGACTTCCACCGACAGTTCCGACAGGACACGCTGCTGTTCGTCATGGGAGACCACGGCCCGAGGTAACACCTAAGTAGCGCGCTTCCTGTCGGACTTCCACCGACAGTTCCGACAGGACACGCTGCTGTTCGTCATGGGAGACCACGGCCCGAGGTAACACCTAAGTAGCGCGCTTCCTGTCGGACTTCCACCGACAGTTCCGACAGGACACGCTGCTGTTCGTCATGGGAGACCACGGCCCGAGGTAACACCTAAGTAGCGCGCTTCCTGTCGGACTTCCACCGACAGTTCCGACAGGACACGCTGCTGTTCGTCATGGGAGACCACGGCCCGAGGTAACACCTAAGTAGCGCGCTTCCTGTCGGACTTCCACCGACAGTTCCGACAGGACACGCTGCTGTTCGTCATGGGAGACCACGGCCCGAGGTAACACCTAAGTAGCGCGCTTCCTGTCGGACTTCCACCGACAGTTCCGACAGGACACGCTGCTGTTCGTCATGGGAGACCACGGCCCGAGGTAACACCTAAGTAGCGCGCTTCCTGTCGGACTTCCACCGACAGTTCCGACAGGACACGCTGCTGTTCGTCATGGGAGACCACGGCCCGAGGTAACACCTAAGTAGCGCGCTTCCTGTCGGACTTCCACCGACAGTTCCGACAGGACACGCTGCTGTTCGTCATGGGAGACCACGGCCCGAGGTAACGCCTAAGTAAGACAGGAGTGCCAAACTAAAGGACATGGCCGAAACTTGTATTGAGCTGTGCCCTGGAAAGAAAATATTCACGGCCATAGCATTTATTTAATAAAAAAATCATTGTTATTAAAATTATTTAGGCGCATTTTGTTGCAAGTTGTTATGCTGATATTATGTCTCTCGCAAGTTTTCTGATCATAAAAATTAAACGATCGTAAAAACATAATTATAAGCTTTAATATGACATACTGTTTGTCAATGGCCATGAATATTTTTTTTCGAGGGCAGAATCCGGCCATGTCATAAAGGGCAAATTCAAAGTTAAAATATCTTTACTTCACACAATGACGAAATACGCTACGCTAAGAGGACGGGAAGATGTGACGTATTTTGAAACCAAAAATTTCTCTAATATGCCCTGTCCACTAAATCTATAAAAATCACGTTTATTGTATGGGAGCCCTTCTTATTTTTTTTATTTTAATTTAACTATTTATTTCTATAGTAAGTATATAACTAAAAATTCTGTGAAAATTTGAAGCGTCTACTTGTCACCGTTATTAATATCGAGCAAAAATAAGCAAAAAAATCACGTTTGTTGTATGGGAGCCCCCTCAAATATTTATTTTATTCTAGTTTTTAGTGCTTGTTGTTATAGCGGCAACAGAAATACGCCATCTGTGAAAATTTCAAGTCTGTACTATCACGGTTCCGTAGATACAGCCTGGTGACAGACAAACGGACAGATGTTCGGTTATGGTAAAAATATCGCGAGTTCAACGGTTTACTGTATGCATTTATTATTATTATTTATGTGTAGTGCAATAAAATGTTTCTTCATTTCCTTAGCCTTCAAATGTATCTTTCCCAGATACGCCAACGTAAGAGACACGTTCCAAGGCAAGCTGGAAGAACGCCTGCCCCTCATGGCGGTCCGTTTACCCGATTCCGTCGTCAAGAGCAACCCTGAAATGCTGGAAAACCTGCAGAGAAACGCGGAAATTCTGACCACGCCCCACGATATATACGCAACGGTGTTAGACATACTGGACTTACGAGTGTTCTGGAATAAATATAAGGTCAAAGGCGCTGACTTGACGAGAGCGTTGACGCTTTTGGAACCGGTAAGTAAAATATACAGAGTGTTTTTAGAATTGCGAATAAATACTTGGTACTGTTTAGAAGTTATCTACTTTTCCTGAGACTCATCTTAGAAAACGAATCCCTAAGATTTTTTGACTAAAGTACTACCATAGTTCATTAAAATGTCGAGATCTTTAGATAGGCATTTTTCTAATGGCATTTGTAACAAAAAAGTCTCATGTCCCTCAAATAGCGGTTTCTAGACGAGTTGCGCACTGAATTCACGAACATTCTGGAATTAATACAAACCCAAAGGCGCGTTATTATTAATTCCAGATACCAAGGAACAGGTCGTGCAGTGAAGCGGGGATAGAACCGCACTGGTGCTCGTGCCTGTCCTGGGAGAACGTCTCCGACTCTGACCCGCTGTACGAGAAGACAGCGAAAGCGTTGGTTGACTTCATCAACTCACTCACTGAAACTGTCAGGTGAGTTATTGTTACCTCCAGATACTAAAGAACAGGTCGTGCAGTGAAGCGGGGATAGAACCGCACTGGTGCTCGTGCCTGTCCTGGGAGAACGTCTCCGAGTCTGACCCGCTGTACGAGAAGACTGCGAAAGCGTTGGTTGACTTCATCAACTCACTCACTGAAACTGTCAGGTTAGTTATTGTTACCTCCAGATACTAAAGAACAGGTCGTGCAGTGAAGCGGGGATAGAACCGCACTGGTGCTCGTGCCTGTCCTGGGAGAACGTCTCCGAGTCTGACCCGCTGTACGAGAAGACTGCGAAAACCTTGGTTGACTTCATCAACTCACTCACTGAAACTGTCAGGTGAGTTATTGTTAGCTCCAGATACTAAAGAACAGGTCGTGCAGTGAAGCGGGGATAGAACCGCACTGGTGCTCGTGCCTGTCCTGGGAAAAAGTCTCCGAGTCTGACCCGCTGTACGAGAAGACTGCGAAAGCCTTGGTTGACTTCATCAACTCACTCACTGAAACTGTCAGGTGAATTATTGTTAACTCCAGATACTAAAGAACAGGTCGTGCAGTGAAGCGGGGATAGAACCGCACTGGTGCTCGTGCCTGTCCTGGGAGAACGTCTCCGAGTCTGACCCGCTGTACGAGAAGACTGCGAAAACCTTGGTTGACTTCATCAACTCACTCACTGAAACTGTCAGGTGAGTTACTATTAATTCTACGAGTAGATACCAAAGAAAATCTCGTACAGGGTAAAAGAAATCGAGCGGTGTTCGTGCCTGTCCTGGGAGAACGTCTCCGAGTCTGACCCGCTGTACGAGAAGACTGCGAAAACCTTGGTTGACTTCATCAACTCACTCACTGAAACTGTCAGGTTAGTTATTGTTACCTCCAGATACTAAAGAACAGGTCGTGCAGTGAAGCGGGGATAGAACCGCACTGGTGCTCGTGCCTGTCCTGGGAGAACGTCTCCGAGTCTGACCCGCTGTACGAGAAGACTGCGAAAACCTTGGTTGACTTCATCAACTCACTCACTGAAACTGTCAGGTGAGTTATTGTTAGCTCCAGATACTAAAGAACAGGTCGTGCAGTGAAGCGGGGATAGAACCGCACTGGTGCTCGTGCCTGTCCTGGGAAAAAGTCTCCGAGTCTGACCCGCTGTACGAGAAGACTGCGAAAGCCTTGGTTGACTTCATCAACTCACTCACTGAAACTGTCAGGTGAATTATTGTTAACTCCAGATACTAAAGAACAGGTCGTGCAGTGAAGCGGGGATAGAACCGCACTGGTGCTCGTGCCTGTCCTGGGAGAACGTCTCCGAGTCTGACCCGCTGTACGAGAAGACTGCGAAAACCTTGGTTGACTTCATCAACTCACTCACTGAAACTGTCAGGTGAGTTACTATTAATTCTACGAGTAGATACCAAAGAAAATCTCGTACAGGGTAAAAGAAATCGAGCGGTGTTCGTGCCTGTCCTGGGAGAACGTCTCCGAGTCTGACCCGCTGTACGAGAAGACTGCGAAAACCTTGGTTGACTTCATCAACTCACTCACTGAAAATGTCAGGTAAGTTACAATCTATTCCAGATCTCAAAGAACAGGTCGCAGGGAAAGTGTTCGTGCGTCTTGGGAAAACGTCTCCGAGTCTGACTCACTGTATGAGAAGGCTTGGAGATGATAATGGACTAAATATTATATTTTGTTTTATTTCCAGGTCAAAATGCGTCCCCCGCACATTAACCTCCATTGCGTGGGTGATGCGGCAGCGCGCCAACAGCGGGGTCCTGACCTTTATTGGGGCCAAAGACGCGGACGGGTACGTGGGCAAGTTCGGACGGAAGGTGCGACCCACCACTGAGAACTTGCAGGTTAAGGTGAGTAAGAACTTTCTGAATAATTATTTAGTAATAGGTGTAAATGACGTGGGTGAAGTGGCAGCACGCCAACAGCGGGGTACCGACCTTCATTGGGGCAAAGGACGCGGACGGGTACGTGGGCAAGTTCGGACGGAAGGTGCGACCCACCACTGAGAACTTGCAGGTTAAGGTGAGTAAGAACTTTCTGAATAATTATTTAGTAATAGGTGTAAATGACGTGGGTGAAGTGGCAGCACGCCAACAGCGGGGTACCGACCTTCATTGGGGCAAAGGACGCGGACGGGTACGTGGGCAAGTTCGGACGGAAGGTGCGACCCACCACTGAGAACTTGCAGGTTAAGGTGAGTAAGAACTTTCTGAATAATTATTTAGTAATAGGTGTAAATGACGTGGGTGAAGTGGCAGCACGCCAACAGCGGGGTACCGACCTTCATTGGGGCAAAGGACGCGGACGGGTACGTGGGCAAGTTCGGACGGAAGGTGCGACCCACCACTGAGAACTTGCAGGTTAAGGTGAGTAAGAACTTTCTGAATAATTATTTAGTAATAGGTGTAAATGACGTAGGTGAAGTGGCAGCACGCCAACAGCGGGGTACCGACCTTCATTGGGGCAAAGGACGCGGACGGGTACGTGGGCAAGTTCGGACGGAAAGTGCGACCCACCACTGAGAACTCAGAAAGTTCTTACTCACCTTAACTTGCAGGTTAAGGTGAGTAAGAACTTTCTGAATAATTATGAAGGAACAAGTTTAATAGCATATCACTTAACATCAGGTGAAAGTTTCCAGTCTCGCTCGTGTCATCATTTCTTAATATATGATAATTGGTCAAGTGCGAGTCGAACTCGCGCACTGAGGGTTCCGCACTATCAAGACCTATTCCAAACAAATTCTAAACACTAAAATCACTGTTGGATGGGAGCCCCCATAAATATTTTATTTTTATTTTAAACTAGCTGTTGCCCACGGCTCCGCACGCGTGCAGTTCTTTTTTTTAACCGACTTCAAAAAAAGGAGGAGGTTCTCAATTCGTCGGAATCTTTTTTTTTTTTCTACGTATGTTCACCGATTACTCGAAGACGCGTGGACCGATTTGAAAAATTCTTTTTTTGTTTAAGAGGGTTTTGTTTCCAGATGGTCCCATTTTAATCAGGTCAGGATCTGATGATGGGATCCTGGAGAAATCGAGGGAACTCTTCAAATTTTATATGGACACATGAAACTATTTGAGTATTATTAGAAAGAGTAATATTTTCCAAGTTGTCCTATGGTCATCAGGTCAGGATCTGATCATGGGATCTTGGTGAAATCGAGGGAACTCTTCAAATTTTGCTAGTATACTTAAAGCGAGTTGGGTATTTTTTATAGTTACTGGTGCATATGCTAGCAGATACTGATTTGATGACTAAAGTCATTAAGTCAGGGTCTGATGATGGGATCTTGGTGAAATCGAGGGAACTCTTCAAATTTTGCTAGTATACTTGAAGCGAGTAGGGTATTTTTTATAGTTACTGGTGCATATGCTAGCAGATACTGATTTGATGACTAAAGTCATTAAGTCAGGGTCTGATGATGAGATCTTGGTGAAATCGAGGGAACTCTTCAAATTTTGCTAGTATACTTGAAGCGAGTTGGGTATTTTTTATAGTTACTGGTGTATTTGCTAGCAGATACTGATTTGATGACTAAAGTCATCAAGTCAGGGTCTGATGATGGGATCTTGGTGAATTTGAGGTATCTCTTCAGATTTTATGAACACACCTCAAGCAATTTGGGTATTTTTACAACGCCTTGTGCATTTTATTGTTTTCCACTAAAAAGTATAAAATAAAAATGGGAAATGCTTTCCAAAAAACCAACTTCAAATGCCACTACAAAGAGTGAAATAATTTTTATTTAAATTTTAGGTACCTACACCAATTCGAAGTCGGGCGATTGTCTATGACTTCGTCATTTCTTCGCACATCAAGTAAGTAAGAAGGACTATTAGGGATTGTATGAAACATTGCCCGACTTCGAATTGGTGTAGGTACCTAAAATTTAAATAAAAATTATTTCACTCTTTGTAGTGGCATTTGAAGTTGGTTTTTTGGAAAGCATTTTTACAAAAATGTTTCCCGTGGAATGAAATTTACTTTTTACAAATCTCGCGAGAATAATATATTCGAATTTTTCTAAAACTTTTAAACCTTCCCTAGACCTTCAGGAACATTTCAAAACCAAGATAAGATAAATCCGTTCAGCCGTTCTCGAGTTTTAGCGAGACTAACGAACAGCAATTCATTTTTAAATACAGACGGACGGACGGACAGCGAAGTCTCAGTAATAGGGTTCCTTTTTTACACTTTGGGTACGGAATTTTAAAAATAAGAGGTTTTTGTGTCTATTCCAGTTGACGGTGGGTCCCGGTAAAGGAGTGTACGAGGCGTCAATGACGTATTCAGTGAAGGAGGACAGATTCTTTATTGACACCAGGGATATATCCAGGACCAACGCGTGAGTACAGCGGGAGCGCTATCCATACGCCTCGTCTATGCAATTTCTAATTCTCAAGTACGGCTGACCTTCACCTATCTGTTTATTGAGTGCTGTTCCAAAATTAAATAAAAATATCTTTGATAACCTTTGCCATGTGAAAGATTGGACATGTTTAAATTACACGATAAATATGAGTTTATTTGGCCGCTACACCACGACGGATATGGATTTACATGCAACTTTTGTACATCAATTTCAATTTATCTCTAAGAAGGCTGTCAAGGCTAAAATGACATGGCCGGATTCTGCCCTCGGAAAAAAATATTCATGGCCATTGACAAACAGTACGTCATATTAAAGCTTATAATTATGTCTTTACAATCGTTTAAGTTTTATGATCAGAAAACAGGTGAGAGACATAATATCAGCATAACAACTTGCTACAAAATGCGCCTAATTTTTTTTAATAGCAATAATTTTTTTATTAAAAATTGCTATTCAAAATGTTTTCGCATTTTCTAAGCTTTGTAATATGAAAAGATAATTAGTTCATAACCAATACACTTTTTTTAATAAAAAATCATTGCTATTATAAATATTTAATCGGTCAGATCAAAAAACTGTTTGTCGATGGCCATGAATATTTTTTTCCAGGGCACAGCTCCATACAAGTTTCTGCCATGTCCTTTCCATGCATGTTTGAGCAAAAATTATAATCTTCGTGAATGGCTCGACAGATGGCGTTGTACTAAGTTGCCTCGCGATAATACGGTGAACATAAACAAGTTAAAGAATTATTTCTAATTAGGAAGAATAATTTTTGAAAGCGCACATGTTATGTGCGTTTCTAAAGGCACCACACTTCGTTATTTGTTATTCGGTTTGCGCCTTATTCTAGGGATGTGACATGAATGGAAAATAATCGATTTAATAAAAATCGATTTTATTTTATTAAATATTAATCGATTTGTCAATAATCGATTTTAATGAAAATAAATAATCGATTTTTTCGAAAAAATCGTTTTTTTTCTATTATTTAAAATCCTCCATGCTTTTCATATTCCAATAATAAACCTAACAGCCGTTTTCACTAAACCGACGAAACGCCTAAATCGAATGCTTAGCCCTAAGGTGACAGTTGTTGTAGGTGAAAACTGTCACTTATCGGCTAAGCATTCGATTTAGGAGTTTCCTAGGTTTAGTGAAAACGGCTGTAAGAGATACATTTTAAAAATTAAATAAACTAATATGAATAAAAAAATAAACATTTCAAAACTAAAATCATAGCAATTAATATTCTTTTAAACTTTCTAGGTAAGGAATAATAAAACCACAAATCATTATTGATACAAATTCTCAGTATCATTAAACGTTTTATTATAATATAAATTAAATGAGCTTATGAATGTTAATATTTTAATGCATTTTCTTGTAATTTACGTAAAAACGTTTTATACATATTACTAGCTAGATTGCTCAGTCCGATAACCTAGGTATTAAACTAAATTAAATCTTACACTTCTGAACGAACACTTATTTCAATGCAACTTGTACTTTATCTTTGTCGCAATCATAGATCGAACACAGACTTCTAACAGTACAAGAAAAACGCCATCCCTTGAGGAGTTTTTGAACTAAAAGCTCCATACTGTGGAAAAATGTTCTAACTTAAAACGCCCTGTCGCCGACATAACTACAGATGGCACCGTTTTTTATTTACTAACTTGCAAATAAAGCTTCGAGTTTTGTCATTCGGCGCATAGATAGTGCTATTTACGAAAATCGATTTAATCACGTAATTTATTAATCGATTTATTAAAAATCGATTTATTAAAAATCGATTAATATGGCTTTGAAAATCGATTATAAAAAATCGATTATACGAAAATAATAATCGATTAAAAGAAAAATCGATTATTTTTTAACATCCCTACCTTATTCGGCCGCATACGACCAAGTGTGGGCGGTTCATTCGACTGTATTTGCTTTATTTGCACGAATAATGCATAAGCGCGAATAGCAAATATGCATATCCGTCCTCTTGTCGGTTTTTAGAACACTTCAAAGGACACGTATTGGCAATATTTGGCACATAGCACCAAGAGTGGATAGCATGTTTGTTGTTTGCTCACATAAACACATAATATTTGGACAAATACAGCGTAGCCACATAACGAATAACAAATAACGCAGTGTGGTTCCGGCATTAAAGTACGCTGCAAAGGTTTTCCCACTAAATAGTAAATTCAGATGTTAATTTGTTTAATACCAAAATGGTAGAAATGGAAATCTTATGGTTCAAAGGTTTACCCTCTTAATTCAGATTTCAATTGGTTTTTATTAGGGTTCCATACCAAAATTAATGTAAATCTTCATCCTGCTTGTCTTTTACTATGCAGTCGGTTACTTCAGTAACTTTTATAGCTATCGACGTAAAATTTGGAATAATTGTACAGAATAGTGACCTTAAGTCATTGCAAAAAAAAAATTATAATTATTTTAATTCTATTTAAAAAGGGGGAAATTTGAAATATGAGATTTCAAAGTGAGATCACTATACCGAGTACATTAACATGTGATACATGTACAATAATATAAATCTAAATCTTTAATCGTTAATTGTAAATCAAAAAAAATATAATCATTAATCGTAATCATAAAATCATTGCAGGTACAACGACGAGCCGCATTGCATCAGCGCATCGCTTCCATCGCTCAACATGTACTGTTACTGCAATGACTGAACTTGCAATGTTTTTAGGGTTCCATACCGAAAGGTTAAAAAAGGAACCCCGTCCGCCCGTCTGTCACCAGGCTGTATCTCTTGAACTGTAATAGCTACAGACTTGAAATTTTTACAGATGATGTATTTTTGTAGCCGCTTTAACAGCAAATACTAAAAAACAGAATAACATAAATATTTAAGGGGGCTCCCATACAACAAAAGTAATTATTTGCTAGTTTTTGCTCGATATTAATAACGGTTTAAGGTAGACGCTTCAACTGTTCACAGAACATGTAGTTATTTATACACTTTAAAAATAAATACTTCAATTAAAATAAAACAAATATTTAAGGGGGTTTCCTGTACAACAAACATGATTTTTAACTCGTTTCTTGAATTTGATTGGCAGGGGTGTTTTACTATTCAGAATTGATCTTGATAGTACCTTTGTAGTTTATGCCTTCCTCGACGAGTGAAATATCCAAAACCAAAAAAAAATCTATTCGAAACAGTAATACCTGAAATTAGTTACTCTCGAGTTTTATAATATTAGTATAAGTATAGAATATTTGGGTAACCGAGCGTTGCTCGGTTTTTTCTCTATTTGCCAATAGATGGCAGCAGGAGTCATATTTTTTTGGTAAATTCGACATTTTCTAAGATTGAATCCTAGCTAGATCGATTTATAGCCCCCAAAACCCCCTGTGTACTAAATTTCATGAAAATCGTTCGAGCCGCTTTCGAGATTCAAATTATATAGAAATATATATACGCATAAACGCATAACAAGAATTGCTCGTTTAAAGGTATAGGATTTATTGTACAAAGCTTTGTACAGAACTATCGGTGACAATTCGTATACAGCGTGTTCTTCGTTCGTTCGTTCGTTCGTTCTTCGTGTATTTCGAAAAAAAATAATAATCTCTACTAGAAATTCTACCATGGCAGATATTTTAATTATTTATTACTATTGGATAATTAAATGGAAAAACAACGTTGATAATAGACCGGACAAACGTTGATTTTTTCATGTAGTATATGAAAAATAGATTAAGACCTAAATTCAGGTCTACAAAAAATATATTAAATTAGGTATTTAAAATTTAACAGCCTTACTAATAAAGTTTTATACACGACGTATACTAGAGGTATACCACTCACACTACTAATAAAACATACTTGACAGTTCAGTTGTATACGTCTGTTGTAAGGAGTGTTTAAATAGTATGAGAAATTACACAGATGTTATTCAGTCGCCGACCCTTGTTTAACAAGCACATAACCTTAAATTTGACGTGATTTGTTTTTAACAACAATGGATTATTTACATTATTTCGATATTTTTGATGAAATTGATCGTGAAGAACCAAGAAGGAAAAGAAAACACTATAAGAAGCGTTTTGATCCATTTACTTTAGAAGAAACAGACTTTCGAATGAAATATAGATTTAGCAAAATTTATATAAGGAAAATAGTCGAGTTAATTAGAAGTGACATTGAACTACAAACTCGCGGTGGAGGACTTTCTGTAGAACTTCAAGTTTGTACTGCCATCAGGACCTGGGCTAGACAAGAAGTTCAAGATGACTCTGCAGATATTCATGGTCTTAGCCAACAGTCCATCACTAATGTATGCCGAAGAGTGGCTCTTGCTTTAGCAAATAAAGCGGCACAATTTATACGCATGCCTAGAACTTTAGAAGAGCAAGAAGAAACAGTTTCTGGATTTAGAAACGTTTGTGGCTTTAGAAAAGTGATCGGTGCCATTGATTGTACACACATAAAAATTAAAAAAGTTGGAGGTGATAGTGCTCAGTACTATATAAACAGAAAGGGATTTTCATCCTTAAATGTCCAGGTAGTTTGCGATTCTTCATTAAAGATAAGAGACATAGTAGCACACTGGAGGGGCAGCACTCATGATGCAAGAATATTCAGAGAAAGCCGGATTCGACAACGATTTGAAAATGGAGAATTTAATGGCCGTTTGCTTGGAGATTCAGGTTATGGTTTGACACCTTATTTGTTTACACCAATACAGAATCCCCAAACTGCAAAAGAGGAATCTTACAATAGATTACATATATCTACAAGAAACACAATTGAAAGGTGCTTCGGGGTTTGGAAACAGAGGTTCCGATGTTTGTTACATGGATTCAGTGTGTCACTAGAAAATGTAAAACTATACATTGTAGCACTTGCTATATTGCACAATATTGCCATCGAGATGAATGAAGATATTGATTTTCTTCAACCTGTCTCATCTGAGAGTAATGTTAGGCAACAAACACCTCGAGAAGTAACTGATAGCAGATCTGGTCAAGAAACAAGAAGATTATTCATTGAAACACACTTTTAGATATTATAATAATGTATAATTTAATTAAGTTTTACATTTTAACAATAATATTTCCAATTTTAATTTTTCAATTCGAAGTTGAGATTCTTCAGTTTCTAATTTTATCTGTTTAATTTTTAAAATGTGTTCTTCTTTAATAAAGTTATGAGTTTCTTTCATATTATTTATTTTTAACTCATGTTCCTCCTTGATGCAGTTTATAAGAACCTTGGTCCGCTCTCTTGACATGTCCGTTTCCTGAAATGAATGATGTGAATTTTTTCACAAAAGTCAAAAATAATTATGAAATTGAGTTCTAAACTATTCTAAGACAAAATAAATGTTATATAAAAGAACAACTTTTTCTGTGTCACCTCAAGATCTTACATAACTGTAATATTTTGTGTATTAAACAAATAAGACATTCTCAAAAGTCTTTGACAAGGGAAAAAGTTCATAATTTAACTGTATCTTCGCTGATTATGATCAGATTTTAATGATTCTTTTTTGTTTCAAAAGGTTTGTTAGTCCCATTGAAAGCGTAAATAAACTAGTAGTTAGCCTCACACTGTGAACTTGCAATAACCCTGTAGCTCGACAATCCTTTACCCTACTTTTCTTATGTTTGGACTTTATACATATACATTTGTCGAGTATTCTCTTATCACTCGAGTTACCGTCAGACAAACTTTCATACATAAAAACTGTCCAAGTATACATGGAGAACTTCGCTCACTATGCTCGCTTGATAAGTTTAAAATTTTGAAGTTACTGTCCATACATTGTGATTAAAAACAGTTATATAAATTGTGCGCTTTGATTTTACCTCACGATTTGTTGCGTGATCTTTATCTTTCATTTCATTAAAAGGTAGTTTCCGCTTTTTACCAGAACTTTTAAACAGGTTTTTAGGTTCAATGTTTTTTAAAGGAAGTGGTGTAATGTTCTGAAACAAAAATAACATGGACATTATAAGATATCAATAAAAATTTAATTTTTTTAAAGATTTATATAGATATATACATTTGTAGCGGACAACCCGCACTATATAATTCTAAATAAATCTGAAGGTGTCCCTGTATTGCTGTGTGTTTGTAGGTACTCCAGGCTGTTTAGGTAGATAAAAGGTCAGGATACAGTCAGATATACATTGAGCCCATGCAGGCAAAACCTAGTTGTTGAAATCTTGAAATCTGAATATGAAATCTTGAACATCATACCTTTTCTACATTTTCTTTGATGTCTACTGGAGTCAGTTCATAGTCTTGTGTGGATACAGTCACAGGAGACTCGACCTCTTGAATCTGAAATAATATAAAGTAGTAAAGCATAGTAAAACAATGTTGTTATTGTTTCTACAGAGATAATATATTATATTTATGAAGAAAATAACAATAAAAGTTATGAATACCCTTACCATTATGCTGTCACTGTCGAAGACATTGGAATCTGTCTCAAACTCCTGCGGAATCATGCTTAAAATTTCAATTGTTTCTGGTTCTGGGCTAGGAGGCTTTGGTCCTCCACCAGTACATTTGATAGAGCTCTTTACTGAAGACAAATTTTTCTTTGCATCTAATTTCATGGTTCGCCATTGTTGCTTAATTTCAGCTAAATCCCTCTCCCGGTTGTTCAATTCATTAAATCTGTAAACATTAAGGTTCAGTCAAGCTCCGAATATAGAGTATTAAACAAAATTCATGTAAACGTGATATTTATTTACACAAACCTTTTTGTAAGGTTTTGCCAAGCGATTGTCTTATTCTTGTTTGTGTTCGTGTCCGTGTTTTTGTTTTCAATGATGGAAACAAAGTCTGCCATGCAACTTCTCAATAAATTCTGAAAGAAAAAGAATTCGATCACAAATTGACTGAGTTTATGAAAAAAAAATACACGAATGTAACCAAATTAATGCCAAATTAATAAAAATATTTATACCTTTTCTAAAATGTCCCAATTCGCAGATCGTTTTCTTTTCACAATAATTTCACTCATTTTCGAAAATTTTTAACAATACAAAATATTTACAACACAAGTAAGATCTATTTATTGTTTTTTCAAGTAAAACGTAGTGGAGTAAGTAAAATGTAGTAAAATACATTAAAACAGCCAACTATTTTAGGATCATGTAGGTAGGTACACTGAGCAAAGTAATCATGAATTGTCAAAATATGTCAATTGACGTTTCTAAGGCACGTTCGAAAACTTAAAATTACTTGATAGATTTTTCAAAATAAATTTTCGTTTTAGCCATAGTAAGTACAAAAAACTTGTTTCTATAGATATTAAAAAGATTATTTTACATAAATATGTAAATATTTCACTAAAAAGTAAATAAATAACATTTTTAGACTTGTATCAAAGTGTTTCTATAATTTGGTCATCTAGTTTCAAAACGTGCCTGATGAATGTTGCCAGAGGTTCTTGTAGTAACTAAATTATAACTATGCAATGCTTACACAACTATTATTAGTAGAGGGAGTGTGTAACCCTTACACAGGGCTTATACAATGTGTAAGTATACAGTTGTTTAACAGTCGTTTAAATTATTTTTATTAGTAAGGCTGTTAATGTATTAGATTAGATATTGTTGTTTTTCTTTTAAGTGTTATAAAAAACTTATCCCTGTCTTCTAATTGCTGTACAAGTCTTGCTCGCGTAAAATGGTGCCAAGAATACTGGCTGCACTTCCGCGTTGAACAGCCAGGCTGGTTCGTTGCGCAAAAGTGTTAGCACTCATATCACCAGATAAAGTTATTGTTTATTTATTTCAAATTATTGTCTGCATTTAGGTTATAAGATAGTAATCAAAAGCCATGCGCTCTAAAATGCACTCTTTATTTTATCACCATAATTATTTTCCTATATCAAAAGGTTATACCTATAGCAGTCGCTGCCCGTGTGGCAATAAAATGCCGTCAAGCCCGTAAGAGCAACAGAGACAGCAACAGTTTCTCCATTTTATTTCCCCACGGGCAGCGACTGTTTAATGATATTTGTTAATTTCAATCGCTCAAATCGTGAAACACTGTGATTGTTAATTTCGTTATATTATGTTAAAAACAAATAATTTTAATTTTAATAAGCATTATCAAAATTATTTTGTTATATTTAAGTAATAATATGTTTTTTAGAATTGTTCCTATTCGCTTTGCTTTAGGGAATAGCAGTTTTTTTTAACATTTTTATTTGTTTTTTTACATCGTAATGGCGTAGGAAAAAATATATTATATTACTCAAATAGACATATCATGACAGGGCGGATGACGCGAAAAAATATCGCCAATTTATCGGTGCCATTAAAGTTGTTTTGCCACCAACAGTAAGGCCACGCTGTAGTTCGCTCAGCAGCCACCTATAGAATTTTGACAGATGGCGCTACTGTTTGCTTGTACGAAAAAAGGTTTACGTAAATTGTTCGGATGTCAATATCCTGAAGTATCGGTGATTACCATGTGATTACTCGTGAAATATTGATTTATTAAGATATTAATAATAATTAAAAACTGCTACGTAATTCAGACGATTCAAACGCCGAATTTCTAACGTAGATCACGTCATACACTCAATACAATGATTCAGCAAATCAGCTCGCACTGCAAACTCTATATCGTAATAATGGTCTGTAATGATTGGCGGATGAGCGCTGGCGTCTGGACTGTGACGTCACGAGCGACCACGTTCTGTTTTAAGGCGAAATCAACGACTCCGCCCGTGAAATTCAAATTTTTTGTATCGATATTATGTTGTTTTTAGTTTTTTTTATGTTGTTAAAATTTAACTATAAGTCTAGTCAAATGTAAATATGTCTAAAATTTTTTTTCTCATTTGGTAGACTCATAAGGAATAATTGCTTTTTGTTAATTTTATCGTAACTGGTGTTTGTTTATGTATAGACAATAAATGAAGTCACACAAAAAAAAAAAAATTGTTTCATTTTAATACAAATTGTATATTATAATAGATATTTACATTTATATACTAAAAAGAACAAAAAAAAATACAAAGGTGAAAATAAGATAAAATAAAAAAATACAATTTTTATTTGGTATTACTGGCCTTATTCGTTAAAAATAAACATACAAATATATTTTTTAGTAAATAATATTAACTCCTAAAAATAAATAACTATCCAAAGTCCATTCTCATAGCAAAGTCGTTGGGCAAAAATATTAAATATTATATTTAAAATATTTACAATAAATTCATCAAGTAACCAATTAACTAAATTATATTAATTTTTTTTTCCTTTCTTCAGAGATCAATTCTTTCTGTACAGAAGTCTGACAAGTGACAAATGTATCCAACTTACGTTTAAGCCACCACCAATTTAATATGCCACGAATAAAAAATGATGACACCATTACTCTACATCGCGCGACGGGCAAAATTGAAAACAAATGCGATCACGCGATATCGAGTGATTGTCACTTGAAAAACCGGCCATTTGAACGGTTAGTGTTATAAGCATTTATGTTGTAGCCGCCTCTATATCTGGACTGATATTCTGTCACGTAGAAGTTGAAATTGGAACAGAAAAGATAAAACAGAGTAAGTATATACTTAACTAAGTACTCTATTTTATTCCACGTTTATTAGTAAGGGGGCTAACGTTTAGGATATTAAAATACTTTGAACTAATAGTACTTCGAACGTCACTTGAAGTTACGCGATGGACAAAATTGAAGAGTTGCGCGATCACGCGATATCGAGTATTGTTTTTTAAGGTTCTAATACGGTCCATTTTCATACTGGTTGTTGGTGTACTGCGCGTTTCGGTCGTAGCCGCCTCTAGGTCTAGGAATCACGCCCGTGTCTTCGTACGTGACCCTCGGTCTGTAGCCGTCTTGGTCCGCTTCGTATGTTACCGTCTGAAAAAAAAATAGAGAATTAGCTAAATAAGGATTAATAACTTTTACAGGATAGTGCTTGACTCATGTAAATATTGTTGCGAGCCGAGGGCCGGGACTGGAAGAATAACTAGTTAAATATCTGGGTGACCAAAGTGCCGAGCTTTGCTTGGTATTACAGCTACTCACCAATAGATGGCAGCAAGAGTCATATTTTGTTTTACTTACTTTTACTGTAATAGTTTTACTTTTCGCCAACGGTATGGGATTGCCTTTATCTTGGTCCCTCTTCAGCTCTTCAGGCCACACAGTGCGAACATCGGTGCGCCTTGGAGTATGAGCATCACTGACTTTAAAATAGGAAGACTACCAGTTCCAAATCTTTGACCAGTTCCAACATCACTACTTAGATTACATCTTCACTTTGTATCGCTTGTATCGTATTGAGTCCTCTCGCTTGAGTGAGTTGATCTTGCTCTAACATACGGGAATTGTCATTATTCTTTTTCTGAAGACCCTATTGCCATCTAGTAACAAGTAGCGGAAGTTCTTATCGTTCTAAATTGTCAATTTACAAAAGTTACCTGTTTCCTCCCATCAGGCAATAGCACATAGTAAACCCCCTCAGCTCGGTCGCCCTGTCGGGACTCGCGGTGCCCGAAGTCGTTGCCAGAAACCGGGTCCAGTACCATGTACTCGAAGTTGTAGTTTGCTGGCTCCTGGAATCATCAAAATGTTTATCAAATATGGCATTAATGATAGGTACCCAGATATAGGTAAAAATGTATAACTTTCGGTTTTATTTTATATCCTCCATTTTATGTTATTACGCCTAGTTTATTGCCATTTTTTAAAGGTAAGCGAGATTTTTTTATGGGTACGTGAAACCTAGGCAACGAATACAATATTATATATATTTGCTATAGGTTTTTTAATGGTGTTCCGCAACTTTTAGTGAACATCATAAGTAATACCTACTACATACCTAAGAATTTACGTTCAAACTTACAGGAGACTGTCAATTTGATCTCTAACTGCAAAGGTACTTGGCATTACTTAGTTCTAAAAGTAGAAAAAAATCTTTAGGATTAGGTAGGTACGGAACTCCCTATAACTCACCCCATTGCTTTCATCGTCGTAGCCGCCCCTACCGGGGGGTAGGTACCGTCTGCTGCCCAAGTCGTTCCTGCCTCGGTTGCCGGCTGAAAAATTAGTTTCCAAGCAATTCTTGTATATATATTATATATTTTTATATAATCCAAATCTCGGAAATAGCTCGAACGATTTTCATGAAATTTAGTATACAGGGGGTTTCGCGGGCGATAAATCAATCTAGCTAGGATTCATTTTTTGAAAATGTCGAATTCCCAAAAAAAATATGACTCCTGCTGCCATCTATTGGTGGATAGATATACTACCGAGCGAAGCTCGGTCACCCAGATATTAATCTTTATTCTCGTTCGATTTATAAACGTTACCACATCAAAAAGAAAATAAACAAAAACCAATAATTGTTCCAGAACGAATTTGATTCTTAGCTGACCCGGGAAACATTGTTTTGCCCTAAGGAGTATACCTAAATATACTCTACGACCTACTCTGAGACCTACCGAATATACACAGATTTCATAACAATCTGTCGAGCCGTTTCGGATAAGTAAAATTCATAACTAATAGGGAAACTGCCGCTATATAAAGCGAGTGCTTGGTATAAAGAAATGCGTGTGCTTGGTTTTTACACGACTGCCCAAAAAAGGAGTGTAATATGTTTTTAGGATTCATGTATGTATGCATAGACCAACGAATGAGTTTTTATATTGAAGTATGTATGTATGTATGTGAGTTAATTTATTCCACCATAACTTCTGAACTGCTGAATATATTTGGACATACTCGTATGAGGTATCGTTAGAATCCTTACATCAGTCCGAGTAACATAGGCTATTTTTTTTTTGGGAAACGTGCACACCATAGGCTATTTTTTTTTGAACAAGACGACCACAGGCAGTCGTGCTTTTTAAATTATTTCATTTCTGATCTGATGATTCTGTCAAGGATAAAATTCATAATATTTCAAAATCTCAAGAATATTTTGAAGCGAAAGTCGAGTCGATATATTAAGGAGAAGGTGATCCTACGTCTATGGCTTGGTTCGGCAAACCGTATTGAGTTGACGGTGCTTGGTTCAAGGAGGCTCGTCCTTGGTACATCGTACATAAATTATGCAAAATATTAAGAAGGTACCTCTTCCTAGTCCAGGGGGCCCGTATTCCTGTGAAGGCGGGACATAAGTAGAAGGTGTTCCTACGCCCACGGCTTGGTTTGGCAAACCGTACTGAGGTGACGGTGGTTGGTTCAAGGAAGGTCGTCCTTGGTACTGGGGGGCGGGTGCTTGGTACTGTGCAACGGGTGCTTGGAATTGTGGGATGGGTGCTTGGTATTGGGAGATCGGTGCTTGGTTTGGCTGTTGAGGGGGTATGTACTGGTTGGTAAGAGATTGAGATCTGGGTGCAGCGTAGTTCGAGGCTGGACGACTTCTGAAATAAAGGCAAAAACATATCGAAATTTTCGTTTTATTTTAGATCTTCGGATACCACATTACAGTTAAATTTAGTACATTAAATTTTAGTACCTACACTTTTTTATCATTCGACCTCCCTGGCGCAGTGGCGCGAGTTCGGATTCCAGTGGGAGGTCGCAAGTTCGATTTCCGCCACAGACTAATTTTATAATTTCTTAATTGGCTAGTTACCACGCACCGCCAAGCTATTTATAGCCCTAGCGCGAAGCTGTGTAGAAACCGTGACTTACCAGCCCGCGAAATTTAAATTTTATTTAGTTTTTCGCAAATATTAGACTAACTAGATTGAAGGTTTATGGCAATGCATTTTGCGGGCATAAATATAATATTTATGCATCTACATGTTTTTAATATAAACTTTGCTCGAAAATTCCCACTCACCTCATATTGGTTCCCGAAAGATATTTTTTGCAGTTTCCCAGATTTCGAGCTATCGGGAACAAATATGAAGTAAATAAGTATTGTTGAGCAGTTTTAATAAAAACATGTAGATGCATAAATATTGTGCCCGCAAAACTCATTGCCTCATTGCCATTAGCCTACGATGTAAAATTACCCCATTATGAGCGAAAAACTAAATAGAATTTGAATTTTCGGGCCCGGATGTAGTATCCATCCCCCTTAATTGGCTAGTTACCATTCTTCCAGGGAAGGGACTTATCCCTTTCGGCTGCATCATCACTTACCATTAGGTGAGATCGCAGTCAAGTACCTACTTACTTGTGAGTAAAAAAAAAGCTTACCTGAATCCAGCAGTCAGCCTCTGCCCTCCAAACCCAGGAGCGCCGTACTCTTGGGATGGCGAAGCAGTATATCTTTCTGGAGGAAGATATCTGAAAAGATTTTTTCACTCTTATTGATTCAGTTATTTTATTTAGTTTTTCTTCTGGATTTGTACGAGGTGTACAAAAGGGCAAATGTGACTGTTCTATCAATCAATCAATCCACTAGTCGAATTGAGTTGAAATATTTTAATTAAGGTACGACGACGCGCCCCATTGTGACAAACTTCGTACGAATCTGTAAGCGATTTTGACAGGGTGGGGCGTATCTTCGTTGATTGAAATATCTTTAAGTATAGATAAGGATAGCTATTCTGATTTTGACGTGCCCTAGTGCTTACTGACTAAGCATTCGCTAAGGTAAGGGAAAGGAAAGGTAAGGTAAAGGAACCCCACGTGACCTAAAGTCTAGCGCCTCAGGGATAAACTACAAACAAAAGTGAATTTTTGCTCGTTTTTGGTCAATGGTCTAGTAGTTAAATAAAGCAATAGGGTATTTGACTCCAATTTTTTTATTACTTTATTATAAAGTAGAATTAAAATAATGACGTGCACTGAAAGAACTAATTAAATCGATCAAATATCAAAAAAGTTATAAGCATTTAAAGATTTGTGATTAGACAGAGATAGCAACATGACATTGTGACGTCACACCTTACCAATGCCATAGTAGCTTCGTGCGGCTTCATACAAATTTTCGTTTTGCGAGAAAGGGATAGAAGATCCCCCCACTCCAAAGTTTAAACGCCTGTAACTTTGTAAATCTTCGTTGGATTTTAATATTTCTTTCACTGCACGTTATTATTTTTATCCTAGTTTATAATAAAGTAATATTTTTTATCAAATTCAAAAGTAGTGTAAGACCCCATTATTAGTATTTGTATATAGCTAATGAATGGTTCTTTCTTACGCGAGTGGGACTCGCATTTGACAGGTCTAATTTCTTTTCATTTTCAATATATTAATGCCAGGATTTCAATATAAAAGAATCACCTGTTGTCAATCGGAGGTTCCGCCAACGAAGACGCCACCAGCAACAGTCCCACCAAGAGATGCTGAAAACGAAATGTTTTGTGGTCATTAAAATATAAATAAATCAGGTCTTATTAACAGCGGGACCCTGTTATAGGGTTCCGTACCCAGAGGGTAAAGACGGGGCCCTATTACTAAGCCTTCGCTGTCCGTCCGTCCGTCTATCTGTCCGTCTGTCTCTTGAACCATGATAGCTAAAGACTTGGAATTTTCACACAATAATGATGTATTTCTGTTGCCAATATTATTGAACTTACCTTACTTTACCTTACCTAAGTTTACCTACTATACTACTACACTTTATTCAGTTTATTTAAGTTTACATTTAGAGAATTGGTCTTGATAGTACGGAACCCTCAGTGCGTGAGCCCGATTCGCACTTAACCAATTTTTCTTGTATGAAGAAGATTTACGAAAAATGTTCAGATGGGCTCATTCTGAGATTCATATCGGTGTTCGGACCTAACTAAAAAGGAGACTCAAAATATTGACCAAAAGGCTCCTAACTCCTAAGGCCTATGTCCGCGACTGTGACGTCACTAAGAATGAGCAGATGGTGCCGAACATACATTTCCTATGGCCGTGTAGATATGTGTGTGTCCATCCAAAGACTTCTATACTAAGTACATAGAAGTCTTTGTGTCCATCGGCCATCGCGTCATCTCATTCTGATCAAAGACACAAGTAAATAATTTAAAAATTAAAAAAACCCGACTACTCTGTGGTAAAACGACTTTTTCCAAAAGAAATATCGCCTATATTACTCGGAATGATGTAAGGATTCTAACGATACCTACCTCAATTATCTAAATCTATTCAGCCGTTTAGAAGTTATGGTGGAATAAAGAAACTCACATACATATTCATACATTGGGCAGTCGTGTAAAAAATAATCCCGTGACGGCAAACGTGGAAAAACGCCTTTATGCACCAGCTATAGGCTAGCCTTAACTTATAAATTAGGTAAGTATATGGTAATCGATCATTCTAACTTGAAGCGGCATCAAAATGCCTGCCAACTATGGGCAGTCCTTATAATTTGCGATGCGTTTGCGACATTCGTTCTCGGTACAGATTGTGCGAGCCATAGCTAAAGACGTGAGCTAAAATAGAGGAATAATTTATGGAATTTAGTGACTAGCCATGCGTATTTGTATCGCCAGTTTTAGGCATCTGTCGGACCTAAACGTAAATACGTAAGAAGACTATGACCTAGGTCGCTAACTACGCGTGATAACTAGAATTTAGACGACCGAATGGCATAGCGGTAGCGAACCTGTCGTGAGGTCGTGGGTTCGATTCCCACTACTGGTAAATGTTTTTGTCATGAGCATGAATTTTTTCCAGTGTCTGGGTGTTTTTCAATATATTATATTAAAAAAAAAAGCTTTTATAAGCTTTCGTCATGAAATTTGGATTTTTTTATTTTCAATTAAAAAGGGGGGAAATTCTACTATAGGATAAAATTTCAAAGTGAGTAGAGTAAAATTTCAAACACATGTATACGTGTCATATAGTAAAGTCCTTTCAAGTGTGAGTATCATTTGAAAGGACTTTACTATAAAACTTATTCTAAGTAGGTACTATACTATATGAGCCAGCCCTTCACCAGTTGAGGCTAATAACTGCTGGAAAGCTCTCGAAAGAATTTTTTGGTACTATGACTCTATGGCCCCAGGGTCTCCACGGCAAACGGGACAAATATGTAACTCTCTAACAGAGAGGCATACATCCGACGCTTACCGGATTCAGCAGTCGCAGCTGCGGCTTCCGTCTTTGATTCTGTCTCCCTGATATGAATCGAAGCCAACTTGTCAACGCATGTTGCGTCCCACATCAGCGCCCGACCCCGTTCCCAGGGAACCAGCGTCAACCCATCAGGGCATAGCTGTGGGCTAGACAATGTAACTTTGTTGTTAAGCGTTGACGACAGTAGAAAAACCACGTGACCACCAGTACAAAACATATGAAAGTAGAATGTACTCTATGCGTAGCGTTGTTCACGCAAAGTACGCTAAAGTTATCTAAAAGGTCTGCGAGAACGCCAAATTATCGTACTCGATTTTGAAAGACAGCGTGTTTTCCTCTATTCGGTCACGTGGTTTCTCTACAGTCACGTGGTTTGTCCATACATTTTTATCTACTGTCGTCAACGCTTGGCGACGAGCCACTTTGTCTAGGCCCGCATGTCTCTTGCCATCATCACGACTAATTCCTGCTGGCTCCAATAGGACAGGAATATCAATGGTGGACAGAGCCCTTTTAATAACTTTACATGCACATTCCTAAACGGATTTATTTTATTTTTATGCCTGTTAATTTCTGATTATTTTGTGCAAAATGGTTTCATACCAAAATTGTAAAAATGAATCCCATATGGTGAGACTCCGTCCGTTTGTCCATCCGTCCACGGACAGGATAGACGCATATCGTGACCATTTAGTCATAGATCCCTATGAGGAATGTCATTTACAGTTCGTTCGTTTGTTTCAGCCGACGGACGTCCACTGCTGGACAAAGGCCTCCTGCAATGATTTTCAGCCCGCACGGTCCTGCGCCACTTGTATCCAGCGCCTTCCCGCGACACTTTTAATGTCGTCATTCCATCTGGTCGGAGGCCTGCCAACACTGTGCTTTCCCGTGCGGGGTCGCCATTCCAGCACATTGGGTCCCCAACGTCCGTCGGTCCTACGAGCTATGTGCCCCGTCCATTGCCACTTTAGCTTCGCGATACGTTGAGCTATGTCGGTGACTCTGGTTCGTCTACGGATCTCCTCATTTCTGATTTGATCCCACAGAACAACTCCGAGCATAGCTCTGTCCATCGCCCGCTGAGTGACCCCGAGCCTTCATTTACAGTAAAAAATAACAAAAGCTTATCCGTACCTTCATTTTAATCCTTTTTCTTCGCTCGTGCTTTAATCTCCTTTTCTTTTAGGTGTATCAAAACGCACTGTTACTATTGGAACAACACTGGCACATCGGAAATGCTTGTGTGCCGAAGGATGGTGTTGCAGTGATGGTGGATGTTCGCAAGATCGTATTTATACCAGCATCCTGAATGTACAGAGATGCCTTTACTAGAGATGCGCACGCGCAGCGGTCGGTAGTGTGCTCTACAAGACGTTTACTTTCATTTGATTCTGACGTGATATACCTATCTTAAAATTTTGTTAATTCAATCCTTATGTATTGAAGCAGTGATTATACATTGTTCACCGATAGTATGAACCGCAAGATAAGCCCATCTGAATAGTTCACGCAAACCTTCTTCTTAAAAGAAACAAGAAGGAAAGGGCCTCTTACCTGCTTTACAAACGTGGCTGTAATTTTTAATTTTCAAAAATCAGGCCTGTAAGTAATATAGCACCCATGTGAAAATTAATAAAAAATCCTTTTACTTGATACCCATATTAAGTGAAAGAGCATTTAAAAATAACGTCTTGGGTGTTCCGCCATATTGTATTTAGACACGACTCATAAGTAACCATGCACTGTCATCCAAAGTAAACTTGTCTACAACATTCCAGATCAGTCGGTTCCAAATTGCTTCCTTCAAAATTGAGTTCCAAGCTTCCACCTAAACAATAATATCCATATTGTAAGTTAAATCTCTCTCTCTCTCTCTTCGGCTGATGCCTCATGACTGAGGATCGTGATTCGTGACTACCAATCACGGCGAGTAAATCTCTGGTGATTTCCTTCCACCGTGTTCTGCAGCCATGTAGACTGCTTCGTAAAAGGATATGCTTTGGAGAGTGTGCTCAAGAACTCCACAATCTAGTACCTCCTTCACCTTTCTACCATAGAACCGCAAGACGCCGGGAGAAGGGGCATCCTCATGTGTTTGATGTCCAGCGAACTTGAACGAAACGATTTTCTTCCACGTTCCGCAAAGGTGTGGAACAGCCATCCCTGGAGAAGAGTGAATAGGCATTTTCTAGGCAAGCGCGCTCTATCCTAGACCTCATCATTTGTGTCCATCAGATATGATTGTATAGTCAAGCGCATGCCTATGTATAATAATAAAGAAAAGGGGCGCCAGTTTCCTTCAGTTGGTCTGACCATTAGTTGGTTGGACATCTGCCTCGTGGCCTTTTACCTTACGTTGCAAGTTAAAGTGTGAAAATAGATAATTGAGAGTAGAGCATACTGCATGGCAGGCGCATTAGAATCACCCGCGGCGGTAAAGCGAGGCGTGCTCCAGATAAGTGCTGGGCCTTCGATTGATATATTAACATACGAGAGTTTGACCATACTAACTGTGTGCTCATCCCTAAGTATGATGATGATGATGACAATAGGAAAAGTCATAGAGATACATACTTATGTGAGCCAAATTGTATCATCCCAATGGGTATGTCGAATGTTGTACTAGCGACACAAACCCTTGGAATTGACTGATAAGTGGTAGATTGCTCTGTTGTCGTTGCTAGCCTATTTTTAGTATTTAAACTTACTTATTTTGTTAAATGGTGATAACATAAAAAAAATACCCGGCTGAGTTTGTTGTGGGCTTCTTCTCAGCGGCAGGGCGCGTTTGGAACCCTCGTAAACTTAGTTTTAAGTCGACTTGTAGTTATCACCATCCTTATGCAAGAAATGTCATACCCACGTTCGCAAGAGCCTGTATGTTAGGCCTATGTGAAATAAAGATATTTTGATTTTGATTTTGATTTTGTATCAACCGGGCCGGGACCGCGGTTTACATTACAAGACGTGCGTAGTAATTTTATAGCGCCAATTAAATTAAAAGTTATTAATTAATTAAAATTGTAGATAAAACTATGCATCACCCTCAAAGAAGTCCTGGCGGGGCCCATGGTGGTAATTGAATGTTTATTTTGTCTTCCAAGCTTTTACTGTCCCAACTAATACTTTTACAACAAATAAGCTGTTGCGCCAAGAGATGGCTCTGTTGTTACTACTTAATCTACTATATAAAAATAAGTCGGGTTTTCCTTCCTGACGCTATAACTCCAGAACGCACGAACCGATTTCCACGGTTTTGCATTCGTTGGAAAGGTCTCGGACTCCGTGAGGTTTATAGCAAAGAAAATTCAGGAAAAATTTCAACAGAAAAGCGGGAAAATCTTTTTAGCGGGAAAGCCATCTGGTGGCGAAACGGAGTTCGCCGGGTTTGCTAGTTCCATCTTAAATTACTAAACACAGAGTTCGCATCTTGGGTTCCCAACGTCCGTCGGCTCTACGAGCCTCGCCCATTGCCATTTCAGCTTCGCGATACGTTGAGCTATGTCGGTGACTTTGGTTCATCTACGGATCTCCTCATTTCTGATTTGATCACGTAGAGATAGCTCTCTCACCGATTACGATAACGATGAATACGTTTTTACGTAAGTTATTTATTACCAAAGGATAATAGGCTCTTTGCGGGATGCTGTGTAGCAACCGTTAGGGGTTATTTAGGTACTCCAAGTTAAGTAATATCATGACATTGCAGATCGTTGTTCTCTTAAAAATTAAGATGTCTTGAAATGAAGGTTAAATTAGATTCACGCACGAACAGACGAATAAATAATTAATGTTTTATATAAAGAAGGTGGCCATTAATCTTACTTAACCAGCGGATCTAAAGTAGATCTTGATCAAGCATCAATGTTTGACGAGGCGTTATTATCTCGTCTTAAACAATAACATATAATTACAAGAGTTGTACTTGTTATAAGGTCAATTATTGAAAACGAAATTCGGTCTAGGGATGTGCCACATACATTATCGTTTCTTTCTTTGATAGAGAAAGATAGAGTTAGAAATGCCCATTGGCCACCTTCCTAGCAATACAACAAATGTAATTGAATCTTTGAATCATGAAAAGACCGTGACTACCTAATGAAGAAAATTGTACTTATGTGAGGTCTAAACTACTGACCACATAAAAGAAGGTCAAAACCTACAAAGGGTGGTAGGTAATACCAAAAGAAGCAAGCATACCGTATTAACATTTTATTAAGAACGTTTTAGAGAATCTTAAGCATCTTATAATTATTAAATTCTTACTTTATAGATGGCAATAGTCACAATATTTACAGTAAACAGCGATATAGTTGCAAGGCAGATATTCTTCCTTATGCCTTTCAAAGGTTTATAATACTAATTTAATTGGTTTTTATGGTAGTCATTTTTGTAACTTATATGGTTTAAAATCTCCTCATACCAGTTAAAGAAAAATACCGCATAGAAAAGTAAAGGTCCCCCGATGGTTTACTTATGTTATCTCTAAGGAGTAACCCCATAAGAAGTAACTTACTAGGGTTACTATAGTTTGAGGTGTGCATTAATAGATCAGTAGGTAAGTCAATTTTCTTCTGCTCGTAGGTAGTTTTCCCATAACATATGGGAGGATTAGTTTAACAATCAACGCGTCTTTTTCTTCCATCATCTTCTATCAACTGTCCATTCATCCATCTCTTCTCGGGTCTAACTCCATTTTTTCGTCCATGCATATGCGTACTAACCAATCTTTTAGTAGCGATTTTCATCCCTTCGTATTACAAGTCCAAACTACGCTAAACTCTTCATCTTTTCTGTCATTGGCACAACTTTCAAACTTCCTTTACACACACGTCGCTTATCCTATCCATTTTTGTCACAACACAATATTTTTCTTAAATCTCACGTTTTGGTCGCATGTACCTACTCTTTTTTCATCTTTTCGTTTACCGCCCAACACTCTGATGCATCTTATCCCTTTAATTTTAAGGGTCATTCCTGGATGGCATGTAACTACTAAGCCCCGAAGTTTGTCACCATTTCATCCATTCCGCATTCATTCTATTGTTTATTGTGTAGATCAGTCAGTTAGTATCACTTAGTTACATTTCCTTTTATATAGATACAGGAGATTATGGGAGCATCACTAAACATAGTTCGGTAACCGCATACACTAGTGACTAGTCCATAATATTATGACAATCAATGTAAGTTATAGATCGATCGGTCGATCTGTCGATTCGATCGATTCGGAGCAAGGTCGCGAACGACTATAGATGGCAGACGATCGAGATGGAAGCTTTGATTATTGCTCATCATTAAATTAGTGTAATTCTTGATTGGGTAAGTGCTGAAATCAGATCATTCATTATTTTGAAGTGAATATAAATGTAGGTACATTAATTATGTAAGAATATTCGTAGTTATAACTGTTTACTCTTTGTGCACCCAAACAACTAAGCAATGGATGACTTATAAGCAATGGATACATAATAGGTGAGAGAAGTCTAATATTTATGTGGTTGTCGTTTTTCTTCCACGTTTCTAATACGTACCGCTAAGGTGTGGAATAGCCTTCCGGCTCCCTTGTTCCCAGACAAGTACAATCTGGGTGCCTTTAAGAGAAGAGTGTATAGGCATTTTCTAGGCATGCGCGCTCCATCCAAATCTGGAAATCTAAAAAAAATAATGTTTCGGGAACCAACATGAGGTGAACGGGAAATTTTGAGCAAAGTCCTTATTTAAGATGGAGTTTATTTTGTAGAAGCTTACACCCGACCCCACAAAGGACTTCTGTAGGTACTGTACCGGTAAACTTTATGACACTAAGTGTAACCAATTTGATTAGCGCTTGACTGACTTATCTGATGGACAGAAATGATGAGGTCTAGGATGGAGCGCGCTTGCCTAAAAAATGCCTATTCACTCTTTTCTTGAAGGCACCCAGGTAGTACTTGGCTGGGAACACAAAAGCTGGAAGGGCGTTCCACACCTTAGCGGTACGTATTGGAAATATGGAAGAAAATCGTTTCGTTCGAGTTCGCTGGACGAACGAAGTGAAGAAATATTGTGGAGAAGGCTAGGTTCCACAAGATATATAGATAATCCATATAGACCAGTAATTTTTTATTTTGCCGTGAATCCTTCATCCCAAACAGCCTCTTGTGTGATACACATATTATTGCGTATTTCACAACTAACCGACAGATAATCGCAGATAGCTATGTTATTGAAAATGCAAATGTAGACACGCTTTGAGCGGCCGCCGTCATTAGAAGTGAGTTTGTAGAGCGATGGTGAAGCTTGAGCCCATGGCTAATTCGTGCATTTGGAAAATTGCGGTGTGTAGGTGTTTAGGTGTGGTGCAAGACATGAGACCTCGCTGGTGTATCAAACTCTTACCAGGCCATATTCACTTGTCGCAGGTAGCCGTTAAAATGGACCGATTTCAGACGGCTGACACGCGCCAGCTAGGTTGTACGCGTTAGTTCTTGTACGGTCTATTTCAAGCGCTGCGTGCGTTTGATTACGAGGCAGCCTCAGTACGGCGAAAGAGACAAAGTTACGCGATAGAAAGAGAGTACAACTTTAGGTGTATAGCAGAGGCGGTACCAGGCGCTATTGCGAACTTATATGTTGTCGCCAGTTTGTCGGTGCCAAGAATGCTTGTTCACTCAGCAGATAGAGCTTTGACAGATGGCGCTACTGTTTGCTTGTACGAATGAGGTTTACGTAAATCGTTCAGATGCACATATAAATAAATATAAATAAATATATATAGAGGACAACATCACATACATTGCTCCGATCGCACAGTAAGTAGCTTATGCACTTGTGTTATGGAAATCAGAAACAACGAAGGTACCACAACACCCAGACCCGAGACAATGTAGAAAAGTTATTTTTCTATTTTTCTTTTTACCCCTGAATATCCTGAGTTTTTTTATCAGTGCATAAAACTAAGTTTACGAGGGTTGACAATAAAAAGTACCTAGCTCATATGCATATCGTTTCCCAAGCTCCAGTCTATCTCTATAGTGGGGAATATCCGATATTCCATTGCATTGCATAAAAAAAAGAACTCAATATTGCGTTTTAAGTTTTTTTTTAATTGGCACACGTTTAATGAAAAATCGCTAGTATCTTATGTTCTGTTCCTCACGCAAAATAATTAATCGTTATTTACAGCGTACCGAGACACATCACGATTTGAGATGTGCAGATTGGGCAACGCACATTCGATACCTAAAACCAGTTCGCAGAAACTTTGCCGAGTACCTCAAAATAAATAAATTGGGAACCCTTATAAGACCGTCTGTCTGTCTGTTTGTATGTAATGACCCTTTATTTCAGTAACTATTAAAGATATCGACATGAAATGTGGAATAGTAATCCTATACCTTTAAACGAGCAATTCTTGTATATATACTTATATATTTCTATATAATCTGGATCTCGGAAACGACTCAAACGATTTTCATGAAATTTAGTATACGGGGGGTTTTGGGGGTGATAAATCGAACTAGCTAGGATTCATTTTTATAAAATGTCGAATTTACGAAAAAAAAGTTAAAATATGATTCCTGCTGCCATCTTTTTGCCAGTAGTTACACTACCGAGCGAAGCTCGGTCACCCAGATATTAGATATTGATGGCCCGCCGTCAGTGCAATCTTAAATAGTTGAAAATCTTTTTTATTCTTTTTTATAGGGGAAAACGGGTCGTCGAAATTTCAAAATGAGATAACAATATTGAGTGGGGTATCATATTAAAGCGGTATCATATATTATGTTACCTGTGTATTCCTAAAACAAAGTTAGATTTGCGGTTTACCAACAAAAGTACCTTCTTGTAAATTATTTATATATACTAGTAAATTCAATAATCAAAAGTGATTCTTTTAACGTTTTACTTCTTTTATAGTAGGTATGGACCCTCGATGCGCGGGTCCGACTCGCACTTGACAGCTTTTTTAGTTTTCTCTTCGGCGATAGTAAGTGACGTTGCAGCCGAAGAATTTTATCGTATAAACTTTGTTTGTACACAGCATCGCGCCGGAACGCTAAATCTCTTGGCGGTGCGTCTGTGCCAGTAGGAAGGTACAACGGCCGAAGCCAACCCTTCCATCGTCAGTCGTCACTCATAAGGGTTCCATTTTTAACCATTAAGTATAGTACGGAACCCTAAAAATGAACTATCAGTAAGTAATTAATTTCAGGTATTGGGTGTAGTAAAGAAAACAACAGATTTTCTAAATTTTTCTTTATTTCGATTTCTATTGGCATCACAGTCTACAGTAAGTATTTATTAGATCACAATAATTAATCAATCATATTTATTAATTTTATTAATAGTTCATTTATTATTAATTTAATATTAATAATAATAATACCTTAGCCAATACATACAACTATTAATTAATTAATTTTATTAAAAACAACTGACAGTAAGTAAACAAAAAATAGGTAATTAGAGAGTCTCACACGGATGGGGCAGAATCGCAGCGTTTTTAGGGTTCCCTACCAAAATGGTAATAGGAACCCTTTATTTAATACTCGTACTGCTAAAAAATCTTTATTGGTTGCTATTTAACAAGATTATAGACAATTTTGTTGCAAAATTAGTGAAAATGTAAGTACAAGTTTGTTTTATAATGCGAACAGAAAATATTATGAACTCTGTTGAATAAAATAAAAGCAAATGTGAAAACACAGTATACTGTATAGTTTGGAAATAAATTTCTAAAACATTATTAAGCATTATGTTTAACAGTCTGCTGACCCACGGTGTAATCTATGCTCCTGGCCATATCTGGTTCCGAAATACTTTTGTTAAACGAAATTGTAAACGAATTTAGTTTTGTTTATTTTTATGTCAAAGAGGACATCTGCTTATTTGTTTTGTAATAAAAACAACCCTATCTCACGTGGCATTCTCAGGAGCACAGTTTTTATTGTCCAGCTAAAGAAAAACACCAGTTAATAAAGAAACTTACAAGTTTTCATTCATAAAATTTTGGTATTACGGAACTCGACCAAAATTATGAATATTTTGATCAAATTTGATTATTATTTCATTTTAAAGAAGTATTTCCGAACCAAATATGGCCAGGAATATCGATTATTACTATATGAATCCGAATAACACCACAACATGATCGAAATATGCACGAATTACAAATGATTTGGTATTTTGTATGAATGGAGACATCGTGGGTCAGTAGACTCTTAAGTTCTTATAATTTTTATGGATTCATCATTTTGTTTTGCTGTTATTGTAGTTTTGTCTGCTATTGCTGTTTAAAGCATCAAAATAATATCAAGTGTAATTTATTATTTACACTACAACCAGGTTGGCAGAATGTAATCATGAATAAGTACAATTATTACAATTATGATGATAAAAATTGATGCACCGATTTGCAAAATTCAAAAAGTAAGTCATTAACACATATTTGTATACTAAAGACAGGGTGAACAGCGCGAAAAAATGTCGCCAGTTTATAGGAGCAAAAATAACTATTTTGCACCCTCCCCCGTCAGTAGTCAGTATAGGTAGATAGGTAGGTAAAGACCTATTTCTTTTTTTGAATTAATAATAATATTGCAGGCAAGGTGACCACAGACACATAGATAAAAAAAAAAAAAAATAAACATGTATTTCGCAGGAGTTTCGACAGATGGCGCTACATTTTCTTGTATGAAGAACGTTTACGTAAAATGTTCGGATGGCCATATCTTGACTATTTTTATCCGCACTGCAATTTGAATCGTTAAACATCAATTATTATGATTATATGTATAGTATAGTTGGCTCTAGCTACTACCAAAGTTGTTATACAAATGCAAAAGACAACACTAAATAAGTATATTATTAAACACAAAAACAAACAACAATAACATTTTAGACACATTACATATTTGCAATTTTTTTTTAGTTCGGTCCAGCCGACATTCTGACCAATATAATTTTTAGCATAAAAAAATAATTTTTAAAACGCGGCGTTTCGCGCGTCGTGTGAAGCGCTCTTACAAACTTAGCTAACTATAGCTTGGCAACTTCGTACGGGACCCTCCTGCGGAATGACAGACGGCCGGGGGACGCGGTAAGGTAAGTTCTACCCCACCGTCTGTCACCCTGTCACTGCAGGAGGGTCCCGCACGAAGTTGCCAAGCTATAATAACAGGAACTTGGTTTACACGATGCTTCGTTTTCTTGACTCTCTCGTTGTTTATCCAACAGTATCGCTGGGCTGCAAGTAAGAAAAGAAGAATTAATTATGATTTAACATTATCTATACTAATATTATAAAGAGGTAGCGTAACGATGTTTGTGAGTTTGTGACGTTGTAAGGTGTAATCTCTGGATCTACTAAAGCGATTTTCACAATTCTTTCACCAATAGAAAGCTATGTTATTGTGGAGTGGCTATAATAATATCCAAAATTAATTACGCATCTTTACTTAAACTTGAATAATGTAATCAAAGTCGTAGAAAAAATTACTTTCATAAAAAAATAATTTCTGATACATAAATTAATAAAATAAAGAAAACTTTTCAGACACTTTTTGCGTAACTTTTCCGAATGGTTTATATTTTATTAAGGTAAAGACTTAAAAGTGTTACTTACTCTGGCCGGATACACGAATGTCTTCACCTCGCTGCTGCTTATCAAGTTATCAGCGCGGCAGGTGAAGTCGCCCAGGTCGTTCCACTTTAGTGGCGAGATCACGAGTTCGCCTGAACGAAGCACCTGGGACGAAAATAAAAACATAATAATATAAGAAGGCTGTAAACAAAATAAGGCTATAAACATACAAAATAAAAATTGATTTCAGAATACACAAGTGACGCCCTTTCATATTATGATACCTCACTCAATATTGTTAGCTCATTTTGAAATTTTTAAATAAAAAAAAAATATTTTAATTTTTTTGTGATTGCAACGTTGCGCCGCAATTACCTACAACTATTCCATTTTAGGTCGATAGCTTTAGTAGTTACCGAAATAATCGAGTGTGACAGACGGACGGACGGACGGACGGACGGAGAAAGTCTCACCATGAGGGTTCCATTTTTACCATTTTGGTATGGAACCCTAAATATTTTCAGGCTTTTCCATAAGTTAGACCTAACTAAATAGCTTAATTTTTGAATTTTGAATGTTCATATCCGTGCTGCCATCTAATGGCGAGTAGCGTGAACAAGTAATGTTCATATTCGTGCTGCCATCTAGTGGCGAGTAGTGTGAACAAGTACCTTCATCCTAGGCCCGTCGGTGATGACACGCCCAGCGCCGTCGGTCCACGTGACGTGAGGTCTGGGGTGACCGCGAGCGGCGCAGGGCAACACCACGCTGGAGCCTATGACGTCCAGGAAGACCTTGTACCAGACCAGCACGCGAGGGGCGAGCGGCACCAGCTTGGAGCGCTCGGAGGTGTCTGTGCTGCCATCTGTTGGCGAGTAGCGAAAATAAGTCATCAGGGCGAAAAATCTTATTAATACCCACCTCCACTGCAAATAAGGCTACCAAAATGATACCAATGGTTATTTCAGGGCTTTGTATATTCGATTTGGGTCGATTCGAGTAAGCGGCATTCCATTATTTAGAGGCATTATTGATTCCTCCATAAATCTACAGCCAGCGCCACAAGCGGAGCACCGCGAAAGCTTAGCTTCAGAATCTGGCCGCTAGGGGCGCTGGGTGTATGGAGGAGTCCAAATCCCCTAAGCGATGGTATCTATTTACCCCAACTCTAAAAAATAAGGAGGCAAAAATCTCAACCACTGGATAATCATATCATATCAAATACTTCCTTACTACACAAAAAGTAGCTTCGAACAAAGAAGTCAACAAGTTTTATCGTAAAGGCGCGTCACAACTCACAAATTATTACCTACAAAGGATTGTTATTATTTTGGCCGTGTTCCCACAGCAAAGGAGTTTTATAGGGTAACAAATAACCTTACTTTACTCTCTTTAGTTGATTCTTATGTATAGTTTACTTGACCTAGAAAATATTATTATAGGGGATATCAATAATATTTGAATTGAACTATTTATGCAATCACTCAATATTGAAGAAAATAATTAATAAAAATTGGTCAAGTGCGAGATCGGTCATAAATATTATAAATAGAATAGAAAATAAATATATCAATTATATTAATCGTTGTATGGGAGCCCCCTTAAATATTTATATTATTCTAGTTTTCAGTATTTACTGTTAAAGCGGCAACAGAAATACATCATCTGTGAAAATTCCAAGTCTGTAGCTATTACGGTTCAAGAGATACAGCCTGGTGACAGACAGACGGGCGGACGGACAGCGAAGTCTCCGTAAAATAGGGTTCCTTTATTACCCTTCAGGTACGGAACATTAAAAAGTGAAAAATATTTCAAGAAAATGTAACGTTCAAAACAGAACGTAGTCGGTCGTGAGTAGAGAATGCAATACCGGGATACCGGGATCCCGAAATACCGGGATCCCGCATACCTTTAGCGGGACTAATCCCGGTCTAAATTTTAGCGGGATCCCGCGGGACTGGCGGGATTGCAAAGAAGCGTGGTTCATGTGTGTTACTCTGCGCGAGGCGGCGCGTGAATTGGCTGGGCTAAACAAAACGATGCGAGGGTATGAGAGGACCAGTATGAACAGTTCTGGATTAACTGCCTAGCCTAGGTCTGGTAATATAAGCAACCTCGAGGTGATGATTAAGAAGTAAATGAACTATTTCGAGTCCGGTGGATAAAAAGGCACGTACCTACGAGTACCTTCAATACACCTATGCCTAATTCGAATGTACCAACCAGCATGGCAGCTGATGAGTGGGCTTTTTCAGCCGCTGGATGTGACCTTGTATCGAATATCAGAAGCTGTTTGGCAGACGGCACAATTAATTCTTTAACTTTTCTACGTAGCCATTTCCAAATGTGTAGTTTTTATATGTAAGTCAAAAGTATTAATAAAGCATATACAATGTAGGTACCATGAACCTTGTTTAATTTGGGTAATACTTAATTAAGACCATGAAAACGAAACGACTGATAGACTGATATACTTCTTTATGTTTAAAATTTCAAAAGTTTAAGTCTAACCTGCGGGATTCCGCAAATACCGGGATCCAGCGGGATTAACATAGTTCAATCCCGCAAATACCGGGATTGAAATTATCTGGCCGGATTGCATTCACTAGTCGTGAGTCGTGACGTCACAGTAGGTACCTACGTCAGCGCCCATCAGCCAAAATTAAAGACTAGCTATTATTACGATGTAGAGTTTGTAGTGCGAGTTTATGACGTGATCTACGTTCTAAATTCGGCGTTTGAATCGTCTGAATTACATAGCAGTTTTTAATTATTATTCTTATATCAATACTAGTAAGGCGCGTGGGTGCGCGGGCCACATGTGGCCCGCGGGCTGTCTTCCACCCTATTGCCTTTCAACCTTTAGTCACTTCAGAATTCGCCATACATTTTATATGGAAAAATAATTTCCGCCATATTGGATTTTTTTCTATTCATCGTGTAGACCTTTGAGTCCTGACTCCTGATCAACTCTTGTCAAAAAACCGTTCTTCCATTATTTACTACTTATTCATTATCTACTCTATCTACCTTATCTATCATCTTTTACATTATCTACTTTACTTACTATCTACATTATCTACTTTTCGAAGATTTTCGTATGGCGGCCATTTTGAATTTTTTTTTCAACTCACTGCCAATTGGATGATTGCATGAGTAATATTATAATATTTAATATATATATTTTGCAATTATTAGGTACGCTGTAAACACGCAAATAAAAATGTAAAAAAAACAGTTCAGTTCTTTAGTATCGCAAATATAATTGGTCACCTTAGGGTTAGGTACCCTTATCCCATAGACCATAACAAAGAAATAGTCTATGGCTAACATTATGAAGTCTAGAACCTAATTTAAAATGAAATGAAATGAAATTCTTTATTTCACAGGCTTAGATATAAGCTCTCATGAAATGTCCAAACTCTACCGCCAGGTTCGGAATCATAATTTAAATCGAATATTAATAATATAATTAATCGATACCATAATTGAAATCGAATATTAATAATATAATTAATCGTTCCCATAATTCAAATCGAATATTTTAAATATCGAACGTTCTGCATCGTTGCCGGTTGGTGGAAAGGCACTTACCGGTGCTGTAGACGACGGTGGAGGCCCGGGCCGCGTTGGCACCGGACAGTACAAGGCACGTGTACTTCGTGGGCGCATCCGTGCGCGACACCAGGAGGGTCGAGGATACACGCGCGAGAGACGTCGGGTTGCTGTCTATTAGCTTGTTAGACTCCTTGTCGTACTGCAACGAAAGATCCTAGTTTAGGCGAAATCAACGACTGTGCCCGCGAAGTTCAAAATTTCATTCATTTATTCATTCATTTATTTATTTATTTAGTAACATGTCCATTATAAAGAACCCTGTAAGGTCGCTGTAACCAGGGAGGCGGACTTATTGTGTCAAATAGCAATTTAATGTTCATTGTCATTAACATGATAATACGCTTTTCTTTGCAGGAAGTCCTTCAAGCTGTTCACGAATATATTTGTATTCTCTTCTGCTTTCAGTTCTTTTGGGATTTTCATGGTCTTTTGCAATTTGTTTGCTAATTACACATCAGTAGGTTAATGGCAGTCAATGAGGTCTTACACTACTTTTGAATTTGATAAAAAATATTACTTTATTATAAACTAGGATAAAAATAATAACGTGCAGTGAAAGAAATATTAAAATCCAACGAAGATTTACAAAGTTACAGGCGTTTAAACTTTGGAGTGGGGGGATCTGCTATCCCTTTCTCGCAAAACGAAAATTTGTATGAAGCCGCGCGAAGCTACTATGGCATTGGTAAGGTGTGACGTCACAATTTCATGTTGCTATCTCTGTCTAATCACAAATCTTTAAATGCTTATAACTTTTTTGTTATTTGATCGATTTAATTAGTTCTTTCAGTGCACGTCATTATTTTAATTCTACTTTATAATAAAGTAATAAAAAAATTGGAGTCAAATACCCTATTTGCGGGAATTGCAGTATCATCTTTACATGATTATATCAAAATCTTTGCATAAAAATGTGTATGCTAGGAAATTAGTCCGAGTGTTGAGTTTTATGTGAGTAACTCGCAAATCTCGGACTAATTTCTTTAACTCGACACTTTCAAGCAGAGATTTTTATGTAAGCACGTGAAGATGATATTGGGATTCTCGCAATTTGACTGTCATAAGCCTATTATGTCTTATTAGCTTAAAAATTGCGAAAAACCACAAACAATTTGAATTCCGCGGGCACACCCGTGGTGTGCTCCTTAAGGCTTGAAGAGGTGACAAACTGGCTGTTTATTATGATGTTTAAGTAAAATTGTTTAAATAACTGATCATCCAATCCTTAAAGAAAAAATATTTAACGGAAAATAAGGGTTTAATGAACAATCTATGTTGACAAGGAATTGAATTTAGTCAAACCATCTTTCAGAAAAAAATCCCAAAAAGCATCTAATTTTGTCATACATGTCATGAAAATTGTCTGCAAAACGGCACAAGCTTTTTGAATAAGAAATATTCATATGCTCACAAAAAAATACAATTTTTTTTTACGTTATACATGTTAGTACTTGACTGCGATCTCACCTGATGGTAAGTGATGATGCAGCCGAAGACGTTAGCGTACTAACTTGGAAGGGTTAAGTTATGTCACCCCAACGGTTTCTACACAGCATCGTACCGGAACGCTAAATCGCTTGGCGGTGCGTCTTTGCTGGTAGGGTGGTAACTAGCCACGGCCAAAGCCTCCCAGCAGACCAGACCTGAGCCAATTTAAAAATTATAAAATTCCAAAGTGGGCCCGTGGCGGGAATCGAACCCGCGACCTCCCACTCGAATCCGAGCGTGCGTCCCCTGCGCCACGGAGGTCGTCAAAAAGCTCAACGTATCGGGAAGTTGAAGTGGCAATGGGCGGGGCACATAGCTCGTAGGCGACCCCGCACGGAAAAGTGCAGTGTTGGCCGACTTCCGACCAGATGGACTGACGACATTAAAAGAGTCGCGGGAAGGCGCTGGCGCAAGTGCCGCAGGACCGTGCGGGCTGGAAATCATTACAGGAAGCTTTTGTCCAGCAGTTGACGTCCGTCGGCTGAAACGAACTGTTATAGCCCAAATACGGCCCTATGGTAGAATGTCCGGGCCAGACTAAATTTTTGCTGTATAGCGTCATCAATTTTCGATCAGCGAATAGTAATCAGTTTTTCCAATAAATACAGATAATAATCTTTTCATCTAAAACCAGACAGCATTTTCAAGACATTTCTACCCCGAAATCCTGCTATGGCTTTATAAAAATCACCCCTTCTAGGGGAACAAGCGGAGTAAAATCCAGTTGTGTTCAATTTCCTGTCGCCGAAATTTCAATAAACCAAATGTAAAACTTGGTGTTTTCTTGTAACTGACAATCTGCACGTCACAGAACGAATGAACGAAGCCACCAGCCGTGCTATTCTGCAAAACAGCGACGAGCGTACATCTCTGCATCTATGAATTTGTCAGTTGTAATAGAGTACAATTTTCCATGCCATATTCGGGTTGGCAGCTGTCTTGCAGCTATTTCAGAGATGGACATTTTGTAGAATAGTTCAGCAGGACTGAGTGGCTGAACATATTTGGTTCCAGCAAGTGTGATGAAAGAAATGCGGCCTTTCTTCAGCCCAAAACGATTAACTGCGGTGGCCAGAAAGAAGAGAGTATGCCCTAAACGCGGTGGCGTAAAGCGGTTGATTGCAGCAGTAAGAATGAAGAAGAAGGTTTTACCGGTGCAGAGGGTAATAGAGAAATTTCCCTCCAGGCAGGTGTTGTGCCTGGGGACCGCTTGTGATCCGAGCGTGTGACGTCAGAAGTTGTATTTATAGAACGCTCGTCGAATGCTCTGTCAGCGTGTGCTATTGCGCTGGTGACGCCATCTATCGTCAGCTATCGAAGACCGCTACAAGTTGCGGCCTAATTTTGTCTGTGTACAATGGTCATTTCCAAAGGAAAAGACAAAGAGAAAGGCAAGGCGTAGCTCTCTTACCCCATAGATCGGTGCATCGTTCTTGAACCAGTGCACGGAAGGCGCGGGCGCTGCGACGGCTTCACACGTCAGCTCCAGCGTAGTGCCAGGCTTGTGGGAGACGCGTGGTGCGGGCTTGCTCGTCAATGTGATAAACCTCCTAGGCCTGGTCGCGGGCTCTGCTGGAGAGATGTATGAGGTCAATTCAGAAATAAAAATGAAATTAAATTAAATTCTTTATTTCACAAAGGCCTAAATAGGAAGAAAGAGAGAAGCAGGAAAAGGAGAAGAGAGAGAACTAGGGGCCAACACGAAGTAATGCTTAGCGGTTCCGTGTTGACTCAGAAGACGGGGAGGTCGTTTTAGTCCGTGCAAGTCGGACATACCCTGCCGAAAGGCAGAAGTCCATGAGGGATTTTTTTTTCTCCCCGAAAAAAAAAAAGGCCTAAATAATAGGCGCCCATGAAATGTCAAAAACTCTACCGCCAAGTTCAGAATGCAGGTTTGCACCGAGAAGAACTGGCAAGAAACTCGGCACTTGCTCTTTTCAAAATGTCATGATAAACAATTATTCTTATAATATATTATGAAAAGTTATGACATAACTTTTAGGATATCTCATGCGAGGAGATGGAAATGTATCCCTCCAAGAATTTTTGTCATTGAAAAATTCTTCAATAGTATAGTAACCCTGATTTATGAGATGTTTCTTGACAGTGGCTTTAAACATGTGTAAAGGTAAGTCCAAAACAGACAGATAAGGTCAATTCAGAGGTCTGATAGCGTAAGAAAAACGTATTCTTCATTAGCGTAATCGCTAGCGATTTACATCAGAAGTGGGATGTAGTATTGTAGTATTTTTATCTGAAATGAAGGTCTTACCATTTTTAGCTTGTATGTGGTTGTCGATATCCAGAAGTTTCAGATGCCTGTCTACGGTGGCGCCGCCAGCCAGCGCTGCGGTGGCGAGGATGAGAACTAAGTAATACATTTTGTACGGATGAGATTCTTGAGTAACGGTATCTGCAACAAGGAAAAATTGGTTTGAGTTTTTTGTGGGCTCTTCTCAGGCCTAGTATGCTTAGATTTAAGTGAAAAAATGTATTTTCCTCATTCACGTAGTACTTAAATGAAACCCGTGGCTTTTATTCCATGACCTTTTAGTTACTGTGTTTGAGGGTACTTTTTAAAAATTGTTTGATAGTATTCTTAATTGCCTAATCAAACAATTAATTGACAAATTTTGTAACCAAATCTCTCCGAAATGGCTTGACCGATATAATTTTTTTATTTAGGTATTAGAGAGTTCTGAGAAAAGGTAATTGATGAAATGTCGCTTTTAAAAAGCTTAGAAAAGAAAAAGCTTAATAGTAAGGCGCTCGCCTAGATTTTTATGTATTTGTGTGTCTAAGCGCATTAAATTTTATCAGTTTCACCAACTTTAATACTTCATTTTGTAGAACTATAGAGAACTTTAGAAGAGAACTATAGATAATAGAACTAGATTAGTAGAAAAAGCGCTACAATTACCAGCAAACAAAATACAAACGATGTTCATCATCTCAACCCCTTTTTATGTCCCACTGCTGGGCACGGGTCTCCTCTCAGACTGAGAGGGGTTTGGCCATAGCCTACCACGCTGGCCAAGTGCGGGTTGGCGATCTTCACACGTTCAAGAACGTTTTTGTGAACTCTCAGGCATGCAGGTTTCCTCACGATGTTTTCCTTCACAGCTAAGCAAGTGACATTTAGTTTCCTAAAAACGCACATAACTCGGAAAAGTCAGAGGTGCGTGCCCAGGATTCGAACTTCCTTAAGATAGGCAGAGGTCAAAATTTCAATTCTATAGCTATTACGGTTCAAGAGATACAGCCTGGTGACAGACGGACGGACGGACGGACGGACAGCGAAGTCTCAATAATAGGGTTACTTTTTTACCCTCCGGGTATGGAACCCTAAAAACGTGTATGCACAATCCATGGATTTCATGGCCTTTAAACTAAGCTATTAAACTAACAGGTATTATAATATTATGTACTTAGTTAAAATAATTCCCGTCGGAAGTCGCGTCGCTTGTAAATAGACACTTGATAGGTAAAAATTTAAAATAAAATTAAACTATGAATTTAATAGTATTTGAATTAATATGTGAGAAGTATTAAGTTCACAAACTTTAATTCTACTGTATGAAAGCTCTAGTATAGGTTTAGCTATTATTTCAATACAAAATATAATAATATCACATAGGTAATTTCTTAAAAATATGCTATGAATAACCTACTTAGTTCTACAAAAAATTAATACAAAGGTATTTAGACCGTGTAAAATTCACTATAACTCCTTGACTTTTTCATAGAAAATACATAGTTATTTTTTCTAAGAAGCGTTAGGTAGAGATAAAAATAAAAGGGACTATGCAACTATCTAATAGGTAATAGACAGCTTGCATTGCATCATCTTTTTTGTTTCGTTTTACCTTTGCATTATCGTCTACAAGCATTGAAAAAAACATGTTTTTTAAATACTATAATATTATTAAATTATTTAGTTCCTTACCTTTTAAAAATTACCGCGAAAGATTTATAATATCACGCGCGAAATTATCTTTATAAACCTAATTCTTACACTGTGTATAATTAAAAAAAAATATAACAAAAAAATTACTGTCCGTGTCTATTGCTCACTTAAAAAAAAACGAGATTTAAAATCCAGTTTTTTTTTCTACGGAACTAAAGGAGTTTCTGCCTTCTGTGGTTAGTTTCGAATTTAAAAATCGAACGCACTATAATTTAGTCGCAACACAGGAGCAATGGATAGGAGTCGGACGGGACTAATGTGCCGGCAAAGTTTTGCCGCATTTATATAGCCGTGGAACGAATTCTGAATTGAAAAACGCACGCCTATTAATTCACTGGGATCACGGGATATCTTTATCGACGCGGGACGAGATATACCTAATTTTATGTCGATTTTCTTTTCGATATTAATAATAATATTGATGACTAGCTGTTGCCCGCGGCTCCGCCCGCGTGAATTGCGATTTTTATTACATAATATACCTTCCTACTGGAATTCCTTGATTTTTCGCGGGATTCTGGTGTGATTTTGTACAGAAACCTGTTCTTACTTTGCACGGGTTATCTTGTGGTGATTTTGAAAACTCCTTTTTCTTAATAATAATATAAAGTTTCATTAATACGTAGGTAGTTGAAAGATCAAAAGGACGATTTTAACTGTCGATATTTCGACCCAGTGGCACAGGTCGTGGTCACTACGTGACCACGACTTGTACCAATGTATCGAAATATCGACAGTTAAAATCGTCCTTTTCATTGTGATTTTTATTCTGAAACCACGAAATATGTCAAAAATTATTAAACCATGTGAAAAGTTGTACTGGTGGTAGAACTCTTCTTTCGTTCGGCCGGGTAGGTACCACTGGGATAAATTACTCTACTAACAATATTCCCCAGCCCAACATAATATAAGAGTCTTTTAAAAATCTTTGCTTCATCTCAATACAATCCAAAACATCAGAATGGACAATGGCTATATATTTCCTTACGTATAAAAAGACCTTAGATGACAGTCAGTCGGTTAGGATCGATAAGACCTAAGAGTTAAAAATATTTGTGAACCATTATCTTACCCTTTCCATATTGCGGATGATAAAGTTTAAATCTGTTCATATCTTAACAGTGCCATCTTAATATAAAGTCAGGAAACAGTAAATAACATGACAGTTAATTTTTATTTTAAAAAATTCGGTAGTACCTATCTCAGAGTTTTACATTCAAGTTCCACATAAATTGTAGAGATGGCGCGATACCGTAAAACGTAGCGATAACGCCAGTTACATGATTTTTGTTCACCCTAAAAGTGAAAAATTTTAAACCATACAAAATCTCCTGCTAAGCCTATTTATTAACGGCTGTAAGGGTACTCCAGTCTTACTTGAGCCCTACGTCCTAGCCCTAGGTTCTTTGTGCATTCCGAGTTTCAAGTCACCTACCTACTTGAACTTAAAGGTTCTGATGTCTGAACTACAAAAGTGATGATGATAAGATTTGGTTGGAATAATCTTTAAAGAACCTCCTTTCTAACAAAAAAAGAATGAATGGAATCGGACAACGCGTTAATGAATTATAACTAAAATACTTTTGGACTTTGATGCCGTCTTCCAGGGAAACCATGATGAATTTCGGAACAAAAAGTATCCTATGTCCTACCTCGGAGTATGAACTATAATCATGTCAAGTTTCATTTAAATCCATCCAGCGGATTAGCCGTGATGCCCGGTCGTGAAACAGACAGACAGACAGACAGACAGACAGACAGACAGACAAAAATTAAACAAATTACAGTTTTGGCTTCAGTATCGACTAAATAGTGTCCTCCAACAAAAATTTTCAAAATATCTTCAATGTACAGAATTCGACCCTTTACAGTTTTATTATAAGTATAGACTAGCTGTTGCCCGCGGCTCCGCCCGCGTGAATTACGATTTTTTTACATAATATACCTTCCTACTGGAATTCCTTGATTTTTCGCGGGATTCTGGTGTGATGTTGTACAGAAACCTGTTCTTACTTTGCACGGGTTATCTTGTGGTGATTTTGAAAACTCCTTTTTCTTAATAATAATATAAAGTTTCATTAATACGTAGTTGAAAGATCAAAAGGACGATTTTAACTGTCGATATTTCGACCCAGTGGCACAGGTCGTGGTCACTACGTGACCACGACTTGTACCAATGTATCGAAATATCGACAGTTAAAAACGTCCTTTTCATTGTGATTTTTATTCTGAATTTACGAAATATGTCAAAAATTATTAAACCATGTGAAAAGTTGTACTGGTGGTAGAACTCTTCTTTCAGAGTTCGGCCGGGTAGGTACCACTGGGATAAATTACTCTACTAACAATATTCCCCAGCCCAACATAATATAAGAGTCTTTTAAAAATCTTTGCTTCATCTCAATACAATCCAAAACATCAGAATGGACAATGGCTATATATTTCTTTACGTATAAAAAGACCTTAGATGACAGTCAGTCGGTTAGGATCGATAAGACCTAAGAGTTAAAAATATTTGTGAACCATTATCTTACCCTTTCCATATTGCGGATGATAAAGTTTAAATCTGTTCATGTGTTAACAGTGCCATCTTAATATAAAGTCAGGAAACAGTAAATAGCATGACAGTTAATTTTTATTTAAAAAAAATCGGTAGTATCTATCTCAGAGTTTTACATTCAAGTTCCACATAAATAGTAGAGATGGCGCTATACGGTATAACGTAGCGATGACGCCAGTTACATGATTTTTGTTCACCCTAAAAGTGAAAAATTTTAAACCATACAAAATCTCCTGCTTAGCCTATTTATTTACGGCTGTAAGGGTACTCCAGTCTTACTTGAGCCCTACGTCCTAGCCCTAGGTTCTTTGTGCATTCCGAGTTTCAAGTCACCTACCTACTTGAACTTAAAGGTTCTGATGTCTGTAATTTCTCAACCACAAAAGTGATGATGATAAGATTTGTATGGAATAATTTTTAAAGAACCTCCTTTCTAACAAAAAAAGAATGAATGGAATCGGACAACGCGTTAATGAATTATAACTAAAAAACGTTTGGACTTTGATGCCGTCTTCCAGGGAAACCATGATGAATTTCGGGACAAAAAGTATCCTATGTCCTACCTCGGGGTATGAACTATAATCATGTCAAGTTTCATTTAAATCCATCCAGCGGATTAGCCGTGATGCCCGGTCGTGAAACAGACAGACAGACAGACAGACAGACAGACAGACAGACAGACAGACAAAAATTAAACAAATTACAGTTTTGGCTTCAGTATCGACTAAATAGTGTCCTCCAACAAAAATTTTCAAAATATCTTCAATGTACAGAATTCGAACCTTTACAGTTTTATTATAAGTATAGATTATGATGACTATGATTTTTTTGTATTATATATATGTTATGTATTTGTATATAAATATTCTTATGCTGATATTATAATGCAAGAAATATAATTAAAAGTAGTTAAGATTTTTCCATGAAAACATTTTCATAAATATAACTAGTTTTTGCCATTAGGGTTACAAAAAATAGCTTACGGCTTCTCAAACCTACTGAACATTTCTAAAGTCCTTTCTCCGTTTCGGAGAAGTTTGGTAAAAAATATTAGCACCAGAATTTTATATATTTGGAAAAAAGATTAAAGATTATAATTATTAAGAAGATAGAAATTTACATACTTGTTTTTTAAGTTGCTTAACGCTTTTGATAGATGGCGTTACCAGTTATTTCTATGACACATAGATGATAGAGTTAGAATTTTCTTGGTTTTTTAAGGTATACCTACTATGATGAGGAAATGAGTGACTGTGGACTTTTTAGGGTTCCGTATTCAAAAGGCAAAACGGGACCCTGTTACTAAGACTTCGCCGTCCATCCGTCCGTCTGTCACCAGGCTGTTTCTATTGAACAGTGATGACAGTTAGACACTTGAAATGTTCATAGATGATGAATTTTGAAAAATATAATTAAATAAATATTAACGGGGGCTCCCATAGAACTAATGTGATTTTTAGGGTTCCTTACCCAAAGGGTAGGAAAAGGAACCCTTTCCGTCTGTCTGTCACCAGGCTGTATCTCTTGAACCGTGATAGAAAGAATACAAAAAAAACGTGATTTTTTTGCCGTTTTTGTTGATAATGGGTACGGAACTCTTCGTGTGCGAGTCCGACTCGTTTCTCTCAGATATCTGAAATGTAGATAATATCTGAAATCGGTTTCTCTCAGATATCTGAAATGTGGATTTCTGAAATCTGTTTCTCTCAGATATCTGAAATCTGTTTCTCTCAGATATCTGAAATGTGGATATCTGAAATCTGTTTTTCTCAGATATCTGAAATCTATCTCAGATATCTGGGACTTTCTGAAAATACTTTCTATTTCTCAGTATTCTGCGTTTAAGAATGAAGCAACTTTCTTTTGTACTTATCTGTACTTACTTATTGTTTTATTAATAGATTCAAGATTAAAGTAAAAGAGTTCAGAAAGATCGAAAAATATTATCGTATTTATTTGATTATAGCATGTTGTTATCACATGCTAATTAAATAAATAGCATTAAAAATACGCATCACTTATTTTTTGTAAATAGATAGGTAAGTACATAGGTATTTTTGTTTAGTCTAAATATATATCATTGCTTTTATCTTATTATGAATGTGGAGCAAACATAAAAACATTATTATCATTAAGTAACAGGAAGATATTTTTTTGCGTAGGTTACATACATAAACAACCTTGAAGAGTGCTTTAGTAATGACTAATGAGTGCTACTGTGCTTTCTACTATAGTTATCATCACTGTTATATCGATCAAGTAAATCCTCTCCTATCCCATCCTATCCTACAAATATATAAACGCGAAAGTTTGTAAGTATGGATGGTTGGATCCTAGTTACTCTTTCACGCCGTAACTTCTGAACCGATTCGGCTGAAATTTGGAACATTGATAGCTTATAACCCGGATTAACACATAGGCTATCCATCCATCCATCGTTCCCACGGGATTTACGAAAAATCGATGTTTACGCGGACGGAGCCGTGGACTACAGCTAGTGCCTAAATAAATAAATTAGGACAATTACACACATTGCAATCTAGCCTTATAAAAGTGATAGCTTATGTACCTACTAGATTATATTATATGTAACTGAAAAATATAAATTACAAGAAAATTGCAGATTTTGAACTTTAGAGATTTTGCACTTTAGAGAAAATTGCAGATTTTGAACTTTAGAGATTTTGCACTTTAGAGTAAATTGCAGATTTTGAACGTAGAGAAATTGTTGCCTGGTAACAGACGAACGGAAAGCGAAGTCTCAATAATAGAGTCCCGTTTTAATAATTATTTACACAGGTTTAATTAAGGTCACTGTCAAGAAACATCTCATAAATAAGGGTTACTTGAAGAATTTTTCAATGACAAAGATTCTTGGAATGATAGGGATATACTTCAATCTCCTCACGAGATAATATCTTAAAAATTATGTAGGTAATAATTTTTCATATTATAATATATAATTATCATGGCATTTTTTGAAAAAAGCAAGTGCCGAGTTTCTTGCCAGTTCTTCTTGGTGCAAACCTGCTCTCCGAACCTGGCGGTAGAATTTTGAATTTTCATAAGGCCTATGTGATAAATAAAGATTTTCATTTTCATTTTAATTCTCAGCGGCAGGATGCGTTTGGAACCCTCGTAAACTTAGTTTTAAGTCGACTTGTAGTTATCATCATTATTATGCAAGAAATGTCATACCGACGTCCGCAAGAGCCTGTATGTTAGGCCTATGTGAAATAAAGATATTTTGATTTGATTTGATTTGATCGTTTGGGTACGGAACTCTAAAAACGTTCGAGAAAGTTCGATAAGTTCTTCCCTTAGCAACATCGTCAGTTAGCAACAAACTGTATTCGGAAGTGCAAAATGACAAGCGCGCTGCAGCTCATCAAGGAATGATAAACGATCAATTATATTGATCAACGCTTCGTGATTCACCAATCGCGACTCGTTAACAGACGCGCTTGTGGTCCAAGAGACCGGTGGCCACGAGATTGGCGACTATAGACATATACTCAGGATCGGGCGGACAAAAAATGACACCAGTTTACTTAAAAAAAAAACTTTTTTGTCGGTACCAAAAAAACTTTTTGTCGGTGCCAAAAACTTTTTGTCGGTGTCAAAAAAACTTTTTGACGTCAGTAGTAAGCCGACGCCGGTATCGTTTTATGGACCGCGATCCAGGACATAGAGCTATTATGTATGTTATTAGTTATTAGTCCGCAAGCGCGTTTCTACGGGGACGGTTTTTTTCGATTTTTTGGCGGAATTTTGTCAGATGGCTCTACTTTTTTCTTGTATGAAGAAGGTTTACGGTAAAAAGTGAACGAGACGTTCAAAAGCTTTGCATTGCAATGTCCGCCGTCCGTCCGTTTGTCACCAGGCTGTATCACTTGAACCGTGATATTTAGACACTTGAAATTTTCACTGATGTACCTATTTCTGTTGTCGCTATAATAAAAAAATCAAAAAAATTGAATAAGAATTTAAGGGGACTCCCTTAGAACAAACAAGTTTTTTTTGCTTGTTTTTTTTTCGTTTTACTTTACAGCAATCCACTATTTCCGATCCTATGTGAGCAATATGAATTTCATACCTAATGTAAAGTAATTATATTATGTAGTATGAGTACCTATGTTTGGTAAGTAGCAACAATAATGTTTTAATATGCAAATATAATATGATAATGATTACCCCAAAATCTGAAGATAATTATGAAATAATAATATTATACCCTAGAAACATACTGATGTTCGCATAAATCGTTATTTCGGTTAATTTTCGTATAATTTAATATCTGTGCTGACATTATATTCAAATCAGCCCGTATCTTTTGGTAAATATGTGTGATCAAGAGCTAGTAAGTAACTGCCGAGATTTTTACTTGTTCATCTCGGTGCAAACCTGCTTTCGGACTTGGCTATAGAGTTTTTACTTATCATCAAAAACCAATGAAGAAATACGCTACGCTAAGAGGACAGGAACTATGTGACGTATGTTGAAACCAAAAATTTCACAAATATGGCGTCGCGCGTCATTTATTTCGGTACCGCTGACAGCACATACCGCTGTTGGTCGCATGCACCATTTTACAGATTTGACAAATTAAAAATCCGGCTTCAGGGCGGAGCCTAAAAATACATGCGTGACGTCACTAAGGGCTCATCCTTTATATTACATCCATGTCAAAGACAGATACCTATGTGAAAAATAAAGAGAGAATCTTAGATTATGTACTAGTAGGTATCTATATAATCAAAGGAGAGAATAAAAATTATCATTTTCCGTTTCTGATGAATGTGAGGTATAAAAAGTATTAGGTATTATCATTTAATCACGGTTGGAAACATAGACAACTAATACTAGATCAGAAAAAAATTGAGAAACTTTTTTTCTACTTTTATTTTTAATGAAATAATAATTTCTAAGAACCAAAGATAACATAAAATTTTATAAATATCTTAACAATAAATACATAAACAATGAGGAAAAATCATGGATTTAATTAGATTTCTTTTATAATTAATAAAACTAAAAAGGAGTTATTATTTTAATTCTAAGAAAAAGTAAAAATAAAGAAACTAATTTACCTATACGAACTCTAAGGTCGAACTTCATTACTGACAGTACAGTCCGACAAGGCTCTCTTGGCACTTCAAGGAGGGCGCTGTTGCAAAACAAAGGCAGCCATAAAATAAAATCTCCTCAATTTTACTTCAATTTTAGTTTAAAATAGTTAATAGTAAGCAAAAACAACATAACATACGATAGTGATATACTGACAGAGCGAACTATCAAACAGTAGCACAAGATAGCGACTTTAGTTCAGACTTTGGTCACGCGCCAAAATAGCCTTGTCGCACTGTATGTGTTATTAAAAAAAAAGAAGTCTTCAGCTTTGACATTTGACATTGACATGACACGTGATAGGTACGAGTTTGACTTTGGATTTTCATATCTACTACTTTGTCTCCCTTGGGAAAAATTAAAATACCTAGGGAATATAATAGCATTTCCCGCCCGCATTTCGGGCATTAAAAGTCGCTTTTCCGAGCGGGTGAGATGAAAATTTAATTTTGCTCTCGCTCTCTTCTGAAGCCAATTTTTGTTTATCAAATAACTATACGTACGTATGATGAAAAATATTTATGATAGACATGTTTGGAGAAGCTTAAGTAGGTACTAGATGTAGGAATTATCATAAACATATTGTAATAAATACGGGTCAAATCAAAGATGAGCAGATGAATTCGTTTGAAAATCCCAATATTTGTAAAGGCAAAGATTTAAATCGCTAGATGAGCCCTAAACCTCCAAAAACGTCCACGTTTTTGTCTTGTGTAACACGTTGTCACTCTCTTTGACACAAGTGAAACTATAGCATGTTGAGTGCACTCACTCGACATGTTTGTGGACGTTTTTGATGTGCGCAATGTAGGCTTAGGGCCAATCTAACGATTTAAATCTTTGTGTAAAGGTAAATAAACTCGACGATTTTCGCAACCACTCGTACCTACTGGTATAAAGCCCGAGTGAGTTATTCAAAGTCTTTTGTCTTTGGTTTGTTTGACATTGCTGCTGTAAAAAATGTAGGGTTGTTACAAAATCAGTAACAAACCCATTTCATTTTGTAACAGACCTATCAAGAGAAGACAATGAATGCAAATATTTAAACAGTAAATATTTACCAGAATATTAATGAGAAGATTTAAAAAAAAAATTTTGTAAGGCAGTTGAAAAACAAAAAAAAAACTTTAAAAATAAAATTAAAAATTTAAATTTCATATATTTTAGGGCTTTCATCTAAAATCGCTGTGAAGCAAAAAGTTCTTCCAAAATCTCGATAATCCTAATTTTCATCATAAACTACAATGGTTGTATTTGAAATTTTTGTTTTAATGTGTCGTTAATAATAATATCCAAAATCGCTTATAACGTATTTTTGATAACTGCCTTAGTTTTTTAGTAGGTAATTAGGTATAACGTCGTTTTTCTGTAATATTCTTCGGCTACGCTATAATATGTCGCATCCACCAACGTATTTCGTAAGATTGAGAAGGATTTAAATAAATTCAGTGTGAGTTAAGGAGCATGCCAATTGCCACGAGTATGCCCGCGAAATTCAAATTTTTTTTTGTGGATTTTCGCGATTTTTAAGCTAATAAGATATAATAGGCTTATGCCAGACAAATTGCGGGAATCCCAGTATCGTCTTCACGTGTTTATATAAAAATCTCTGCTTAAAAATGTCGAGTTAAAGAAATTAGTCCGAGATTTGCGAGTTACTTCACTTAAAACTCGATACTCGGACTAATTTCCTAGGGTAGACATTTTTATGGATTTTTTTTTATATAAACATGTAAAGATGCCATTCCGGCAAATTGACTTACATAAATCTATTATGTTTAATTAGCGTACAAATTGCAAAAAACCACGAAAATTTTGAATTTCGCGGACATTTACTCGTTGATTTCCCCTTAAGTAAGGGATATCTTCAAATTCTTACAAAAAAAACTCAAGCAAAGAAAAGACGCATGAGCTAGTGACAAAAAAGGTCACGATTCAAATTTCAAGCAATATTCCGAATTCGAATAAATCGATTTTTCGAGTGTGAAAATCTGGACGCATTTAAATTCGATGTTCTGAAATTCAATGACATTCGCCGATCGATTCAGGCCACGCTTTGCATTTTTTTTTCAATCCTCGTGTATTCTAGAGCCTTGAAAACTCTTGGTACCAACTGTTTTAAAAGTCTGAACTTTATCTTACAAGGAAAAAATCGTATGAGGAAAAAGGCTGAAACTTTGAATTCCTTAGCTAAAAAACGACTTAGCAATTCGTACCCGCACATTATGGGTAATCAGAAAAAATAATATGAAAGATTACTTACTTCCTTTATAGTTACTGTTGATGTTATGATGTCGGAAATTCTGTGAAAATACTGTAATATAACTCACAGCCTTGTGACTAATGCAAAAAAAATGGCCAAGTGCGAGTTGGGCTCGCGCACTGTGGGTTCCATACTTCGTGGTATTATCAAGCCCCATTCTCAATAGTATTACAATAAATAAAACACCCCTGCCTACCAAATAAATAAAATCACGTTTGTTGTATGGAAGATCCCTTTTTTATTTTACTATTTATTGCTACAGTAAATATATTCCGCGAAAATTTTAAACGTCTACCAGCTGTTACCGTTATCAATATATTTGTAAAAAAAGAAAAAAAAACCGGCCAAGTGCGAGTCGGACTCGCGCACCGAGGGTTCCATACCATAAAAGAAGTAAAACATTGAAAGAATCACTTTTGTTCATGAATTTACGAATATAATTTACATTTATTTTTTTAGGCACTTTTGTTGGCAAACCGCAAACGTAACTATGTTTTTGGCGGATTATTGTTATTATCAAAAAAAGTATATTAGTCAGCGAGTTGATTTTATTTTTCCTGTAAAATATACGTTAATTTTTATTGATAATAATTATTGCAGATTTTTTGATTGGTAAACTTCGGAGATAAGGGGGGGGGGAACGGTATTTTTTTCGACAGTTTGCCCAATAAATCAAAAACTATCAGGCATAAAAATAAATAAAAATTAGTTTTAGAATACACAAGTAACGCCCTTTCATATGATACCCCACTCAATATTGTTATCTCATTTAGAAATTTTGTCGACCCGGTTTTCCCCCCTTTTGAAATAAAAATAAAAACAATATTCAAATTTTTACGATTGTTATGACGTCGGGTCACTATTACCTATAACTATTGTAAATTTCAAGTCGATACCTTGAATAGTTACTGAAATAATCGAGTGTGACAGACGGACGGACGGACGGAGAAAGTCTCACCATAAGGGTTCCATTTTTACCAAATTGGTATGGAACCCTAAAAATCAGGTTTGTTTTATGGGAGCCTCTTTAAATATTTATTTTATTCTAGTTTTGATGGTTCCGTACCCAAATGGGTATAAAAGGAACCCTATTACGGAGATTTCGCTGTCCGTCTGTCAGTCCGTCTGTCACCAGGCTGTATCTCTTGAAGCGTGTTATGAACTTGACTTGAAATTTTCACAGATGATGTATTTCTGTTGTCGCTATAACAGAAAATACTAATAACTAGAATAAAATAAATATTTAAGGGGGCTCCCATACAACAAACGTGATTTTTTTACTTGTTTTTGCTATATATAGATAACGATAGCAGGTAGACGCTTCAAATTTTCACAGAATGTTAAATTGTATACTTATAGAAATAAATAGTTAGATTTAAATAAATTAATGGATTAAGGGGGGCTCCCATACAATAAACGTGATTTTTATGCACGTTTTTGATAGGCAGGGGTGCAGTTTAGTTTACTTTAATACTATAGAGAATAGGAATATACTCTTGATGGTACGGAACCCGCAGTGTGCGAGTCCGACTCGCACTTGACCAATTTTTAGTATTTGTTGTTAAAGAGGCAACAAAAATACATCATCTGTGAAAATTTCAAGTCTCTAGCTATCACAGTAATAGGGTTATTTTTTACCCTTTGTGTAAGGAATCCCAAAAAAATAACTTTTTAATGCATTTGTCCAAAAATATGACATTGTGCTTAGCGTGCGAAAAGTAATGCTTTTTCACTAGTTTTTTTGTTTTTCCCACTTGGTTAGAACATCAAAATGCATGAAGGAGGTTTTTATTCAAAAACTTTCATGTGCGAAATAGCTATTTCTAAAAAATAATTTTCAATGATTTACTTTGGTACGTCCAATTCCGTCTACTCACTAACTTGTCCTAATTTCTATCCTATTCTATCCTATCCTATCCAACTAATACATAAACGCGAAAGTTTATAAGTATGGATCTCTGTTACTCTTTCATTCCGCAACTTCTAAACCGATTTGGCTGAAATTTGGAAAACAGATAGCTTATAACCCGGATTAACACATAGATTCCCACGGGACTCGGGACTTCAACTGTGGAAAAGAAAGAAAAAGAAGTAGAAGCAGGATATTTATTACGCATTACAAAGTCAAAGCCATGTTGGTTCACAAACTCTACAAATTTACATAGGATTTCCGCCGCCTGAGTTTTTCGCGTGATCTCATTATAAAAATAAATATATATGTACGAGTAAGTGCGTAGTTTATTTCCTTTTTTAAATTTTTAGTTATTTAAACGTGATCTCCGAGGCACGGGTGTGGAACACCGCCAAGTTTTAAGGTTCCGTACCCAAGGGGTAAAAATGGAACCCTATTAGCGATACTTCGCTGTCCGTCTGTCACCAGGCTGTATCTCTTGAACCGTGATAGTTAGATACTTGAAATTTTCACAGATGATGTGTTTCTGTTGCCGCTATAACAACAAATACTAAAAACTAGAATAAAATAAATATTTAAGGGGGCTTCGTGTTAAAATCGAGTTAAACTTTGTAATAGGGATACCGATATGAACCCGAGGATGAGCCCATCGGAACATTTCACGCTTTACGAAACCACGGTAAAAGTGAAACTTTTGTGGCCTTGGCTGCTCTGACGAGCGCCTTTCACTTTGCACCTGCTCCGAGGCTGACCGTCACGCGACATGCAACACACAAGTACATAGTTTACTGGTGTCAAAACATTTTTGACACCAGTAAACTATGTACATTTTTCGGGCAGCCGGGTCCTGTGTATACATCTATTACGGACATGCATTAATGAATGCATGGCAAAATTACGTAATCCATAAAAGTATACGCCTATCATACTACTGATCAGAAATTCCGATTTTCCTGCGACAAAATACAAAAGATTACGTAATGTATGAAAATCAGGAATTACGTGATGGAAAAGGAGCGGGTAATCGATATATCAACGCGTATGTATGAAGTGATTTTCCTGTGGCGCTTAAAATGTTTAAAACATGTCAGTAGCTAGATGTAAAAAATCCCACCAATCAAATTTTTTAGATCTCCGACAATTTTTCATGAAAATATTGACAAGACAAGGACACGTCGACACGAGGAGACAAAAAACGTCGATTATTGTTTAACGTAGGCTTGCGCTTGACCACAATCATGTCTGATAGAAAGCAATAAGGAGGTGGAGCGCGCTTGCCTTGAAAATGCCTATTCACTCTCTACTTGGCTGGGAACACGGAAGCTGGAAGGGCGTTCCACACTTTAGCGGTTCGTATCAGAAACGTGGAAGACAAAAGTTTCGTGCGAGTTTGTTGGATGTCAACCACATAAGGATGCAACCACTCTCGGCGCTTTTCGGCTCTATGCTCGAAAGCACCTAGTTAGTACCCAGATTGTACTTGGTTGGGAACAAGGAAGCTGAAAGGGTGTTCCACACCTTAGCGGTTCGTATCAGAAACGTGGAAGACAAACGTTTCGTGCGAGTTTGTTGGATGTCAACCACAAGGATGCAACCGCTCTCGGCGTCTTGCGGTCCTATGTCAGAAAGTACCTAGTACCCAGATTGTACTTGGTTGGGAACAAGGAAGCTGGAAGGGTGTTCCACACCTTAGCGGTTCGTATCAGAAACGTGGAAGACAAACGTTTCGTGCGAGTTTGTTGGATGTCAACCACAAGGATGCAACCGCTCTCGGCGTCTTGCGGTCCTATCTCAGAAAGTACCTAGTACCCAGATTGTACTTGGTTGGGAACAAGGAAGCTGGAAGGGTGTTCCACACCTTAGCAGTTCGTATCAGAAACGTGGAAGACAAACGTTTCATGCGAGTTTGTTGGATGTCAACCACATACTCGTAGATATAAGGATGCCTCTTTATGCCGCCTTACTGTTATATTGCTGAAAGTATTAAAGTAAAGGAATGCTTGAATTTTCACAATTTAAATATGTACAAGCTTAGCAACAATGTACATTATCCTCAATAGATCAAGCTGCACCTAATTTCGTTTAAGAAATCTTTCATCGGCGAATGCTTATTTTCCGCTTTCGATGTAAACATAAGTGTTCAATATAAACATTTGAATAGTGTGTAATGTAAACAAGTATTAGTTTGGTGTAAATATTTAAGTTTTTGGAATAAAATAGACTTGCCGTGTTGAAAGATCTGCGATGCGTCTTCTTGTTTATGTATACAGCCATTGATTTCGTTATTAATTGGATGTGTGGCTATTAAACGCGCGATTGCGGTAGTTTGTCCTATACCTTTAAACGATCAATTCTTTTTTATCGGATATATGAATCTCGGAAACCGCTTTCGGAAAAACGGAAAAAAATCTCGATAAAGCTAGGATAAATCGATCTAGCTAGGATTCATTTTTAGAAAATGTCGAATTTACAAAAAAAATATGACTCCTGCTACCATCTATTGGCAAATAGAGAAAATACCGAGCAAAGCTCGGTCACTCAGATATTAGTACATTATTGCAGTCGCCAGCAAAAGAGGCATTGAACGTATAAATGTGGACCGAGGCGGAGCCGAGGCACACATACGTGAGTACATCAATGCTTAGCTGTGGCCAAAGATTGTATAATACTTTTGTCAAACAATGCGCGGAAATTTAAACTACCTCTTGTTGCCTCTAAGTAATACATACCTAGGTAGAGTTTTTTTAATCAGTCACGAACAACAATAATTTTTGTCTAAGTCAAAGTGTTCATTTGTTTTTTTTTCAGTGCCAAGCCAGTTCGAAATTTAATTAATAAAACCTTTTTTAAGTTACCTCGTTAGTTCTATCAGAAGGGCGTGCCGTATAAGTCTTAGTTGTAAGTTATCAGAACACAAAGAAAACTTAATATGTTCTTATTCAATAGATCTCTTTAACGGACGGACGGTCTTGGTAATAGGGGTCCCGTTTTTACCCTTTGGGTACGGAACCCTAAAAATATATATTCTTTATTTTGCCAAAATTAACTAACATCGAAATTGTGCGCGTTGTGCACATGTCGTTTTACATACCTATACCAGTAAAGTTTTGAGAAAATTACACATATGCAAACATAAAAATAGCACCTCCTTTTTTTACAGAATGCTTTTCGCTAGTTTTGTAGCCCCACCTATCTCGGGGGAAAGTTAGGAAATATTCTAAACAAAGAGGTTTTCGGTCGCGTTGCTGTTTAGTTTTAACTTTTTAAACTATAAAGATTCGCGATTGATTGAGAAGTGTAGGCGGAGCATCTTCATGACGTCAGTTTCAGGTAAATGACTTGGAAACAACTGGCCAAGTGCGAGCCTGACTCGAGCGTTTGGAGTTTCATCACCAAAACCACAGCTGTGCTATTCTACAAAATGAAATAGCTGCCAGACAGCTGCCAACCCGAATATGGCATGCAAAATTATACTCTATTACAACTGACAAATTCATAGATGCAGAGATGTACGCTCGTCGCTGTTTTGCAGAATAGGACGGCAGAAGCTTTTTAGGGTTCCATACCCAAAGGGTAAAAACTAAATAAAAGTAATTAAGAGGGGCTCCCATTTAACAAACGTGATTTTTTTGCTCGTTCTCTAATTTTGTATTTTGGTCGGAATTGGTCTTTATAGTACCAACGAATATATAATATTACTAAAGCTATTGCATAGCTTCTATCGCGGGCTTTGACGGTGCAGACCGAATCCAGAAATTCCGTAACGAAAATAACCTGACATTCCTAAAGTAGAGCTTTTGGTACTAGGCTACCATAAAATCAGGGAGCGCAACTCCACAACTTTTTAGATTTAGTTTGCCATCTATCGAAAAATAGCAGAACTTTTTAATGACGTTTTGAAATATCACGCACAGTACGGAACCCTCAGTGCGCTAGCACAACTCATACTTGACCAATTTTCCTTCTACTGACCTCATTCATAGCCACTTCAACCTCTTTCGAAATTATTACCTATCGGTATCCAGAACAGGCATAGAGTAGCGACGTATATACTGAGCATTAGTGGGAATCGGGTGCGGGTCACCCGACACCTTCCTGATGGCTATTCCTGGCCCCCTGCCGCCAGGTACGCGCTATTACGCGCTAAATTGGAAAGCTATGCGCTTATTATGAAAACAACATCCGCATTTATAGCGTTTGTGTACTCGTTGAATTGATGGACCACATTGCAAAGTTGTTACGCGTCAAACAAAGACACCCTGGTTCTTCCATAAACTAAGAAAACCTTGTTTAAGCAACTTCTTCTGTCAAAAACTTTTTCTACGGAAATCAGGACGCAACTGAACGAACTGACCTGGAAACAGTTGAGGAATTTATCCACCTAAGCTGGTCTTCCATAAACTTGTCTACGACTCTAAAAAACACTTGTTCAAGCAACTTCTCCTGTCAAAAACTTTTTTTACGGAAATTAAGAAGCAACTGAGGTACTGGCCTGAAAACCGTTGAGCACATCATCCATCTTTATTTGGCTTCCATCAACTTGCCTATGACCCTAAGAAAACCTTGTTCAAGCAATTTCTCTGTCAAAAACTTAAAATTAAAAAAAAATGAAGATTTGAGGAGCAACTTATGGGAGAAATTTCTATCGCGAAATTTTGTTTTCTAGTTATCTAATGGTGTTTCTGTTTAAGTGTGATTTTGAAAATTTAATTGTCTCTGTAGTTTTTAAACTGCAGGCCACTAAAAATTACTTAAAAAGATCGTCTACGCCGTTAAGGCGCGGCTTTCCAGCATTTATTTGCGGATGATGCTCGACTACTTTGATTAGTTTGCCAGGAAATCGCATAAAATAAAATGGGAAATGCTTTCCAAAAAACCAACTTCAAATGCCACTACAAAGAGTGAAATAATTTTTATTTAAATTTTAGGTACCTACACCAATTCGAAGTCGGGCAATGTTTTATACAATCCCTAATAGTCCTTCTTACTTACTTGATGTGCGAAGAAATGACGAAGTCATAGACAATCGCCCGACTTCGAATTGGTGTAGGTACCTAAAATTTAAATAAAAATTATTTCACTCTTTGTAGTGGCATTTGAAGTTGGTTTTTTGGAAAGCATTTCCCATTTTTATTTTATACTTTTTAGTGGAAAACAATAAAATGCACAAGGCGTTGTAAAATACCCAAATTGCTTGAGGTGTGTTCATAAAATCTGAAGAGATACCTCAAATTCACCAAGATCCCATCATCAGACCCTGACTTGATGACTTTAGTCATCAAATCAGTATCTGCTAGCAAATGCACTAGTAACTATAAAAAATACCCAACTCGCTTCAAGTATACTAGCAAAATTTGAAGAGTTCCCTCGATTTCACCAAGATCCCATCATCAGACCCTGACTTGATGACTTTAGTCATCAAATCAGTATCTGGTAGCATATGCACCAGTAACTATAAAAAATACCCAACTCGCTTTAAGTATACTAGCAAAATTTGAAGAGTTCCCTCGATTTCACCAAGATCCCATGATCATATCCTGACCTGATGACCATAGGACAACTTGGAAAATATTACTCTTTCTAATAATACTCAAATAGTTTCATGTGTCCATACAAAATTTGAAGAGTTCCCTCGATTTCTCCAGGATCCCATCATCAGATCCTGACCTGATTAAAATGGGACCATCTGGAAACAAAACCCTCTTAAACAAAAAAAGAATTTTTCAAATCGGTCCACGCGTCTTCGAGTAATCGGTGAACATACATAGATAAAAAAAAAAAATAAAAAAAAAAAAAAAAAAAAAGATTCCGACGAATTGAGAACCTCCTCCTTTTTTTGAAGTCGGTTAAAAATAAAAAACATGCGATCACTGGCAACATCGAGGGAGAGACATCAGACACCCCGCGGTAGTTGCCCGAAATGAAATGAAATGAAATGAAATGTAATGAAATGAAATGAAATTCTTTATTTCACATAGGCTTAGATATAAGCTCTCATGAAATGTCGAGACTCTACCGTCAGGTTCGGAAAGCAGGTTTGCACCGAGAAGAACTGGGAAGAAACTCGGTACTTGCTCTTTTAAAAAAAATGTCTCAATATACAATTTTTAGTACCGAGATGCTGAAAGGGTCTAAGGGGAGCTCAAGAGAGGGATTTTGGTAGTTACTCGAGTGTCGTGGGGGATTTTAAATATTATATGCAAAAAAATGAGGTTATATGATGTACATGTTATTAGGTACAGTGGTGGGGAATGAAAAAAAATCATGACTTTGAAAATTTTTTCTCGAGCGTGTCAGATTTTTACACAGATGCTTCGTGAGGTCACCCCATAATCTGACAATTATGTGGAGATGATTCTTAGTCCTGCGGTTTCATAATTTTTTTAAACCCGGAAGATTAAGGAAATTATTTGTCATAATTGTCTGATTATATATGGGTCAGGACGACAAACATATCTAGAAGAAGCGTGTGCATAAAACTCTGATGCGCTCGATTATACTTTCATGCACAGTTTTTTTTTTTTGATTTTTCGAAAACCTGTATTAAATTCCCCCACCACTGAAATAGCAAACTTCATTTAACTTCTTTTTCATTTTAGCACCTAATATTTACAATGCAATAGGTCCTCATGACGCTCGGGTAACTACCGATTTAGCATCATGGGCTTCCTACCATGGAAAGGCCAAAAACACATCTCCAATTTGCGGAGCTGCAAATAGAACGACATAGCGTAACACCATCAAAAAAGTCAAGGTTATGAGGTGCCATGATCCTAAGATTTGAAAACAAATCAATAGCTCAAAAAAACTATATGCGCTGAATAATTTCTCATCCATATACATTCAGAAATTTGCTTTGTCAATTCATCAAGCATACATGAATCTATTGGTTCCGTACATAATATTGTGTACCATGAAATATATGCAATAAATATACATATACTTAATATAAAAAAAATGTTATTCGCCTAGTATAATATGCGAGTACGTAGCTGTCCACGTAAAACCGTCCGTGATAAATATGTAAGAGCTTTGCATACAAAAGCCACCCGTTCATCACGGGTTTTATCAAGGTTGTATGGAAGATTTATCATTTACATAACCTTGAATAACTATGGTATGCCTATAAGTTCGGCAAGTACAGTTGTTAAGGCGTATACGCACCAAACTAATATATAATATTATCATAATATTGAGGAGATTAAATGGGGTATCTATGCAGATATGAAGGAGTTTAATTTTCAATTGCGCAATTGATATTATTTTAATCTTTTAAGCTATTGCATAGCTTCTATCGCGGGCTTTGAGTGTGCAGACCGAATCCAGAAATTCCGTAACGAAAATAACCTAACACCCCTAAAGTAGAACATTTGGTACCAGGGTACCATGAATGCAGGAGAGCGCACCTTCACAAACTTTTTAGTTTTTAATCGCCATTGGCGATTCGCAGAACTAAAGAGACGAGCGTGATATTTCAAAAAGTCATTAAAAAGTTCTGCTAATTATCGATAAATGGCAAAATTAAAAACTAAAAATAGCTTAAAATGCTATGCAATAGCTTTACCGCGGCAGTCTCCGAGTGCCACGCGTCTTTTTATTAGGTTTGATATAATTAATATTAACTGCCATTACAGCACAACCATACCAATCATACATAGAGTGGGCCATGACTATGACAGAACTCTGACCCTCTTAGTTTTAATTATCCTATGAATTTGGTTATGAAGATAACCATTTCGATGCAGAAACGGAAGAGGGGTTACTAACGATTCAGCTGTCATAATCAAAATTGGAGATGATGGAGTAGATAAATAAATAAATATATCAGGAAATAATACTATACAGAAAGGTATAGTACTCTAGCCCCAAAGTAAGCATCAGTTATGTTAAAGGTACTGGATACTAGAGAACTGATAAATATATCAGACCTCCCAGTCCTATTCTTAATTTTAAAACAAAATCTACAATTACTTTCAAGTAGACATAGACCTTAAATGACACATTTATATTAAGTACAATTGAATATGTATCAAGGTATGATCCTATCAACATTTAAAATGGAATTACCAAGACACGATGAAAACATCGTCAAAATCAAATCTAGAATTACAGTCAAGGAGAGATGGAGCTTAAACAATAGATTTATATCAAGAACAGTATATTATATCAAACAAATATCAAAGAATGATCCTATCATTATCTTAAATAAATTACCAAGACACGATCAAACATTGTCAAAATCAAATCTACAATTACATTCAAGGAGAGATGAATCTTTAACGATACATTTATATCAAATGCAATTGAATATATACCGAGGAATGATCCTATCATCATCTAAAATGACCAAGGCACGACGAAAACATTGCCAAAAACAAATCTACAATTACATTCAAGAAGAGATGGACCTTAAACGATAGATTTATATTACGTACAATTGAATAGGTAACAAAGAATAATTCTGTCATCATTTTAAATGGACCTAGATATGAAAACAATGCGAAGATTTGACAAAAAAATCAGATCAAAACATTGCAAAAAATGCTATCTAAATTTTGAATAAAACATTGTAATTCATGCCAAAAAATGCTCAAAGAAAAGATGAAAATACATCAAAAGATGAAAACACCGAAAAAAAATGCCCTATATTTTCCATCAAAACATTGCAAAAAATGTCTGTTTTGATCAAAAAAGCTATTTGAATAATGTCTGGAGTCTGAACAATACGAAAGTACTTAGGTATAGTACTTGAAACAAGTAAACAGCTTCGAATCTGTTGGTCAAAAAATATCTTTGATACTTATATTTGAAATTTGACAAAAAATATTTTTCAGTTTTAGGGTTCCTTACTGTTTTGGTAAAAATGGAATCCTGGGTAATAGTGGCCTGGTAATAGTGGTAATAATTATCGGTAGCTTAGTATACTAACTGCATTTATAGATATTCGAAACAGAAATAGCAATGGCAGCTCCGACATATTTTTTTGGATTTGTAATTTACTGCTAGGTTCTTAGTTCTTAATTTGCTTAGTCGTGGAGTTAAAAAAAAATAATGATTTTTCAATTTCAAGTCCATACAAGTCGTGGGTGTCGTGGGTGTATAATTTCTTTTTAATTTTCCACTTGTCTTCATATTGGTTTCTGATATAATTAATTAATTGCCTAATATGTAATTTTGCGGGCTACTTGGCCCGAACAGGCTTTTATTGAGCAACCAGCTAGGCGCCACCCGTCAGCACATATCACCCGTTAAACATAAATTCTTCTCAGAACTAACACCGGTAGGGTATCTTGGAAGGATTCCCCGAGCCTTTATGAACTGTCTGTTGACGAAACATTTTCATATCGGTCCTTTTGTTTGTTTTAACCCATACGCTTATAAATCTATGGACGACGGGTGTAATACAAAATTTACGAAAAAAGTGTCCCGAGAAAACGAGGGTACATGAGTATTTTTATAAACAAAAATTGTAATTTATGTCTTACCTAAACCATTACTACATATAAAGCCTAATTTTCAAACACGAGACTGAAGTGCGATTGTATGTCTTTTCGTGTTTTGTATGTCATTCGGTTTACACATTTTAGCGCTGACCCCAAATCCTCATTTTATAAATCAATGTTTTAACCACAAATATTTTAACCAATCTAGCGATTGTCTCTTTATTTATCACTGCCCTCCGGGCAATAAAATGGAGGAAAATATAGGCAATATTTTCCTAGTTTTTTTTAGACAGAAAATGTCTAACATGTATATCTCTCCGTTACCGGGGGAAACGAAGGGATTATGTGGGTGGGCACCTAAAACTGTTTGTTTCCACGACAGGCTCGCTGGCGGGAGTACGGGATTCGTTACTAGTGTAGCTGTTGCCCGAGATTTTTCACGTCGTGGCTTAGTGGTCGTATAAATTACGCACTAAACTCATATTATGTGTCGTGTTATTTGAACGTTAAAGGGGGCTCCCATACAACGAACGTTTTTTTTTAATTTGGTAGGCAGGCGTGTTTAGTTTACTTTAATACTATTGAGAATGAGGCTTGATAGTACGGAAAACTCAGTGCTCGAGCCCGACTCGCACTTGACCATTTTTAGGGTTCCATACCAAAATGGTAAAAATGGAACCCTTTGGTGAGACTTTCTCCGTCCGTCCATCCGTCCGTCCATCTTTTACACGCGATTTCAGTAACTATTAAAGCTATCGACCTGGAATTTGGAATAGTTGTAGGTAATTGAGGCGCGCAGTCATTGCAATCATAAAAAAATGTACTTTTTTTATTTAAAAATGGGGGAAAACCAGGGACGTCAAAATTTCAAAATGAGATAACAATATTGAGTGGGATATTATATTATGAAATGGCGTTACTTGTGTATTCTACAACCGATTTTTATTTATTTTTGTACCCGATAGATTTTGATTTATTGGGCAAACTGTCGAAAAAAATAAAGTCCCCCCCTTTATCTCCGAAGTTTTTCGTTCGAAAAATTTGAAATAATTATGATCGATAGGGATAAACGTATATTTTACAGGAAAAATAAAATCAACTCTACTATCAACTACTCTCTATACTTTTTTTTTGATAATAACAATAAACCGCCAAAAACAAAGTTAGGTTTGCGGCTCGCTAATAAAAGTACTGCATGCAAATAATTAAATATAATCCCAGCAAAAACATTTTCATGTAAAATGTTGAAGAGAACATGTGGCTCACACTATCAAAAAGTTATCAGATCTCATGTAGAGCAAGACTTCTAACTCTACACGCCCTAACTCTATAAATCCTAACTTTATAAACTCTACACTTTAGTCAAAATATATTATGTCTTGGCTGTTTCGGTACCGTCACATGGGCGTAAAGTGAAGAATTTATTCACTGTTCAGTACTTTTCTAATAGAGTTTTGCAAGTGGCATAATGGACCATGCAAAATTCAAGAAATTTCACATTAAAATTAAATGGTATCACCATTGTTATGGGAAAAAACTTCCATTTATTAAAAATATCCTCTAAAGCAAAGGAACACACTTTTGCAAAGTGTGATGAAGTATTTGAAACCAATGCAGTTAGTAAAACCTAAGTGCAGTTTCTGAGGAGACTCAATACCTATCTAATAAATAATCGTTACTACAGAAACTAGGTATTGTATATCAGAAAAGTACAAAGTCAGTGAATAATATTTTTACTTTACACCCATGTGACAGTAACGAAACAGCCAAGACATAATATATTTTGACTAAAGTGTAGAGTTTATAAAGTTAGGATTTATAGAGTTAGGGCGTGTAGAGTTAGAAGTCTTGCTCTACATGAGATCTGATAACTTTTTGATAGTGTGAGCCACATGTTCTCGTCTTGGCAACATTTTACATGAAAATGTTTTTGCTGGGATTTCACTTCTTTTTGTAAGTTGTTTACGACTATATTTTTTATTTGGTTAATTTGCTTTTCTTTGGTGTATTTCTTGAATATCATTGCAAGGTGGATATTTGTCCGAATCAAGTATCCCCCCCCCCTTTATCATTTAAATGAGGGAACCCTCCTTGGTTCACCTAGTTTATTTTTTTCCTTATTTGTAGTTTATTACAAAGAGTCCCTATATCAATTTTGAGACCTCTAGCATCAATATTTGCGGTAATTTCATACAAACTTCCATCCCCTATTTTAAGGGGTTGGGGGGTTAAATTTCCAACTTTTGGAATTTTTTTGTTGGTTGTGTGCTAATACTAGCTTATATACCAAATTTCAGAAATTAAGTTTTTATTATACCTATATACTTATGGGAAACCCCATACGAACTTCCAACCCCCTAATTTTATGGTTGTGGCGTGATTAACTAAAAATCCTGAAACACGTATTTAACTGTTTATTACAAAGAGTCCCTATATCAATTTTGAGACCTCTAGCATCAATATTTGCGGTAATTTCATACAAACTTCCATCCCCTATTTTGAGGGGTTGGGGGGTTAAATTTCCAACTTTTGGAATTTTTTTGTTGGTTGTGTGCTAATACTAGCTTATATACCAAATTTCAGCTTTCTAGGTCTTCAGGAAGTACCTAGGAATTTTGATGATCATCAGTGAGTCAGTCAGTCAGTCAGTGACGAAATTTGGGTTTCTTAGACGTCAATAAAATCTAAAGTATAAGACCTATAAAATTGAAACTTTATAGGTTTAATAAGTTCACTGGCGACATCATTTTCCGAGAATTTTGATTATCTGAAATAATTCAGGCCTAAGTTATAAGGGTTTAAAAATACGGCGAAACACTTCGAGAAAAGATAGGTAGTGCCCTCGCGCTTCGCTTGGCTCGTCTTGGCGGGGACACTACCGTGTCCCCAGATCGTAAATTCATGAACAAAAGTGATTCTTTTAATGTTTTACTTCTTTTATGGTATGGAACCCTCGGTGCGCGAGTCCGACTCGCACTTGGCCGGTTTTTTTACTTGCATAGATGAATTAGATAACTGGCCGCATGGTGATAGATAAGGTTTAGCTGTTTTACCTGTTTGAAGAAGAGGGATGAGTAAACTAAATGACGTTTGGGTGAAAAAACCGACGGCCTAGATCCCATGGTAGCGTGCGTTTCCATTGTAATACGTCAAAAGCTTTCCCTTTTTATTACGAGCTTTTATCTAACTTCGTTGTACTAATTTGCGGTGTAACTTCACTGTGTAATTTGCGGTGTATATTTTTGAAACTGATCTTGAAATAGGTAATATTTGAGAGGTCGACGATGCGTGGCATTGACATTTTGCTTAGCAATGTTTGCGAAATGCCAATTAAAAATTATTCATGCACTTTTATATGCACATCTTCAATCTTAAATCAAATCTATCAAACTTATGTACTTTACTTCAATCTCACCTGATGTTAAGTGACGATGCAGTTGAAGATGTTATCGTACTAAGACAAGGTTTAGCTGCTACACAGCATCGCACCGGAACGCTAAATCGCTTGGCAGCGCGTCTTTGCCTGTAGGGTGGTAAACAGCCCCGGCTGGCAGTGAAAGAAGACTTGTGCCCAGCATTGGGACATGGGGTTGGGACAAAAAAGTACATATTCCGCAAAAGTATAAAATAAGGAAATAGCTGTATAGGCAGTTGCGTTATCTCACTCATACGGGCTTTTCAGTTAAAAAGGAGCAATTTTTTTATTGCCCCGTGGTCAGAGAGATATTGCTTGTATAAAAATCATATTTTAATTGAAAAAACTTATTTTTGATATCGGATATAGATTAGAGAGAGATATCGGACGTCGGTGGATTACCGAACATCGTGTTGTGCCGCATACAACAATGGAGACACTGCCCCTTTTTGGATACGTGACACGCTGCACGGATAGACATACGTTCGGAAGACAGTAATTAGCATGTACAGTGTACACTTTTGACAAATAATTTTTAACTTTATTTGTATCATGTTAGAGTTTGAAATACTTTAGAATACTTGCGCAGGATTTGGTTTAATGAAGCGATTATATTTTTAAGTGCAATGTGTATTTGACGAGTCAGTTTATATTTAATTAACGTTTAGATTTTAGTGAGTATTACTTAAAAATAATAAATTCGGTGCCATGGGACTTTTTGTGAAGGTGACGCCAACTAGCGTCGTCCCGTGAAAAACTGCATGCAACTATATATGTTTTTGTAACAAGTTACCTTTTATCAATTTCTATGAAAACATAATATTTTTTACCGTAACTGCCATCCGATGCCATCTGTAGACATTAATTACGCTACATGTTCTCATATATCGGTTACCGACTACCTTCTTATATTATGCCAATTAAGCGTCTAGACAATAATTAGAAGTAAAACGGTAATTGGAATAACTTTTTCCGGTGTTAAATGAGAAATTATTACTTATGCTAATGACCTCCTGTCGAAAATGGACTCGAGAAAGGTCCCGGGATTGATTTCGTGCAGGGGCAAGTTTTTAGAAGTTCATATTGGTCTGGTGGATGGCTTTTTACCAGCATAACGGGTAAAACTATAAAGACGCACAGCTTAGCGATTTAGATATAATAGGTACAATGAGATGTCATGAATACATGATATGAGATGCTGGGTTCATTTTTTAACGATTTTTTTTATTGTACCTAATAATATTTTTTTTTACTTTTAATATTTGCACGCCCATGTTGGGGTAAAACTTGTCGGGACTTTATGCTCAATTATGAAGTAAAATATATTGAAACAAATGAATAAATTATTTCTAATTTCTGATTTAGCATTTCGGTGCGATACTGGGTAGCAACTCATGGTTGCTACACACTCACACAGTATCTTATTTAATTTAGTTCACTCTTGATATGAAAGCGTCCAGGTTGTAATTGGCGGGAAAGACATTGTGCCTGGTAGGGTATTCCAGGCCTTTGGAGTGCGTATCAGGAACGAGGAATTAAATCACTTCATGTACGCGTCTTTTGTATATCGACTATGTATGGGTGGATAGCCTTTTCGATTTCTATCTATAGGAAGAATTCTAAAGCAAACATCCTTAAAAGCTCGGTGCGATACTGTGCAGCCCCTATATTTTATTAACCGACTTCAAAAAAAGGAGGAGGTTCTCAATTCGTCGAAATCTTTTTTTATTTTTATTTTTTTTATGTATGTTCACCGATTACTCGAAGACGCGTAAACCGATTTGGATAATTTTTTTTTGTTTAAAAGGGTATATTTCCCAGATGGTCCCATTGTCATCAGGTCAAGATCTGATGATGGGATCCTGGAGAAATCGAGGGAAACTTTCAAATTTTATATGGACACTTGAAGCGATTTGGGTATTGTTTGAAAGAATATTACTTTCCAAGTTGTCCTGTGATTATCAGGTCAGAATCTGAACATGGGATCTTGCTGAAATCGAGGGAACTCTTCAAATTTTGCTAGTAAACATGAAGCGATTTCGGTATTTTTTAATTTTTATAGTTACTAGTGCATTTGCTTGCAGATGCTGACTTAATGACTAAAGTCATCAAGTCAGGTTCTGATGATAGAAATTGAGGGAACTCTTCAGATTTTATAAGCACACTTCAAGCTATTTGGGCATGTTTTACAATGCCCTGTGCATTTGTTGTTTTCCACTAAAAAGTAAAAAATAAAATAGAAAATTCTTTTCAAAAAAACCTCTTTGTAGTGGCATTTGAAGTCGGTTTTTTTGAAAAGAATTTTCTATTTTATTTTATTTTTAATGGAAACCTTACAGCTAACTCTTACTTACTAATAGTCTTACATCTAATCCTACAGCTAATCACAAGTTTTCACAAATAAGTAAAGGCAAAAGATGGAAGGAGTTTGAGTATCAAATGGTAGAAGTTAGTGGAAGATTGGTAGAAGAAATTAGTGGCAATGGTAGTGGTAAAAGTTTAGGTATCAAGAAGGGACTAAAGAAATTATTTTTAGCCATAAAGTGGCCTACACCATATAAATTATAACCGTGAGATAGATCAACCCTAGGTTCCTTGCAGGTATAGCCAAAACAAAGTGTGCCGGGCCAGCTAGTATTTATTTATGATTTACCTAATGCAAGTACCTAACGGTTACCTGACCTAATATCGCGCGATCATACGATACTGTCGCAAGATATGATGCAATCTGATTCAGATGCCTCAGCAGAACGCGCGGCGAGGCGACGCGTGCGCACATATGCTGACACGGGCTTTGTTAGATATATTATAAGGTCTTTACCTATGGAATTGCCTTTCCTCAGTACTGGTCATTTCAAGTAAAAAAAAACCGGCCAAGTGCGAGTCGGACTCGCGCACCAAGGGTTCCATACCATAAGAGAGGAAAAACATTAAAAGAACCACTTTTGTTCATGAATTTACGAGTATAATTTACATGTAGGTACTTTTGTTGGCAAACCGCAAACGTAACTTTGTTTTTGCCGGTTTATTGTTATTATCAAAAAAAAATATAATAGTTAGAGAGTTCATTTTATTTTTCCTGTAAAATATACATTTACTTCTATTGATCATAATTATTTCAGATTTTTCGATTGGTAAACTTAGGAGATAATGGGGGGCGGGGGGGAACGGTATTTTTTTCGACAGTTTGCCCAATAAATCGAAAACTATCAGGCATAAAAATAAACAAAAATCGGTTTTAGAATACACAAGTGACGCCCTTTCATATGATACCCCATTCAATATTTTTATCTCATTTTGAAATTTTGACGACCCGGTTTCCCCCCTTTTTAAATGAAAATAAAAAAGATTTTCAATTTTTAATGATTGCAATGCCGGCGCGCCGCAATTACCTACAACTATTCCTAGCTTTAGTAGTTACTGAAATAATCAAGTGTGACAGACGGACGGAGAAAGTCTGACCATAAGGGTTCCATTTTTACTATTTTGGTATGGAACCCTAAAAACGGCCAAGTGGATTGAAGCCGGATTTTTAAGCTGTCAAAACTGTAAAATGGCGCTAATGTATGCGACCGACAGCGGTACCGAAATGTATGAAGCGCGACGCCATATTCGAGAAATTTTTGGCTTCAACATACGTCACATACTATACAGTCCCGTCCTCTTAGCGTGGCGTATTTCGTCATTGTTTGCACCATGTTTCCATGATCCATGGAGACGGTTTTCGCCATATTGTGACGTGTAGTGGCTTTGACAGACGGCCTTAGTATTGTCTAGTATAAAGGAGGTTTGCATAAAATGTTCTGATGACTATATCCTCAGATACGTTATCGGTGTTTGTTAGAGAAAAGACGTGCTTTTCCTATTAAGGTGTTGCGGCCGTACCAGCCCGCGAAATTCAAATTTTATTTAGTTTTTCGCAAATATTACACTAACTACACATTGTAGATTTATGGCAATGCATTTTGCGGGCCTACGTTTTATGCATCTACATGTTTTTAATAGAAACTTTTCTTGAAAGTTCCCACTTATCTCATATTGGTTCCCGAAAGATAATTTTTTGCAGTTTCCCAGATTTCGAGCTATCGGGAACCAATATGAAGTAAATGAGTATTGTTGAGCAGAGTCTTTATTAAAAACATGTAGATGCATAAATGTTATGCCCGCAAAACTCATTGCCATTAGTTTTCGATGTATAATTAGCCCACTATGAGCGAAAAACTAAGTAAAATTTGAATTTTCGCGCCCGGATGATACCCATCGCCCTTAAGGTGTTTCGGCCCTACTAGCCCGCGAAATTCAAATTTTATTTAGTTTTTAGCAAATATTAGACTAACTACACATTGTTGATTTATGGCAATGCATTTTGCAGGCCTCATATTTATGCATCTACATATTTTTAATTAGCCTTCGATGATTAATTAGGCCACTATGAGCGAAAAAATTAAATAAAATTTGAATTTTCGCGCCCGTATGGTACCCCTTTTAAACCCCCTTTAAAATTATGAATGCGCATGTTTTTGATTTGCTTCTTACTAAAGTACTAACTATTAGGTACAATGCGACAAGGCTATTTTGGCGCGTGGCCAAAGTCTCAACTAACGCCGCTATCTTGTGCTACTGTTTGATAGTTCGCTCTGTCAGTATATCACTATTGTATGTTATGTTGTTTTGCTTACTATTACCTATTTTAAACTGAAATTGAAGTAAAATTGAGGAGAATTTATTTTATGGCTGCCTTTGTTTTGCAACAGCGCCCTCCTTCAAGTGCCAAGAGAGCCTTGTCGGACTGTAGGTATACCATTATATTGACATTAAATGTCACAAGGCAGCCACGTCTAGACGCAGTCACAAAAACTGGAGGGCCCGTTTTTTACGGCAGGAAGGACACAATAGTCATTGTGGAGTGACGTATGTAGGAAGCGACCACATTCCAGCGGGCGCTCTATGAATGACCGACGTTGGGGTGACCATGGGTTGTTTGCGTGTAGGGATATTTCAACAAACCGACTTCAACTCTCATCAAACTACTGTTCAATACATCCTTTACAATTAAAACTTTAAGACTTACATGGTTTTCTAATGGAAACCATTATCAGAACTAGACTAAATTAAAATGGCACCACACAGAAAGCATAAGCTTTTTAATAAAAAAATAATCATTAAAATCGATTCACCGTGTCAAAAGTTGTGAGGTAACAAATATAAAAAAATAATACAGTCGAATTGAGAACCTCCTCCTTTTTTTAAGTCGGTTAAGAAGAAGGTTAATTAGTGTGGACGATGTTTGTGATAATGTAGACAATCAGTAGACGAGTCATTAAAATATATTTAAACAAAGTCTTGGCATACTACGAGTAGGTACAATAATATTATCTTCAACCATCATCTTGTTTATTTAAGCATTTTGAATGCTTTATCTTGAATTGTATATCAAGTTTTTTAATCTATTTCCACAGATAAAAATGGAACTATGAACCAGGAAAAAAACCGGAATTATGCTTATTATTATTATTATAGGCTACATAATCTTAATATCACTTGTACAGCTATAATTGTGATAACGAAAAATCTTATCACAAATATCGTACTGATAAATATTATAATCATTCTAATGATGGCACGTAATAGTTCAAGGATATGAGAATTATTGATCTTCAAGCAAACTGACTTTCATAATGTAGTTTAATTTATACATGATAAATTTCGTAATAACATACGAGAATTGGAGTAGGTACTGCCTTTTGATAGTGTACCTAAATCAAAAATGTAAATTAAATTATATAAACTATACCAATATTTTAACAAGCTAAAATAACTTGTACTATACTCAATGTATAGACAATAATTTTAATAAAATACTATATTCAAAGATTTATATCGATGACTATATTACTATAGATTCTGGCGAAATATTTTCTGAAGTTGTTGATTTTTGCGTTGTACATTAATATAAATATTAGGTACATATGATTTGTGCTAGAGTTCGAAGAATAGTGAAAATTTAGTCTTTAAATTAAACTTTCTGGATTCCGTCTTACACATAACTCATAAGTAATACACTCAAAAATGGGTAAATTTTTTCTCCACGTTTAACTTACAGATTCTTTCATTCTTATTAAGTCCATTCATATAATATTTTTAACAAAATTAAAAAATATATATAGTAGTTACCTAATTTAATCTACAACACGCATTTTTTTTCATGTAAAATTACGTCTCTTATCAACTTCTTTACATACGTCATAATGTCATAACCCACATAGATAATGGAACGACAAGATAGCTTATAACGATTTCAATGTAATAATAATAAGAAATTTGTAATTATTAAAAATTGATAAACCATAGCCTAGAACTTTGACGTTTTGTGAATTTAATCTCCGAAACTTTCCGAAGTTTTTTTTTTGAACTTTTCTGTGCCTAGTTACTCCCGTGAGGAACTAATATATCTATATATGTATATTCTTAAATTAATTTGTATCACCACAAATTAGTCAAATATTTCTACTTAACATTATCATAGAGACCTAACTCGAAAGATTTCTAATTTGGCTCATAAAATTAACTCTGAATGGTGATCCTATAATATATAAAAAAAATATAGATTTGCATTTTTGAAACAACAAATACCTATGTGTTTATTTAACTTTGAATTGAGGAAAAATTATTCAAAATCTTCTCAATAGTGTGTATACCTCTGGGTTTGTCGATATTCGGTATTAATTTTCTTACAGCGAAACAAGTATTCCCATTTCGTGTCATCACTTACATTACCTCAAAGTATTATGGTCGCCCTACACACAGGAAACACGTGGCAACATCGTACGATGTTTCGGCGTAGTACAGGTTACAACTCGGCAAATAGCTCACCGAGATAAGTACGCACTAAGGGGCGCGGCTGTGGCACGTAGCACTGAACTATGTACACTATGTATTTAGGTACAATTTATTGGTAGTACCCATTGATTTATAAACTAAGGATTGTGGGTCAGCGCTAAAAAGTGTCCGAACTGCGAACCGAATGACATACAAAACGCGAAAAGACATACAATCACACTTCAGTCTCATGTTTTAAAATAAGGCTGTATAGTAATGGTTTAAGACATAAATTACAATAGTTTAGCAAAGTATTTTAGTTTGTTTATAAAAATACTCATGTACCCTCATTTATAAAGGTCGAGACACTTTTTTTTGTGAATTTTGTATTACACCCGTCGTCCATATATTACTATGGTAGTACCTATCAATTTTTTCATGAATTTCAACCGACTTCAAAAACGGAGGAGGTTCTCAATTCGACTGTATGTTTTTTTATGTTTGTTACCTTATAACTTTTGAATATCTGGGTGACCGAGCTTCGCTCGGTAGTTTAAGGTGTTGCGGCCCTACCAGCCCGCGAAATTCAAATTTTATTTAGTTTTTCGCAAATCTTAGACAAACTACACATTGAAGATTTATGACTATGCATTTTGCGGGCCTACTTTTAATGCATCTACATGTTTTTAATAGAAACTTTGCTCGAAAGTTCCCACTCATCACATATTGGTTCCCGAAAGATAATTTTTTGCTGTTTCAAAGATTTCGAGCTATCGGGAACCAATATGAAGTAAATGAGTATTGTTGAGCAGAGTTTTTGTTAAAAACATGTAGATGCATAAACGTTGTGCCCGCAAAACACATTGCCATTAGCCTTGAATGTATAATTAGCCCACTATGAGCGAAAAACTAAATAAAATTTGAATTTTCGCGCCCAGATGGTACCCATCGCCCTTAACTACTGGCTAATAGATGGCAGCTGCAGGAGTGCTTCGCTCGGTAGTTTAACTACTGGCTAATAGATGGCAGCAGAAATCATATTTTATTATTTTTTTGGTAAATTCGACATTTTATAAAAATGAATCCTAGCTAGATCGATTTATCGCCCCCAAAACCCCCTGTATACAAAATTTCATGAAAATCGTTGGAGCCGTTGCCGAGATCCAGATTATATAGAAATATATATATACAAGAATTGCTCGTTTAAAGGTATAGGATTGGGTTAATCGATTTCGATGATTCTTTTTTTATTAGAAAGCTGACTCTTCCGGTGTGGTCCCATTTCAATTTAGTCCAGTTCTGATAATGGTATCCATGAGAAAACCATGTATCTTAAATTTTTTAATTGGAAAGGATATATTCGACAGTAGTTTGATGAGAATTGAAGTCGGTTTTTATGTTAATTAAATAAAGTACTTATATTATGACAATTCCGCAATAAAATAGTAAAACGGAACCTTATGCGACTTATGTATGTCCGTTACAGTCGATAATTGAATGGAAGTGGTGTTATCTTGCGGATATCCATAAATAATTAGCAGGACAGATTAAAGTTTCTTTGCTAGGTATAATCCGCTACTTGAAAAGAATCTCTATGGTTCAATATGTACAGGAAGTGATCTGAGGCAGGAACGGCACACCATTCACATGAAACGTCTACAATTTCGCACTGAGAAGTTACCATCTCCTGAGGATGTCCCGGTGTCGGGACGAAACGTGCGTCGAAGATAATGTTGGAAAAATTTTATGTGGTGTTTCAAGTAAGCGGTGTTCCTTCATCTGACTGTTCTGTAACTCCTCTGCTCTTCAAAACGTTTAATACATACTTATAATAGTACTGATAAGCCATAGACCGTATATACAGGTGCCGGCACGTAACTTTAAGCAAGCAAGCAAGGTTTTAGTGGGTGGGGGAAAGTTTGCGCATCGTACACTTCGTGCAACGCAGTTCGAGAGAGACAACATCAAATGACCAACCAATAGCGCACTTCGATCCCGCTACCCCGTTCCCCCCGCCCCCCGCTGTAGCCAAAGAGACCCAAAAGCATGTTCTGCGCATCTTGCGACTCTTGCCAAGTTACATGCCGACAATGTACACTAATAAGTATCGAAACTTATGAACTAGGTAACCGGTAGATCAAAGGCAATGTCGTGGATGTATAGGGTTGACACTATGATGTGGACTCGTGCGAACAAAACAGTACTAGTGTGGAAAACAGAACTTTCTACGTGCTAAACATACATAGAAAGGTCTACTTTTTCAGAAGGTTGGTAGCCCTGGGTTATTATCTCAGCGTGATTGTCACAGTCAGGATCGTGATGTACATTTGTAGATATCATTTCGCACGTGTTTGTAACTCGGTCTGCTCCGTCATATCATATCACACTCCTATCAATTATAAAATACTTTATATATGTACATATAATGGCATTTTCTGCTCGCATTTTGGAAATCAAAAAGATATTTTTTCCGAGCTTGTGAGATGAAAAACAATGTTCCTGCTATACTAAATTAGTGTCGAGTAAAACTGACACATTATTTTTATTTACAAGATAGGCCTTACGAATGAATCAATTCTAAAATTAAATAATAAACATGGTGGTCAAAAAAGGGTGGCAAAAACGAGGCAGCAGGTGTGCGCCCCAAGGACGAGTGCCGATGAAAGTCGTTTTGGCGATTTTAATAGTTAGAGTTCCTTGGGAGGTTATTGTAAACCTTTATTGGAATAATAGACATGCTTATACTCTAGACAGTGGTCAGTGAGTTTACTAACCTGTTCCAAGTTAGTACGATAACAACTTCGGCTGTATTTATGAAATAACTTGTCAGAAGGCCTCTGTATGCTCTAGGCCTATACGAATTAAATAATTTTCTATTCTATACTTATTTTATTCTACTATCAATTAGTAAGATCGCAATCAAGTTCTATCTAACTTGTAGAGCACAGAACAATGTTACTATTTGTTCTGAACTCTAGAGTTTAAAAAATCTGCCTTGAAGCAATCATTGCAAAGCGTTACTGTGTGGCACGGAATACAATTTTGCCGGTTGTGAAGGCAATAGGGAAAGGAGAATGCCGATTCTTGTATGAAAATTGGGCTATGCCTATAGGTACTTTGCGTCTTAACCAAATCATCGGTAAAACATTAGAAATATTCTCAATATTATGTAAAAAAAAAGATTAGTAAGATAGTAACAGGGAATTTGTAATAATTCAGTACACACACAGTGTACAGATTTTCTAAGTGGTTACTTATTTTATAATACTTTTGAACCCCTGTTCACATTTCACTAAAATAAATATATGCGATATTAAAATTTGAAAGAAGATTCTTCATGTATACGTGCTTCAGACGCAGAGTGACGCAAATCTAGCCCATTTTCTGGCATTCTCCTTTCCCTCCAGGCAGGTGCTATGAATGGGGACCGCTTGTGACGTCAGAAGATGTATTTCCGTCGGCGTGTGCTATTGAGCTGGTTACGCCATCTATCGTCAGCTTTCGAAGACCGCTACACAATAATTGGTTCCGGTTTGAAGCGCGCATTGTAACTTATGACATTGCGATGCAGACCTGTTGGATCGGTTGCATCTCACAAGGCATACGTATCACCTAGCGTCAGAAGAGAAAGTTTTTCTCCTTTCGTTTTGTCGAGCCAAGTGCGAATCGGGGGGTCTCATAGACTGAGAGTTCCGTACCTTAAACCCTGGACTATAAAAGCTCTTTCCGAATTGACTGAGGTCTTTCGCGGAACCCAGTTTCGCTAACCTCACCTTACATTTAAACTTTTATGAGAGTGGACCGACGAAATTTTTACCCAATGCCTAAATGACCTAATTTGAGTTTTAAGTCTGAAGCTTTAAGTCTGAATTCCTTCAGCAGTCGTCATTGAGCGTTGGATTGTTCCAAAAAAAGACGTTCAAAAACCATTTCTTTCGAGCGTTAATTCATTTCTCGGGCAAAAAAAAAACCGCAAAAAAGTTTTGTGGTGTAATATGACGTAAGCCTCCGAAAACTCGTTCCCGGAGTGACCTTCTCTTTTCAAATATTTTCGTATTTACATACAATGTTTGCTTGTTTGTATGGAATAAAAAATAAATGCAAGTAGGTACCAAATTTTGTTTTAGCTCCCGACGCAAAAAGAGGAGTTAAAGGGTAAAAGCCGGATAGTTGCCCTACTTTTCGAAAAAGCTCTATAAGTATTTAGAAAATATGAACTTGCAAAAAATTATTCAATATACGTCTTTTATATTATATTATATAATAATCTTATATTATAGCCCATTTTTGTATAGATAAGTAATTTTTTTTGGGTTTTGAATAAATAGTTTTATTTCACCTCTCAGAAAGGGGATAGTTGCCTACCATGGGGGATTGTAGCCTAGCGCGGAAAATGCTTCGGGGATACTAACCTGGTGCAGGGATAGCCTCGGTATGATTTTAATTTTGGGTGGAAAGAAATGTATATCAATTAAAGTAATCTTTAATATTTAATTGGTACAAATTTGCTAAGTATTTGATATTGATATAATTTAAACTTTTTACCAGTTTTTATAATTCACTGAGATGTTTTAGTAAGTACAATTTGAAATATTAATTATCATATTATTTAAGTTTTAATGATTTCAATTATAAATCAATATTATTCAAACTTTAATTTATGGAAGTTATTAATTTATTATATATATTATCTTGAAAAAAAAAACATTTTAGTAATCAACTTTGACAACATTTAACATTAAACTGCCTTCGTGTCATGCGGATAGTCACCCTTAGAGTGAGTATAACAATTTTTAGCTACTCGGGGCAACTATCCGCGATAGTAAGAAGGGCGACTATTCTTTTTGAAAAGGATACTTGCCCTTTTTATTGTATTTGCAAAATAAATAAGAATTAATTACCCTTAAAACATTATAAAGAATATAATTTAAACGCAATCATAAAAGCTAGAATTTTAAGCGCCTATCTCAGGAATATTTGAGAAACTGTTGTTAGACTTCTCAATATCATCCATTGTTTTACTAATAACAGTTCAATACATATTATCACCTTAATTTCAAATTAAGACACAAAATCGCCGGCCAAAGTCCCAGAATCCATGTTATATTCTTCCATTACCTTGATATTTACCCTCTTTTTACTTTTTTGCGGTATGCCAACACCGGCCGACCAAACCACTTAGGAGCTTACAACGTAGCAAGTTACAAATGTGAGAAGAGAGATTCTCATGAAAGAAATAAAGAAAAAAGTTTATCATTTGGTCACAACTCAAAATCGAATAATTATACTTAGGTATCACTCTACAAATAAACAAAATACTTATAGTAAATACCTAAATACTAATTATGTAGATTACATACTCGCAACTCAGCATTAAGCTGCTGTAAGCTGCAAAGCTCATTTTCAGTGGAGCCTAAGTTTGTAAACTTGACTGCATACCTACCAGATGATGATTGTTGAATGACGATTCAGCTGAAGATGTTATCGTTCTAACTTGAAAAAAAAAAGGTTGTTACATAGCATCATAGGCCCTAGCAGACCAACTGGTCTGGTATTTCGTAAAAAGAAACACTATTACGTTATTGTGTCTCTCCATAAAGACGCCATAAGCTTTTGGGCCATCGCAACAAGTGAAAAATTAAAAAAAAAGCAACGATGATGTAACAAAATATGACGTAATTTTCGACGTTTCTGCTAAGCGATAATCCTTTGTACAGTACACGTTTTTTTGTGTAATTTTTTACTCGCGAAGTAATGTGTGTAATTTTTAAAGTGAAAAATTACTTTGACTTTTGGGTGAGTCACTGTTGGAATCTTTGCATGGAAAAGTCGTATATGAATATGTATAATTGATACTGGATGGGTTTTTTGTCTTCCTCGCTCTTTTGAATATGTTTGTACTTGATGGGTGTGACATTTAAATAATAACTAAAAAATAACCCAGTTTAAAAAAAAAGTGAAACTTTTATTACACCGTCTAAAAAGTTTGAGAGATGTCGCGTGACGGTCGGCCGCGGAGTAGGGATAAAGTGAAAGGCGCTCGTCAGAGCAGCCAAGGCCACAAAAGTTTCACTATTACCGTGGTTTCATACAACCTCACAATACTTTTTTAGTTAATACAAGCCAAAACAATGCAAAATACTAGCAACAACGACAGACTGAGAAGGCAGCGTTTGTTCCGATTTTGGCCACGTATCAAGAAAGCCTTGTCGCACACTGTACCTAAATGGAAAGTGAATAGGTACGAAGGGAATGAATCAGGATCATGAATAGGTATGGCTCTTCACTCCAGTGACGTGGGTGAGCATGGCAACTGGCAACTGGGCACTGAATCTAGGTCACTTGTGCATTCGACGAAAGTTATTAGCATTTACGTCATAGGAGGCGCTTATGCAGTCGCTGGGCTAACTGGGGAGCTAAGGTTTTCAGGGTTCCGTGGCTAAAGGGTGTAGGAACCCCATTTGGGCTTACCTCTACATAGTTCATACATGTCTTTATCTATAGATTAAACATGCCTTCAAAAAAAATGCTAAGTAAAGGTTTTGTCACAGATATGAACCTCAAAAAAATCAATATCAAATATTTTGTTCAATGTAGATACCTACTATTGCACACTTATTATAATATTCGTTAATTAATTACAAAAAAACTACTTCAACTCTCATCAAACCACTGTTGAATACATCCTTTCCAATTAAAAATTTAAGACGTATAATGTTTTCTCATGGATACCATCATCATAACTAGACTAAATTGAAATGGTACCACACGGGAAGCGTCAGCTTTCGAATAAAAAAAGAATCATCAAAATCGATTCATCCTGTCAAAAGCTATGAGGTAACAAACATAAAAAAACATACAGTCGAATTGAGTACTTCCTCCTTTTTTGAAGTTGGTTGAAAAGTCAAGCATTATCTGAAGATGAGCCCATCGGAACATTTTACATCAAGGAAAAAGTAGCGTCATTAACCGACTTCAAAAAAGGAGGAGGTTCTCAATTCGTCGGAATCTTTATTTTATTTGTCAACATTTCCGCTAATTATACGCCGCAACATGGCGGAAATTGTCCATGTGCAAACATGAATTCCGGACTAATAATGAAGTCGGTTAAAAAGTCCACAGGCCACAGGCAATACTGCGGACGGCTTATAACTAACGGTGTTGGTGTCAAAACTAACATTTTTGCATATTTGACACCAGTAAACAATATATTGGCCCGATTCGCACTTGACCAATTTTTCTGTAGTACGGAACCCTCGTTGTACGGAGTCCGACTCGCACTTGTTCGGTTTTCTTTTGTTGCAATGGTTGGGCCACTAACTACTCTGTACAACACTTCCAAATTTCATGATGAAATAATCGAGTGTGCTGGACGGGTGGATGAAGTCACACCACAAGGGTCCACTTTTCACCGTTTTGGTATGGAACCTTAAAAAGTCACACACGAGTAAGAACGAGGTTCGAAGTGACTGCATTATCAGTGAATACAATTAACACAAATCTGGCGAGTGAGCCGTTATCAGTGATGTGAAGCGTGATAATTGTAACATAGTCACTGGGTAAGCGGGTGAACGGTACACCCTAAAACAAGAGCTCAGAATTATGCATGAAGTGAACCTAATTCATTTTCAAAACATGCTTTGCTCTTAAAGAGGACCTAAAATACTGTAGATGGAACATTTTACTGACGAAGACTTAATTTTAATTTGAAGCTAATGGATACTGTATTTATATTTCTCAGATTTTTAAATAATTGACTGGTCATTTCAACCCAATACGATAATAATATAAACGTTAATTAATTAACAAAAAAAAAACCGACTTCAACTCTCATCACTACTGTTGAATACATCCTTTCCAATTAAAAATTTAAGACTTTCATTTCTCATTGTCAGAAGTGGACTGAAATGGAATGGAAATGGACACGGAAAGCGTCAGCTATCTAATATAAAAAAGAATCATCAAAATCGATTCACCCAGTCAAAAGCTATGAGGTAACAAACATAAATAACAAACAGTCGAATTGAGAACCTCCTCCTTTTTTGAAGTCGGTTGATAAAAAAATCATACAGTCAAATTGAAAACCTCCTCCTTTTTTGAAGTCGACTGAAAATGAAAATCTGGAAGGCTGGCATTGCTGTAAACACAGACCAGGGAATAACTTTGTGGCTGTAATGTAATAAGTTACAGCGTCTAGTAAATAGTTGCTAAGGCAAAGTTTTCCTCGTGTAAGCAACAATGTCTTATCTATTGGTATGGGAAACACTGTTCAAGAGCAATTAGTTAATTAGTGAGTGGCACATGACATTTAACTGAGCTAGTTAATCATTGTGAGCGGACGCGTGATGTAACATGGTTCGTGCACCGGTACTAGGGCATCAGAAGTTCATGGAAGCTATTCTACTTTGAGCATCATCTTAAAAACTACCTAGAATATAGCTTCTTCAATACACATTGCTGGTTTAGTGTGTGAAATAAAATTAACGTGTTATAGTAAATTTTCAATGGACAAAAAATTAAGTCGTTTCGAGTTATGGAGACTTGGAGAGGTTACAGGTTTTTTCTTAGGGATAGAATCATTAACGAGGACATCTTGCATGCACTCTTTCAGGTGCAGAACTGACAGCGTAAACTCTCAGAGGGACGGGAATATATTGAAAAGGGGTTAAAAGTGAAATTTAAGGTTAGGAGGTTAATTTGAAGGTTAGGAGTTAGGACGACAAGCACATCAATATAGGATATGGAAATAAAATATATATGGAAATAAAATATATAGTATCATATTAAAACCTCATTTGACAGCAGCGAGCGCAATAGATCGGCGACGGTCAACGTCGTATTAGGAGCGAAGGAGTCCTAAGAAGACGAAGAAGATCTGCCTGGTAACTGATCATATGATGCAGTACCTACGAGTAAGTCAACCCTGCACCCTTAGCCAATAACAGTCGCGCAATGAGCAGCCAATAAAAGCAATTTGCACTCATTAGCAGACCACCACGCTCCGTGTAGTTGCCAATCCCACTCGCACAGACCAATCAACGCACAGAGATTCGTTCCGAATAAGGTCGCAAATGTGAATGACGAATGCATCATAATTAGCGACTAGATTAGAAATACTTACAGGTTAGTATAAAAAGCAATGATTTTAGAAGGGGACGAATAAGGTCATGTGAATTTTTTACGTAAAACCTTTTTTATACAAGGAAAACGTAGCGCCATCTGTCAAAATTGCTATGAAGTATTGAGTCATCGTAGGCCCCAAGCTGTGGCCGCAAACAAACATGTTTGGGGCCAGTCGTTTGGAGGCTTGGGACCTCTCATCAGAGGGTCGGGGGCTCAAATCCTGGACATGCATTTTAAGATCTAGGGTACTTTTTAATCCGACAAGACACACATTTCCCGCGTGATACGAAAAAAAGTGCCCACGAACGCGTAGGCGAAATGTATAGTGTGAAATATTTACCTAATACATTACATAGCATAGGTAAAATGGTTAAAAATCCTTGAAATTAATTCCACGGCCATACAATGTCAAGGCATTTTAATTTAATTTGTCACGCCATATTTGATACGCCAGGCGGCTGTCGAGTCTTGGCTCGTGATATTATAGTTTAAAGTTTAAATAATATTGCTAGGTTTATACCTACGCTATTTTTAGGGTTCCGTATCTCAAGAAAACGGAAGCCTTATAAGATCACTTTGTTGTTTTGTTGTCCGTCTGACCGTCTGTCTACGTATCATCACCGTTTATTTCAGTAACTATTAAAGCTATCGACATTCTTGCAATATATATTATTATTATTACTATCACCGTTTATTTCAGTGACTATTAAAGCTATCGACATTCATGAAATGAGAGTGTAATTGCAATTAAAAAATATGGAAATTAATTTTTATTTAAAAGGGGTGTTCCTCCATATTGGAACGCACAGATTATTTTCAAGTAACAGTAATCTGTTTGCTATAATAGCAAAACAAATTAATCTGTCAAGACGTCTGCAGTGCATCTACTCTGTGCAAGTGCAATAAATGTTCGCGAAGAGACTGCATGGCGACACTAGATTGGATTGCTTGCGGTCACTCGACGGACTTTGGAGTCTTGCATCACTGCAATGAATGCATCGTGTATTAGCCCTTAATTCTGTGATATCTAATCGGAAAGTCCCGCGTTCGAATGCATTGGAACCAAAGATTTAAATCGCTAGATATAGCCTACATTGCACACATCTAAAATGTCCACAAACATGTTGAGTGAGTGCTCTCAGCATGCTGTAGTTGCACTTGTGATAGAGAGAGTGACAACGTGTTGCACACAAGACAAAAATGTGGACGTTTTTGGAGTATAAGAGCTCATCTGGCGATTTAAATCTTTGATTAGACCAGTTTATTAGATGGTCAACAATGACGGTATACCTTTTTCGTAAGCAAACAGTAGTGCCATCTGTAGAAATTATATAGGTGGCTGCTGAGTGAACTACAGTGTGCCTTTACTGTTGGTGCCAAAAGCATTTTTGGCACCGATAAACTGGCGACATTTTTTGTATCTATTGAAATAATCGAATGTGACAGACAGAAGGTTGTGTGAAGACTGAAGACGCTTACTAAGATTAAAGTTCCATTTTTATCATTTTGGTATATTATTATTACCCTAAAAAGTACGATACGAATTACAGACTATAGATACTTTATCAATATGTACCGAGCAATGTAAGTGATCAATTGATGCACATTGCGTCATTCTGACGTGCTATATGTCCCCGACATACATATAACATACAGTCCGACAAAACTCTATTGGCACTTGAATGACATTGTCAGGAGGGCGTTGTTATAGAACAAAGACAACAGAAAATAAAAAAATAATATTAAAATAAAATTGTACTTAAATAATATTTAAATTTTAGTTTTATTTTAGTTACTATTAAGCAAAAAGAACACAACATACAATAGTAATACACCGACAGAGCGAACTATCGAAAATGTCATAAGACAGTTAGTTAGTTCCGATTTTGGCCACGCGCCAAGATAGCCTTGTCGCACTGTACATATTACAATATTACACAAATTATGTATGTACCTACCAACAAGTTGACGTATTGTATGACGAGTGTTTCTTATTATCTGTTACTTTGTAGTATGTCAGTTTGAAGTGGATTTTTAGTTCCGTAACCAGTACCCAGGGTGCTGAAAGTAAGAGGGCGCCACGAGTCTCAGTGCGAGTATCATATTCTACTAACTGACAGAACAAACGATGTATTGCCATTAAGGGGTACGAAAAATATTCGTTAATTAATCAACAAAAAAAACCGACTTCAACTCTCATCAGACTACTGTTGAAAACATCCTTTCCAATTAAATATTTAAGACTTATATCGTTTTCTCATGGATATTATTATCAGAACTGGACTCAATTGAAATGGTACCAGACGGAAAGCGTCAGCTTTCTAATAAAAAAAAAGAATCATCAAAATCAATTCACCTATTCAAAAGGGTATGAAAAAACATACTTACAGTCGAATTGAGAACCTCCTCCTTTTTTGAAGTCGGTTGAAAATTGCGTCGATTCTTCTATCCAGCGCATGACCTCAGCCAAGCACAGACTAGTTACGACGACAATAAAAAAAAAGAGATAAAAGAAGCGCAGGTCAGCGGTCAAGTGATAGTGCCGGAAGCTCTGACATTGACTGCTCTGTGAATCAGGTCGCGCCGATTTGAGGAATTGACGCCGGAGTGATCTAGTTCAGGGATTCGGTTTCTGGCCTTGGTCTGGCTTCAACCTCTTCTTCTTACCTCCAGTAACCAGTTTTAACAAACTCCCTTGCGTAGTAGCGACTGGCGGCTTTATAATTTCTAAATTGGTTCGGGTAAGGTCTGGGTACTTGTTGACGGATTGTCCAAAATACGCAATCAAAAGGAATAGGACTTCAGTCATCAATGGGGTCTTACACTACTTTTGAATTTGATAAAAAATATAACTTTATTATAAACTAGGATAAAAATAATAACGTGCAGTGAAAGAAATATTAAAATCCAACGAAGATTTACAAAGTTACAGGCGTTTAAACTTTGGAGTGGGGGGATCTTCTATCCCTTTCTCGCAAAACGAAAATTTGTATGAAGCCGCACGAAGCTACTATGGCATTGGTACTTTGTGACGTCACAATTTCATGTTGCTATCTCTGTCTAATCACAAATCTTTAAATGCTTATAACTTTTTTGTTATTTGATCGATTTAATTAGTTCTTTCAGTGCACGTCATTATTTTAATTCTACTTTATAATAAAGTAATAAAAAAATTGGAGTCAAATACCCTATTTCAGATCCATAGCTTTAATAGTTACTGAAATAATTGAGTGTGACAGACGGACGGACGGGCGAAGAAAATCTCACCATGAGGGTTCCACTTTTACCATTTTGGTGGTTTATGGAACCCTTAAAATTACGTGGCAGTTCAGGAGTGCTGACAAATGTGAGAACCTAAAAAATTATGCGAGATACCTTCGGTTACGACTTGTGATAACAGTGTGAAGCATCGGTAACGGAGTCGCAAGTTCTATGGTTTTTTCCTATCTCAAGAAATGACTAAAGAAGTTTTCACTCCAAGTACCTAATAAACACTGTCCTTAGAAAAATACTGACAGACACAAAGAAAAATTATCATATTAAAGAATAATATTTTTCACATTACACGTTTTAATAACATAATATATAACTCTAGGTACGTGTCTTTAGACACCTAGGACCTAATTCTAGATCGTATCTAAAGGTAGGTCTGCAAGTAATAGCTGCGAATGAGTCGTTAGGCTAGATTTATTGACAGCTGCTTCCTCGTCCGGTAGGGTGACCTCGGCTTAACAATGAGGTAGTACTTAACACCTACCTAGGGTCTAGGTAGTCTACCGTTTACTTTAAATCTAATCAAAATACATAGCTCATATTTAAAGTTCTCGTGTCACAGTGTTTGTAACAAAACTTCTCCGAAACGGCCCTAGATTTACTTTGGTTGAGAACCTCCTCCTTTTTGACTTCAAAAAAGGAGGTTCTCAATTCGACTGTATTTCTTATGTTTGTCACCTCATAACTTTTGACTGGGTGAATAGATTTTGATGATTCTTTTTAGGGTTCCATACCAATTTGGTAAAAATGGAACCCTTATGGTGAGACTTTCTCCGTCCGTCTGTCACACTCGATTATTTCAGTAACTATTCAAGCTATCGACTTGAAATTTAGAATAGTTATAGGTAATAGTAACGCGACGTCATAACAATCGTAAAAATTTGAAAATTGTTTTTATTTTTATTTAAAAAGGGGGGAAAACCGGGTCGACAAATTTTCAAAATGAGATTACAATATTGAATGGGGTATCATATGAAAGGGCGTTACTTGCGTATACTAAAACTAATTTTTATTTATTTTTATGCCTGATAGTTTTTGATTTATTGGGCAAACTGTCGAAAAAAATACCGTTCCCCCCCCTTATCTCCGAAGTTTATCAATCAAAAAATCTGAAATAATTATGATCAATAGGAATGAACGTATATTTTACAGGAAAAATAAAATCAACTCACTGACTAATATACTTTTTTTGATAATGACAATAATCCGCCAAAAACAAAGTTACGTTTGCGGTTTGCCAACAAAAGTACCTACATGTAAATTATATCCCACCAAAAACATTCTGTAAAAAACAAGCCAAAGTCAAAATGGGGCTGCTTGTTTATCTCTAAAAAGTACTGAAATCTAGACAAAGTCGTGCCAAGTCTAAGGTTCCTTACTGCGATTTCTTTATTATTATAGTTAATGTTGCGTGACTTGGCCGTTGAAGGGTACACAAGGGTTCAAACCAGGTGCTCCATGACACCATTGCACCAATCTGTCGCCAGAATTCATCGTCAATGAGTAGCGGTTCTTGGTCTTCAACGGCCAAGTCACACAACATTAACTATAATAATAAAGAAATCGCAGTAAGGAACCTTAGACTTGGCACGACTTTGTCTAGATTTCAGTACTTTTTAGAGATAAACAAGCAGCCCCATTTTGACTTTGGCTAGTTTTTTACAGAATGTTTTTGGTGGGATTTCACTTCTTTTTGTAGAAACTTCAAAATATTACAAAATATTTCTGTCCGTTTTTCTAGATACATTAACTGCATAAATAACTTTGTAATCTCATATAATTTATATGGAATTACAAAGTTATTAATGCAGTGATCACCAGGTACTCCAGATCTTCGATTATCCTAGTTTTTATATTTTTCCCTTTATGTGGCCATTAAACCCTAACTCTGTACCAAATTTCAGCTCTCTGAGTTTATGGGAAGTACTAGTTCTATTTTGATGATCATGAGTCAGTCAGTCAGTCAGTGTCGAAAATGCGAAACTTTGCTTTCGCATAACTTCGGAACTATATGACCTACAGACTTGAAATTTTGGGTTTTAAGTATGTGATTATAGCTTACTGGATAGCGAAAATTTCAGCGTTCTGGTCTTATCCAGAGGTTCTCAAATAGGAGCCCGAAAATGCGGCGAAATGGTTCCTGTAAAGATGGTACGGCAGTTTTGCTTCGCGCTTTGACTTTGGCGGGGGCACTGCCGTGCCCCCTGATACTCGTAAATTCATGAAAAAAAGTGATTCTTTCAATGTTTTACTTCTTTTATGGTATGGAACCTTCGGTGCGCGAGTCCGACCCGCACTTGGCCGGTTTTTTTATTTTATTAGAAAGCTGACGGTCCCTTATTAATTTATTCCAGTTCTAATAATGGTATCCAGGAGAAAACCATATAAGACTTAAATTTTTAATTGGAAAAGATGTATTCAACAGTAGTTTGACGAGAGTTGAAGTCAGTTTTTTTGTGTTAACTGTATTATTATCATTATAAGGCATACTGTAATATAAAAGACTATTTTAGCGATACAAACCCTTGGGAATGATAGTGAATTGATCTGATTTTACTTGCCTATTTCCTCATCTTTGTTAAATGGTGGTAACATAATAGAAGAAACGGCTGAGTTTGTTGTGAGCATCTTTTCATTTAAAAACCTCGTAAACTTAGATTTAAGTCGTGAAATAGTTATCCCACCAAAAACATTCTGTAAAAAACTAGCCAAAGTCAAAATGGAGCTGCTTGTTTATCTCTAAAAAGTACTGAAATCTAGACAAAGTCGTGCCAAGTCTAAGGTTCCTTACTGCGATTTCTTTATTATTATAGTTAATGTTGCGTGACTTGGCCGTTGAAGGGTACACAAGGGTTCAAACCAGGTGCTCCATGACACCATTGCACCAATCTGTCGCCAGAATTCATCGTCAATGAGTAGCGGTTCTTGGTCTTCAACGGCCAAGTCACACAACATTAACTATAATAATAAAGAAATCGCAGTAAGGAACCTTAGACTTGGCACGACTTTGTCTAGATTTCAGTACTTTTTAGAGATAAACAAGCAGCCCCATTTTGACTTTGGCTAGTTTTTTACAGAATGTTTTTGGTGGGATTTCACTTCTTTTTGTAGAAACTTCAAAATATTACAAAATATTTCTGTCCGTTTTTCTAGATACATTAACTGCATAAATAACTTTGTAATCTCATATAATTTATATGGAATTACAAAGTTATTAATGCAGTGATCACCAGGTACTCCAGATCTTCGATTATCCTAGTTTTTATAGTTTTCCCTTTATGTGGCCATTAAACCCTAACTCTGTACCAAATTTCAGCTCTCTGAGTTTATGGGAAGTACTAGTTCTTTTTTGATGATCATGAGTCAGTCAGTCAGTCAGTGTCGAAAATGCGAAACTTTGCTTTCGCATAACTTCGGAACTATATGACCTACAGACTTGAAATTTTGGGTTTTAAGTATGTGATTATAGCTTACTGGATAGCGAAAATTTCAGCGTTCTGGTCTTATCCAGAGGTTCTCAAATAGGAGCCCGAAAATGCGGCGAAATGGTTCCTGTAAAGATGGTACGGCAGTTTTGCTTCGCGCTTTGACTTTGGCGGGGGCACTGCCGTGCCCCCTGATACTCGTAAATTCATGAAAAAAAGTGATTCTTTCAATGTTTTACTTCTTTTATGGTATGGAACCCTCGGTGCGCGAGTCCGACTCGCACTTGGCCGGTTTTTTTTTTTTTATTAGAAAGCTGACGGTCCCTTATTAATTTATTCCAGTTCTAATAATGGTATCCAGGAGAAAACCATATAAGACTTAAATTTTTAATTGGAAAAGATGTATTCAACAGTAGTCTGATGTGAGTTGAAGTCAGTTTTTTTGTGTTAACTATATTATTATCATTATAAGGCATACTGTAATATAAAAGACTATTTTAGCGATACAAACCCTTGGGAGTGATAGGGAATTGATCTGATTTTACTAGCCTATTTCCTCATCTTTGTTAAATGGTGGTAACATAATAGAAGAAACGGCTGAGTTTGTTGTGAGCATCTTTTCAGTAGTAGGGCGCGTTAGAAACCTCGGAAACTTAGATTTAAGTCGTGAAATAATTATAGTGGGTAATTGATAATATCGGTATGGTGCCGGTAAGTTACGCCTATTTACACGACTTCCCAAAAAAGGAGTGTAATGTTTTTAAGGTTCATATATGTATGTACATTGTACGTGAGTTTCTTTATTCCACCATAACTTCCGAACGGCTGAATAGATTTGGACATAATTATTATGGGGTATCGTTAGAATCCTTACAGTAATATAGACTGCATTTTTTGGAAAAAGTCGTTTCACCGCAGGGCGGTCGTGTTTATTTTATAGAGATTTTTGAACTAAATTGCACACTCATGCGCAAAGACTATTAGACAGGGACATGCATTGTACCTTAACAGTGAATGGCATTAGCCGGATGAAGATTACCGGTGTCCGTGATTAACCGGAGTTGTCTGCTCTCTACAGAAAGTGGTTGCATGAGAGACATTATACAAAAGGTTTTATTGAAGCGAACACACTTGTACACGTAAGTTAGTGTCGGGACAGGCCAGGTCCACTTATCACGTGATCTAGAAAATACAGGTAGGCGTCTCGACGTACTAATTCCAGATGGCCACCACGCGCCGAATACTTTGCTCGTGTTAGTTAGGGTACGGCCTATTTCACGCGCCGCGTGCGCCCGATGACGAAGTAGCCCTAGTACGTCGAATGCGATAAAGTTACGCGATAGAAAGGGAAGTTCTTTTTTGGGGCGTGGCCAGGCGCTATTGCGAACTGAATTGCACTTTTTCGTGTCAGCGCTGAGGTCGCTATTTTTGTAAATCATCATGCCGAGTGAGCCTTCTGTAGCTTTCTTTAGTACTATTATGTATTCCGTTGTCGGGACTCGGTACTCACTTTCGTTATCGTTGTCAAGATTAGGGCATGATGCGCTAAGAAATTTAAGATAGGTTCTTTCGTTAGGTTAGTTACTGTTTAAATTGTTAAAATTTTGATAACAATAGTCTATTTGAGTTAATAACAATAAAAACTTATCACTGTGTTCATTTTTTAAAATGGGACATTGCAATTTAGCCACAAAATAAGCGATAGCTTGTATTATGGGTGTTAGACAACTGATAAATACACAAAATAGATACGTAATAAATATTTATACAAAAAAACCGAGACACTAGTAAACATTCATGCTCATCACACAAATATCCAGTTTGTACCTGCTTAAACAATGTATAATTAAAATGGCAAAACAAAGTTTGCTGGGTCTATCAGTATACAATATTAATTTGTTAAGTTATGATCAATGTCTAATTTATGCGTACTTTTGACGCATTACGGTCAAGCGTAGATAAGATACTATCCGATGCGCGACGCGACTGAAAGTTCAAAACTTCGGCGACTGAATTTTTGTTAGGTGTGTCAGGACATTTAGACCTCGAACCCAGCTTATAGTTCCAGGTGTCTAGCACGTAGGTAGATTGATAGTCGATAGTAAAACTAAACTGTAGATCGAATAACGCAGACTCCAATAAACCCGCAGGTTAAAAAATCACGCGATTAAATCGCTTAGTTAGTTAATTCCAGTTAGGTATCTAGACTTCCAAGAACCTAACCTAAGACATTACTGCGACCTACTTAGGTATTTACGTAGGTAGCACTTACGTAGCTATATCGATGAAGCAAAATTAACATGTCTGTTTGTCATTACTACTGCATGAAAAATTTCACAAGTGAAAAAGAGCCGACGTTTTTAACCGACTTCAAAAAAGGAGGAGGTTCTCAATTCGACTGTATGTTTTTTTTGACAGAGAAATTGCGTAACAAACACGCAATTTCTCCGCCAAATATAAACCGATTTTGATGATTAATTCTTTTTACAATTCTTTGTGCATTTTGTTGTTATCCACTAAAAAGTAAGAAATAAAATGGAAAATTCCCGGCATTGAATTGATGTACCTACGTTAAAAATTATTTCACTCTTTGTAGTGGCATTTGAAGTCGGTTTTTTAAAGAATTTTCCATTTTATAACCTGATCTTTTCGATGAAAAACTGTTTTCCGTATTTAACGGTAGAGTTTGACTGTGGGCTGTGTGTATGCTACGAGAAATGAACGTTAAGAGGATTTAAAAAATGTATTCTTTAAATCCTAATTTATTGCCGACATATTAAAACAATTAGATAAGTATAGCGGCAACAGAAATATATTGTCTGGGAAAATTTCAAGTCTGTATCTATCACGGTTCCAGAGATACACCCTGGTGACAGACGGACGGACGGACGGACAGTCAAGTCTCAGTAATAGGGTTCCTTTATTTACCCTTCGTGTACAGAACCCTAAAAATTACAATTACATCCATTGTTATATTTTTTGATAAAAATTAGATAAATTGAGATTTCAAAGCACCTTCTGTAAGATAAGAACTTTCTTACGAGAAATCGTGTTTTTGCTTCAAAGAGAATAAAAAACATGACGTTCCAATTTTAAAAGTAATTGTGTCCATAGTTTACATTTTTGCAGGTCACTAGTCTATGTATGTCGTTAACGATTTTTGAGAAACCAAAATCGACAAATTTGCAGACAAAAGCCATAGAAATTAATTTAATAAAAAGACGCAGTTAATTTTAATGCTTCAAAGGAATTATTGGTAAATTGAAGCCTCAATTTTAAAGCATGTTAACCATAAAATTGCTAAGTTGAATTCATTTCGAAACATGTAGCTATATGTGTGTGAGATTGTAGAGACACGGTTTTGGATTTGCGTGTGTGTGACTCAAAACAAAATGTACCCGTATGAGTGCGTAAGAGTAAAATACTATATGCACACATATAAGATGAGAAATAGAAAGGTATTTGTATCAGCATAAATAATTATTTATCGTTGCAATTTTTTTTCAATGATGAATGAATGCAAATGCAAATGCAAATCAGCGATATTTTCTTTATTCCTTGAATTGTTTAGGGCTTGTATGGCATTTAGTAACTATTTGACCTAAATTTTACAACGAAAAGTGGTGTTATTTTTCCATACTAAAACTTAATACTTGACTGCAATGCCACCTGAAAAATATTCCAAGAAAATTCGAACATTTTAAACAGGACGTCACCGGTCGTGACGTCACAGTCCAGCATGCCACGGCTGTGTCCGCGTAATTCAATTTTTTGTGGTTTTTCGCGATTTTTGAGCTAATAAGACATAATAGGCTTATATAGCAGTCAAATTGTGGGAATTCCAGTATCATCTTCACGTGTTCATATAAAAATCTCTGCTGGAAAGTGACGAGTTAAAGGATATAGTCCGAGATTTGCGAGTTACTCACTTAAAACTCGATACTCGGACTAATTTCCTAGGATAGAGATATTTTTAACCGACTTCAAAAAAAGGAGGAGGTTCAGTCATCAAGTCAGGGTCTGATGATGGGATCTTGGTGAAATCGAGGGAACTCTTCAAATTTTGCTAGTTTACTTGAAGCGAGTTGGGTATTTTTTATAGTTACTGGTGCATTTGCTAGCAGATACTGATTTGATGACTAAAGTCATCAAGTCAGGGTCTGATGATGGGATCTTGGTGAGTTTGAGGTATCTCTTCAGATTTTATGAGCACACCTCAAGCAATTTGGATATTTTTACAACGCCTTGTGCATTTTATTGTTTTCCACAAAAAAGTATAAAATAAAAATGGGAAATGCTTTCCAAAAAACCAACTTCAAACGCCACTACAAGGAGTGAAATAATTTTTATTTAAATTTTAGGTACCTACACCAATTTGAAGTCGGGCGATTGTCTATGACTTCGTCATTTCTTCGCACATCAAGTAAGTAAGAAGGACTATTAGGGATTGTATGAAACTTTGCCCGACTTCGAATTGGTGTAGGTACCTAAAATTTAAATAAAAATTATTTCACTCTTTGTAGTGGCATTTGAAGTTGGTTTTTTGGAAAACATTTCCCATTTTTTAAGCAAAGATTTTGATATAAGCGTGTTAAGATGGTACTGCAATTCTCGCAAAATAACTGCCATAAGCCTGTTATGTCTAATTAGCGTACAAATTGCAAAAAACCACGAAAATTTTGAATTTCGCCGACATTACGATGTAGAGTTTGCAGTGCGAGCTGATTGGCGGAATCATTGAATCGAGTGTATGACGTGATCTACGTTCCAAATTCGGCGTTTGAATTACGTAGCAGTTTTCAATCAATTTATATCAATATGTCATGCGTAATTTATATTTTTTCTTTGCAATTACGATGTAAAGAACCTAATAAAAATGTAAAAAAAAACTGTGGGTATTCCCTGTTGCGCAGGTTTTCAGTGCGATCGTAATCGTAAGCGATGTCTGCCCGCTGATTGGCAGAATCTGTTGTTTACACTTTTCCAACCAACCAGATGGCAGACTCTTGTTTAAGTTTACGATAGCGATGACAAGGTACTTCTTTCTAACACAATCGCTTTTCTAGTGTTAAGTGACAATGCAGCTAAAGATCTTATCGGACTATCTTGTAAGAAGTTAAGAACCCGTAACGGTTGCTACACAGCATCGCACCGGAACGCTAAATCGCTTATCGCTGCGTAATATATAGAATAGAAATTATAATAAAATAGAAATTTAAAAAAATTGTGAAATTCTAAACTAGCCTGTATCAGAAATCGAACCGTACAAAATAGAGACCTTAAAAAGTCGTAGAAACTTTGTTGAGGAAAATAATACGAGTTTATAACACAAACTGAAAAATTACGTAGATTTGTAAACTATAGATACACTGATTGAGCACTAATATGCATAAGCTTGTAGAAAAGTAGGAATCAACGACTGATATGTTAATCAAGTTTTTATCCAGAGAGAAGACAATGGGTGTGTTTCGCAAATCGCGGATTTTAATGTGTGATCATTGACATACGTCATGTGAAGATGGTGAATTCTGATTGAGCTCGGAATTCGGAGTAGGTATTTCTACAGCTACTCGTTATCCATACAGGAGCCTACAAGATATCTGAAAAAAAAAAACTTCACTGCTAAGTACAGAGATAAAAAAAATCGAGCGCTGAAACGGGATTTTAATATTTTTTCCAGTGTATTTTCATCCTAGTTTATGAAGTAGGTAATAATAATTAAAATGACAAAGTCAAAATTTCTTTATTTCACATAGGCCTAACGTACAGGCTCTTGTACAACGTCAATATGATATTTGTCGCATATGGATAACTGTAAGTCTACTTAAAGCTACGAGTAAGTTCACGAGGGTTCCAAACGCGCCCTGCACTGAGAAGAGTGCTTCTTCAACAACAACAAACTCGGCCGGATTTTGGTTTCTATTCTATTCTATTAGTATATAAAAATGGGAAATGCTTTCCAAAAAACCAACTTCAAATGCCACTACAAAGAGTGAAATAATTTTTATTTAAATTTTAGGTACCTACACCTATTCGAAGTCGGGCAATGTTTCATACAATCCCTAATAGTCCTTCTTACTTAATTGATGTGAATGAAATAACAAAGTCATAGACAATAGCCCGACTTCGAATTGGTGTAGGTACCTAAAATTTAAATAAAAATTCTTTGTAGTGGCATTTGAAGTTGGTTTTTTGGAAAGCATTTCCCATTTTTATTTTATACTTTTTAGTGGAAAACAATAAAATGCACAAGGCGTTGTAAAATATCCAAATTGCTTGAGGTGTGTTCATAAAATCTGAAGAGATACCTCAAATTCACCAAGATCCCATCATCAGACCCTGACTTGATGACTTTAGTCATCAAATCAGTATCTGCTAGCAAATGCACCAGTAACTATAAAAAATACCCAACTCGCTTCAAGTATACTAGCAAAATTTGAAGAGTTCCCTCGATTTCACCAAGATCCCACTATCAGACCCTGACTTGATGACTTTAGTCATCAAATCCGTATCTGCTAGCATATGCACCAGTAACTATAAAAAATACCCAACTCGCTTTAAGTATACTAGCAAAATTTGAAGAGTTCTCTCGATTTCACCAAGATCCCATGATCAGATCCTGACCTGATGACCATAGAACAACTTGGAAAATATTACTCTTTCTAATAATACTCAAATAGTTTAATGTGTCCATATAAAATTTGAAGAGTTCCCTCGATTTCTCCAGGATCCCATCATCAGATCCTGACTTGATTAAAATGGGACCATCTGGAAACAAAACCCTCTTAAACAAAAAAATAATTTTTCAAATCGATCCACGCGTCTCCGAGTAATCGGTGAACATACATAGATAAAAAAAAAAAAAATCCGACGAATTGAGAACCTCCTCCTTTTTTTGAAGTCGGTTAAAAACTAGTGTAATACCCAATAACCTATGATATACGTCTAAGAAAATGTATTTAAGTAGAAGACCTACAGTGTTGCAGCTGTGTATCTTTGACTACTTTATATCAACGTGCGTAATAAAAGATGGTCATAAAGCAATCAAAATCAATCAATAAAATTAACAGTAGGTACCTACTCGACTGTATCATTGAATTACCGTTATCTCCAATCAGTGGAATATAACCAACGAGGTAACGGAAAAATCGTGGGTTTTGGTAAAATTTTTGGATGCTATTATAACTTCCTAAGACCAAAAACATTTTCATGTAACATGTTGCCAAGAAGAGAGTATATTATGGCTGACACCTATGATATAACAAGAGAAAAAAGAGGTAGATCGGGTATACGCGGACCGAAAGTGAACCTTTAAAATTAAGACAATTGTCCAATACGAGCTCAGTTGCACCTTCAGGCTTCACAGCGTGTTCTAGGGCGGAGTGAACTATTCGTGATACAAATAGCTGTCCCTTTCACTCTTACGCTTTGCGTATTTCCTGTGGTACTATCAGTGTGTGTTAGTGTGACTTTTGTATACAATGTTAATAAATATGCATGTGGTGTCGCGGAACAAATATTTAACTGTGCATGCAGTACGAAGGTAAAAAGTTATCAGATCTCATGTAGAGCAATACTTCAAACTTTACGCGCCCTAAGCCCTAAGCCCTACCTACAGAAACTCTACGCTTCAGTCAAAATATGTGGCTTTGCCGTTTCTCGGACCTACCGAGTACCGAAGCCTCATATCTACCGAGGCAATAGATAAAAACAACTTGTGGAGTACAATGGTATGGTTATCCCTTTCTGTGAATCTGTTATGAGGTTAAATAAAAAAGTATATACCAAGAAACTGTTTTATTTAAAGTAAATTAATTGAAATATAGTACAGAGACACGACCGACATTATCACGGGACCAGAGAGCAAGGAAGAGCGCCAAAGATAAAAAACCGGGGGTGACGATAGGGCAACCAGTGTGGCCATATCTTATGCTGCATATTTTTCAACATCCTCCCTTATGCAGCATTGACTGAGTCCCATCTTGCTTGTGCAGTACTGGAGCTTGGGCAGTGCTGTTGGCTTGGTAAGGATGTCTGCCACCATCACCTCCGTTGGGACGTAGCTGATCTGGACCAAGCCTCCCATCACCTTGTCTCGAATAAAATGGTGCCTGACATCTATATGTTTGGTGCGAAGGTGATAGCCATCAGAACCTGAAAGTTTAATCGAGCTCTGATTATCACTGTAGATTACCATTGCTTGATCCCTCAAACGTGGCCAAAATTCCTCTTGTAACTGCTTTAGCCACATAGCCTCTTGAACACACGATGAAAGGGCCATGTATTCTGCTTCCGTTGTAGACAGAGCAACCGTGGGCTGACGTTTGGAGTTCCAAGAAATTGCTCCTCCCTGAAACAGAAAAGTGTACCCCGTGCAGGAGCGTCTGTCTTCTTCAGATGTAGCCCAGTCAGAATCACAGTAGGCATGCGTCATCATCTCATCATGACATTGCTTATAGCTCAGTCTATAATCCTGAGTGCCTTTTAAATACCTCATTACACGCTTCAGTGCGAGCCAGTGCTGCATCTCAGGCTTATTGTTAAATTTGCTCAGTGTGTTTATAACATAGCAAAGATCAGGCCGTGTGATCTGTGTAATATACAACAAACAGCCAATTATTTCTTGATATGGAATATTATTTAGGACTTTGCTGTCATCTGAAGTTTTAAATTTGGTATTTATATCCATTGGTGTTTTTACTGGTTTGCAATCAGACATTCCAAATTTATTTAATATTTCCAAAATATATTTTTTCTGATCTAAGTAAATAATGCCATTCTGTCTGTCTCTCTCTACATGGACTCCAATGCAGTAGCTGACATCTCCAAGATCCTTCATTTTAAATTTATTATTTAATTCTTCTTTAATATTTTTCTTTGACTCTAAGTTGTTTGTAAAAATTAATAAATCGTCTACATAAATAGCCACAAATAAAATATTTTTATCATCAACTATCTTAAAGTAAATGCAGGGGTCTAATTTAGATTGTGTAAGATCCATGCTTTTCAATGTGGCACTTAATTTCTTATTCCACTGACGACTGGCTTGCTTCAAGCCATATAGTGACTTGCGTAATAAACAAACACCTTCATCTTTCTCATAAAAAGGTGGTTGAGTCATGTAAATTTCCTCTTCAATGTCGCCTTGAAGAAAAGCTGACACAGCATCCATTAAAATTATATCTAAATCATATTTAGCTGCCATAGCAAATAAATAGCGTAGGGATGAATATCTTACTACCGGAGAAAAAACTTCATTGTAGTCTATCCCTTTCTTCTGTGAACATCCCTTTATGACCAGCCGAGCTTTGTATTTTATGATTTTTCCTTCTTCATTAGTCTTAGTTTTAAAAACCCACTTACATGGAATGGCACGTTTGTTCTGTGGAAGAGTAGTTATTTCCCATGTGTTGTTTTCCATCAAGGACTTGTACTCCTCATCCATTGCTCTTTTCCAGTGTAGGGCTTCATTGCTGGACAAAGCTTCTTCGACTGTTAAGGGATCTGAAATTTGTTGTATACACAAAAAATTTATATTTTTTCTCTGATGTGGGCGTAATGTGATTTTGTCAAAACTATCATTGCTATCATTAGATGTCTCACAACTATCAAACGATGAAATTGTAATAGCTTGTGGGCTCTCTTTAAGCTCTTCCCCCCTCCGGAAACCATTGTCTGTGCTTTCTACACTGGTTTTAAGTGGGATTGTTGCAAGTTGTGGCAAAGAAATGACAGATTTTTCTGTTTCAGCAGTTGCAGTCTTACATTTTTCTATAAATATCACATCTCTACTTATAATTGTTTTCCTGGCTCTAGGGTCATATAGTCTGTACCCTTTTGTATTTTCACAGTAACCTATAAACAATAATTCCTGGGATTTACGGTCCCATTTCTGCCTTTTTTGTTTTGGAATATGAACCATAGCCTTTGAGCCGAAAACTTTAAGATGAGATAAATTTGGTTTCTTACCGGTCCATTTTTCATATGGTGTTACCTCAGTCAGTACACGAGATGGTGATCGGTTTATAATGTATGCTGCCGTTGCCACAGCTTCAGCCCAATATCCCTTTGGTAGATTTGCATCAAATAGCATGCACTTGGCGCGCTCCACTAGCGTCCTGTTCATCTTCTCCGCTAGCCCATTTTGCTGTGGTGTGTAAGGAGCAGTAGTCTGATGCCTGATGCCGGAATCTGCCAGAAAATCACACAATATTTTATTACAATATTCCTTCCCTCCATCAGTTCGTAGAATTTTTATCCTTTTTCCTAATTCGTTTTCTACTTGTGCTTTAAATTTTTTAAATGTACTTGTTATGTCCAACTTGTTCTTAAGAAAATACACATATACCTTCCGTGTGTAGTCATCAATGAAGGTGATGAAGTATCTCGCTCCACCTAAAGAGACAGTCTCCATTGCACCACATAGGTCTGAGTGGATTATCTCCAATGGTGCATTTGCTCTTGAACCAGAGTGTGGAAAAGGAAATCTGGTTTGTTTTCCTTCACAACAAGGTGTACAAATAGGAATTTCATTATGCTTAGTAATATTTATCCCTTCAGCACAAGATTTTAACTTTTTCAAATCAGTCATATTTAAATGCCCCATTCTTCTATGCCAAGTATAAAGATCAGCTTTGCTTTCATTAGTAAAAACTGCGCATGCAGTGCCAGTTACAGTGTTAAGCTTATACATATTATTTACAAGTGTTGCTGTTGCTATCAGGTCATTATTGCAGTTATAAATATTACAGCCATTGCAAGTGAATTCTACTCTGCATCCATTCTTGGTCAACTGACTTACTGACAACAAATTCGCTGCAACCTCAGGAATATATAAAACATTTCTCACCTGGATTAAGTGCTCATCTGTACCTATGTTGGTTGTAATGTTTACTTTGCCTGTTGATCTCACCGTAACAGCATCACTGTTGGCAACTAAAATCCTCTGTATTGCGGGAGGTTCTAGGTCATACATCCAGTCTGAACGCCTTGATATGTGGGATGTGGCGCCACTATCGAGCACCCAATCATCTTCCTGTATGCAGGTGTAAGCTGAAAAAATGGCTGAAAAAGCTTTAGTACCACTATTATTCTTAGTATCCGATTTCTTGACATTACACTCATTTCTGAAATGCCCATAAAGATTGCATGAGTAGCAACGAGGACCTTTGGGCTTTGACTTAGACTGATTTTGATTGCTTCGATGTGAACTTCTTTTATTTTTTGTAAAAAATACTGAGTTTTCAGGAACTTTGACTTCTTGTAATAATTTTGTCTTAATAAAGTCTGATGATATCTTGATACCCGAGCTTTCTATGCCCATTATCATAGGTTTATAGTTTTCAGGCAAACCCGCTAACATGAGCGTGCCCAACCACTCGTCATCAACTTTGAAAGATATGTTCCTCAACTTATGAGCTGTACATATTATTTTGTTCACATACTCCTCAACGCTGGCGCAACTATCGAGCGTGGTGTTGATTAGGTCTTTCAGCAGGCCGACTTTTCTAGAAAGCCCCGAGTCTTCGAATACATTTTGTAAATTCGTCCATACTTCGCGTGCCGATTTCGCATTTTCAATATGAACATAATTTATTGGCTCGACTAACAAAATTATTTTTGACTTAGCTTTCAAATCTCTCTTCGGATCGACCTCCGATGACCCCGGATCCACAATGTTCCAGAGCTCTTCGTGCTCTAAATACGTCTTGACGGCAAATCTCCATGTATTATAGTTTTCGCGTCCCGACAGCTTTTCAATTTGCAAACTGTGAAAATTATTTGAGTTGTTCGCCGCCGCCATGTTACCACGCCGCGTGCTTGTCCCGTCCTTTGTTTCGCGCTCGAACTATTTCGCGTTTCAACTATCGGATTTACTTGATTTTCGAGGTATATGGGACGGCCCATAACCTGAGGTTAAATAAAAAAGTATATACCAAGAAACTGTTTTATTTAAAGTAAATTAATTGAAATATAGTACAGAGACACGACCGACATTATCACGGGACCAGAGAGCAAGGAAGAGCGCCAAAGATAAAAAACCGGGGGTGACGATAGGGCAACCAGTGTGGCCATATCTTATGCTGCATATTTTTCAACATGTTAAAAACCTCGGAATTCATATGGATCGCACTTTGGGGTGGAATAATCATATCAAACAGGTTAGCAGGAAGACCTTTGCATCTTTGAGCTCATTGCGTCGCTTTCGATCTTTTCTTCCGATTCCTACCAAAATTATGTTAGCACAGACACTACTTCTTCCTATCCTTGATTATGCGGACGCAAGCTTTATTAACCTTACTGTAGATCAGTTAAATAAGCTTGAGAGACTTCAAAATGTTAGTATTCGGTTCATATTTGGTTTGCGCAAATATGACCATGTCTCTGAATTTCGTTCTCGTCTCAAGTGGTTACCCATCCGACTTCGCCGGAACTTGCATATCCTTTCCATTCTGTACTGTGTGTTATTTCACCCTTCCACTCCTCCTTATTTAAAGGAGAAATTTGTATTTATTGGTGGTCCGGGAGAAGATATCCGTACTACAAGAAAACTTATTTTAAGGATACCTAAGCATACTACTTCTTTTTACCACCATTCTTTTACGGTTCAGGCTATAAAATTGTGGAACGCCTTACCCCTGGTAATCAGGGAGGCCCAGTCTATTAACATCTTCAAGAGACTGGTTAAGGATCACTATTTGTCGTCGTCACTGGCAACTTAGTTTTGATTATAGGGTCCATGGTATTGGGAGGATATTATATAATATGTATTTGTATGTGTTTTATATTTTTAGTATGTGTAAGTATTTTATATTTATTTGTATTTTGTATAATATAACATATAGTATTATGTATTTTATGTTTGTATTATTTTGTGTACATATTATATATTTATTTATGTTTTAGTTATTTTTTTATGTATTTGCACCACCTACCTCTAGTATCTGCAACAAAAATCCTTTACAGCATTGGTTGCCTGGAAGAGATCGCTAGGTAGCGATAAGGCCGCCAAATTGTGTACCTATTCTTTGTAATTTTTGTGTTGTCCTTTGTTTGACTTTGTGGTGTGCAATAAAAGTATATTCATTCATTCATATTCATTCATAAAAATAGTAAAGATAGGCCGATCCGAACATTTTACGTAAACCTTCTTCATACAAGCAAACAGTAGTGTCATCTGTCAAAATACCCTCCGCCGCCGCTGACCAAACTGCCGTGTGGCCTTATACTGTTTGTACTAATGCCACCCATAAACTGGCGACATTTTTTCACTCAGGATACTCAGATTAAATTATTCACTTTACCCCAATGTGACCGCAACGAAAGGTAAAGCTTACGGTACCTACCTACCTGGAATAATCCTAGCAAAAGTTATGAGCGTTCAAAAAACACTTCGAGAAAAGGTAGGTAATGCCCTTGCGCTTCACTTGGCTCTTCTTGGCGGGGACACTACTGTGCCCCCAGGTAAATGATGGACGATGTTGCTTAGATTACGAAGCTCAGTTGACATTCAATAAGGTACCTAATTGTAATCCATAATTTTGTTACAAAGACGCTTTGTCGAATCAACGTTATGGTGATGCAGGATATATTTATTTGTTTTGCTATACTTAATCCGCTACTAGAAAAGAATATGTATGGTACAACATGCAGGAACCCACGTGAAACACCACTCACAATTCTTCGACGCACGTTTAGCCCCGAAACCGACATCCTCGGTTGGCTTAACAATGCGAAATCGTAGAGCAATATTCTAAAAGTCGATGAACTTCCGCAAATTAGGTGACACTGACACCTCTTTAATCTATTATATTATCGAACTTAGTTCCAATTGACTTTTTGTTACCTACGAATTATTGCGAAATTTGACCCATTACTTCGTCCAAGTAGTTACAGCTAGGTGACCGAGTGGTTAGGCAGCTAAAACCTAGTTCTAGGTCGTTCTTGTTGTAACCGGTGGCGCCCTGGCCTCGAACTCATTCTGGAGGTCCAACGGGCGATGACCTTTTTAAGGCTAGGGCTGACAAAATATGCATTTAATGAATTCAGGTGAAGTATAACATTATAAAGCTAAAGAATTTGTTTGTTTGTTTACAAACGAGCTAATATGAGGAATTACTAGTCGGAATAAAATAAAAATTATAGTCCATTTATCGATGAAGGCAATTGACTACATTACACCTATCACGCTATGACCAATAGAAGCGGAGTATCATTGAAAAATGTTGCAATTACGGGTTTTTCCCGTTCCCATATTCCCCTTGAAGAGCTTTAGTTGCATGCGCTGTCTAACGGAAACAGTGGCGCAAAAAATATCATATATGACAGAATTGTTCTCCTCCAAACTTAAGAAAAAAGTGTGCATTAAAGGCAGTTTGACTAACTGCCTTTAAAAACTATTTTTTAACCGAATAGATTTTTTTAATACAGGACAACATCACATACATTGCGCCGATCCCATATAAGTAGCTTATACACTTGTGTTATGGAAGCCAGAAACAACGAAGGTACCACAACACCCATACCCGCGACAATGTAGAAAACTTATTCTACATTGCCCCGACCGGGGATCGAACCGGGAACCTCAGAGATGGCGGCGCCTTGAAAACCGGCACGCTAACCACTCAACCACGGAGGTCGTCAACATGTCGAATACATGAAAGCGTGTGACAGCCCTGATGCACTTATAGTCTTGCACAGCACTAGAAAAGGGTAAACGCCGGCGTACACTGGACATGGGCTTTGTCACGTATGCATTTTTATACACGGGTTTTCTACATTGTATATGGGTAGACCCATTACTACATAGAACTCTATTCTCTACCTATACATATACTGTTTCTTAGAAAGTAACAATGTAGGTATTAGGTATCTATATAAATTATGAGATGTCACGAGTTAGGTACCACGTGGTTTCATACTTTCCTCAATCGATCACAAAATAGGTATTAAGAGGTATATATAAAAGTTTCCTTTAATAAGCGGTATTAAAGCAAGTAATTTTCATTAGTTAAGCAGTTTAGAAAACGCCTGCGCTGTACAAATAAATCCAAAATTTCACTTTTAGTTACTGTTGACGTAGAAAAATAAACCTTATGGCAATCAAATAACGTCTTATATCTATTAATAAGTAGAGAGGTACTTACCCAATTTAAAACTCCTTGCACGAAGTACAGAGTCTTTAGTTTACTTTATAGCGAAATGCAAATAGTATTGTGTTCGGGACACATTTAATATAATTAAAAAAAAATAGTGTTATTAATAAACCACGTGGTCACAGATTAGGACACAAATCGCGCGAAAGTAAATAAAAAAACTTACAAGATGGCGGTTTGAAAATCGAACGCGGGATGCCGGGAACGAAAATAGTGACGTGCGATTAAAAAGGTTTAGGGCGAAAAGTATCGATAACTTTTTTTTTTGTTGAATAAAGAACCACGTGTAGTATATCCGAGCGCGCTAAACCGAATGCGGCGTCATGGACCTACTAGGAAGGTTGTTTATCAGTGGTTTATAGCTTTGTGAAGAGTGAAATATCGACATTAACGACAGCAGTGTCATACGATCGCTCGCCTTTTCGATTTTCGATCGATCAGCATTTTCAGAATTCCTAATTGAGTCGTGAGTCTTAATTGAATTATTATTGCACGTAAAACCTTTTGTGAGTGCCCACGGAGTGAACTGCGACTTGCGAGCTTCGGTAAGAATATAAATTTTATTTCATATTTATTGCTTTTTAGGATTATTTATGGTAAAAAACCTTCGTCCGTTCGTCCGCCTGTCTGTCTGTTCTATAATAGTCGATTATAGCTATCGACATGTTGAATTATTAAAATTATAACTCGTGTTTTATAATTTGTTCATATTGTAATTTCCTAAGAATAGGTTTTTCTTACCATTTTGTGATACGCCTGTATCTTCTGCCGTCTCTGCCTATTCAGGTAATTCGTAAGGATAATAAACTAAGTATTTGATATTTCGCAAATTATAATATCGTAAATTTTTTCTTCTGGTCAAATAATTTTTTTCATAATTAAAGATATATATAATATTAAGCTAGTCCACTAAACAAGTCTATCTCCGTGGCATAAGTTTCATCAAAATTGGTTCTGTGGTTTAGGCGTTAAAGCGTAACACACAAACTTTTATCAATATCAAGTAGGCTCTATAATAAGCCTAACTTATAGGCACTTCCCTACTCGAGAGTGATGATATTTTTTTATTTATTTTTTTAATAATATAATGAATCCTGACGATAAAGTATTAATCTGTGTATAACTTTTGCATATTTATTTTTTTATTTTTAAGTGTCCTTAACTTGAACTTACTCTTACGATTGCAATTTGACAGAGATTTTATATTCTTTTTATGACCATACTTTTAAAACTTTATACATTTCGAGTGGATTAAATTAAACACATGATTCTTTTTATGACTGCATTAATTAAGCTTTTGGTTTCGAATTTATTTTTAATGATGACCAAAAATAACCAGTTTTTTTCGTAGGTACTTGTTATTTGCGTTTACGGCACTCTCTATTCCTCAAATACTTCGGTCCGAAATGGTTGGAACTCGGAAAGGGAGAACCTTCATAAATAATAATTTTTGTTGTGAATAATTTTAATCCATATTATGATCTGATATCTTATGAAGAAAATAATTATAAAGAAATCTCATAAATACATTACATACTATTACGTTCAAAAATACATATCGTATTACGTAATCTATATAAGAAAATATTATTTACAAAATATAAAAATCTTTGAAACCATAATAGGTCGATGCGGTTCATATTTTATTTAATAACAACAACTATGCATGTACTAAAATCTTACAATATAAAATTGTATTTTATACTAAAGCCCTTAATCAGAAAATTGAGAATATTCCAGAGAATTCCAGAATTATTGAGCCCTTGTAAAACCTTCCTTGTGTTTTAACTATTATGGAAGGTTTCTGCACTCCTTCTTCATTACACTCTCGTGCAACATGCAAGAGAGAGTGCTGTCTGTAGATTATATTTTCGTGGTCGGGTAGTTTGTATGAACTCTCCTCCAGAACATCGAATTGCGAATTAAATAAATAATCAAATCGACAGCTCTGACGGGAAGATATACATGTGAAACTACTTCATCGATAAGTCCCCTCACTAGACGTGGGTGTGTCGATGTCGTCACAGAGTACTTAGTACGTTAATCAATCATCAGACAGCAAGTGGCAACCGGCCGTTAGGCCTAGCGCACATAGATGGATAGAATCGTCGTTTTCTATAATGGTGCCCTCGCGGTCCCGTGCCAATTCTGTTGCGTAAAATCTCACAAAATTGAAATACATAATATTATTAAGCTATTGCATAGCTTCTATCGCGGGCTTTGACGGTGCAGACCGAATCCAGAAATTTCGTAACGAAAATAACCTGGCACTCCTAAAGTAGAGCTTTTGGTACTAGGCTAGCATGAAAGCAGGGAGCACAATTCCACAACTTTTTAGTTTTTAGTTTGCCATCTATCGAAAAATAGCAGAACTTTTTAATGACTTTTTGAAATATCACGCACGTGATATCTAAAAAGTTTGTGAAATTGCACCTGGTACCAAAAGTTCTACTTTTCGATTGATGGCAAAACTAAAAATAACTTTAAATTCTATGCAATAGCTTTGCCGCGGCAGTCTCCGAGTGCCACACGCCTTTTTTTTGTTTTATTAGTTTTTGAACGAATATTCAATATGACTCTATGAGGTCTAAGATGGAGGGCGCTTGTCTGGAAAATGCCTATTCACTCTTCTCTTAAAGTCTTGGCTGGGCACACAAATTTTTTGATTTCCTTTGATTTGATAAATTGTTTGATTTTATTTGATTTGATTTGACACGGAAGCTGGAAGGGTGGAACACACCTCAGCGATAGGTATCAGAAACGTGAAAGCAAACGTCTCGTTTGAGTTCGCATCATCACATAAGGATGCATCATCAAGCACATAAGGATGCCACTTCTCTCGGCGTCTTACGGTTCTGTGGTAGAAAGGTGAAGAAGGTACTAGATTGTGGGGTTCCTGTTCCTGGAGGTGTTCCTCCAAATAAATATCCTTTTAAAAACCGTTAAATATCTATACAGGCAACGCTGCGTAACCCACATCGAAGACCTTAGGTTCTAGGACCTATAGGACCTAATGGTAGGACTTAGGACCTAATTTTCAACAGCTTACCACTACACCTAAACGGGTCAATTCAAAATTAATATGTCAGGTACCGCCCACACTATTAGGCGCTATTAACTATCGTTTCGATATCAATAAACGTCGGTATATCGATATTTCAGTATCGTGGACACGCCTTAAGTGTGACGTACAAATTAAACCTATTCATATTTTATCCGAGCATATCATTAAATATAATATTTCAAAGCAATGATATGTGAATTCTCAAAGATACTAGGTAACTCTTGCTGAGTTCGCAACTCATTCGAACGCATTGAACCAAGTTAAACAACGGGGGTTTTATTACGAACGAAAACCGTAGAGAGCCCCTTAAAATCGAATATTAAGTCTTGCTTATCTAGAAGACGATCTAGACTAAGAGCCTATAAACTTACAGTTAGTTTAGAGACTAGAGGAGAGTATAGTCTAGAGTCGGAGTCTGGAGTTAGTTTAGAGACTAGAGGAGAGTATAGTCTAGAGTCGGAGTCTGGAGTTAGTTTAGAGACTAGAGGAGAGTATAGTCTAGAGTCGGAGTCTGGAGTTAGTTTAGAGACTAGAGGAGAGTATAGTCTAGAGTCGGAGTCTGGAGTTAGTTTAGAGACTAGAGGAGAGTATAGTCTAGAGTCGGAGTCTGGAGTTAGTTTAGAGACTAGAGTTGCTTTGTCTTGTTTGGAGTCTATAGTTAGTTTAGAGACTAGAGGCGAGTATAGTCTAGAGTTGCTTTGTCTCGTTTGGAGTCTATAGTTAGTTTAGAGACTAGAGGCGAGTATAGTCTAGAGTTGCTTTGTCTTGTTTGGAGTCTAGAGTTAGTTAAGAGACCAGAGGATAGTATAGTCTAGAGTTACTTTATCTAGTTTGGAGCCTAGAGTTAGTTTAGAGACTATAGGATAGTACCTATAGTCTAGAGTTGGTTCGTCTTGTTTGTCGTCGTCATTATTTGTTGTGTTGTTAATAAGGTGGTGAAATAAAGGCCTCGCGTGCTAAGCAATGGGTGTGGTCTGGTTTTATATTCCTTTTATTTACGAGTATTTTCTTTTTTTTTACATAAATTTTCTACATACATTAAATTATCATGCGGGAATATCTTTGGGACTATAATACATCGATGGAGGCATATATTATTGTAGTAATTACAATATGCATGTAATTCAATATTAAATATTACTCAATATAAAGAGATACCTACTAGATATTGCCAGCTGTATCAATATTTCAATAATTCACTTAAATTGATCTCATTTCCGAAAGAGTTACTTTGTAATAAGGTAACCAGTTTTTTTCGTAGAGGTTTGGTACACTGTGGCATTTTGTAATAAATGTCGCAGATTTTATTTAATATCGACGTGGGTGACTTTTGGATTTTGATATCATATTTACCCATCTCAACTATATCTCTGGAACCGTGATAGCTACAGACTTGAAATTTTCACAGATGATGTACTTCTGTTGCCGCTATACAGCCTGGTGACAGAAGGACGGACGGACGGACTGACGGATACGGAACCCTAAAAATAACATATTAATTTTTTTAAGTTAGAACTTGACTCCGATCTCACCTGATGGTAAGTGATGATGCAGCCGAAGATGTTATCGTACTCACTTGGAAGAAGTAAGAAAACTTACCTCAACGGTTTCTACACAGCATCGCGCCGGAACGCTAAATCGCTTGGCGGTGCATCTTTGCTAGTAGGATGCTAACTAGCCACGGCCAAAGCCTCCCACCAGACCAGACCTGAGCCAATTAAGAAATAATAAATTTTCAAAGTGGCCCGTGGCGGGAATCGAACCTGCGAACTCCCACTCGATTCCGAGCGCGCACCACTGCGCCAGGGAGGTCTTTAAAGTAGTTACGAAAGTATGTAAAATATATCTTGTATTTAAAGTAAAATTAGGATTCCCTTCACATACCTACTTTGATTATAGTGATCAGAGTACCTATTCGGCGCCTAAATACACGAAATCTAAAATTTAATCTACCTACCTTTTAATCTGAGACCTAAGTAAAGTTCAAAGATCTTCCGAAAGGGTTCATCTAACTTTAATAATTGAATTCTACTGCCTAGTTACAAGGAGTAGGTAAATACAAGATTACAGTTTGTAATATATAATGAAAGCCTTTATAAAGTAAATAGCGCTCTGCCTCTCATAAGGAGGTCGCGGCTTCGAATCCTGGGCACGCAGCTCTAACTTTTTCGAGAAATGTGAGTTTTTAGGAAACTAAATATCACTTGCTTTCCTTCACCGCTAATGAAGGAAAACATCGTGAGGAAACCTGCATGCCTGAGAGTTCACAAAAATGTTTTTAAGGTGTGTGCCCGCCAACCCACACTTGGCCAGCGTGGTGGGCTATGTCCAAACCCCTCTCAGTCTGAGAGGAGACCCGTGCCCAGCAGTTTGATCATAAAAAGGGGTAGAGATGATGATGATGATGAATGCCTACTTCTATTCAATGTCGAGTCCACATTCAACATGGCGGTAATCTCATAAGCGAGGTCTAAGTTCTCTGATTAAATATAATTAGGCACACAATTATTACGTGCCAAAAGCAATGTCTGGCTTATTAATATCTGTATCGGTTTGGATTATCCCCTAGCAATGTTTGAGGATTACGATAAATCCTTGCTATGTATATTGTATAATTAAGTAAGTGCTTAGGACGCAGACGCTTTTGGAAAACTAATTAGAAGCTTTGCCTGTAGCTCTACATAGACCTATAACCCTGGATACGGCGGATCGCGAAGAAAAAGTGTCACCAGTTTACCGGTGCCAAAGATGTTTATTTTGACACCGACAGTGTCTCCTGTCACAAATCACTATCAAAGTCTTTACGCACGTTTTCACACCGGTACATCCACAAGACTCGTTGACTTCACAACGTGAAATTGTATAGTGTAATAATTATAAATTACATTAATCATAATACATAATATGTATAGTATATGTACTATTATGTAGGTACAGTTAGCGAGTTATAGCAAAATACATAGTTGAGTATTTCTTGCCATAATAATACCAAATCGCTTTCGACCTATATTAATTTACTAAAAACTAACAACTTTTGTTCTACTTTTCTTTTTACTCGATATTTTGAGAAATATCAAATATTCAATATACAGAGATACTCTACTTGTTCCTACTCTGTAATGTAACATGCAAGTGGGAACGCCACGCGAACTCGAGGAACCACGAACTCGCGGAACACGCGAACTTGCGAAACCGCAACAGTGTAATGTCACTTTACAGAAGTAACATTTTTAGGGTTCCATACCAAAATGGTAAAAATTTAACCCTTATGGTGAGACTTTCTCCGTCCTTCCGTCCGTCCGTCTGTCACACTCAATTTTTTGTATGAAATCAATTAAAACTGAGTTTTGAGAAGTCGTAGAATAAAAGTTGTTAGTTTTAATATAAACAACTACTTACACGCCGAGAGCAATTTGGTATTTCTAAATAGCCCAGTATAGATTTATTTATTCGAAGATTAGTCACAATTAGTATCTTCTGCGGCTCGGTTGGGGGTAATGTAGCCAATGAATTAGTCCACTCATCAAGGGTTGTTTAGCCAATGGTATATGTCCGTGGGGGGTGTAGTTAAGTCTATTTGATATCAGATTATAGATCCTCATTGAAATAATATCAGCTTGGCTATACTGTGTACTAATGTGTTTTTGTCGTGAATGGAAGTTTCTACACTGGGAAGCAATCACTTCGTATTTAAACCGACTTGACCGATTTTCATGATTTTTTTGTCTACATTAGATAAGTCAGAAATAGGTCGGAAGCTATTTTTCAACCGACCTCAAAAAAGGTGGAGGTTCTCAATTCGACTATATGTTTTTATGTTTGTTACCTCATAACTTTTGACTGGGTGAATCGATTTTGATGGTTCTTTTTCATTAGAAAGCTGACGCTTCCCGTGTGACCCATTTCAATTTAGCCCAGTTCTGATAATGGTATCCATGACAAAACCTTATGTCTTTTTAATTGGATAGGATGTATTCAACAGTAGTCTGATGCGAGTTGAAGTCGTTTTTTGTTAATTTATTAACGTTATTATATTCCGTTTTCGTTTCCGCCATATTGTGGCGTATTAGTGGATTCTTTTTACAGATAGGCTCTATTCTTTTTTTTTTGTATGAATAAGGTTTGCGGTCTGATGATCACGTCCTTAGGTTCTTTATCAGTAACTGTACAACATTCGATGCTCCTACCTGTACTTACCTTACACGAGCTTTCTATTAGTGCGTGTACTTTACATGGTCACAGCTTACACGGGTTCTGTGACCATGACATTGCAAACGTGACTACGAATTACGATGCATCACTCAAATTGCTCAGTGATACAAAAAAACAATTTCTGCAAATGTATTCAGCTTTATGTGAACACATTTACCAACTGTCATGTTTTTTGCCTGAAAAAATTTACCCTTTTTTTGGGTCCAATTGTAATTTATAGAGTAGCGGTAAACTGTGAAAACTAATAATCACGATCTCTCCTGATGGTAAGTGGTTCTGAAACTAACTTAGAATAGATAGGGAACACTTTAAAGTACAGCGGTAGCCATATGGATATTATGACTTATGTATTCCATTTCTAATAGTGCTTTTGGTACGCTTACACATATAGAAATGGAATACATAAGTCATATGATAATGTAATATTTACCCGGCTGAGTTTGTTGTGGGCTTCTTCTCAGCCGCAGGATATCGTTGTAACCATTAAAGAAACCGTGTTAAATGAAATGACTTGTCAAAAGAGGCTCTGTATGCTAGGCCTATAGGAAATAAAGAATTTTCTATTCTGTTCTATGGAAAATGTTGCAGTTGTTACACAGCATCGCACCAGAACATTGAAGCGCTTGTCTATACACATTGTAGGATGGTAATCGGCAGCGACCGAAGCCTCCCGCATGACCAGCGTTAAGCTAAGAAACACCGACATGGACCTAAGGAATAAACCCATCTGGCCTTATTCTGTCTCGTTCACTTAGTTAGTCAGTAACCCTAACTGGGTTATTAACTAAGAAAATGAAGGCAAAAATCCTATTTTTGCACAAGTTACCAACCTAGGTCGGTATGGTATCATATCAGTATACCATGCTAGTTGCTATCTTGTACAAAAAGAATACAAAAAATAGGATTTTTGCCTCCGTTTTCTTAGTTAATAACCCAGTTTGGGTTACTAACTAACTAAGTGAACGAAACAGAATCAGCACACTGAACATTTTACGTTAACTCTTTCTATTCATGCAAGGAAAAAGTAGCGCCATCTGTCAAAATTTTTCACAAGTACGCCACAATATTGAAACTGTCTCCATGGAAACGTGCTTGCAAACTATTGACAAGGTAGTGATCTGATGGCCACAGTCTTTAAAGAACATTGGCAGAAATATACACAAATAAAGTTTAGCGTCTAGATGTAACATTTATTACAACAAGATTCTAGTAAATAACTGAATTTTTTCAAGGTATCACCAGTTATTGTAAAGGACGGGTCAAAAAATAAAATATTTAAAGAAATTCAATTGATTACTGATAGGTTCCGTTTCCACATTCCTGACAGCTAGTGTTGCCGGTTGCCAAACTTTTGCACTTTTATACTCCATCTTTTTGACGATCGGTCCACTGTTGTACGAGAACAACATGTAACAGATACTAAAGAAAAACCTACTTACAGGTAACTTTAATTCTTAGACATAGAATATAGAATACAAGACAATAACTGTATCGATTTCAATTGTTCCTTTTTTATATTTTATTTTACTCGAATTTATGTAAAAAGTTTAAATTAGTTTAGGGTTTTCCACTGCGTTGGAGTAAAACTGAATATTACTTTTCCGTGTGAGCCAGTCTCACTTAAATAAACTGCTTAAAGATTTGTGATTACTTGACAGAAAACTACACTTATTAATAATACTGAAATCTATTACAACCGATTATTTTGAGCATAGATTATTTTGTCTTGGTAGTTTAGCGTTTCCGAAATACCCTTGTAAATCAATATTGATTTATTTCTTTATTAGATTTTCCTTTCAGTCGATTGTAGTTTTTTAATTCCAGCATCTCGCAACACTGTCCGACAGCTACAGCTGTTACTATTAAGTCTCAACTGTCAACAGTGACAAATTCTGGACAAGTGACAAGTATTTAGTAAACAGTTCATAGTGTATTGTCTATGCTCTTGAATGCTTCATGGCGGAGGTTGCTGTTGTTATAATACTCAGACACAATATTTTGATAATGAATATTAATTTTTCTCCACTTTTATTTAGGAAAAATCTTTTAGTATTGAGTTCAGGCTTGCAGGCCCAATCAAAAAAATATTTTTTCATTTATAGTTGCAATAGCGTAACGTGACCGAAAGCGATGTATGGGCCCACACCATTGTTCTTTAGACGATACTGCGGTCGACTTACTACTGGAGTCGTTGGTGTCAAAACAAACATTTTTGACACCAGTAAACCAGCGACATTTCGGTAAACGAATCAAGAAAGCTAGCTGCTCGCGAATACTCTTCAGATCTTAAGTCAAAGTAAAGTCTAAAGTAAAAGAATAAAGTCACACATTTGAAACTATAACATTTCCTACTCAGATGGAAAATCTCGGCAGAAATTGAAAATGAATTTTTTTTTATGCTATAAAAGTTAGTACTTGACTGCGATCTCACCTGATGGTAAGTGATGATGCAGCCGAAGATGTTAACGTACTAAATTGGAAGGGGTAAGTTATGTCACCCCAATGGTTTCTACACAGCATCGTACCGGAACGCTAAATCGCTTGGTGGTACGTCTTTGCTGGTAGGGTGGTTAACTAGCCACGGCCAAAGCCTCCCACCAGACCAGACCTGAGCCAATTTAGAAATTATAAAATTCCAAAGTGGCCCGTGGCGGGAATCGAATCCGCGACCTCGCACTCGAATCCGAGCGTGCGTCCCCTGCGCCACGGAGGTCGTACAAAATCTTTATTTTTCCACACAGGCCTAATTTACAGGCTCTTGTGATAGGTGTAAACTCTACTCCCAAGTTTGGAAAACAGGTATGCACCGAGAAATACTAGCAAGGAGGTTTATTGTATATTTCAAAAGAACTACACTAGATAGATAATTGATTTTATTTTTCCTGTAAAATATACTTGTTCCCCTATTGATCATATATATTTCACATTTTTTAAATCGATAAATTTCGGAGTTATGGGAGGAGAACGGTACCCACTCAATATTATTATCTCATTTTGAAATTACAACCCCCCCTTTCCCCCTTTTAGAATAATATAAAAACATTTTTAAATTTTTTGCTTTGGTTTTTTACGTTGAGCCTCGAGCTGTCCCATATTGATCTGAAGATCGATAAATTTTATAGTTATTGAAATATTCGAGTGTGACAGACGGACAGACGCACGGAGAAAGTCTCACCATGAGGATTCCATTTTCAACTGACTTCAAACAAGGAGGAGGTTCGCAATTCGACTCTATTTTTTTATGTTTCTTACCTCATAACTTTTGACTGGGTAAATCGATTTTGATGATTCTTTTTTTTATTACAAAGCTGACGCTTCCCGTGTGTTCCTATTTCAATTTAGTCCACTTCTGATATCCATATCACACATTCATGAGAAAACCTATAAGTTTTAACTTTTTAATTGGAAAGGTACATCAACAGTATAGTTTGATAAGAGTTGAAGACGGTTTTTTTTATTTAATTATGGTTATTACCATTTTAGTACGGAACCCTAAAAATTACCTTATACCTAGGGTCCGTTACAAAGAAAGTACGGGTTGTCCTTGACTTATTCAAGATGCGAGTTTTTATCTGGTTCACAATTTGTCGCCTGGTTTTGTTTCACATTAAAGATGGCACGGGACACACTAGGTGGTTTTGTGTGGCGCGTGTATGAGATTTTTTGTTTTTTTTTTAGTCGACTGTAGGAAGTGTTATGTTTTTAGGGCGAATCTTGTATATTTTGTTTGTAAATGTCTTTATTATCTCGTATCTTTAAAACGGCTGAATGGATTTTGACAGTTACACTCGGGTTACTTAGTGTTCTAAGCACAGGTTCTAAGATATGTAGATATTTTAAGAAATGATCTTAATGGCGGATTTTTGGCGGTCATTAAAAAATAATAACCAAATCTATCGAGTGGGGTATCAAAGTGAAGGAAATTAAAAGGAGATTACAAGAATGTATATAATATGTCATATGTTTAAATGACATTATACATAGCTTTATAAGTTGATACGTTTTTTTCATCAATTAAAGTTTCTGTTTTGGAGGTCTTTAAAATTCTTAGATTTTAAGCTGTTAAATAGTTACCAATATTACATAACTACGAGTAACTGACCCTTCATTTAATTTAGGCCTATGTGAAAAGTAATCATCTTTACTTGAATTATAAGTTTAGGCAAGGCCTATAATAATATGGTTGTATCATGTATCTATGTAATTTGATTTTAAATGTAAAGATTTTGTTTGAATATGTTTTATTAAAAAATATCATTGCAATATTTCACAATCCCATCACATTTGTGTCAATAAAATAATAAATAATTTAGTAGTAGATATGTAGTTTTCCTGATAAACCTAGTAATTATAAAGTTACTGTGTTACTAGAAAAATGGTTACTAAAGGTTTTAATTACCTACAAGAACTGTACGATGGGAAAACCCCAGACCGATTCGGCAGATGGACACCTTCTAGCAAGTGACATCTGGAATGACGTAGGGTATAATATAGAGTAGGTACTTCAAACGAATTCAAAACATTCCAGGAAATAAAAAAAAATTGTTTCAACCATTATCGTGATAGTGATTAAAATATAGCTATCTTTTAAAGAAACTACGTTTAAAAGCTATAAGGTACTAAAATATCTATAATCAATAAAAATATGTTATGCTACAAATACAATTTGAATGAAAAAAATCCTATTTGGGTGGTTTATGAACCCTGCAGTTTGAAAAAAAAATGATTCTTGTAGGTATTATGTAAGTATATTATTTTATGATGGGTATTGAAATGAAATTTAAAAAAAATACCTAAAAAGTCCTAAAACCTATTCTCATTTCTATAGAAGTTTGAGATACCTATTTAATAACAAGAAGGTACATAACCTAAATTATTTCTAACACAGTAAACTCAAAATTTTAACAAAGCACATTAATTTTGCTTACGATTTCTAGACTCAAAGTGATGTTCAAAAAGCTTATTCGTCGCAACAAAAAATGATGTTTAATTTATTCGTAAAGCCGACACGTGCGCCGACGCAGGTTTCTCAGAACGATTTCGTCACATGTCATCAAAAAAAATTAAAACATTCACAAACACCACTCGAGAATAAACCGTATGTTTTAATCAGCAAGGTCTATAATTAACTGTTCGAGAATTGTGTAAAAGTGATTATTAGATTTATTACTAACCAATGATACGCAATTCGGCGTTTTTGTCGCAAAAGTCTTCCGGAAACCGATTTTTTTAGTTCGGAGAAGTAATTAGCAAGAATTATATATAATAATATATATTATATATTATAATTAAGACGAAGATATTTCAATATCAAATTCCTCTTAAGAAAAAATATAAAGAAATGGAAATGCAACGATGAAATAGTGAAATAAATGCGGTAAACTACTACTTTTGTCACAATTAAAATTTATGTCATTTCTTTCATATAATTATGACACACATAGTTAAATTTTTGTTTCGTTTTTGCATCGCATACAGATTTAGGAAAACTAAAATTATTAATTAATAAACGCTTATTTTTATTAAATAAATAAAAAGTGTTGTCCTACTTTAGTATATTTTGCATACCTTATCTAAATACTAACTCGTGCTACTGTGTAGTGTGTATACATATTTAATATTTAGTTTGTAAATGATATGTTTAAACAAACAATAAACATTTGCGAAGTATAATTTATGTATATGGATATTTGATAAAATTCACACTACATAGTTTTCGGCGCGACTTCATTTCAGTAGGATTTTTAAAAACACATGATATTGTGCGTAATTCCTAAGCAATTATATTTTATGATAAGTATTTCCTGATTATTCAGTGCCTGTAAGTAAGCAAGGCCTATATGAAATAAATAAACGTTTAATTCCATTTCATTTTACATGTGAATTTTGCCTAGGCAGAAGGCTGTTTTTTTTTTTTTTTTTTTTTATCCACAGGAAATGCCTGACGCACACCCCTCCGTCAGGGGAAACGGAGGGGTTATGTGGGGCTTGCACCCACTAAAACCTGTGCTTTGCCACGACGGGCCACGTTGGCGGGAGTACGGGATTCACTTGCGTATTCACCGCGCTCCCGCCAGGCCTCGACCCGCCACCAGAGCGGCAGGTCCCGTCGCTGCTGCCGGCAGCCTGGCCGCTGCCGACCCTCCTGGGAGGCGCGTCCCGAACAGGTCGCGCCACCTCCTCGGCCTGTTGGTGGAATTCGAGTGACAGTCGCCAAGGCCCCTTGCGTCCGTCACCCGCAGGCCGGCACCGGTCGCTGGAGGAAGGTGTACGCACTCCAGCAACCGATGCGTCTCCTGCGAGAGGGATGTGCCGCCGTAATTATCCCTCTCGACGGGCGTTCCCGCCCACTTCGGTGATTTTTTTACGAGGTTGTCTTCCTCGTAGTGCCCCGAAGGGACTTGTGGGCGTTTCCGCCCCCGCCTGTAATTTTTTAATGAGGTTTTCTTCCTCCTTCGGTGTAGGTGTAGGCGTTTCGACACAGTGCCCTCTGCTGGGACTCAGAGGGACACGCGAAGAAACGCCACCTGTCCACCGTGCCAAGCTATTAGCCGTCGGTTATTGGCCGACGTTACCAGGGAGCACCGGCCCTTGTGCTACAGATGGGGCACCGTAGCACTCGGGCACACGTGGAGGTTGCTTGGCCAGCCCCCCGCCTAGGCAGAAGGCTGTTTTTTTTAATTAGACATAAAACAAACTCATATTTTTATTTTATTAAATATGATTACACAGTAAATAAAATGTAGTTACAAACAGAAATTAATTAGGTATGATATGATATGTAGATCGAAACTAAATTCATGACAGACAGCCACACCCCCAGTTCTATAGATGAAAAGCATCGACAAAGAAATTATAGACTCTCAGTCAAGTAGTTTCCAATCCAAAAACGCTCTAACGGATTTTTGACTTTTGAGAACTTCTCGGGTGTTCACGGGGGTTCTCGGCGTGAGTCTGTAGGTGGCTGGGAGAGGATTTATTGAATTTATTTTTGTCTTTGTCAGTCTTACGGATACGTTGATGGGTGCGACATGCATAGGAAAATTATAACAGAAAAACGACCTTTTACCTAATTATTCAAAAACTAAGCCAGTTTTAAAAATTCTGTTTCAAAGCGTTTTTGGCTATAATTATTACTGACACATTAAAACAAAAATCACTTTTACATCCATTGTAATCCGATCGTGTTTCTTAAACGATTTCAGCTTAAAGATTGATTTTGTCTGGTGGGAGGCTTCGGGCTTGGCTAGTTACCATCCTACTAGCAAGGACGTACTGCGAAGCGATTTAGCGTTCCGGTGCGTTGCTGTGTAGAAACCTTTGGTGTGACTTTACTAATCCCTTCCAAATTAGTAGGTACGTTAACATTTTCGGCTGCATCATCACTTACCATCAAGTGAGATCGCATTCAAGTACTAAGTTGTAAAGTGCAAAAAAAACACCCAAAATACATAACGTTTAAATTTGAAAGTTCTTTGAAAATCTTTATAGTTTTTAAACTAAACTTCACTAAAATTCGCCTAAATACGGCTGCCTAATTCTACGCTGTTAAGTCAGTCAGTCAGTCAGTCGCATAACGGCCTATCACGTAGCTAGGCGTCTAGCGTGTAGATTGTCGCCAATATGACCGGTGTCTCCACAACTATTACATCATTCGTTCGCAGAACGGCCGCGAGAATTCCGCGGTGACTCATGGCTCACGAGGCTCATGTGGATTTTTTTAACAGTTTAAAGTGAACGGTGGAACGATTATTGACAGATGGCGCGGTAGTGACGTAGGTCGGTAGGATCAAGTGGGTGTATTGACACCGAATACATTACCATGCTATGCGTGAACTGCCTTGAGGTCCATTGGTGATCATGTCATGCGTATCATAACATGTCAATGTCAAATAAATATGTCACGTCATGTCATGTCATGGTCCTAGGTTCAATTCTATGTACTCTAGCAAAAATCTTTAAGTACCCTTGTGCGACGAAGAGCACGCTAAGCCGTCGGTTACGCACGTCTTTCGATGTCGATTTGCCATACTATTGATCGTTAGAGTGAGGAAATATAGAATGTGTTTGCGCACATGGTTTGTGCACTAAAATATATTCCGTGTAGATGAAAATCTTTGCAGAGATACATTAATCTTTACCGTGCTGTTAACTTGATGAAACATACAGTTTATAAAGTTTTATTAATAGATAAACATATCAGCTTGCAGGCTAAGTATAACATAAGCTTGGACAGGATTTTGAGACCATTTTCGGAGCGAAATTAACATGCAACGTATAACGAACGGTTTAGAATAAAATAAAATAATATTATATAAGCTCAAATCATTATAAAATTAAATATCAATATTTGCTTAGGGATCTCTTATCAGATGAAATAACAATGATGAAAAATCGCTCCGTGTGAGCCGACGGCGGGCGGGTATAAAAGGGATGAATTCCATCGAAGCAACCGTATTCTAATCTTAACTTGATCCCTGAACACATCTAGGATAGATCTTTACCGCACTAGTGCGATAATAGTGTATATTAAATCGTTATTGTCTTTGTACAACGGACAGTCGTCTAAGAAATTGAAGTTACTTTTCGTTACGAGTGATTGAAAGATTCGGTACGTATCGTATTTTTTTAGCAGATAAATTAATTTTTATCGAAATATTTTCTGTGCAAATATTTTTTTTTATATTTTTTTTGTGTAAAATGTCCTTTTGCGAATTGAATTTTTTATTCCAAAATCTTAGTACAACCTGTTCCATGTTTTTGCGAAACCCTTAAGGTGTTTCGGTCCGACTAGCCCGCAAAATTTTAATTTTATTTAGTTTTTCGCAAATATTAGACTAACTACACAGTGTAGGCAATGATTTTTGGGGGCATAATATTAATGCATATCTACATGTTTTTTATAAAAACTTCGCTTGAAAATTCCCACTCACCTCATATTGGTTCCCGAAAGATAATTTTTTGCAGTTTCCCAGATTTCGAGCTATCGGGAAACAATATGAAGTAAATAAGTGTTGTTGAGCAAAGTTTATAAAAAATTTAGATGCACAAATGTTGTGCCCGCAAAACTCATTGTCATAAGCCTACGATGTATAAATAATTAGCCCACTATTAGCGAAAAACTTAATTAAATTAGAATTTTCGCACCCGGATGGTACCCATAACCCTTATAGTGGCCATTTGCCAACGGTATCTGCCTCCAATGTCCATCCGTCCGTTCGAACTTACCTCGTAAATTGGTTTCAAATCGTCAAATACCTAGTTTATTACTACAATGTATGTATAAGTCTTTCCTGACTACTTATAAGCCTGTAAGGTAATTATCATTATAGGTAAAATTTTCACACAATGTGTATTTAAACCTCTGCATATAAATATCAAAAATATTTTAGTTTTTTTTTTTTTACTTATGCCTACGATGTAAGTATAATTAACCATATATTCGCGAAAAAATAAATAAAATTTGAATTTTCGCGCCGGTTGGCAGTTGGCACTCATCGCCCTTAAATAAATAATTAGTTAGAGTTTGTACAGTTAGAAGGTTGGGTCTGCATGATATCTGATAACTTTTTGACAGTTCAGTATTAAATATAATCAGGGGCTAGGTACTTTGTGAAAATCCATAATTATATTGTCTTTCTATAATCCGCTACTTGAAAAAAATCAGTATGTTTAACATGTGAGAACAAGCTAAGCACCGCCCACCCTCTCACTCAAGCACGCAGGAAAATTTATAGTGACTATACAATCTCGCATTGTAAAGTCAACATCCCTTGAAGATGTCCCGGTGTCGGGACGAAATGTGTGTCGAGTGCCGTGAGACAAGTTTTGCATGTTTGTCTTGACAACATTTTATGTGATGTTTTTGGTAGATTAGTACCTATCTTTCTAAAATAAATGAGAGGAGCTGTCGTCCCATTGAGAGTGATGGAATAGAAAGTGCTCCTGCGTTTGCATACACACTTGAGCGTTTTAATGTATCCTGCCCATATAAAAAATCTATGCAGAGATTGATTGCCGTCGCCTTACATTATTTGGGAGGAAATTATTATTATTAACACTACATTTTTGACACTTCTTGTGATAACTTAAGTTTAAGTTTTGTGGGCTTCTTCTCAGTGCAGGGCGCGTTGGAACCCTCGTAAACTTAGTTTTAAGTCGACTTGGAGTTATCGCCATACAAATGTGACAAATATCATAAGGACCATTTACAAGCGCCTGTATATTAGGCCTATGTGAAATAAAGATATTTTGAGTTTTTTTTTTTTTGAGTTTTTAAGTACAACTTAAACTTTTGAATTTGTTTTGAACAACTAAAGACTATTCTCAAGATTCGATTACAATCGTGGGAAAGTTTACATAATATTTTTAATTTATTGTTTCAGGTACTTTTAATTACGCACGCTAACGCCATCTATCGGGTAATAGCAAAGATGTATAACTTAGTACCGCTACTCATTGCGGCGGCGCTAGTGCCGACGACGTTCGCGCGGATGGACGACGCCACAAACGAACTGGATAACAAACTGTTGCCGAATGGTAAGTGATATTTTATTATTTTACTCAGAACGAAATATACAAAATATTTATACCAATAATATACCAACGTTTAATTAAACTTTTTAATGCAGTATCTTTTTGGTACATGTGCAATGTGAGATTGTAAAACAAATGGGCTACCTATCTACTTACTTGATATTTCTCTATGAAAGTATTTCGCAGATTTGCTGGATTTTTATACATCTCTCGATCGTCCCTAACACAATTATATTTTAAACTGATATTAATCAGGACGTACCTATGCCATAATTTTGTGGTCCATTAAAGCGCCAAATTTACTCTACTCTATATTTTTATTAATATTATAATGTGAAAATTTTTGGATGTTTGTTACTATTTCACGCCGGAACTACAGAACCGATTTGGCTGAAATTTGGTGTATAGATAGCTTATAATCCAGATTAGCACATAGGCTACTTTTTATACACATAGCATAGACGAAAAAGTCCATAGTTCTCACGGAATTAGCGAAAAACCGAAATTCGCGAAGGCGGAGCCGCGGGCAACAGTTAATACTTGATAATTTTAACCATTGAAGCAACAAAGACATGAGGAACCACTCACACGTACCACTTTTCATATCACACCAAATTCATTGAATCAGTTTATTCTCATAGTATCGACATACAGTCCGACAAGGCTCTCTTGGCACTTGAAGGAGGGCGCTGTTGCAAAACAAAGGCAGTCATAAAATAAAATCTCCTCAATTTTACTTCAATTTTAGTTTAAAATAGTTAATAGTAAGTTAAAACGACATAACATACAATAGTGATATACTGATAGAGCGAACTATCAAACAGCACAAGATAGCGGCGTTAGTTCAGACTTTGGCCACCCGCCAAAACAGCCTTGTCGCACTGTACCTAGTTAGGTACCTCCCTCAGTGACTCGGAGATTTATTCTTCGCTGAAACAATGTATTGAAATTCAATTGACTTCCTAGTAACTTATATGAATCGCAAAATTATTATAATTAAGTACTAGCTGTCACCCGCGGCTCCACCCGCGTGAACTTCGGTTTTTCGATAATCCCGTGGGAACGATGAATTTTTTCGTCATAAAAAGTAGCCTATGTGCGAATCTGGATTATAAGCTATCTATACACCAAATTTCAGCCAAATCAGTTCAGTAGTTGCGGCGTGAAATAGTTACAAACATCCAAAAATGTTCACATTATAATATTAAAAATATATAATAGAGTAGAATAGAGTAGAGTAGATTTGGCGCTTTAATGGACCACTTAATTATGGCGGCGTATAGGTACGTCCTCATTAATATCAGTTTAATATAATATTGTGTTAGGGACGATCGAGAGATGGATAAAAATCCAGCAAATCTGCGAAATACTTTCATAGAGAAATATCGAATCGAACGATGGATTTTTCCGGAATAAAGAGTACCTAGCGTATTAAATCCCAGTTATAAGCTATCCCATAAAAATATTGTAATTTTCTATAAAAAATTAGGAAAATCGAGATAGAGGAGCAACTTTTAGGAGATTTTCTATTGATAAAATTTACAGCCATTTTAGATTAAAGACTCAACATACAATTATTACGTTTAAACTCAATTCAGTTTTAAACTGCAGGTCACTTTAAAACGCTGAAATACGCCGTCTACGCCCTTAATGAGCTCTTTTGCTCTATTAAAAAATGGAAACTACAATAAAATAATTTCTAGTTGTCTCCAATATAGATATAGATAAGTGTTAAAATGGAAGAAGGAGTTTATATTAATATATATATAGCTACTCGTGCTGATTCACTCACTGACTCACTGATTGATCACCTCTCCTGAACAATTTTGTATGAAAAATTTTTTTTTCACTGATGAGGTCGTATAAAGGGGAAAAATTCATGAGGAGGAAAAATACGGAGAGAGCTGATGATTGAGGATTTCGAAGACAGGTGAAGAGCACGCGGAGGGTATTGAAGATAGGTGGGGGGTGCTCGACCAAATGTCATTCTAAATGACATCCAATTGGCAGTTAGCTGAAAAAAAATTCAAAATGGCGGATTCAAAATGGCGGCCAAAGGAATTTCGCCAATATCTCGGAAAGTATAAAAGATGGAAGAATGGTTTCTTGACAAGAAGTGATCAGGACCTGAAGGTCTACGCGATGGATAGAAAAAAAATTCAAAATGGTGGAATTTATTTTTCCATAGAAAATGAATGACTTCAGAACTAAAGAAGAAGAACTAGAAATTGAAGACTTATATACGCCATACACCACGATTTCTTTTTTAAAAGTTCAATGGAAAGGCTCTCATTCTGACAAATGTCTCGGACTGTAGGTAACTTGAAGACTAAGATACACCATACGCCACGATTTCCTTTTTAAAGTTCAATGGAAAAGCTCATTCTGACAAATGTCTCGGACAGTAGGTAACGCACAAACCCTAATAGGAAGACAGTTACAGTCACAAAAACATTATTGTCTTATTCTTTTATATTAACTTTTATATTGTTGCTGTTGACAATATTGTGGTGGTGGTGTTTCGCGCATCACTACGCTACACTATTTATACAGATAAAACTTTGATTATGTATATTGTAGAGATAAAACTACAAAGCGGAAATAATGACACAACTTACTTAAACAACAGCTACAAAGCAAACTGAATAAATCATCTGTGACGTTAGTTCCAGTTTCTGCCTAAGGTTCAGAAAAGTTTGTGGCACTGTAGTGTATCAATTTCTAACACTATCTACTACTGTTTACCATGTTTTACCACTTCCCAGAGATCCTCCTTAGAATTTAAACGGACATTCAATTTAAAATTCGGTGCGTTTCGGACTCGCGTACCGAGAGTTCAGTACTACTATAGAAGAAGTAAAACCATAAAAATATCTTATCTTACAGAACCGCAAACTTAACTTTGTTTTTTGAGGTTAATTGTTAATACCAAAAAAGTATAATAGACACAGAGTTTATTTTATTTTTGCCGTAAAATTTACATTGATTTCTATTAATAATCATTATTTCAGAATTTTTGATCGGTAAACTTTTGAGATAAGGGGGTGCGGTATTTTTTTGTTTGCTCAATAAATCAAAAACTATCGGGCATAAAAATTAATAAAAATCGGTTTTAGAATACACAAGTAAAGTCCTTTCATATGATACCCCACTCAATATTGTTATCTCATTTTGGAATTTCGACGACCTGATTACCCCCCCCTTTCTTAATAAAATTTTCTATTTTTATTGCACTGCCCGAGGGCCATCATCATCTACAATCAACAAATATATAATATTACTTACTAACGTTCTACAACTATGCCAAATTCCATGTCGATATCTTTAATAGTTACTGTAATAAAGGGTTGTGACACACAGACAGACAGCCGGACAACAAACTGATCTTATCTAAGGGTTCCGTTTTTTTTCTTTTGAGGTACGGAAAAGAACATCAAACAGTGAGAAAAAAATATTGATAGTAATATGATGTTGTGCCAACATAATAAACGTTAAAGTTGTGCAACGTGGCCCGGTGAGGGTGTCGCTGCGGACAATAATTGCAGTGGTGGTGTTTCGCGCCTCACTTTTTATTGCTTTATGCAATATTTATGTAGATAAAACTGCAAAGTGAAAGTAATGCTTAGCACAATTTACTTTAAACTATAATAGAGCAAACTGAATTAATCATCTGTGACGAAATTCTATCAATTTCTACCACTTTCTACTGCTTTCTAACATGATTTACCACTTCCCAGAGATGTTGAGAACCCTGGGTCCTGGTGCCACTTCATAAAGGTCACATATTGTATGCGTCCGTCCGTCACACTCTATTTATTTATTATTAATGTACTGGCAATAACACCAATAGAACGATCCATGTCGATACGGTTATGATAATATTATGTAAGTATGTTATAATATTACAATAGTATGAATACTTTATATAATATATAGATATAGACAATATTAAGGGATTCGTACGCTTGATTTTAACTAAGTCAAGAATCCCTACCAGCCAGCCTACTAATAATAATGGTAGTCTAAATCTACTCTTACTCAATCCGATTAAAAAAAAATATTAAAAAAAAACTATCCAATATGATTTTAATCTGTGGTTTTCAATCTGCACTTTTTAGCAACGCTGTTAAAGCGCTTTAAGAAATTGTAATATTGTTTTACTGCTGGGAATTAAGCATTAAAAGCGACAATGGTGTTCCTTTATCAATTCGAAAATTGTTCTCTTTTTTGAATTTCGTAGGATGGAAAAAAAACAAAAGGCGATAAAATTTTTGTTGTGCGTTGTATTTCTGCTGCGTAAAATGTTCTAATTGTTTTAACGTGATAGTAGAGATATATCAATTTTCAGAACTTATTGAATTGTAAATATTTCTCTGTTATTATTTAGCATATCCTATTTATTTAATATTAATATTTATTTCTATAAATCAATATCTGAAATACGATACAGAAATATTGTGTTAAAAATTTTCAGCGGGAAAATAAAAAGCCTATTATTTAATTATTAAAGTAGTAGTTTATTATTGTACTATTCAATTATTTTGTGAGTGTTGTAGCTGATTTCGTGGTAAGTGACAATATTTTGTTATATTGGTATGACGATGTCGTCTTCTCTTTGCACCGTACAAATTAAGGAATCTGCTAACCTCGATGCACCAACTCGAGCAGTTTTTTTACAAAAAATTCCCGGTGATGGGAACTGTATGTTTTCTGCGCTGTCATTTCATATATACGGTAATATTAATCGAGCTCAGGAAATACGATCGCGTATAGTTAGAGGGATTGTATCGAATTGGGATAGATATGGCATGTATACGATGCGTCGTGACGGAAGCCCATATGTGTCGGCTGAAGAATATTGCAATGAAATGATGCAAAACGGAGTTTACGGTACTACCACAGAATTGACGATAGCAGGAGAAATATATACAGATTATAAGTTTAAACTGTACATACAAGGCGTTTATGCACAAACATTCGGCACGGGAACTATAGAAAAAATGATCGGTTTTACTGGGCATCTCACGAGCGGCCATTTTGATGTTTTCATTGAAAATAACGTAAATCAGTTACCTTTACTACAAAGCAACTCTCATGAACTCCATTCACTCTGTATTAGCTCTTCTACAATGACTGGAGAAAATGAGAGCCATTCACATAGCGGTGGGCAAATTAATGAAACCGAATCTTTAACTTTAATGGAGTCACAGTCTTTTAGTTTAAATGCGGATAGTAATTCATTGAGCAATGAATCACTAATTACAGTTAATAGAAGAGAATGTTTTTTGCCAAATACGAGAAGTAAGCAAATACTTATAAATGAGGGAGAATCTCCAACTTTCACAGAGTCACAATCGTATTGTTTAACTTTTAATAATTCTGATAGTGTCACAGTAATTACAACTGCTAGCGAAGAACGTATCAGCTCACTAACTATTACTGCAGATGACGAGTGTCACCCGCCAAGCGGTACGCAAATCAATGAGACCAAATCTTTGACGTTTGAGTCACAGTCTTATAATAGTAATTCGTTAAGCAATGAAACACTTAAAAGTAATAAAGAATGTTTTTTGCCAAATAGTAAGCAAATACTATTTAATGTGGGAGACTCTCCTACTTTTACAGAGTCGCAATCCTGTAGTATAATACATAACCTTCGTCCATGTAAAGTAGTATTAGAGCGGTTGCCTATTGATAACCCATACCTAGCAGAACTGCTTCTAAATAAAATGGATAAAAAACAAAACTGCAAACGTTCACGTGGTAGGCCAAAAAAACAATTAACTGCAGTTGAAAAAAAACTTAAGCATTTGGAGGCTGTTTTGTTTCATCAAAAACGTAAGCCACAACTGCACAGGAAAGCCGTGCAACGTTATACAGCAGCACATCCTGAAGTGAACCAAAAGGCCGTGCAAAAGTATAATGCTGCACATCCCGAAGTACACCAAGAGGCCGTCCAGCGATATAACGCTGCACACCCCGAAGTGAACCGAGAGGCCGTGCAAGTATATACAGCTGCGCATCCTGAAGTAAATAGACAGGCTGCGTTAAGATACCAACACTTGCATCCTCAGGTTCATCGGGATTGTGTTAGTAGATATTCTGAAACACGTCGAGACGAAATACAACGAATCAGAAATATTCCGACAGAAATACGTGGGCTGGGTTTAACAGGTGCACTGCAAGGTAATGATTTAGATAAAATTAAACCGATCCGTTTAAAACATTCTCTACTGTGTCAAGAAACTTATAAATGTATTCACTGCGGTGCAAGACTTTTTTATGAAGAAAAGTCTCGCACCAAGTGGTGCTGTGGACAGGGCAAATACAACGTTGACCCACTTGGACCACTAGATGCCCAGTTTTACGCAAACCAAAATTTTTTAAAAAATGCTAGAGCATATAATAATCTATTTAGTTTTTCAGCACTAGGTACAACTCACGGCTTCCAAAGACCTGTGGGTCACGGTCCTAGCTTAGTCAAAGTTCAAGGGCGCATTTACCACCGCGTCTTTGATTTGTCTTATAATGGTAGTACAAATAATACAGCATTATATATACACGATGGCGAAGAACATCAAAGATTAGGAAATCAACAAAATCTGTGCCCCAGTATTACCGAAGAGATTTATGCATACTTAAAAAATAATAATCCCTTGATAAAAGATTTGCACTTATTAAATAATCACCCGAGTACAGAAGCTCGATTAATTTTTCAAAATACAAGTCGACGTACTCATGGACCTATACTAGGAGACAGACCAGTATCGACCGAGCTTGCGGGTTTGATTGAAACCTCTAACGAACATCACCCGCGAGCAGTAGTAATTTGGAAGATTGGTCAAGCAAAACCACACACAGTACACTATTTACATCCCGCGTATGAAGCCTTTCAATATCCTTTGCTGTTTCCTACAGCTCCCGAAAGATATTCCCTTGATATTAAAGATAAAGCTGGCAACAAACTAAGCCAAGTAAAATACTATCGGTGCCAACTCTTATCTGAAGAGCGATTTGCGATTTTACGGCGCCTATCCCAAGAGTACTTATAGATATGTGGTGTAGAACGGAGGAAGAACGGTTACAGTATTTCAAAGGGATTCAAAACGAATTAAGAATTGCAACCCGACGTGAACTCGACGAAACGATCGCAGGTGAAGGTATCCGACCTGGTAGAATATATTTACCAGCGAGTCTTACGAATAGCCCGCGTTATATGCAAATCAGATACCATGACGCTATGGCCATTGTTGCACGGTTGGGAAAACCAAGCTATTTCCTGACCGTTACATGTAACCCGAAATGGCCTGAAATAACCGAGAGTTTATATCCCGGTCAACAGCCAACAGATCGCCCCGATTTGTGTGTGCGAGTATTTCAACTGAAGTTGTCAATATTATTGAAAAAAATTAGATCTAAGAACTTCTTTGGTCCCGTTATATCAATTCTACACGTTATAGAATTTCAGAAACGGGGTTTACCTCACGCTCACATTACGTTCCGTGTTGAAGGAGGAGGACCCGTAGATAGTATGGATATTGACAAATTTATTCAAGCGACCATACCTCCACCGGAACAGGGAAGGCTTAGACAACTGGTTTTGCAACATATGGTGCACGGGCCATGTGGATCTGAAAGGTCACCATGCTACGATAAAGTTGCGAAGAAATGTTCAAAACATTTTCCTAAAAGTTACACTGAAGTGACGTACACAGACGAAAGAGGCGCAGTACACTATAAACGTCCAGCAGGTGACCAGCCAGCAATTAGTGAACGAAATCAAACTTCAGTCAGTCATAGGTGGATTGTGCCATATAACCCGGCAATACTACTATTGATGGAATGTCATTGCAATTTAGAAATTGCATCCACCTCCAAAGTGGTAAAATACCTTTACAAGTATCTGCACAAAGGTCCTGATCATGCAAGAGCGAGTGTGTCTGAAGAAATTATCGACGAAATAGAACACTACGCTCAATATCGATATGTGAGCGCCTCTGATGCAATGTGGCGTCTGTTAGAGTTTGACATCAGTTGCAGATACCCAACTGTTGTTGCACTACCGGTACATTTACCCGGAGGAGACGCAATTATTTTCCGTACCGGGTCCGAGGCGCAGGCATCAGAAAATTACATGTCCAAATTAAAAATTTACATGACAAGACCTTCAGATCCTGAGTTAGAAGAATGTACTTACATAATGTTTTATGAAAGGTACAATGTTGAAACTCAAGTCCGGCCTAATGCTACTGTTCAGGTGCTAGCTCATGAATCCGGAAAATACTTCATAACTAAAAGAGTACGAGGCGAGATTGTAGCTCGGATAGTCTTTATATCTCCTACACTCGGTGAACTTTATTTTCTGCGAATGTTGCTTATGCGTTACCCGTGCCGGAACTATGAAGAACTGCGAACTGTCAATAATGTAATTTATGACACTTTTCAAAAAGCAGCATTCGAACGTGGTATTCTAAACGATAACCAAGAATACGCATCGGCAATAGAGGAAGCAGCCGGCTTCAAAAGCGGTAAAGGTCTGCGTCAGCTTTTCTTCGCACTTATTATGGACGGTGCCCCAGCCCTTCTGTTATGGGATAAATATCGTGACCATTTGTGCGATGACTATCACAGAGGCCGTGAATCTGAAATGGAAGCGGCTTTCGACCACGGCCTTCGAGACATTGAACAAATGCTTCGTGCTCATGGGCGCTCGCTGTCTGATTTCGGTTTGCCAGACGTAAGACACAGTATTACCGAGCTTGAACGAGAAACTGGAAGATGGAACGAAGAGGCGACTGATATATTAAATAAATGGGAGTCGAAATTAAACTTGCAGCAACGAGCTATATATAATACAGTCATATTACTTACTGCAGATGATTGTGAGGATACACCCCCGGTTTTTATCGATGGTCCCGCCGGAACCGGAAAAACAATCTTGCTTAACGTGATTGCTGCTAAAATTCGTTCTAACGGACATATTGTTCTGTGTACGGCTTCCACAGGCATAGCTGCACTAAATCATGATGGTGGTGTGACAGCACATTCAATGTTTAAGCTTCCGTTAGACTTTGATGGTGGTAATGCAGTGTGGGGAATTTCAAATAACTCTCAAAGAGCAGCATTGATCAAAGCTGCACGACTGATAATTATCGATGAGGCACCAATGGCACACAAGCATCTGTTTGAAACTATTGATCGAGGTCTCAAAGATCTGATGAAATGCAGTGCCAGACCCTTTGGAGGCAAAGTTTTAGTATTTGCCGGTGATTTTAGGCAAATACCACCCGTTATAACAGGAGCAGGAGAGCGTGAAATATGCCGGGCTTCAATAAAGAGTTCTGAAATTTGGCATCACACACAAGTATTCAAACTAACTGAAAATCAACGTGCGAAAGAAGACCCAAATTTCGCTAACTTTTTATTGAATATTGGAGGAGGTGAAGTAGAATCGATCCAAGGAGATTTAATCATTTTGAAAAATATCAATTACGTCAATAGCTTACAACAATTAATTGACAATATATATCCACAAGACGAAGTCTTTGACACAGAAAAAATATATAAAAGGGCTATTCTATCGGGAACTAATGAAAACATTAGAGATATTAATCAAATAATACTGGAGCTGATACCTGGACCAATTATTATGTGTTACAGTGCTGATACCACCAATCACCTGAATGAGAACTCAGCAGAACGGTTAGAAGGAAGCATTTTGAATTCATTCACAGCACCCGGAGTGCCAGATCATGACTTGAAACTAAAAGTTGGTGCGATCGTATTATTAATTCGTAACATCAGTTTCACACACCGTTTAGTTAATGGTACAAAACTAATAATAGATCAAGTTTCAAAATTCACTCTCTTAGCACATCACCCAAATAGTAGTGAGCATGTCGTCATACCTCGCATAACTTTTAAATTTCAAATAGGGCGAAATGGTGTAGAAATGACCCGCAAGCAGTTCCCCGTCAAGTTGGCATATGCTATGACGTTTAATAAATCTCAAGGGCAAACTCTTGATCGTGTAGGAGTAGATCTTAGAAGCGATGTTTTTTCACATGGACAGTTGTACGTCGCTTTGGGTAGAGTACGACAAAGTCGCGATTTGAGCGTTTTGATACCGCAAGAGAGAGTTTGCGGAAATTACGCACTTACAAAAAATATAGTTTATAAGTCATTACTATAAATAATATTATGTTGTCACTTTAGTTAAATTGTAGAGACATTTAAGATGTAACAGTAATAGAAAGCTACTCTAACATCTTGAATGTTTGAAATGTAAGATCTTTTGCTTACTAATTATTATCAAAACTTATTTATTTTAATATGTAGATAACAATATATTTTTAGTTTTATGGTGTTTTTCATATAAATTTTATGTCCTTCATAATAGTATTTTGTTTTAATGTTTATTCTATTTATTTATCTATCGTGGAGCAATGACGCAAAAATATTTTCATAAAATATTTTTGCTAAATAATTGCAATAGGTCTCATTACTCAGGCATATAAAATATATTTTCTTAATTAATTTTGATTTTATGTAATATCAAATATAATTTTGACCAAATAAAATATTAAACACCGATCAGTTAGTTAAAAAATTTATAATATTTTAATTTCAATTTAGTGTTTACCGTCTGAGAATGGGAGAACCACGTTAAAAAAAACGAGCTGAGGCTATACCTCCTGGGTGGCATGGAAACTGGCCTACTATACATACTTTTTATATTATAAAGTCAGGTACAACTTCACAAAGCACGCGGGAACCATGATTTTTTATGAAGTATATTTGGTTCAGTAGTTGCGGCGTGAATAGTGTTATAAATACATGAAAGTTTATAATATTAAATGCATAATATAATAGTAGGCCAGTTTTAGAGCCACCAAAACTTATTTTCCTGTTTCAGATATTCATTTTGAATGATATGGTAACTTGAAAAAGTTGACTAAATTCTTAAAACAATATATAATAATATGAAGCATAAATATTACACACCAAAACGTTAAATGAAAATGGACAGTTATCTACGCGGTCCGCTTTAGCGGGCCGCGCACACACGCGCCATACTAGTTAATATATATATAGCTGCTTGTGCTGATTCACTGACTGACTGATTATCACCTCTCCTGAACAATTTTGTATGAAAATTTTTTTTTTCACGGATGGGGTCTTATAGAAGAAAAAAATTAAATTTGAAGAAAAATACGGAGAGAGCTGATGATTGAGGATTTCGGAGACGGGTGAAGAGCACGGGAAGGGTATCGTAGATAGGTGGGGGGTGCTCGACCAAATGTCATTTGAAATGTCATGCAATTGGCAGTGAGCTGAAAAAAAGTTCAAAATGGCGGATTCAAAATGGCCGCCATTCGAATTTCGCCGATATCTCGGAAAGTATAAAAGATGGAAGAATGGTTTCTTGACAAGAGCTGATCAGGACTCGAAGGTCTATTCGATGGATAGAAAAAAAATTCAAAATGGCGTAATTTATTTTTCCATAGAAAATGTATGGGGAGTCTTGAAGAGACTAAAAGTTGGTAACGATGCAAGATTTTGATTCCGTTTTTTTAGAGAACTGCCAGAGTAATATATGTAATGAGGTGATGATTGAGGATTTTAAAGACAGTCAAGGAGCATGGGCAAGGTATTATAGTTAGGTGGGGACTGCTGAAACAAAAAATACTCGGAACTTCAGGCAATTGGCAGTGAGCTGAAAAAAAAACAAAATGGCGGATTCAAGATGGCCGCCACACAAATTTCGTGTTGTTCTATCTCGGAAAGTATAAAAGATAAGAGAGTGGTTTCTTAGCAAGAGGTGATCAAGATTTCAAGTTCTACGGGATGCATGAAAAATAATTCACTGTGGCGGAATTTATCTTTCCATGGAAAATGTACATACTATGAGAAAAGACAATGATCTAGGATTTGGATGATGATTGAGGAGCACTGTCATGGTTTTAAAGATAGTTAAGGGCTGTTCGAACAAAAAATACGCTGAACCTCATCCGATGAGGTTCAGCGTATTTTTTTGTTCGAACTGCCCGTAACTATCTTTAAAACCATGACAGTGCTCCTTGGTAATTTATTCAGCTCACTGCCAATCGGATTCCAATGGGCGATGGAGATGAGGGCGATACCTTTATGGGCGGGAAGACTGCACGCGGGCCACATGTGGCCCGCGCACACACGCGCCCTACTAGTTACTATATATATAGCTGCTTGTGCTGATTCATTCACTCATTGATCACCTCTCCTGAACAATTTTGTATGAAAAAAATTTTTTTCAAGTATGGGTTCGTATAGAAGGTAAAAATTCATGAGGAGGAAAAATACGGAGAGAGCTGATGATTGAGGATTTCGGAGACGGATGAAGAGCACAGCCAAGGGTATTGGAGATAGGTGGAGGGTGCTCGACCAAATGTCATTTGAAACGTCATCCAATTGGCAGTGAGCTGAAAAAAAATTCAAAATGGCGGATTCAAAATGGCCGCCATTCGAATTTCGTCGATATCTCGGAAAGTATAAGAGATGGAAGAACGGTTTCTTGACAAGAGTTAATCAGGACTCGAAGGTCTAGGTGATGAATAGAAAAAAAAATCCAATTATATGGCGGAATTTTTTTTCCATAGAAAATGTATGGGGAATATTGAAGAGACTAAAAGTTGGAAGGCAAATAGGGGGGAAGACGGCACGCGGGCCACATGTGGCCCGCGCCCTCACGCGACCTACTAGTTATAACTAAAACAGTTAAACCAAGAAAATAAAAATTATTCAAACTACGAAGTATCAAATTCTGTTTAAAGGTGAATAAAGTAAGCTGCCGTGCTATTCTGCAAAACAGCGACGAGCGTACATCTATGCATCTATGAATTTGTCAGTTGTAATAGAGTACAATTTTGCATGCTTTATTCGGGTTGGCAGCTGTCTGGCAGCTATTTCATTTTGTAGAATAGCGCAGCTGTGGATAGGTACGTATCCTACAAAATAATTTAAAGAATCTTGCCCTTTTCCCAGTCTCAATACTTCACTCAAAATCGGTCACATTTAATAGCAATGCTAAGTAAACTGAATGTATAAAAAAAACTCTTCGACAGATTATTCAGAATAATTTGACCATCTGGCATTCCGGTATTGAATTTCAAACGTGCAGACTTGACCGGGGGGATATTTTAAAGTATAATGGGTGATTTCGCGCAAAAAAGGCTTGAAAAAAGAAGTGATTTATCATATGAATTGTGAAAATTTTTGAGAGATATTGTCTGTTTAAGACCTAGGTATTTCCAATCTCCATTAAAGGTGTTGCGGCCCTACCTGCCTGCGAAATTCAAAGTTTATTTAGTTTTTCGCAAATATTAGCCTAACTACACATTTTAGATTTATGGCAATGCATTTTGCGGGCCTACTTTTTATGCATCTACATGTTTTTAATAGAAACTTTGCTCGAAAGTTCCCACTCATCTCATATTGGTTCCCGAAAGATAATTTTTTGCAGTTTCCCAGATTTCGAGCTATCGGGAACTAATATGAAGTAAATGAGTATTGTTGAGCAGAGTTTTTATTAAAAACATGTAGATGCATAAATTCTGTGCCCGCAAAACGTATTGCCATTAGCCTTCGATGTATAATTAGCCCACTATGAGCGAAAAACTAAAAAATAAAATTTGAATTTTCGCGCCCGGATGGTATCCATCGCCCTTAAGAACTATATGCTATCTGGATAAGTAAATCTAAGGGTCAATTAATAAATAATTAACTGTTTCATACCAATAACGAACTTAATTAGCTTCATTTTGGTATAAATTTATACACACATCTCGAAATTAAAACAACTTATAAATAAGTACCTATTGCGGTTTGAAATGTGGAATTCCGATGATACTACAATTATGCGTTGATTGGAAACAATTAAAATATGAGGTTCTTTATTTTTTTTAACTTATCGATTCTAGTAATTTTTAAGAGTTAACGTATTCATGAAAATTGAAATATGTTGAAAACTCTTATTTCTACGTCGTTACTTTGATACATTAATTAGAAAATCGTTATCTAAGTTTTAATTCGTGAAGTTAGATCTCCTGAGGATGCTGCAGTGTTGGGATAAAACGTGCTTCAATTATAGCGACGAGATTGTGGAAGATGTATCTTTTCTCGCTAAATTATGGACTTTGGCAAATGCCCTACCTACTTGTAGCTAATATCAGTATCAACCCCTTTTAATGCCCCACTGTTAGGCATGGGTCTTTCCAAAACGAGAGGGGTTTGGTCATAGTCCACCACGTTGGTCAGGTACGGGTTAGAGGGCTGCACATTTGAGGATATTATCTTGATCGCTCAGACAACCTCGTGATATTTTCCTAGTCATATTCAGTTTGCACACGAACAAAACTCTTTAGAGATAAGCTATCCTATGCATTAATTTTTATTTAGTCTATTTTCCTATGTATGTTGGTGCATAAATAATATAAATAAAATAAATAAATAAAACTCCAGAAAGTCGGAGAAGTCCAGATTTTAAATCACCCAAACTATTGATGAAATTCATCTATAAGGGCTGAACTGAAGGTCCATCACTTAATAATCAGGTATTATATTAGGAAAAGGTCTGAATTGGGCCATCACTTAATAATTAGGCATAATATTAGGCATAGGTCTGAATTGGGCCATCACTTCATAATCAGGCATAATATTAGGCATAGGTCTGAATTGGGCCATCACTTCATAATTAGGCATAATATTAGGCGTAGGTCTGAATTGGGCCATCACTTCATACAATATTAGGCATAGGTCTGAACTAGGCTATCACTTTATAATCAGGCATATAGGCATATTATTAGATGGTTTTTACTCATTCCAGAAATCCCAGCGGCCGTTCCTATCCCCAAACGTCGTGGAACCAAGAAGTATGTGAGGATATCCATCCCCCCGCCGGAGGAAGCTGTCTTCATCCCTGGAACTTCCCTGGTGCTGGAGTGCGAGATCGTGGGCAACCCCGCACCGTTTGGTGTCTGGCTGAAGAACGGAGTCCCAGTTTCCGATGTGAGTCCTATCATTATTCTTACCTCTATCGAATATATGTATACACAGGATCCGGTGGACCGAACGAATGGCGCCAGTTTACTGGTGTCAAAAATGTTAGTTTTGACACCAACGGAATCAGTTGTAAGCCGACAGTTATTAGTCCGCACGCAAGTTTCCGCAGGGACAATTTCTTTAATGGCGCTACTTTTTTCTTGTATGAAGGAATTTGACGTAAAATGTTCCGATGCTCAGCCTCAGGTTATTTTATTTATTTATTTATTTATTTATTTATTTACATTGCATCATGTGTACTAGTACATGCAATACAGTGCACATAGAACCCTGTCAGGGCATAGCAATACAAATTTTGATCCCCTGTCTCTACATCACAATTTTATACATTTATTTCAAAACGTTATTGTCTATACATTACAAAAATAATAATAATAAAATAACTAATTTTCAAATAAAAATAAAATTTAAATTAAATAGCTGTGTTAATATAAATGTCATATTTTGTTATTTATTTATTTATATAGCTTTTTCCACACACATACAGACATAATTTAACGGCGCACAGCGAGCGCAAAGGCGGCTTATCTGCTATAGCAATCTCTCATATCGGTTCATATCGGTGCTTTATCGGCAAGGAATCGCTAACTATAACGAAATTGCTCAATCAACACCAAACGCGTTGCTTGATTAGCGGACTTTTGAAATTCAAAAATAATACAAACATGCAATACTGTAAGATTCGGTACAGCGCCATCTACTGGGCAGTAGATGAACTTCGTGTCAACGGAGGGGTCAACGACACTCACGCATTTTTTTATAAGAAAAGAGGACTAGTAATCACACATATTAATTGTTTTTTTTTTTTGGCAGTTCGAGGAAGACTCCAACGAGATATTTCCCGTCAACCAGCTAAGTCCGGCCCGGCTCGTCAGTAAATTCGTGATACGCTCAGCTTCCAACGGCGATGTGTTCACTTGCGTCGGCAATTCCGGTCCCTGGCAAACCACTGCTTCCACCACGGTTTATGTTAAAGGTAACAACCCTGTACCTCCTTTACTTTTAGAAAATACACACAGGACCCGGCGGAAAGTGCGGGCGGCACCAACTGGGTCAGTTGTAAGCCGACCGCAGTATTGTTATGGACAGCAATCCAATACTTACTTGTTGTTTGACAAGTGGCGCTAGGTACTTTTTCTTGTATGAAAAAGGTTGACCTTAAATTTTCCGGTGGGCTCATCCTCAGGTTCATATCTGTGTTTTAGAATCATCAAATGGCTGAATACCGAGAGCGGTGGCGACTTTATGTGGATGATATTCAATGAACTCGCATTTAAACGATAGTCTTCTACGTTTTGAATTTTTTAATTTCTGAATTGGCTTACATCTGGTCTGGCTTTGGCCGTGGCTAGTTACCACCCTACCAGTAAAGACGTACCGCCAAGCGATTTAGCGTTGCGTTGTTTAGCGGTGCGATGCTGTGTAGAAGTCGTTGGGGTGAGTTTTACTTACCCCATCCAAGTTAGTACCTACGATAACATCCTCGGCTGCATCATCACTTACTATCAGGTGAGATCGCAGTCAAGTACTAACTTGTATACCTAGTGTAAAAAAACGTTTCTGATACGAGCCTTTTAGGTATCGATCACCCTTCCTTGGTATTATAATATTGATTACTTATTAGATTAGATTAGTTTATATAATAAATATCTGGGTGACCGAGCTTCGCTCGGTAGTATTACTTGGTATGGCTACTGGCCAATAGATGGCAGCAGGAGTCATATTTTTAGTTTTTTTTTTTGGATATTCGACATTTTCCGAAAATGAATCCTATCTAGATCGATTTATCACTTCCAAAACCCCCTGTATACTAAATTTCATGAAAATCGTTCGAGCCGTTTCCGAGACTCAGATTATATAGAAATATATATATAGGTACATATATACAAGAATTGCTCGTTTAAAGGTATAGGATAATCTTAACTAATAATTTTCTTCCAGGAGACGATTCCGATTCCCTCCTCAGCCAGCTGCTGCCTTCGAAGCCGGTCATCACGGCGTACTACAAGGACACGCTCCAGGTCGAGGGCAACAGCGCGACGCTGCCGTGCAGAGCGTTCAGCCCGACCAAGACGCAGGTCACCTGGGTGGACAACAAGGAGCGGGTTGTGTACGGGAACGGCCGGATAAGGGTGAGTGCAGTATACACAGGACCCGACAGACCGCGCGAAAAAGTGTAGCCAGATTACCGAATGAGTTGTAAGCCGACCGCAGTTTATGGATCGCCGTCCACGCCACAGATTACCATAACATTTGTTATTAGTCCTCACGTACATATCCACAGTGACAGTTTCCGCCATATTGTAACGTTTTAGCGGGAAAGATCTTGTAGCGATACAAATACCATCAACTATCATATTTAGGTTATACAAACTCGCTAGCACGACACACCGCCATCTATCGATGGGTAGCAGAACTTTCATTCCAATCAAGTGGTCAATTACGACACTCACGGTTTTTTTTTTTCGTGTTTTAGGTGCTTCCGTCAGGCGACCTCCACATCTCGGGTTTAAACTGGGAGGATGACATGGGAAACTGGACTTGCTCCGTCAAAAACGCGTTCGGCAAGGACGTGGCCCAGACCTTCCTGTACCCGATGAAGCAATCCAGGAAGGGTAAGTAACTTGCACTTATCTTCCTCCATTACATTAGTTTTATAAAGGCGAAAACTAAAATTCCAATATTATGCTGAAAATCCACGAAAATTCCAATAGTCATAATAATCATCCCCTTATTTATAAACGTGAAATAGCGCTGGAATTGTTATAAAACTATAACCTCTTAAATGAAATATTTATTCTATTATTATTATATTATGTACATTATAAAATATTATTATTGTGTGCATAATTATACAAAGAGAATCCACTGATGCAAGCATGCAATCAGCTATATACTAGTTATTTGAGTACCTATCGTACGCTGTCTATCGAGTGGTGCGTAAACCTCGTTTCAATCGAGTGTTACACGACACTCACGCATTCTTTTTTATATATTTAACATAGGTACGAACGAGTAGCTATTAAAAAAATACCAGTTTTGTATTTTTGTGGTCTGTTATAAAATCCCTTTTTTTTTACAGATTAATAAAAACAACCACGCCCCGGCCTGCCAACCAACTGTGTTACCCGCCGACGATTTACCCATGTTCCTACTTTTTTTATTAATTAATTAATATAAGTATACTATAAAACTATAAAAGTAAATTATTATTATTAAAATAAGGATCCGTATTAAACCTGTGCTCATGAATCTTATAAATCATGTACTTAATTATGTTTATTTATTATTTCGTTTTAGGATAAGAGATATTTCTAAATATTTTTTTATTTTATTGATTAGTTCAGATAATTACGCAGTTAAGTTTTACGCATAATAATATTTTTTAACATTTTTGAGTAATTTATCTACTCGACAATAGATGGCGCTAAGAGTATTTTGTTGCGTTGTGAAAAGATTTGTATTTTTTTATTTTTAAGAGATTTTAATTTTATGTTAAGAAATGTGATGTAATTGAATATTATTTTTTGTATTATTTTTAAGCATTTAGCACGTAGGCTTACTTATTTTCATCAATAAAAAAAGGGTCTTGTAATACCAACAGGTATCTTTTTAATATAATATTATAATATAATAATATACTTAGATAAACGAAATCCAGAGAACTTTTAAAGATTTACGATTGCAATTTTTTTAAAGATTTACATACGTATAAGATATTATCTACTCATAATATGAAGGGAGAGAGAGAAAAGATGAGTTATACTCTAATGTATAACTCATCTTTTTCTCATTCTTGCATTGTTATTTTACTGTTTAGCCCTTTTTTCTCCTATGAAGAGAAAATACCAGACATTTAGGGAAACACCTATGTAGGGTTGCACCCACAAAACTGGCTGTTTCCACGATTGACATTTTAGCAATTGGGTAGTTGACAAATACAGATTTTTTTATGACTTTTTATAAATTAGGACAAAAGTCAAAGAAAACAATGTAATAGGCATTTTAACTTTTTGGAGTACTGAGTCCTTCTTCGTGCTTTCTTCTATACTATATCTCGCAAAAAGTTTGTATAGAGCTACTATATCATGACGTCACACACACTTTGACGTCATAGTTGAATATACCTGTCTCTGTCTAATCAGAAATGTCTAAATTCTTGTAACTTAAAAAAAACCCGGCTGAGTTTGTTGTGGGCTTCTTCTCAGCGACAGGGCGCGTTTGTGAACCCTCCTAAACTTAGTTTTAAGCCGTGAAATTTTTACCACCTGTAAAACGAAATGACTTGTCATAAGAGCCTTTGTGTGCTATGAAATAAAGAATTTTCTATTATATTTTATGTTATTTGATCGATTTTTTTTAGCATTTTATTTGTTAATAATTCTAGTTTCAAAAATAAATGAAAAATGTCAATATTTTGATTACAGTCAACTACCCAATTGTGTATCCTTCTTGTAAGAGGGATACGCCACCAAAACTTACCTCTTTAATGCCGTTTTTGGCCACTGCGGATTTACTCCTTGACGAACCTTGGTGTTTTCCTCTGCCACAGACTACATAATAATACATAATAATATATTGTGAGGTTTCGTCCTTTGCTGTAGGATAGATACGTTCTCTCTTCTGTGCCCTCTTTTGATCAGAGGGATAACATCGCTTATCCCCAGCGATACCGAACGTACCCAAAGGGCTGCGTAGTACTTGGACACTCTTGCAGCTCTTTTATATGGCCCCATGCATTTAAAGATTGATTTTGCATAACTTTCAAACGAAAATAAAAAAAATATGTACTTCTGAATGCGCGGAGATCATGTGACGAATTTATCGATCATTTTCACATATTTTTGAATTCTTTTTTGCGTTTCGCAATATGTCATACTACATAGAGGTACTGGATCCGGATAACTCTTTAGTTTGGCCATTTTTTTTTATATAAACTCAAATACATGAAAAACATCTTTGACACTAGGAATTTTTTTGTGTATAAGTAATAGTAATTATTCGAAAGCCAAATTGTATCAAATTGATGTAAACATATTTTTGAAAATCAGCGTAAATAAATGTCTTAATAAACAGCAATGATTTGTTTATTTTATTATTTAATTATTTAATTACATCTAAGTTTTCAACCCTTTTGTCGGCCCACAATGGGGCATAGGTTGCCAAAAGTTTTGTAGTATTTATATTATATGTGACAACAAGTAAATAATTCAAAAATTCAAAAACACGACTGTCCTGTGGTCAGACGACTTTTTCCAAAAAAAATATACCCTATAGTTTGTTACTGCTAATTATGTAAGGATTCTAACGATACCCCATATGTCCTAATCCATTCAGCCGTTCATAAGTTATGCATACATACATACATACATACATGAACCCAAAAAACATAATGCTCCTTTTTGGGCAGTCGTGTAAAAAGAAGTAGAGACGCCAACCATCCGAGAACAAACATGCATAGCGTGCTCTCCGAGGCACCTTCATAGCCGCCTCTATTTTACTTTTAAGAACTGCTTGATAGAAATATCTACTTGCCATCATTTTGATTTAACAATAAAGGAAAACGTCTTAAAAGGAAATATATACCGTGAACATTACCACACCATAATATTTTAAAAGGTGTGTGAAGCCTGCTGAACCGGACTCAGCCGGCGTGGTAGATTTAAGAGCAGCCTTCCCGGTAGATTTTCCATACAAACGCTCGTACGCGATTACGTAGTTATAACAAAATTTTCTTGTAATATTTTTAACAAGTAGGTAACAAGCACACAATATCTAGGTTTGTAAATAAACAAAAACTAAAATTTATTAGCAATAAATCAGCTCATATATTGTAAAAGTAAAAAAAACAATTGTGTAGAAACCTCGAACTGTATAGAACTAAAGGAGGTTCGAAACATTATTTACAAGGCTTGTAAGCCACATACTTGTAAGGCTTAAAGGCTTTTTCAAAATCATGTAATTACTGAAACAAGTTTCATGAAATTGCCGTGCTATTTTTCATACGCGTGATTGCGTTAGACGAAACAGTAAGACACGCTTTCGTTGTAGGTACTTGGATGGTTCGGGAAGGGCCCTCTTAACTCATTTCATTCTTAGAATACTTACGCCTTTACGTAGTACATAGTGATCCGGAATTAGATTAAAATGATGTTCGGAGAAAAAAACCCGAGTATTCGAACCTCTGACCTATTTACAAGGATCCACGTTCTGTCACGATTCGGAATAACATTAATAATGGAGCCATTAGAATTAAATATGGCATAAATCTTACACCTCCGCGCAGAATTGTCCTTTTGAAAATTGACATCAATCGAAATTGCATTGAAATTGTATGCTCTCAGAGAGTGTAAACAGTTTGAAGGGGGTGTTGAAAATATCATGTGCATTATTATATCGAGATATCTAACTCCTTCAGCAGTGATAGCTGAGTGGTTCTGAGTTCTGACCTCTGCCTCTCATAAGGAGGTCGCGGGTTCGAATCTTGGGCACGCACCTCTGACTTTTCCGAGTTATGTGCGTCTTAGGAAACTAAATATCACTTGCTTAGCGGTGAAGGAAAACATCGTGAGTAAACCTGCATGTCTGAGAGTTCACAAAAATGTTCTTGAAGGTGTGTGAAGCCTGCCAACCCGCACTTGGCCAGCGTGGTGGGCTATGGCCAAACCCCTCTCAGTCTGAGAGGAGACCCGTGCCCAGCAGTGGGACGTAAAAAAAGGGTTGAGAGAGAGATCTAACTCCTTCGAGGGTTTGTAGGGCTAGTACAAGATATAATGATGCTAATATTGCTCAAATAGATTTTATGGCGAAACTAAACTGTTACCCCCTGGTGTGAGTCCTAAAGGTGGGTCTACGCCTGGCGAATCGAGCACGAACCCAGCATGAGCGGAGCCGTTTCGGCTTCGTCGTTGTAAGTCGTTCAAGGCTTGTAAGTCGGTCCACACTAGACGAATTATGTTCAGTCTCGTGCTCGGTTCGTGCTCGGTTCGCCTAGCGTAGACCCTCCGTAAGCACGTGCGTAATAGTCTACAAAACTATTCTTGAGTCATGTGCGTTTAGAAAAGTAAATATCACTTGTTTAATGGCCAAAGTTATATTATACGTAACGGGTTTATACGACGATAACATGTTGAATTTAGGCTCATTTTAAAAAATACCTTGTCCAAATATTTTTATTTGTTGTTTTTTGTGTGCTGTGTGCATTTCAATACTGTAGGAAAATATCGTGAAAATAATGTATTCTCTAAGTTTAGTTAGAAGAGAAACTTCGGCCGCGGCTGGTTACTAACTTACCAGTTACCATCCTACGCAATGACGTATTACTTTTTTTACACTCGGTATATAAGTTAGTACTTGACTCATGACTGCGTTCTCATCTCATCTCATCTCAACCCCTTTTTAAGTTCCACTGCTGGGCACGGGTCTCCTCTCAGACTGAGAGGGGTTTGGCCATAGCTCACCACGCTGGCCAAGTGCGGGTTGGCGGGCTTCACACACCTTCGAGAACATTTTTGTGAACTCTCAGGCATGCAAGTTTCCTCACGATGTTTTCCTTCACCGTTAAGCAATTGATATTTAGTTTCCTAAATATCACTATACTCATTATGCGTTCTCACCTGATGGTAATTGATGATGCAGCTGAAGATGTTAACGTACTAACTTGGAAGGGATAAGTAAAGACACCACAACGGCTTCTACACAGCATCGCGCCGGAACGCTAAATCGCTTGAGGGTACTCTTTGCTGGTAGGGAGGTAACTAGCCATGGTCGAAGCCTCCCACCAGACCAGACCTGACCCAATTTAGAAATTATAAAATTCCAAAGTGGCCCGAGGCGGGAATTGAACCCGCGACCTTCCATTCGAACCCGAGCGCGCGTGCCCTGCGCCAGGGAGGTCGTCAAACAATACTTAAATGTAAATTAGTAAAATTTTCGTACTTTATCAAACACCCCCTCAAAATAAGTAACATGTTCTTGGATTTTATTGCGGATTTCGGAATATTATCCCTAAATATGACTGTGCCTAATAACTAATAACCAATAATAGTAACATGAGTTAAAGATATTGACGTGTGAATTATATTCTCAAGTTATTTCTGTCGAAATTGAACCTTATGTATATGTGAATAGAGCTTAGCCAAATATTTTATTTGGCTTAATAGTAGAGCATAGTTAGAATACGTTGTCAAAGGAGTTTGAAGTCTAAAAACAATATCATAAGAGTTAAAATTAAGTACGCGATAAACCTAACCTTTGTTGAAATGTTAGCCGGTCGAATGGAAGCGCATGCTTGAGGAATAGGAGAATCTATGGAGTCGATACAACTCTAAAACAAAGATAACACTTTATAGCAAACTTTCAAGAATACAAAGTGTATGGGAAATTGCTCAAAGGCAACTTGGATGGGATTGGGAGTTACAGCCTATGGGTCACTGACCCATTAGTAGGTACAGATTTTGTACAATTTTGAACCAACTCACTTCGTTTAGATAATTGTGAGCTAAGCTCTCGGCGATTGTCTGCTTTTGGCAGCAATGTGAAATTATTAATATCGAGCAAAAACGAGTGAAAAAAATTGCGTTTGTTTTATGGAAGCCCTCTTTCATATTTATTTTACTTTGTTTTTTAGTATCCTATCCTATCTCTTTAAACGAGCAATTCTTGTGTATATGTATGTATATATTATATTTCTATATAATTTGAATCTCGGAAACGGCTCGAATGATTTTCATGTAATTAATTATACAGGGGGTTTTGGGGGTGATAAATCGATCTAGCTAGGATTCATTTTTAGAAAATGTCGAATTTACCAAAAAAAATCCTGACTCCTGCTGCCATCTATTGGCAAACAAAGAAAATACCGGTCACCCAGATATTTTGCTGTTATAACAGCAACGGAAATATATCGTCTGTGAAAATTTCAACTGTCTTACTATCACGGTTCAAGAGATACAGCCTGGTGACAGAGGGACAGACGGACGGCGAAGGCTTAGTAATAGAATCCCGTTTCAACCTTTCGGCACGGAACCCTGAAAAGACATCGAGTGACGACTTTATTCGTTCTTTGTCCTAGTTTAATGTAACACTTGCGGAGTTATGGATCGTGCGCGTTGCCTTGAAACGATCTATCGGCGTGCCTTTTCTCTCGCTCATCCACTAACACTTAGGCCTATCCACTTCCAGTACTTTACTACTTCCATTTTCAAGTTTCTTGGCTATGTATAGTGCGTAGTTACTGAGATATTATTCTGTGAACCGAAGTGCCTTTTCTCTCGCTCATCCACTGACACTTAGGCCTATCCACTTCCAGTACTTTACTACTTCCATTTTCAAGTTTCTTGGCTATGTATAGTGCGTAGTTACTGAGATATTATTCTGTGAACCGAAGTGCCTTTTCTCTCGCTCATCCACTGACACTTAGGCCTATCCACTTCCAGTACTTTACTACTTCCATTTTCAAGTTTCTTGGCTATGTATAGTGCGTAGTTACTGAGATATTATTCTGTGAACCGAAGTGCCTTTTCTCTCGCTCATCCACTGACACTTAGGCCTATCCACTTCCAGTACTTTACTACTTCCATTTTCAAGTTTCTTGGCTATGTATAGTGCGTAGTTACTGAGATATTATTCTGTGAACCGAAGTGCCTTTTCTCTCGCTCATCCACTGACACTTAGGCCTATCCACTTCCAGTACTTTACTACTTCCATTTTCAAGTTTCTTGGCTATGTATAGTGCGTAGTTACTGAGATATTATTCTGTGAACCGAAGTGCCTTTTCTCTCGCTCATCCACTGACACTTAGGCCTATCCACTTCCAGTACTTTACTACTTCCATTTTCAAGTTTCTTGGCTATGTATAGTGCGTAGTTACTGAGATATTATTCTGTGAACCGAAGTGCCTTTTCTCTCGCTCATCCACTGACACTTAGGCCTATCCACTTCCAGTACTTTACTACTTCCATTTTCAAGTTTCTTGGCTATGTATAGTGCGTAGTTACTGAGATATTATTCTGTGAACCGAAGTGCCTTTTCTCTCGCTCATCCACTGACACTTAGGCCTATCCACTTCCAGTACTTTACTACTTCCATTTTCAAGTTTCTTGGCTATGTATAGTGCGTAGTTACTGAGATATTATTCTGTGAACCGAAGTGCCTTTTCTCTCGCTCATCCACTGACACTTAGGCCTATCCACTTCCAGTACTTTACTACTTCCATTTTCAAGTTTCTTGGCTATGTATAGTGCGTAGTTACTGAGATATTATTCTGTGAACCGAAGTGCCTTTTCTCTCGCTCATCCACTGACACTTAGGCCTATCCACTTCCAGTACTTTACTACTTCCATTTTCAAGTTTCTTGGCTATGTATAGTGCGTAGTTACTGAGATATTATTCTGTGAACCGAAGTGCCTTTTCTCTCGCTCATCCACTGACACTTAGGCCTATCCACTTCCAGTACTTTACTACTTCCATTTTCAAGTTTCTTGGCTATGTATAGTGCGTAGTTACTGAGATATTATTCTGTGAACCGAAGTGCCTTTTCTCTCGCTCATCCACTGACACTTAGGCCTATCCACTTCCAGTACTTTACTACTTCCATTTTCAAGTTTCTTGGCTATGTATAGTGCGTAGTTACTGAGATATTATTCTGTGAACCGAAGTGCCTTTTCTCTCGCTCATCCACTGACACTTAGGCCTATCCACTTCCAGTACTTTACTACTTCCATTTTCAAGTTTCTTGGCTATGTATAGTGCGTAGTTACTGAGATATTATTCTGTGAACCGAAGTGCCTTTTCTCTCGCTCATCCACTGACACTTAGGCCTATCCACTTCCAGTACTTTACTACTTCCATTTTCAAGTTTCTTGGCTATGTATAGTGCGTAGTTACTGAGATATTATTCTGTGAACCGAAGTGCCTTTTCTCTCGCTCATCCACTGACACTTAGGCCTATCCACTTCCAGTACTTTACTACTTCCATTTTCAAGTTTCTTGGCTATGTATAGTGCGTAGTTACTGAGATATTATTCTGTGAACCGAAGTGCCTTTTCTCTCGCTCATCCACTGACACTTAGGCCTATCCACTTCCAGTACTTTACTACTTCCATTTTCAAGTTTCTTGGCTATGTATAGTGCGTAGTTACTGAGATATTATTCTGTGAACCGAAGTGCCTTTTCTCTCGCTCATCCACTGACACTTAGGCCTATCCACTTCCAGTACTTTACTACTTCCATTTTCAAGTTTCTTGGCCATCTATAGTGCGTAGTTACTGAGATATTATTCTGTGAACCGAAGTGCCTTTTCTCTCGCTCATCCACTAAAACTTGGGCCTATCCACTTCCAGTACTTTACTACTTCCATTTTCAAGTTTCTTGGCTATCTATAATAGTGCGTAGTAACTAAGATATTATTCTGCCGAAGTGCCTTTTCTCTCGCTCATCCACTAAAACTTGGGCCTATTCCACTTCCAGTACTTTACTAGCTCCATTTTCAAGTTTGTTGGCTATCTATAGAGCGTAGTTACTGAGATATTATTCTGTGAACCGAAGTGCTTTTTCTCTCGCTCATCCACTAACACTTAGGCCTATCCACTTCCAGTACTTTACTACTTCCATTTTCAAGTTTCTTGGCCATCTATAGTGCGTAGTAACTGAGATATTATTCTGTGAACCGAAGTGCCTTTTCTCTCGCTCATCCACTAAAACTTAGGCCTATCCATATCCACTTCTAGTACTTTACTACTTCCATTTTCAAGTTTCTTGGCTATCTATAGTGCGTAGTTACTTAGATATTATTCTTACTATAGTATTAGAATATAATAGAATACAAAAATTCTTTATTTCATATAGGCCTAGGATACAAAGGCTCTTAGGACACGTCGTTTTGTTTTACATGGTCACTTTAATGGTGATAACCATTCACGACTTAAAACTAAGTTTACGAGGGTTCACAAACGCGCCCTGCCGCTGAGAAGAAGCCCACAACAAACTCAGCCGGATATTATTTTTTTATGTTATCACCATTTAACAACAAGTAAGTACTAAATAGGCTAGGTAAAAACAGAGCAATTCATTATCGATCAATTCCAAGAGTTCTTAATATTGTAGTAGGTAAGCCTTATTAATGAGTTTATGAAGTGGTGATAACAGAAAACAAAACCCGGCTGAATTTGTTGTGGGCTTCTTCTCAGTGCAGGGCGCGTTGGAACCCTCGTAAACTTAGTTTTAAGTCGACTTGGAGTTATCAGTTATCACCATACATATATGTGACAAATATCATACTGACCTTACAAGTGCCTGTATATTAGGCCTATGTGAAATAAAGATATTTTGAATTGTTGAATTTTTGAATTTTTGAATTCTGTGAACATTTGAAGCGTCAATCTTTTACCGCTATTAAGTAATATGGAGCAAAAACAACAAAAAAAATACTTTTGTTGTATGGAAGCCCCTTTAATATCTTATACCTTTAAACGAGCAATTCTTGTATATATATATATTTCTATATAATCTGGATCTCGGAAACGGCTCCAACGATTTTCATGAAATTTAGTATACAGGGGGTTTTGGGGGCGATAAATCGATCTAGCTAGGATTCATTTTTAGAAAATGTCGAATTTACCCAAAAAAATAAAAAAATGACTACTGCTGCCATCTATTGGCCACCGAGCGAAGCTCGGTTACCCAGATATTTTATTTTATTCTACCATTCCAAAGATTATTAAATATTACTATTCAGTATTTGTTGTTATAGCGGCGACGGAAATATATTATCATCTGTGAAAACTTCAAGCCTGTAGCTTTCACGGTTCGAGAGATACCCTGGTCTGGTGACCGACGGACGGTTCAGTTCGCAATAGCGCCTGGCTCCGCCTCCGCTATGCATCTACAGTTATACTCTCTTTCTATCACGTAACTCTTTCGACTTACTAAGGCTGCCTCGTAATCGGCCGCACGCAGCGCGTGAGCATACAGGAACTAACCGCAACCGACGCGCGCGGCCTTCGGAAATCAGTACGTCGAGACGGCTACCTGTAGCTTCCTAGATCACGTGACAAGTGAACATAGCCTAGCGCAAGAGAAAGGGCGCTGTGCAAGATTGCGGATGAATTCCTCCACGGTGGGCGTCCAGAGCCTGTAGACAAAGTGGCATTATATTAGCGATGGTGCGAATAGAAAAGTCCAAAATGTATGTAAACGCTATGCCATAGCGTTAGCTAATGTCAATCTCGTACATTTTTGGCATCCTACGTCGCTGATTGTAGCGATATCGCCAATAGAATGTCACTTTGTCCAGGCCCTCTGGTATCCCGGCGTATGACGTCATTCCTGACGTAACGCGAAGCTCCTTCGATCAAGCAGGCATTTTGTATTACTACTGCAGCCAGCGCGTCCTCGACATCTTCCGTGGTGGTTTCTAGATGTTCAGTCCTCGAACTAGATGGCGCTGTGCGAAGCTACCTTGCGATGACGTTTGTATCAATCCAGAAGACAATAACTATTCATTTTCAAAGGCGAACCGGTGTACCTTGAATTAATTCAATAATATACTCTTTGATAAATACTTAATTTTTGGGAATGTACGTACCTAGCTACTAACTTTCAGTAGGTATACGTACATTGATCAATGATCTATGATTGACGCCCGGTTCCTATATCCAAAAAACGATTCGTTTTGCTAACCAGTCGTTATATTTTTAACGAGACGTATCATAAAATCGTTCCAATAAATAACAAAGTTACTGATGGATAGCTACCTACGGATGGGAGGGCTACGACTTACGATTAGTAGGTCAATTGTATGAAGAGGACGAGTTGTGGTGTTCCAATAATAAAAGTGGAACGTCAATGAGCTGTCAATGTTACGAGTCGTTTATAATTTGCTTACCGCCCAATATCGGCCGGTTATACGTCGGTAGAGCATCGGTAGAGTACCTTTTTAAATATTTTGTGCTAGTATTGTTTATTTTCAATAAGGTCAACCAGCAAGAAAACCTCTTTTTTCACCATAGCTTTCTTTTTCTTGAAAAAATCAATTAATTGTAAATTGTAGAAAGTAGAAACAGATAAGTAGGTACTCCAAAGTTCAAAAGTTCAAAAGTAAGGTAGAGAGTATTGTTTTTCTGTGGTGATACAATATCTTTAATCTGTGGTTCAAAACTGACACGGCAATGGGAATTGACAACACGAATGCGTTTGGTTCACTTCACTGTGACTTCAGCAGCCTAATAAACACAGAATTTATTTTTCTAATTAAAAGATTTCTTTAGTTTATAAAATAAACAAATTATTATATTATAATTTCATATAAGATTTTCATAATCTGATATCCATATGCTCAAAATAACAAAATATAAATTAGTTTTTAATGCAATTTATAGATGTGCTTGTTTGCAATAACGAAACAAACGTATGGTGAGGGAGGGCTTCGGTTAGCGGACGACCGACAACGGGTCGCAGCAGGTAGACGTCACAAATATTTTTAGGAACGCCAATAACGGTTCGTTACTCAGAACTCAAAAACGAATCGTACCTTTTGACCAATAACGATTCGTCGATTATAGGAACCGGGCATGAATCATCTTGCGTGGTGGTCTCCTATATTCAATCCTTAAACTAGATGGCGCTGAGCGAAGTTACCTCTCAAAGACGATTGTATCATTGCAGAAGATAACAACAACACAGTACACATTAGTTGCACATTAATATGTATCGAATGAAATTTTAACAATTTTTGGGAATGTACGTGTTAATTGCTTGTATACATACGTACATTAATTATTTTCTATTTTTCTCTAATAGACCCGGTTTCCACCAAAGCGGAGCGGAGCTGTGTATCAGAAGCCGATCTGATTTCGTCATTTCGACATCTCCTTTCCCCTCAGTTTCACCAACGAATATATAATGTTTCACAGAAGTCAAAATGACGAAATCTAATTGGTTACTCAGACAGCTCCGCTTAGGTGGAAATCGGGTCTTATCAATGCACTGCAAGACTACGGGCAGGCTTTTATCCCTATGTAGTCGATGTCCATGTACCTAGCACGCAGGATAATCGGCAAAGAATCCCTAACACGGGCAAAATTGCTCAGTTCAGAACACCGACGCAAGGTTGCCTGTTTAGCGGTTTTTTACAGGATATACTTTGGAGAGTGTGCTCAAGAACTCCACAATCTAGTACCTCCTTCACCTTTCTACCATAGAACCGCAGGACGCCGGGAGAAGTGGCATCCTTTTGTGGTTGATGTCCAGCAAGCTCGAACGAAACGATTTTCATCCACGTTTCTGATACGTAAGTATACCGCTAAGGTGTGGAACACCCTTCCAGCTTCTGTGTTCCCAGCCAAGTACAACCTGAGTGCCTTCAAGAGAAGAGTGAATAGGCATTTTCTAGGCAAGCGCGCTCCATCCTAGACCTCATCATTTCTGTTCATCAGATATGATTGTAGTCAAGCGCAAGCCTATCCATAATAAATAATAAATAATTGGTACTTCTCTTTCTAACTTATGTATTGAACGTTTGCGAGAAAAGGAAAGAGCTTGTGACAAACATAACAGGGTGTCACAATATAACAATTAATAACAGTTTTTATCTCATTCTAACAATGGGTACTGTCATAAGCGTGAATAGAGAAAAGCTTGTGACTGTGATTATTAGGCATAGTTATCTTGGAACAGGAACTGTTTTTTCAGTAAGTTAGTCACAGTTACAGACAGTTTTTTTATTATACCTGTTATTTTTATCTGTTACGATAAATACGCCTCAATCCTAGATTGAATCATCTTGCGTGGTGGTATCTAGAATCTAGATATTGATCAATCCTTGAACTAGATGGCGCTGTGCGAAGTTACCTCGCAGAGACGATTGTATCATTGCAGAAGATAACAACACAGTCCAGTACCAATGGAGAACATTCAATATAGTGTATGATGGCACATTAAATTATGTATCGAAATTCGAACGTAATTTTAACAATTTTTGGGAATGTGCGTGTTAATTACTTGTATACGTACATTAATTATTTTCTCTAATAGACTCGGTTTCCACCAAAGTGGAGCGGAGCTGTGTATCAGTAACCAATCTGATTTCGTCATTTCGACATCTCCTTTCCCCTCAGTTTCACCAACGAATATATAATGTTTCACAGAAGTCAAAATGACGAAATCTAATTGGTTACTCAGACAGCTCCACTTAGGTGGAAATCGGGTCTTATCAATGCACTGCAAGACTACGGGCAGACTTTCATCCCTATGTAGTCGATGTACTAGTACCATCAGTGCGTACAAACTTAAAGCGATGCGATTCGTCCTTTCAAAGTCAAAATATCTTTATTTCGGTTAACGTCAAATATCTGGGTGACCAAGCTTCGCTCGGTGGCCAATAGATGGCAGCAGTAGTCATATTTTTATTTTTTTGGTAAATTCGATATTTTCTAAAAATGAATCCTAGCCAGATCGATTTATCGCCCCTAAAACCCCCTGTACACTAAATTTCATGAAAATCGTTCGAGCCGTTTCCGAGATCCAGATTATATAGAAATATATATACAAGAATTGCTCGTTTAAAGGTATAGGATAGGATATGATAATTTTGTTGCATATGTACTCGTATGATGATAACTACAAGTCGACTTAAAACTAAGCTTACGAGGATTCGAACGCGCCCTGCACTGAGAAGAAGCCCACAACAAACTCAGGTAACCTCCATAAGTCCCTACCGGCAAAGACGTACCTACGTATGGCCACTGTGTAAAAAACGGGGGTCGGGAGCTCGAATCCCGGGCAGCACTGGTGGGAGGCTTCGGCCGTGGCTACCTACCTATCTACCAGCAAAATTGCACTGGTTTAACGTTCGAGCACAAGGTTAACACAAGTTACGACAAAATCCTTCGGCTGCATCATCACTTACCATCAGGTGCAAAAAAAGCTATTAAAGAAACGCGCTGTCCTGGGAGTTCCTTATAATGACTTGAATCCGGTGTGTAAAGCGTGCCAATCCGCGCTGAAAAGGGTTGAGAAATAACCTAACATTCTGTCCTCAATACACATAGGTTTCTATATGTTTCGACCTAAAACCTTTGGTTCATTTATTATAATTAGAAAGGCGTCCCAATTATAATGAAAGATGGTATAACTCTAATAATCCAGTTGGACCCTTAGTACCAGTAAACAACCTCAAAACGGAAGAATCGTTTTCAAGTATCGAGTTAGGAGTTACGCTTGCTTTTACGGCAAACTAACCAACCAAAAGTTATAATTAATAATATTTAATCAATTCAAGTTGAGGATGTAATCGATTTTAAAAGACCCATATTATAATACTTTTTGGTTTAACCAGGTAGGACAAAACGATGGATAAAATAGGTATAATTTTAACACCGTAACTTTTGAGTTGACTTTAAAACAGATTGGGCCTCTTTAGAAGATTCTACTCTCCCTTAGAAAAAATGTCAAAAACTCAAAACTCAAAACTCAAAATATCTTTATTTCACATAGGCCTAATATACAGGCGCTTGTAAATGGTCCTTATGATATTTGTCACGCATTTGTATGGCGATAACTACAAGTCGACATAAAACTAAGTTTACGAGGGTTCCAACGCGCCCTGCACTGAGAAGAAGCCCACAACAAACTCAGCCGGACCGTAGAGGACGGACGGACAGATATTATTATTTTTATAATGTTATTATATTTTCCTTTATAATATTGATACGGAATTATAACTTAAAAACTACATTATCGTAAAGACGTATTTTAGTAGACGAAGACTACTTTACAAAGACTTAAAATAAAATATTATTTTGTCCTAAGGAATAAAGAATAACTGAATAGTCTACGCTACGCTTAGCTAAATTAACAAATACCTGTGTATTCTTTGGATTCCAAGAACAAATTAAGATTTTGTTATCATTGTTACGCTGGCCTTAAAGTTTCTCGATATTCGAAAACGATTACCTACACGTCCTAGGGTTTTAGTGTGTGGATAAATCAATCATCGAGAAAATTATAGAAAATGTCGTAGTATAAGTAATTGTAGAACTATAATTACTTTTAATGAACGCGTATCTTGGTTTTCAATGTTGGTCAAGACATTACGTTCTTTTTTACACGACTGCCCAAAAAAGGAGTGAAATGTTTTAAGGATTCATGTATGTATTATAAATTCATATGGCAGCCGGGGGGCTGTTCTTAGGAACACCTTCTATACTGAGAGGTCCCCCGACTTCCACAGGAATTTATCTGTTCAACTAAAATAACTTATTTCTTACTTTTTAGTTCGTTTTATAACAGGGCAGTCGTTTTTTTTTATTTTTTTATTACTTATTTTTATTTACACTTTATAGTTTATACATTCGGGTTTTTACATTCTATAAGTCCTCTTGCTGCAAATGTCCATGGCCGGCGGTGATCGCTTACCATCAGGTGACCCACCCGCTCGTTTACTCGCGGTGACTATAAAAAAACCGGCCAAGTGCGAGTCGGACTCGCGCACCGAGGGTTCCATACCATAAAAGAAGTTAAACATTAGAAGAATCACTTTGGTTCATGAATTTAAGAGTATAATTTACATGTAGGTAGTTTTGTTGGCAAACCGCAAACATAACTTTGTTTTTGCCGGTTTATTGTTATTATCTAAAAAAGTATAATAGTTAGAGAGTTGATTTTATTTTTCCTGTAAAATATACATTAATGTCTATTATAATCATAATTATTTCAGATTTTTCGATTGATAAACTTCGGAGATAAGGGGGGGGGAACGGTATTTTTTTCGACAGTTTTTCAATAAATCCAAAACTATCAGGCATAAAAATAAATAAAAATCGGTTTTAGAATACACAAGTAACGCCCTTTCATATGATACCCCACTTAATATTGTTCACTCATTTTGAAAATTCGAAGTCCCGGTTTTCCCCCCTTTTTAAATATAAATAAAAACATTTTTCAATATTTTATGAGTGCAATGGCGTTGGGTCACTATTAACTAAAACTATTCCAAATTTCAAGTCGATAGCTTTGATAGTTACTGAAATAATCGAGTGTGACAGACGGACGGACGGACGGAGAAAGTCTCACCATAAGGGTTCCATTTTTACCAAATTGGTATGGAACCCTAAAAATACCCGTCTGAGTTTGTTGTGGGTTTCTTCTCAGCGGCAGGGCGCGTTTGCGAACCCTCGTAAAGACGTTAGTTTTAAGACGACTTGTAGTTATCACCATATCTTATGCAATAAAATATCATACTGACGTTTTACAAGAGCCTATATGTTAGGCCTATGTGAAATAAAGATATTTTGAGTTTGAGTTTATTAGGGCCCAGGTGGACTGACGACATCCAAAGAGCCGTGGGGAGTCACTTAATTATGAAATAGACATCAAGATGTTATACGATCATTTTAATAGGTAAATGCCCAGTCTTTCAGCATAACAATATTTATGTGAACCTTGTATTTTTTGTATTGTAGGAATCTTTTAATAGTCCTAAGACGATGTCGGACGGACGGACGGACGGACGGACGGAGAAAGTCTCACCATAAGGGTTCCATTTTTACCAAATTGGTATGGAACCCTAAAAAGTAACATAAAAGGTATCAAAAATAACATAATGTGATGTGACATTGACCCGTGCCTTAGAAACCTAATAACTCATACAGCAAATTACACTACCCAGTGATTAGCCCGCCTAATACGACGGTCCAAGGTTCAATTCTCGTGCATTTCAAATCACTAAATATAAAAGGCCGAAATTGCACAATTATGGTACTTGTTTGTGAGATGATCCGTTACTTACTCACTATGGTATGATTGAAGATAATGATTATTTATATTTGCGTTTCAAGATATTCAAATTATGATATTTCTGTATAAGGGTGAAATAGTATGCTGATGCCATCCATCGTCCAGTCATAGCCAGATATATAATTCAAAATTCAAAATATCTTTATTTCACATAGGCCTAATATACAGGCACTTGTAACAGTTCAGTATAATATTTGTCACATATGTATGGCGATAACTCCAAAACTAAGTTTAGGGTTCCAACGCGCCCTGCACTGAGAAGAAGCCCACAACAAACTCAGCCGGGTTTTGTTTCCTGTTATCACCACTTCACAAAGGCTCTTAAAACTAATTGAGCTAATATAATTACAGCAGTTCATTCATCCCCAAGAACTTGAGTCATGTTAGTATCCGTACAAATATTATTATGATTTATAAAGCTGAATTGTTTGTTTGTTTGTTAGTTTGTTTGTTTGTTTGTTTGTTTGTTTGTTTGTTTGTTTGTTTGTTTGTTTGTTTGTTTGTTTGTTTGTTTGTTTGTTTGTTTGTTTGTATGGTTGCTTGTTTTTTTGTTTGTTTGTTTGTTTGAACGCGCTAGTCTCTGGAACTACTGGTCTGAATTGAAAAATTCTGTCTTTGATATTCCATTTATCGAGGAAGGCTATAGACTAAAGAGTCACGCTATGACGCTATGATAGTGTATCGTTTGGTATCTATGGTTTCATGTCAACATACCATACTAACAACATAAATACAATATAGTTGCTAATTTGTGCAAAAAAATGCAGAAATGGTTTTTTTGGCTAGTTAAGAAACCAAGTCTTTGCGGGAATCGAACCCGCGACCTCCCACGGAAATCTGGACGCGAGCCACTGCTCTAGGAAGGTCGTCTTTAAGGTACAGATGATATATTAGTACGAAAGCATGCTAGTTTCGGGCAACTAGCATTTGTACAAGTGTCTACTAGTAATGAGCAGTGCTTGTTCTGCATACAAATAATTTTGAGCATGATTTAATAGCATGTTTATAAAAGGCATGTGTGTCTGTACCTTTATTACAATTGAGATACGCAATAAGACAGTTTAAGACAGCTACATGGACGTCCGATGTACCATTAAATATCTCGAGTGACAAGTCAAGGGCGTAGAAAGGCAGCATTGTGTGGAACAATGCAGCGGTCAGTGTGTCTGTATGTGCCGCTGTAATGTCGCAACGCGGGTCAACAACTGGAGCGAGATGCGTTGAAACTTGAAAGCATTGTTTCACTTTTGGCACCTATATAGGCTAAGAGCTAGCCCCTCGATTAAGTCGTTCGTTCGTTTCAGCCGACGGACGTCCACTGCAGGACAAAGGCCTCTTGCAATGACTTCCAACACATGGAATGGATGGACATGGCCCCACGCTACTAGTATCCAGCGACTTCCCGCGACCCTCTTAATGTCCTCTTAACGTCCTGCCCCAGAATGGAGAGAGTGAGCACATAGGGACAAGGAGCGAGAGGAAACAACTTGTAGGGAGTCAAGAAGGCGCCCCGGGAACACGCCAAGAGCAAGTACCGAACGGGCGCCCTCCCGAGATTCGGCCCCCATAACCGCGAGATTGATTGGGCCATGGGTGGTGGAGGGTTGACCCTCTTAATGTCGTCAGTCCATCTGGTCGGAGGCCTGCCAACACTGCGCTTTCCCGTAGGGTCTCGCCATTTCAGCACTTTGGGTCCCCAACGTCCGTCGGTCCTACGAGCTATGTGTCCCGCCCATTGCTACTTTAGCTTCGCGATACGTTGAGCTATGTCGGTGATTCTAGTATATCTACAGATCTCCTCATTTCTGATTTGATCACGTAGAGATACTCCGAGCAATAGCTCTCTCCATCGCTCGCTGAGTGACTCTGAGCCTTCTTAAAGGACTCATAGTATATGATGATGTCTCGGATCCGTATGTCATCACTGGCAACACGCACTGTTCGAAGATCTTATAGCACAGAAAAAATAATGAAGGTTTATTACGTTTTCTGTGCCTAATAGTCTTCAGACAATTTTGTCGCCAACTTATGAATCCTGCAGGTCATTTTACCCCTTGCGTCTCCTGCTGATGTATGTGTATGATAGAACCCAGATCTTTTCAGAAGAAAAATGTAATGATGTGTGGTCCAAATAGTGGATTGGTTCTCAGACTATATCAATAATTTATAGAGCGATACATTCAAAGCGATTAAAGGAAGGCCACTGAAGGCATGGTCAGGGGTTAAGCAACATGTATGTCCGTCTTTTAGTATTGTTTCTGATTTTAGATGTGGGAACTATACCTCTAACTTCAGTACAAGGTACTTGGCTATAATCTTACTTGCAGATCCAACCATACTGTTTTAGAGTTCGGAACCCTTTTACTAAGACTTCACCCGTTCGTCCGTCCGTCTGTCACCAGGCTTTATTTATTTATTTAACACTTTATTTGTACACCAACTAAGTAAAAATTAATTAGTACAAAAGGCGGCCTTATCGCTAAGAAGCGATCTCTGCCAGGCAACCTACAGATAAGAAAAATACAGAGGAACCACGGACTGCTTTATGTCTTGAACCGTGATGGTTAGACAGTTGAAATTTCGATTTTTGTTTTCAGATGATATATATTTCTGCAGCAAAATATAAAAAAAATAAATTTATCAAATGCGAGTCGGGCTCGTGCACTGAGGGCTTCCGTACATCACATTTGTTGTATGGGAGCCCCTTTTAATTTTTAACCGACTTCAAAAAAAGGAGGAGGTTCTCAATTCGTCGGAATCTTTTTTTTTTTTTTTTTCTATGTATGTTCACCGATTACTCGAAGACGCGTGGACCGATTTGAAAAATTCTTTTTTTGTTTAAGAGGGTTTTGTTTCCAGATGGTCCCATTTTAATCAAGTCAGGATCTGATGATGGGATCCTGGAGTAATCGAGGGAACTCTTCAAATTTTATATGGACACATGAAACTATTTGAGTATTATTAGAAAGAATAATATTTTCCAAGTTGTTCTATGGTCATCAGGTCAGGATCTGATTATGGAATCTTGGTGAAAACGAGGGAACTCTTCAAATTTTGCTAGTATACTTAAAGCGAGTTGGGTATTTTTTATAGTTACTGGTGCATATGCAAGCAGATACGGATTTGATGACTAAAGTCATCAAGTCAGGGTCTGATGATGGGATCTTGGTGAAATCGAGGGAACTCTTAAAATTTTGCTAGTATACTTGAAGCGAGTTGGGTATTTTTTATAGTTACTGGTGCATTTGCTAGCAGATACTGATTTGATGACTAAAGTCATCAAGTCAGGGTCTGATGATGGGATCTTGGTGAATTTGAGGTATCTCTTCAGATTTTATGAACACACCTCAAGCAATTTGGATATTTTTACAACGCCTTGTGCATTTTATTGTTTTCCACTAAAAAGTATAAAATAAAAATGGGAAATGCTTTCCAAAAAACCAACTTCAAATGCCACTACAAAGAGTGAAATAATTTTTATTTAAATTTTAGGTACCTACACCAATTCGAAGTCGGGCGATTGTCTATGACTTCGTCATTTCTTCGCACATCAAGTAAGTAAGAAGGACTATTAGGGATTGTATGAAACATTGCCCGACTTCGAATTGTTGTAGGTACCTAAAATTTAAATAAAAATTATTTCACTCTTTGTAGTGGCATTTGAAGTTGGTTTTTTGGAAAGCATTTCCCATTTTTATTATTTTTGTATTTAACTATTTATTTTTAAAGTGAATATATTATCGACGAATATGTAATATTACTAACGTAATATATCTAAATATTGCAGTGTCAATATCAAGTAAAAACAAGAAAGAAATTCACGTTTGTTGTAAGTATGTATGGAGGCCATTAAATGTACTCGTAAATCGTTCTATTTTATTTTTTAGTGAGTATTTGTTGTTTACCCGTAGCAACAACAGACATACAAGATCTGTGAAATTACTACTATCACGAGTTTAAGAGAATCTCTTGAATAATCTCTGCTGTATCAAAATACAACCTGGTGACAGACAGACAGACAGACGAAAGAACAGCGGAGTTTGAGTAACAAGGTCCAGTTTTACCCTTTGAGTGATGAATCCTAAAAATTTAGAGCTTATTTTCAGTTTTTACCATTTTGGTGCGGAACTCTAAAATGTTGGTGGTTAAACTGTTATACGATCAAGGAACGGAGCTTGACCGATGGGTTTTGTCTCTATAAGTGGCATTAAAATTGCGCCCGCCAGCCAAGAGATGTGGCTAACGTGTTATTTTAACTTAGCTTTAAGTTTCTACTTACATAACATAACGTGACTGATGTTCTCTAAGTTAAATGTAAGTTGTTTGAACAAAGGATCTTTTGCGAGGTAGGTTTCCACCAAAGCGGAGCTGTGTTTGAGTAACCAATCAGATTTCGTCAGTTTCGGAGATATCAAAAATTGAAGAAATCTGATTGGTTACTCAAACACAGCTCCGCTCCGCTCCGCTATGGTGGAAACCGGGCCTTAAGTTGAGTTAGGTATCCTTACTCGATTAATATTTTAAGAGCATTGTAAAATAGCGCTTACTTTCGTAAAGCTGTTTAAACAACAACAAAAAAAAACTGGCCGATTTTTTATAGATTTATCCTCAGTAAAGAGCGCATTGGAATTCTTATTTTTAGGGTTCCGTACCAAATACATTTTCTGAAATTTGAAAAGTAGACTGATTTGAAAACTACTTTTTATCCCGGAAAAATCTACGTATCCTACAGAATTTTGAATAAACCGAACCCCGATCGTTTAAGCTGCGAGCAAAAAATACTGTACCTAAAAGAAAAAAAATCTTCAATGTTTCTATATTAAACATAACATTTTAAAAGTAGAGCGTAACCCAGTTGCACACTCGAGGTCGCGTAAAATGATGGTACAGTACCGACAGGCAAAAATATTAAGTTTTGAACCCTCGGAAACTTAGTTTTTAAAAACTAACAGCCGTTTTCACTAAACCTAGGAAACGCCTAAATCGAATGCTTAGCCGACAGGTGACAGTTTTCACCTACAACTGTTACCTTAGGGCTAAGCATTCGAATTAGGCGTTTCCTAGGTTTAGTGAAAACGGCTGTAAGTATCTCAAATATGACGTCGTTAGCGCCCACAACAGTACTGACAGCACATAAGGTTGTCGCTTACATTAGCGCCATTTTACAGTTTTGACAAATTAAAAAGGATGCTTCAGATTACATGATGCGTGACGTCAATAATTGCTGATCGTTTATAATATTTATTTATTTATTTATTTGAAAAGTAATCAACAGCGTTACAGTAAAATTGTTTACAATTACAAGTTAGTTAAATAATAAGGCCAAAAAGATTACACAAACATAATTATAAGAATAACAGAATGAAAAAGGTTGATTAGTAACATTTGACAAGCCAATAACTAAGTACTAAAATACTACTTGATTTACAAAAAGATATTACAACATAACAACGTAACAAAAGATGTTTGTGTGTGTGTGTGTGTGTGTGTGTGGTGTGTGTGTGTGTGTGTTTTCAAGACTGGGATTTATACTACTTTACTAATTTTGTAGTTTTTGAATATATTGAATCAATGGTTACGACAAACATATCTGCGGACCGTACCTGATTGACAGCACTCATTAATCCATCCTGAACTTCAACGCACTATAAATTATGTGTACTTCACTATCAAAACAAAATTACCTAATTGCGTTTTGGTGGCCCCATGTCAAATTACTACCGAGCTTTAGCCATACGTCATAGCGATACGATAGATCATAGAAGGGAATGGAAATGGAAATGGGATGAATTCAAATTATGGGTCAAGTTATCTATCGATTAAACAATAAGCGATCAATTAAGTACATACATTTTTACACGACTGCCCAAAAATTTTTTCAAGGTTCATGTTTGTATGTATGTATGTGATGTTTCTTTATTGTACCATAACTTCTGAACCAAAGTTCTGAACTTCTGACCCAAAATGGCGACCCCGCCCGGGTAAGCGCAGTGTTGGCAGGCCTCCGACCAGATGGACTGACGACATTAAAAGAGTCGCGGGAAGGCGCTGGATACAGTTAGCGCAGGACCGTGCGGGCTGGAAATCATTGCAGGAGGCCTTTGTCCAGCAGTGGACGTCCGTCGGCTGAAACGAACGAACGAACGAACTTCTGAACGGCTGAATAAATTTGGAGTTTGGACATATGGGGTATCGTTAGAATCCTGACATCATTCTGTGTAACATTGGCTATATTTTTTTGAAAAAAGTAGCTTCACCACAGGGCAGTCATGTTTTTAGTTTTCAAATTATTTACTTGTTTGCCCATAAAACCATCACTCCCAGGTCACTGCACAAACGTGATGGACTAGTAAATATTTATGAATCGTCGTCCTCGCGATCTTTCCGTTTTTGCCCTCCATGCAGGAACTCATTAGCGTGGTGGGTGACCTACGGACTCCTAGGATGTACACCGAATGCTACCTTACTTGGGGTGTCTCACCCGGAACTACATTTTTTTAATGATGGTTCATTTTATTTTATCGCATGATTCTTGAAGGGAAAATGGATTGTGTGAATGCCCGCTTCGTATCAAGGTAATCAGATAATTTTCAAAAAAAAAATAACAGCCAAGTGCGAGTCAAACAAGCGCACTGAGGGTTCCATACTACACAAAAAGTGAAACTTGAAAGGAATCACTTTTGTTGTACTTATTTATTCTATTTTCTTTTTCTTGTACAGTTCTTAGTTATTCATGAATTTATAATTATTTATAAATTCATGAATAACTATGAACTATATGAACAAAATACTATATGAACAAAATATACGTGAAATTCATCATAATCATTTCAGAAATTTAGATTGATAAATTTCGGATATAAGGGTGGGATGGTATTATTTCGAAAGTTTTCCCAATAAATCAAAAATTATCAGGCATACTTAAACTTAAATAAAAATCTGTTTAGGAATATACATGTAACGCCCTTTCTTGTGATACTCCAAACAATATTGTTATTTCATCCTGAAATTTCAATACCCCGGTTTCCCTTTTTATGATTGCAATTACTATTTATTATCTATATCTATTCTAAATTCCAGGTCTATACTTAAGTATTTTTAGAGGTATTAAATTAGTTTAGTTTAGAGATTTTGCACATTAGAATTGGCACCAATATTTCTAGCACCAAGCCATCAAGGTTACTGAATCAACACGTTAAATCACTTGACGTAATTAAAAGGTCTTGTACTCGGCAGATACTCTTCGCAGGTAGGCGCAATACATCATTGGTTAGACATATTTTAGTTGCGCTCTGAGTGAATTCACAAGAGTAGCAATGTGGACTATATGTTATGATTGTAGATAGATGTTTATAGTTTTATCTGTACGTATTGTAGATGTTTTTTAGTTTGATTTGATTTTAAGTATTAGATTAAGGTATATCAAAAGCTACTTCTAGTGAATTAGGATAACTTCCTGTAATGCTAGTAGTAAGGTGTTAAATAAATAAATAAATAAATAAATAAATATTTATGTGTGTTTTGAAAGCCCGCAAAGTCAATAACTATCATGTTATTATTAAATCAATATGCATCTATAAAGCTTAACTTACGTTAGTAGATATTTTAGGACTTGGCAACTTATTTTAAATTTACTGTCATACAGGAAGAAAGTTTCATACACAAATAGCTAATTAAAAAAAACCGGATAAGTCAGACTCGCACTCCGAGAGCTCCTTACTTACAATAGAAGTGCCTAAACCATAGAGATACTATGTACTAACTTCGATGGCCTAAAACGTTTAGAATCACTTTTAACTAACTTTGTTTGTAGAGCTTTATTGGTCAAAAAGAGAAGGTATAAGTAACTACTTTTTAAAGAGTTGACTTTACTTTTCCTGTTATATATATATATTTTTTTTATATATAAATAAACGTATTTTTTAAATATAATAAAGAATATACCTACGTAAATATATATTTTTTAAATATATAAATAATAGAGCATTACATAGCATTAAACATGCTGCGATCTTGCCCTATTGGTCATAATTATTTCCGAATTTTACTATACCTGACCATCAATTACGTATGAATTCTACTATACCTGGAGGTCCTAAACACAGGTAAGGAGTAACCATTAGGTAATTTGTGACCTAGGAATAATAAATTCAAATTGACGTTGGCACCGCTCCAATGATATTCGTGTGAAATCGCAAATAGCAAAATTGTTCAGAGGATTTGATATATCTTTAAACTTTGAACATTATACATGTTAAAGTGGCTACAACTAGCAACTAAATCGATGTGCAATTTAAAACGAATTACCATCAAATACAAGCGATTTGTTTTATACAACACTAGGTTTGTCGTGTTTGGAGCTACTTAGAGATTCCGAATTAGTACGAATATAGACAATGTGCTGGACTCTATAACTTCGTACCCCCTTTAACTTTCTACCATAAAACTGCAAGACGACGCCAAGAGCGGTGGCATCCATATTGTTTACAATTGACATCCAAAAAACTCGCCCAAGCGTTTTTCTTCCAAGTTTCTGATACGGACCGCTAAGGTGTGGAACGCCCTTCCAGCCTCCGTGTTCCCAGCCAAGTACAATCTGGGTGCCTTCAAGAGAGTTTTCCCGCCACGGACCTTTTTGGAATTTCAAACTTTCTAATAGGGCTTCAGTCTGGAGGCTTTGGCTGGGACTAGTTACCACCCTAATAGCAAAGACACAACGGGAAGCGATCTATAGCGTTACGACGCGATGCTGCGTAGAAACCGTTAGTGTGTTACTTAATCCTTCAAAATTAATACGATAACATCTTCGGCTGCATCATCACTTATTCACTTATTAAGTGTATTATTATACACTAATTAATCACTTGGCTATCGCAAGATTTAAAAGAAATGATCCTTAAGAAAGGTATAGCTAAATCCAGGCTTAAGTGCAATCCCTCTGATCATAATTACAAAAAATATAACAAAATCAGGAATCGGTGCAACACATTGTGTAGAGATGCACAGCGACGCCATATCCATGAATCAGTTGAGAACGGCGACTCATCTAAAGTGTGGAAGTTTCTTGAATCTGTCGGAGTCGGCAAATCAACTCATAATTCATCTTCCCCTAGCGTTGACATTGATCTTTTGAATCAATATTTCTCCACTCCTCAGAGTGCCATTAGCAGCACTGATAAATCGCAAACGATTCATTCTCTTGCCATAACTCCGACTCCTTCTTACCCTCCGTTCAATTTTATAGTCAGTTTTCTGTATGTGATGTTAAAAAGAACATATTGTCCATTTCCTCAAATGCTGTTGGTAGTGATGACATTAGCCGTAATATGATTATTCCTCTTCTTGATATCATCACTCCTATAATTACTCATATTTTAAATGTTTCTATCACGACTTCCAAATTTCCTGATTCCTGGAAGAGTGCACATGTTGTACCTCTTCCTAAAAAGGCTAATCCGTGTACCCTATCCGATTTCCGTCCTATCTCAATTTTACCATTTCTTTCCAAAGTCCTTGAAAAACTTATACACCATCAGCTTAATATCTTCCTTAACAGAAATTGCTTATTTAATCCTCTCCAATCTGGTTTCCGCTCTGGACATAGTACGGCTACTGCTCTGATTAAAGTTACCGACGATATACGTTGGGGTATGGATAACCAGCAACTCACAGTATTAACCCTGCTGGATTTCAGCAATGCATTTAACACTGTAGATCATGATATACTTGTGGGTATGCTGCGTTCTCTTAACATATCTCCATCAGCTACTGACTGGTTTCTTAGTTACCTGAGTGGACGTCGGCAGTGCATTCGTACTGAGAAAGGCAACTCTTCTTGGTGCGATATCGTGGCTGGTGTACCTCAGGGTGGCGTGCTGTCACCGTTACTCTTTTCTATTTTCATCAATTCTATTACTCATAAACTATCGTCTCTCTATCACATGTATGCAGATGATGTCCAAATTTACACCCAGTCGACACTTGCGAATCTTCCGTCTGCCATTGCTCAAATAAATAAAGACCTTGAGTCTATCCTGGAGTGGAGTAGATTTTACGGCCTTAATGTGAATCCAAAGAAGTCTCAAACTATAGTTATTGGTAGTCGGAACCTGATCGATAGGGTCGACTGGTCCACATTGCCACTTGTGGAGTACAATGGTATGGTTATCCCTTTCTGTGAATCTGTTAAAAACCTCGGAATTCATATGGATCGCACTTTGGGGTGGAATAATCATATGAAACAGGTTAGCAGGAAGACCTTTGCATCTTTGAGCTCATTGCGTCGCTTTCGATCTTTTCTTCCGATTCCTACCAAAATTATGTTAGCACAGACACTACTTCTTCCTATCCTTGATTATGCGGACGCAAGCTTTATTAACCTTACTGTAGATCAGTTAAATAAGCTTGAGAGACTTCAAAATGCTAGTATTCGGTTCATATTTGGTTTGCGCAAATATGACCATGTCTCTGAATTTCGTTCTCGTCTCAAGTGGTTACCCATCCGACTTCGCCGGAACTTGCATATCCTTTCCATTCTGTACTGTGTGTTATTTCACCCTTCCACTCCTCCTTATTTAAAGGAGAAATTTGTATTTATTGGTTGTCCGGGAGAAGATATCCGTACTACAAGAAAACTTATTTTAAGGATACCTAAGCATAATACTTCTTTTTACAACCATTCTTTTACGGTTCAGGCTATAAAATTGTGGAACGCCTTACCCCTGGTAATTAGGGAGGCCCAGTCTATTAACATCTTCAAAAGACTGGTTAAGGATCACTATTTGTCGTCGTCACTGGCAACTTAGTTTTGATTATAGGGTCCATGGTATTGGGAGGATATTATATAATATGTATTTGTATGTATTTTATATTTATTAGTATGTGTAAGTATTTTATATTTATTTGTATTTTGTATAATATAACATATAGTATTATGTATTTTATGTTTGTATTATTTTGTGTACATATATATTTATTTATGTTTTAGTTATTTTTTTATGTATTTGCACCACCTACCTCTAGTATCTGCAACAAAAATCCTTTACAGCATTGGTTGCCTGGAAGAGATCGCTAGGTAGCGATAAGGCCGCCAAATTGTGTACCTATTCTTTGTAATTTTTGTGTTGTCCTTTGTTTGACTTTGTGGTGTGCAATAAAAGTATATTCATTCATTCATTCATTCACTTACCATCAGGTGAGATCGCAGTTACGTACTAACTTGTCGTGGATAAAAAAAATCATGATTGCTTTCCGTAAGACACGATTTTTTCAAGCGTATAAGCCTATCTGTAGGATTAAGGACATTATTATTTTATTATCTATAGAACTTAATACTATACTTATTCTCTACAAGATCAATTCCGGATCACCGAATCATTATAATAATGTATGTATTAGATATAATTGATTCATTATTAAATAACTATGGATAACAATCGGAAGTTCGCGAAAGGTCAATAAAAATGGCTGCCAACTGTTAGTTATTCAAACACAATGGATTCATACACCTGCAATTATGTATAATTATCTAGAATTATACTGTACAGAATAAGCATTCGTTGAAATAAAAGTGAAGTAAAGTAAGTAGATATATTACGGGAATAGATAAAAATAGTCAAGATAGGCCCATCCGAACATTTCACGTAAACTTTCTTCATACAAGAAAATGTAGCGCCATCTGTCAAAACTCCTGCGAAATACATGTTTATTTTTTTATCTATGTGTCTGTGGTCACCTTGCATGCAATATTATTAGTAATTCAAAAAAAAAGAAATGGGTCTTTAACTATCTACCAGACTAAATACTGACGTCATTTTTGCTCCCATAAACTGGCGACATTTTTTCGCGCTGTTCGCCCTGTCCTGAGTATACAAGTCTGTGATTACGAGTAACAAAAAATCCATTCTTGATTCTAATTTTTGCCATTTATTGCAGCTTGCAGCTAAGTGATTTATTTATTTATTTATGTACCAAAAACTTAACTTAAAATTACACAAAGAAAAGACGTGCACAAAGGCTAGTAGTAAATGCAGAGTAGGTACTGAAAATTGATATTACTATTGATAAAATATAAGATAACTAGTGATAAAACTAAAATACAAAATATATAAAAAATACGTATATAACAATATGATTCTTGTAATTAAAATTGTACATCGCACAAACATCGCTGCACACGTAACACCAATCGGTGACCGGTTGTATGACGTGATTTAAACATTAACCAATAAGTGCCTTCGCGGCTAGACCAAATTGCAAGCACTAACCAATCACTGCCCAAGATCTAACTTCGTCGATAATATAAAATGTTATAAAGCTGAAGAGTTTTTTGTTTGGTTGAACGAGCTAGTATCAGAAACTATTGATTCAAAATTGAAAATTCTGTCTTTGTTGGGTTAGGTAGGATTGGATACGACGCTTTTAAAAAAAATTGCCAAAATAGGAAAAATATTAAGTAAGGTACTGTTGCGTGCGTTGCTTAGAGGGCCAAAATCTTTTTTACTAGGCAAATATACCTCCATTAAAAAAATCAAATACCTAACTACTAGGGATTTATTCCCTTTTATAAGTTCTAAAAAAATACGACGCGGTATCAGTGAAAATCGAAAGTTCAAGCAAGCGCAGCAAGACAAAGAGCAGTCGTGTGGCACTCTTCCAGCTGAATACTTAATGCTATCGGTTTAATACTAAATAGTACATTTCAGATTCTGACTAGTCAATTACATATTACATTGTAACCGACACACTAGTCGTATTGTAGGCAAAGGTCAGACAGACTTGTAAAGGAAACCTATAAATCTAGTATCTAGTACTCTGATACAGTTATAGGTCTCAAGAGATTCGCATTCCGTACATCGACGCATTACGCTAAATTATAGCTAACTGCATTACGGGATACTCGTTACTTGTTACCGAGATGTGAAGGCTGCTTGTCCACTTAACATCCGACAACCGACATTTCAATCAGACTGAAGAAATTAAAAATTGTTTGTTTTTCACCTATAGTCCGTCAAAACTCCATTTTATATGTTTTCATGTATGATTTACACTCATCCCTCGATAGATGGTGCTGTCTTCTTCAGTAACCTCGCTAAAGAGTTCAATACCATATCTCTATACGTGATTGCATGCGTGACATTTTTGTTGAGAATTAGGAAAAACTTACAGTAAGTATTATAGAATTTCAAAAAAAAGTGTTGGAAAAGCCTGCATGCGTAAGTTTGATACTATGTTATTGTTGTTGTAAGCTTGCCAGAACTTATTACGCAATTCAACTTATATTTCTTTGTTTGTTCATAATAATAATGTTATACTTAATAAAAATCACCAAATTAAGAAACACCTTTCTAGTAGTGGTTACTAACGTGGTTTGAATACAAACCACACAATTTCGGAATGATGATTTCCATTTCGGCTGAGTTCAAATGATTTTCTTGGAGTCAAGGCTGGTTGTAATTGTTATCTTAAATATCTTAATGTGGGCAGTAAGGCTGCCTTTCCACCTGGGATGCAGTAAGATGCTCAGCTATAGATTTGAGCATAAACCACTTGTCTCTTGTCCCTTCATCATAGAGGGTCGAGTACAAATCTTTGAAAAAGCCACGCAAGTATAAAGAATGTCTATAATTAATTAATTATTGGGTTATAGAAATCTACCACTGCGTTTGAAAGTCTGCCTATGACTGGAAAACAATGTTTATCGAAATTATTGTGTCAGCGGTAGTTGCTCCCATAGCTCAATCGGTAGAGCGGCCACTCGCGATAGGTGGTGGTTGCGGGTTCAAGTCCCGTTGGCAGCAATAATTTTGATTCACTTATAATTTATAATCTTTGAAGTGTTGGTTCAAAATTCAAATCTCACCGAGAACAAAGTATCTTTCTTAGCTTAAAAATAACAAATAAATGTAATATTTACGAATTGGATGTGCCATTTACACAGAAACTAATAAAATGCATAAATCGTGCTATATTCGCAGAATTTTCTTTATTCTATTGAATTTTGTTGTCCGTATAATATAGTTCGCATAGTCCGTTGGCGTAAATGTATGAAAATAATGTCTTGCAGGGACTGGCGTAAAATGGCGTATTATGCGCGAAATATTAAGCGTGTTACTGTACATCCTTACGAATCATAGCTCGCTTATCTCTTAGCCTGGTAAACTCTCTCTCTGGTAAACGAGCCTTAGCGAAACAAATATATCTACTATAAATAAATAAAACATCTTATGAAATTAAAGAAATTCGTAATGTGGTTTTTTGTTTGCCTCTTAAATTCATCGATATTTGCACACTTGGATCGTAAAAATATATTTTATTCTTTAAACTAATTTGTAAAGAAGCCACGTAAGTGTAAAGAATGTCTATAATTAAATATTAGGTTATAGAAATGTAACACTGCTTTTCATAAGACCAATTTATACTGAGAAGATCAGCCAAGCAGTTGGGCACTTGTCATTTCATCCCGGAGGTTGAATTTTCATTCAGAGTCTAAACTCGGACAAAGCCGCAATTCAATGTAGTCAAGAATAGAACGTGTAGGTTACTATAATTTGGTACAATAGAACACAAAACAATCTCTACCCACTTGCATTTGTCATAATTGCATTCAAGTATCAAGATTAATTGGTCGCTGTCCAAATATACAAGCATGCGAACAATATACTTGATGACGTCATTATTTTGATGTTTTTTGAACGTTAGGTATATTATGACTCATATAAACTCATATTTCATTTTGTAAAGTTCCCTCAAAACTTCTTTTTCTAATCTTATCTTATCTTAATCTTAATCTAATATATATAAATCTCGTGTCACAATGTTTGTCCTCAATGGACTCCTAAACCACTTAACCGATTATAATAAAATTCGCATACCATGTGCAGTTCGATCCAACTTGAGAGATAGGATAGTTTAAATCTCAATTTATCTATTTTTTATTACCCCTAAGGGCAAAACAACGTTTGCCAGGTCAGCTAGTAATATATATAAATCTCGTGTCACAATGTTTGTCCTCAATGGACTCCTAAACTACTGAACCGATTTAGTTCAAACTTCGTGAATATCTGTCATTTGGTCCAACTTAAAAGATAGAATAGTTTTTATCCCACGTGGACGAAGTCGCGGGCATTAGCTAGTCTTAATATATATAAATCTCGTGTCACAATGTTTGTCCTCAATGGACTCCTAAACCACTTAACCGATTATAATAAAATTCGCACACCATGTGCAGTTCGATCCAACTTGAGAGATAGGATAGTTTAAATCTCAATTCAACTATTTTTTAAATCCCCAAGGGCAAAACAACGTTTGCCAGGTCAGCTAGTATTAAATAAAATTCTAGCGCTTACTTATTTGTACGAAAATTCTATAGGTGCCTGCTAAGCGAACTATACTCCGACTTTTAATTCAATGCAGGAAAAGTGGCCTTACTGCTGGTGAAGAAACAAGCATTTTTGACACCAGTAAACTGGCGCCATTTTTTCGCCCCGTCCGCCCTATCCAGATTGTATTATATCTATCGTAATCTCTGAAGTCATTTTATTAGGGTTCCATACCAATTTGGTAAAAATGGAACCCTTATGGTGAGACTTTCTCCGTCCGTCCGTCCGTCCGTCCGTCCGTCTGTCACACTCGATTATTTCAGTAACTATCGAAGCTATCGACTTGAAATTTAGAATAGTTTTAGGTAATAGTGACCCAACGCCATTGCAATCATAAAACATTGAAAATTGTTTTTATTTTTATTTAAAAAGGGGGGAAAACCGGGGCTTCGAATTTTCAAAATCAAATAACAATATTGAGTGGGGTATCATATGAAAGGGCGTTACTTGTGTATTCTAAAACCAATTTTTATTTATTATTATGCCTGATAGTTTTGGATTTATTGAGCACACTGTTGAAAAAAATACCGTTCCCCCCCCTTATCTCCGAAGTTTATCAATCGAAAAATCTGAAATAATTATGATCAATAGAAATTAATGTATATTTTACAAGAAAAATAAAATCAACTCCCTAACCATTTTACTTTTTTGTTAATAACAATAAACCACAAAAAACAAAGTTACGTTTGCGGTTCGCCATGTAAATTATACTCGTAAATTCATGAAAAAAAGTGATTCTTTCAATGTTTTACTTCTTTTATGGTATGGAACCCTCGGTGCGCGAGTCCGACTCGCACTTGACTGGTTTTTTTAAATTAGCTTCATTAACAGAAGCTACTTATTCTACTCACCTAATTAATACCGCGTATAAAAAATCATCAATGGCAAATGTACATTGGAATCCAATAAATCCTCGGGTAGCGAATAAAAAATACACACTCCATTAAACTAATCATCGAATCGAGTATAATTGATTGAGTTAATCATCAAATGATCGCCGGTGATCATTAATATCATCTCTGACGGATCATTAGGTGGTGAATAGAAAATCATGTGTGCATTTCTGACATACGTATGTATGTATGTGTACTTTGTTGTTACCTTACGGGTATGAGAAATAGTGAAGGTTATAAAACTACACACGTGGATCTGTTAAGGGGCCTGTGAACTACGATGTCTCCGTTAATGCAAAATACCAAATCATTTGAATTTCGTGAATATTTCGATCATGTTGAGTTGTTATTCGGATTCATATAGTAATAATCTATGCTTCTGGCCATATTTGGTTCGGAAATATTTCTTTAAAATAAAATAATAATCGATTTTGATCAATTTTTTTTTAACTTTGGTCGAGTTCCGTAATACCAAAAATTATGAATGAAAACTTGTAACTTTCTTTATTAACTGGTGTTTTTCTTTAGCTGGACAATAAAAACTGTGCTCCTGAACTAATGCGACGTGAGATAGTGTTGTTTTTATTACAAAACAAATAAGCAGAAAACATGTCCTCTTTGACATAAAAATAAGCAAAACTAAATTCGTTTACAATTCCGTTTAACAACAGTATTTCGGAACCAGATATGGCCAGGAGCATAGATTATTACTATACGAACCCGAATAACACCACAACATGATCGAAATATACACGAATTACAAATGATTTTGGTATTACGTTTGTATGGGAGACATGGTAGTTCACAGGACTCTTAAGGGTATCGTATCACAATAAGAATAACCTATTAACGGCTAATAAAATCAGAGTATCACCTTAAGGTGTTACTGTGTCCAAAAAAAGGAGTGTAATGTTTTTAGGGTTCATATAAGTATGTATGTATGTGAGTTTCTTTATTCCACCGTAACTTCTAAACGGCTGAATAGATTTGGACGTATGGGGTATCGTTAGAAGCCTAAAATCGTTCCGAGTAACATAGGCTATATTTTCTTGGGAAAAGTCATTATACCACAGGGCAGTCGTGTTTTTAATTTTTAAATTATTTACTTGTTTTATGTCCCTAATAGCAAAACAACGTTTGCCAGTTCAGCTAGTAGGTATTAGTATAGATAATTATGGATGCTAATTACAAGTGCGTAAGTTATGTGCAGTGTAGCAGATGATGTAGTGCGTTGCAGTGCAATCATTTACACAAAGGTCAATGAATCAGTGCATTCCGCACAATGTACACTGTGCGATTACACGCAGAGAGTCTTGCGTAAACATTAAAGTTTAATGTAGGTATGCATTGTATTGAGATTACGATTCAGTATTTTCTTACATACACAGCGTGTAAATCATTTGCTATCATAAAACGAAAGTCTACACTACTCGCGAAGTTGACCGAAGTGGGACCGAAGTTGAACGGGGCGAGCAGTGTGGAGGGGCACTTCGTCTAACTTCGCCAACTTCGACCCACTTCGGACTCACTTCGGGCAACTTCTATTTGTTGTCGGATTTTGCGCCCGAGTTAAGGAGCACACCACGGGTGTGCCCGCGAAATTCAAATTTTTCGTGGTTTTTCGCGATTTTTAAGCTAATAAGACATAATAGGCTTATGGCCGTCAAATTGCGATAATCCCAATATCTTCTTCACGTGTTTATATAAAAATCTCTGCTCGAAAGTGTCGAGTTAAAGAAATTAATCCGAGATTTGCGAGTTACTCACATAAAACTCGATACTCGGACTAATATCCTAGGATACACATTTTTATGCAAATATTTTGATATAATCATGTAAAGATGATACTGCCACTCTCGCAAATTGATTGCCATAAGCCTATCATGTCTAATTAGCGTACAAATTGCAAAAAACCACGAAAATTTTGAATTTCGCGGGCAGTCCCGTTGATTTCACGTTAAGGTGTTGCGGCCCTACCAGCCCGCGAAATTCAAATTTTATTTAGTTTTTCGCAAACATTAGACACATTGTAGATTTATGGCAATGCATTTTGCGGGCCTACTTTTTATGCATCTACATGTTTTTAATAAAAACTTTGCTCGAAAGTTCCCACTTATCTCATATTGGTTCCCGAAAGATAATTTTTTGCAGTTTCCCAGATTTCGAGCTATCGGGAACCAATATGAAGCAAATGAGTATTGTTGAGCAGAGTTTTTATTAAAAACATGTAGATGCATAAATGTTGTGCCCGCAAAACTCATTGCCATTAGCCCTCGATGTATAATTACTATGAGCGAAAAACTAAATAAAATTTGAATTTTCGCGCCCGGATGGTACCCATCGCCCTTAAAGGACGACAAAGCGTTCTCGCGAAGTTCACCGAGTAGTGTGGTGACCTACTTCGACTTCGGTAAACTTTTCTGAGTACTTCGCCGAGGAACTTCGCGAGCAATGTAGACGGGCAGTTTGATTTAGACCAAGGGCCGTACTACCATCTCTTATAGCAGTATTATTGTAATATTGTTTTAAAATTTTCATTCTGGCACTGTATGAAAATGTCAATGTCAATAAGAGATGGTGGTACGGCCCCAGACCAAATTTAGCGTCAATAGTTATTTAGTATATTATTTTAATAGAACAATCAGTACAGCATTCCTACGCTCTAACCGCGTCCTTCTGTCAAAAGCGCAAGTAGCTCGCCTGGGAAAGAACCCGCGACCTTTGCCTGTCAATCATCGCTTGATGGATCCAACCATTGTTACCTTTGTGTTGATACGTCGAACCAGCTGATGATATTTGATGATACACCTATATACCCTTGAAAACCTACCTAGGTACCTAAAAACCTACGTGGTATCCGGGTTACGATCCCACGCAGATATTTCGCACCTTTACCTTGGCCTTGGTACGTTTTACCACCAGTACTACCATACCACCGCGGTGTCAATTTTTTTCAAGTAAATATTAAGGAATGATGAGACGAGCAAGAAGAACCCCTAGATTGTGTAAAAAAAGGTGTGTGGCACTCGGAGACTGCCGCGGTAAAGCTATTGCATAGAATTTAAAGTTATTTTTAGTTTTGCCATCAATCGAAAAGTAGAACTTTTGGTACCAGGCTAACTTCACACTTTTTAGTTTTTAGTTTGCCATCTATCGAAAAATAGCAGAACTTTTTAATGACATTATAAAGATGACATATCATTTTAATCATTAAAAAGTTCTGCTATTTTTTGATAGATGGCAAACTAAAAACTAAAAAGTTGTCGAGTTGCGCTCCTTGCTTTCATGCTAACCTAGTACCAAAAGCTCTACTTTAGGAGTGCCAGGCTATTTTCGTTACGAAATTTCTGGATTCGGTCTGCACCGTCAAAGCCCGCGATAGAAGCTATGCAATAGCTTAAAAATGGTCAAGTGCGAGTCGGGCTCGCTCACTGAGGTTTCAGTACCATCAAGACCCTTTCTCTACGGTAAAACACAAAATCAAAAACGAGCTTAATTTTTTTAATTTATTCCTACACTTATTTAACTACTAGCTGTTGCCCGCGGCTCCGCCCGCGTGCAGTTCGTTTTTTTTACAAAAATGTTTCCCGTGGAATTTCCTAATTTTTCCCAAGATTTCCCGTACAAAATGAGTGGTCCTTGGGTTCGATGGACCCGTAAAGGAGTCTTCTTCCAATCTCTCCTGTCAACGTGCTATCTTCTTTTACACAATTTACCTATATCTTCTTTGGTCTTCCTCTACTTATACACTCTGTCGAAATCGCTTATGTTACTCAATTCGCATGGAGTAAGATAGAGTGGGGCTTGTCATCGTGGATTGTAATATCTATACTAACCAAACTTATCTTATTCTGAGATGATACCAACGCCCAGATATTGTAATTAAGCATTCTGATGCGCTACTGTGTACGTAGCAACCCGTTCCTGCTACGTACGGGTTATCTTGTATAGTTATACCTAGTTGCACGATCAAAAGGACGATTTAAACTGTCGATATTTCGACCCCGTTTTGATTGTGCTACGGAGAGAAGTAGCTATAGGTTTTTTTAAACATCCCACGGGTGCTCTCAAATTTTTCAGGATGAAAAGTATCTTAAATGTTGGCCGGGCATATATATAAAGTAGGATCATAAAATTTCATTTAAATCTGTTACTTGAAAGACGCCTGCTAACTGTTTTTGTAATGTTTTCTTTCCCGCGGGAACTCGATTGGATTAATAAGTTTTACTATATATATATTTTGTTAAAGAGGCAACATAAGGTATCAGCATAACAAATTTTAATAAATTAAGTTCATTAGTTGTTATTTACAAAGCTGTTAAATTAATTGCAGTTTTTTAACTATCCCACGGGAACTCTTTATTTTACCGGGATGAAAAGTATCCTATATGTTGACCAGGGACATAGGCTACCACCACACAAAATTTCATTGGAATCGGTCCAGCCGTTCCAAAGATTAGCCCGTACAAACAGACAGACAAACAGACAAACAACAGATTTATTATATGTATTGATATATATTGATGATGATTGATGATTGATGATTTCTATTACTTTCGCAACGGTGCGACATGCAGCGCACCCACCAACGTGAGTAATCGTAAGTGTGAGAAGGAAAAAAATAAATTCGGTAAATCCTCTTACTGATGCAATTCCTTGGGAATGAATGAACGTAAAGCAGTTCATTCATACCCCTATACTAACTCAGTTAGTTTTTAAGAGCCTTTGTGAAGTGGTGATAACAGAAAACAAAACCCGGCGGAGTTTGTTGTGGGCTTCTTCTCAGTGCAGGGTGCGTTGAAACCCTCGTAAACTTAGCTTTAAGTCGACTTGAAGTTATCGCCATACATATGTGACAAATATCATACTGAAGTTTTATAAGAGCCTGTAGGTTAGGCCTATGTTAAATAAAGATATTTTGAGATAGAGTTTCAATTAAATCACACTTCCCTTTACAAGGTTACCTACTGTTCCCAAATTCTAATTGCGAATTTGGCAAGTTTACCGAATTATAGGCAACGTCTAATGTGCTCACCGTTATAACCATATCGACAACTATAATTAATAACTATAAACATGTTCTAATCTCTGCCCAGAAATTACTCGATTGCGTAAAAAGAAGCGAAAAATAACCAGCCAAGTGCCGGCTGGACTTCCGCACTAGAGGGTTCCTTATATTCAATTAGAGCTAGTTCCTTATAATTTGAACGACTTTCATTATACATAGATAGATAGATAAACTCTTTATAGCACACCACAGAATAAAAATATAAAGAAGAAATAAACAAAACAATACACAGTTGAACTTAGGACTTTCAGGAATATAGCGATTTCTACCAGGCATCCTATGGCCTGAAGAAATATTTAAAATACATATTATTATTATGATTAAAAAGAATTGACTGTCTGTAAAGGCGGTGTCTGTAATAGCTTTAATAGTTACTGAAATAATCGAGTGTGACAGACGGACGGACGGACGGACGGACGGACGGAGGAAGTCCCACCATACCGTTTACCTGCGTTCCGAACCTGGCGGTAGAGTCTTGACATTTCATGAGAGCTTATATCTAAGCCTACGTGAAAATAAAGAATTCCATTTCGTTTCATTAGGGTTCCTTTTTTACCATTCTGGTATAGAACAATAGATAAAAATAGTAAAGATAGGCCGATACGAACATTAACTAAACCTTCTTCATACAAGCAAACAGTAGCGTCATCTGTCAAAATACCCGCCGCCGCCGCTGACCGAACTACCGCCTTATACTGTTGGTACTAATGACACCCATAAACTGGCGACATTTTTTCGCGCTGTTCGCCCTGTCTTTAGTATACAAGTCTGTGTATGGAACCTTAAAATAGTTAAGGTGTTGCGCCCTACCAGCCCGCGAAATTCAAATTTTAGTTTTTCGCAAATATTAGACTAACTACACATTGTAGATGTATGGCAATGCATTTTGCGGGCCTACTTTTTATGCATCTACATGTTTTTAATAGAAACTTTGCTCGAAAGTTCCCACTCATCTCATATTGGTTCCCGAAAGATATTTTTTTGCAGTTTCCCAGATTTCGTGCTATCGGGAACCAATATGAAGTAATTGACCAGAGTTTTTATTAAAAACATGTAGATGCATAAACGTTGTGCCCGCGAAACTTACTGCCATTAGCCTTCGATGTTATAATTAGCCCACTATTAGCGAAAAACTAAATAAAATTTGAATTTTCGCGCCCGGATGGTACCCATCGCCCTTAACAGACTGATGAACGTACAGTGTTATGAGACGGGGATTTTACGCTCGTTTACGGCGGAACCCTAAAAACATAATGTTCCACACACGCAACTCAGTTTTATAGTAATTTTACGGCCATTTAAGACCCTACGCTAAATGGTAATCGGAGTTTAACAAAGAGTCTGCATTTCGTGTGGGTGTGCGCGAACCATCAAATTGTGAGGACGGAATGTTTGCCCAGCTTTGGGATGAGAATAAACTGATGATGATGAAAAAACGTAGAGAGGTTTTTAAGCTATTGCATAGCACCTATCACGGGCTTTGACGGTGCAGACCGAATCCAGAAATTCCGTAATGAAAATAACCTGGCACTCCTAAAGTAGGTAGAGCTTTTGGTACTAGGCTACCATGAAAGCAGAGAGCGCAACTCCACAAAATTTTTACTTTTTAGTTTGCCATCTATCGAAAAATAGCAGAAATTTTTAATGACTTTTTGAAATATCACGCACGTGATTGATGGCAAAACTAAAAATAACTTTAAATTCTATGCAATAGCTTTACCGCGGCAGTCTCCGAGTGCCACACGCCTTTTAGGGTTCCATACCAAAATGGTAAAAATGGAACCCTTATAGTGAGACTTTCTCCGTCCGTCCGTCTGTCACACTCGTTTATTTCAGTAACTATTCAAGCTATCGACTTGAAATTTAGAATAGTTATAGGTAATAGTGACGCGACGTCATAACAATCGTAAAAATTTGAAATTTTTTTTTATTTTTATTTAAAAAGGGGGGAAAACCGGGTCGATAAAATTTCAAAATGAGATAACAATATTGAGTGGGGCATCATATGAAAGGGCGTTACTTGTGTATTCTAAAACTTATTTTTATTTATTTTTATGCCTGATAGTTTTTGATTTATTGGGCAAACTGTCGAAAAAAATACCGTTCCCCCCCCCTTATCTCCGAAGTTTATCAATCGAAAAATCTGAAATAATTATGATCAATAGAAGTTAACGTATATTTTACAGGAAAAATAAAATCAACTCGCTGACTAATATACTTTTTTTGATAATAACAATAATCCGACAAAAACAAAGTTACGTTTGCGGTTTGCCAACAAAAGTACCTACATGTAAATTATAATACTCGTAAATTCATGAACAAAAGTGATTCTTTCAATGTTTTACTTCTTTTATGGTATGGAACCCTCGCACTTGGCCGGTTTTTTTTTTAATAATAAGTTTAATATTTAATTTAGTTTTTGATGTTTTTTGTATAATATTTTGTTTATTGAAATAAACTCATAAAAAACCTACCAATTATTATCCCGAAAAATATTATTGATATTTTGCTCCTTGGTTCCCTAAGGTCTATGGCCCTCCTTTTGTATTGAGTTTTTTTTTTATAATATTAAGTTACAACTAAGTATTTTTGGCTGAATAAAAACTTTTTTAATCAACGTTTCTTCCGTAACAAAACCCTAAATTACAAGCGGGCGGAGACCCGGTCTGCTAGTATAAAATAATTTGCCCGATGAATTCTCAAATTACATAATGGTAATATTATGACCTAACCTTCCACACTAAACCTTGACGGTTCAGACAGATTTTACTTAGACCTAGGCAGCCTAGGTGCGTATGATGTAAGGGACTGCAAGTGTTTTTGTTATAACCAGAGGTCTAGGACAAAATCATTTGAAGAACGATTTCATGCAAGATAAAGCCGGAAGGTTAGCTTAAACCATTTCTACACTAAAACCAATGAATTAAAGGAATGTAAATCATCATTCTGAAAGTTTGTGTTTGCATGTATGTATGTATGTTTGTTACTCCTTCATGCCGCAACTACTGAACCGATTTGAGTGCAATTCGGCATGGGTATTATAGGTTATACCCTGGATTAAAATGTTATAGGCTATTTATCTCGGAAAAATCCAGAGTTTTCGTCGGATTTGTGAAGATACGAGAATCCACGCGGGCTTCCGCTAGTCCCAATTATTTTATATCGACGGAATGGACATCTACTCGAGACATGGCGAACCGCGTGAAAAAATGTCGCCACTTTATCGGTGGCATTAGTACCAACAATATAAGGCCACGCCACATTCAGCGGCCACCTATATTAATTTGACAGCTGGCGCTACTGTTTGCTTGTATGAAAAAGATTTACGAAAATCATTCGGATGCCCATATCTTGAGGTTAGTAATCAGTGACCGACGATTAAAATGGAATGCAATCTATTCGGTTACCTTTTGGCTCGCTCCAGCATAAGACCGTCCTAATCGCCGACCGTTAATAATATTAAATTAATATAAACAGTTATTTGTCATCCATCACCATTACATATGTGTCATAATATGACCGATTTGACAGACGAGTAGCGACTTATAGACACAAACAAATTATCCTGTCATACGAAATATTAAACACATTTTTAAATTTTCAATGTTATAATTTCCACTGCTATACTAGCAATGACGAAATACGCTCTGCTAAGAGGACGGGAAAGATGTGACGTATGTAAGCCAAAAAATTCTCTAATATGGCGTCGTGCGTCGTACATTTCGGTACCGCTGACAGCACATACCGCTGTCGGTCGCATACATTAGCGCCATTTTACAGTTTTGACAAATTAAAACATTACAATTGACAAATTAAAAATTAAATTATTATATCAATTAAGTATTTTATAATAAAGATAATTAATTATTTATCACACATAAAAAAAAATTCATTAATGCCTATTAATAATAATAATTATTTCTTTATTAGCTTTATACGAAGACAGTCCTATATAGAACACTGCGTGAGTCCGCACACTTTAGATAGTTTAAGATAAGATATGAATCTTATAAGATAGAAGATATTTATATTATAAAGATATAATAATGGAGGATGGTATTTTACTATTAATTATAATAACACGTAATGTCGGATGCTTACAATTATTTGCATTAATAATTGCATTTAATTAATACCAGGGTTTATTTATTGCATTTATTATACTCATTAAGCGATTAAGCGTGGATTAAATCATTGGGATTCATCATCATCACCATCTTCTTCTTCAAGACACTTTCGAGTTCACTAGGATCCCTTGGGGGATTATCGACAAAACATTAAAAGAATCACTTTTTTCATGAATTTACGAGTATAATTTACATGTAGGTACTTTTGTTGGCGAACCGCAAACCTAACTTTGCTTTTGGTGGTTTATTGTTATTATCAAAAAAAGTATAAAAGTTAGAGAGTTCATTTTATTTTTCCTGTAAAATATACATTAATTTATATTGATAATAATTATTTCAGATTTTTCGGTTGATAAACTTCGGAGAAAAGGGGGGGACGGTATTTTTTTCGACAGTTTGCTGAATAAATCAAAAACTATCGGGCATAAAAATAAATAAAATCGGTTTAAGAATACACAAATAACGCCCTTTCATATGATACCCCACTCAATATTGTTATCTCATTTTGAAAATTCGTAGTCCCTTAAAACAATTTTCAATATTTTATGATTGCAATAGCGTTGGGTCACTATTACCTAAAATTATTCCAAATTTCAAGTCGATAGCTTTGATAGTTACTGAAATAATCGAGTATGACAGACGGACGGACGGACGGAGAAAGTCTCACCATAAGGGTTCCATTTTTACCAAATTGGTATGGAACCCTAAAAAGGAAAATTGTATGATTAAATGCGAAGATCGTAGTCTATTAGCAATAAATATAAGATTTGAATGAGCTTGTTGAGGTTTTCAGACATCCGTTGTCATTGAAAACGGAAATCTTAATTTTCACATAGGCCTAAATAATAGGCACCCATGAAAAGTCAAAACTCTACCGCCAGGTTCGCAACGCAAGTTTGCACCGAGAAGAACTGGCAAGAAACTCGGTACTTGCTCTTTTCAAACATGTCATGATATACAATTATTCTTATATAATATGAAAAATTACTGCTTAATTTTAATTTCCATTATATCCTTTAATTTCCACAAACACATATTATAACTCCGAAAAGTCAGAGGATTCGAACCTCCGAGCGTCTGAGGACAGGCAGAGGTTTGAACCAATGGTCTGCAGGATGCCACTGATATACTTAATGAAAGAAATGCCAGTAAGCACCCCGGAAGCGGTCCCCTCTTCAGATCAGAGCATCCTTGTCAAAGCCGCAGGACTATGTATATAAGATCCGTCTCCCTTTCACGACGCCAGTCGCGCGTGCAAACCAGTGCCGCACAGTGTATAGTGCCAGTGAGTGTTCAGTGAAGGGTTCTGTATTCGAGGTGATTATTTTTTTGTAATTTAGTGTACTTAGTGCGTTTTAGTGTCGAAACATTGATCTAAACACCGATATACTCACTGCAAAAAATTAATGCTCACCGTAAAAATTTAATTAAAAAAAAGTGTTATTTTTATTAATATAAATTAAAAAAGGTTTTTTTCTGGTTGTTAAAAAAGTGCATTTCAATAATGGTGAAACAATGATATCTAATTGGATAAACTGAAATAATTCATACAAAACATAGTAAAAAAAACTTGTTTTATGGCGTATTTTAAGAATTTTGTTTGTCACTAAAATTTAACAACAAAAAAAAAACATTTTTATTCAGGATAAAAAACCAAAATGTTTAAAAAATAGTGATATTTTAATTGGTTGTTAAAATTTAATTAAATTGCGGATCTTCGATCATGACACTTGAACGGAGTGTGTATCTAGGTGATATTATATCAATGTTTTGATAGTATTCGAGTACAAAATGCTGTAAATGAAAATTGTACTTGACATAGCTCCGATCATAGAATTTTTGTCCGAATTTTGAAATTGAAGAAATAGAGAGTGCGATTATGTTAACCATTTGTCCGTAAAGTGTATAAACTTTTTGTTACGTTTTCATAAATATTTCAATTAGTATTGTTATAGTTTCCAAATAAAATCACATTTTATTACTGTCATTGTTGAGGTTAAAATTATGGTTGATTCGCGGTTTGAAATTGTCGTGCCGTGCGCGCGTTTAACTCTTATATATAGAGCCGACTCTTTTTAGGGTTCTGTGGCCAAATGGAATAATAGAACCATTATTTTTACTAACATAGTCTTAGGGCTATTGAAAGATTCCTACAATACAAAAAATACTAGGTTCACATAAATATTGTTATGCTGAAATACTGGGCATTGACCTATTAAAATGATCGTATAACATCATGATGTCTATCTTAAAATCAAGCTATAATCTATCTTAAAATCTTTGGATGTCGTCAGTCCACCTGGGCTCTAATAAACTCAAACTCAAAATATCTTTATTTCACATAGGCCTAACATACAGGCTCTTGTAAAACGTCAGTATGATATTTGTTGCATAATATATGGTGATAACTACAAGTCGACTTAAAACTAAATTTACGAGGGTACAAACGCGCCCTGCCGCTGAGAAGAAGCCCACAACAAACTCAGCCGGGTATTTTTTTATGTTATCACCATTAATTCTGTATTTATATATTATAACTAGCTGACCTGGCAAACGTTGTTTTGCCCTTAAGGATATTTAAAAAAAAAATAGATAAATTGAGTTTTAAGCAATCCTTTCTTTTAAGTTAGAGCAAACTGCACCCTGTGTGCGAATTTTATTAAAATCGGTTAAGTGGTTTAGGAGTCCATTGAGGACAAACATTGTGACACGAGATTTATATATATTAAGATTCTGTGTTTCATTGATGATCACTCAGTGGCTTCAACGAGCTCATTTGACATATATTTTTTAATTCATTGAAGGTTTGCCACAAAATCTTACTAAGGATTTTTCAAACTTCCCACCTGAAACAGCCTTAAGCTAAGCTAGGTAGGTAAATCTAACCAAATTGCTACGCGTGGGACTGTGACGAAACGTGACGGCATTCAAACCATGCTTTGTTTCCCCGACTCAGCACAGACAATATTTTGTTTATGATATTTTCAACCGACTTCCAAAAAGGAGAATCTCAGTGTGCTTGTATTTCTTTAAATTTTTAACCTCGGAATCGATTTTGATGATTTCTTCTTTATTTGAAAGTAAATGCTTTCCGTACTGTTAACCGACTTCAAAAAAAGGAGGAGGTTCTCAATTCGTCGGAATCTTTTTTTTTATGTATGTTCACCGATTACTCGAAGACGCGTGGACCGATTTGAAAATTATTTTTTTTAAGAGGGTTTTGTTTCCAGATGGTCCCATTTTAATCAGGTCAGGATCTGATGATGGGATCCTGGAGAAATCGAGGGAACTCTTCAAATTTTATATGAAATTTTATATGGACACATGAAACTATTTGAGTATTATTAGAAAGAGTAATATATTCCTGTGATTATCAGGTCAGGATCTGATAATGAGATCTTGGTGAAATCGAGGGAACTCTTCAAATTTTGCTAGTATACTTGAAGCGATTCGGGTATTTTTTATAGTTACTGGTGCATTTTCTTGCAGATGCTGACTTAATGACTGTAGTTATCAAGTCAGGTTCTGATGATAGGATCTCGGAAAAATTAAGGGAACTCTTTAGATTTTATAAGCACACTTCAAGCTATTTAGGCATGTTTTACAATGTCCTGTGCATTTGTTGTTTTCCACTGAAAAGTTAAAAATAAAATGGAAAATTCTTAAAAAAAAAACCGACTTCAAATGCCACTACAAAGAGTGAAATAATTTTTCAATGTAGGTACACCAATTTGAAGTCGGGCAATTCGTACAATCATAGTCGCCCGACGATGACGATTAATATGACGATATTCTGCCGCTTAACATTCTTATCTAATTAATCTATTTGTTTGGAATTTAAATGTAGTATAATAAAAATTATACAGTCACGGTAATTAAAAAAAATTTATAATCGGTCACGACTCGTCACTATTAGGCGTAGTACAAAATTAACTCATAACAACCACGGCTGTGCCCGCGAAATTCAAATTTTTCGTGATTTTTCGCGATTTTTAAGCTAATAAGACATAATAGACTTATGGCCGTCAAATTGCGATAATCCCAATATCTTCTTCACGTGTTTATATAAAAATCTCTGCTCGAAAGTGTCGAGTTAAAGAAATTAGTCCGAGATTTGCGAGCTACTCACATAAAACTCGATACTCGGACTAATTTCCTAGGATACACATTTTTATGCAAATATTTTGATATAATCATGTAAAGATGATACTGCCATTCTCGCAAATTGATTGCCACAAGCCTATCATGTCTAATTAGCGTACAAATTGCAAAAAACCACGAAAATTTTGAATTTCGCGGGCAGACCCGTTGATTTCACGTTAACAATTAACATGTCACTACTCTACCTGATACCCGAATGGTTCAGATCTCTCCGTCTCAACAGAGGGTCGGCAGTTCGAATTCCAAAGGCACCTACGACTTTTCGGAATTATGAGCGTTTTATAGTAATAACTAATTAGTATTTAAGACTATGTAGTTACAATAATCTATCTATCTATCTATCTATCTACTTAATATATATAAATCTCGTGTCACAATGTTTGTCCTCAATGGACTCCTAAACCACTTAACCGATTATAATAAAATCAACCAATCAATCAATCAATCAATCAATCAAGTTTATTTGCTAAAAACATGTCAAATACAGATGTTATTACAATAATATAAGCGTTTCAATGTTTCTACCATTTTAAGGCATGCAAAAGTTACAATTGAGTAGGAAGTGATCTATACAAATATAAACATAATTAATTTAACAATAATAAATTTACAACAGATTGAATTTTAGTCCTAATAAACAATAATGAATGAATTATTAAAAGTTCCACTGAATTATATCGCTAAATTACTTACATTAAATATTCTTTAATATAATATCATAATCTGGGGACACGGTAGTGTCCCCGCCAAGACGAGCCAAGCGAAGCGCGAGGGCACTACCTATCTTTTCTCGAAGTGTTTCGCCGTATTTTTAAACCCTTATAACTTAGGCCTGAATTATTTCAGATAATCAAAATTCTCGGAAAATGATGTCGCCAGTGAACTTATTAAACCTATAAAGTTTCAATTTTATAGGTCTTATACTTTAGATTTTATTGACGTCTAAAAAACCCAAATTTCGTCACTGACTGACTGACTGACTGACTCACTGATGATCATCAAAATTCCTAGGTACTTCCTGAAGACCTAGAAAGCTGAAATTTGGTATATAAGCTAGTATTAGCACACAACCAACAAAAAAATTCCAAAAGTTGGAAATTTAACCCCCCAACCCCTTAAAATAGGGGATGGAAGTTTGTATGAAATTACCGCAAATATTGATGCTAGAGGTCTCAAAATTGATATAGGGACTCTTTGTAATAAACAATTAAATACGTGTTTCAGGATTTTTAGTGAATCACCCCACATCCATAAAATTAGGGGGTTGGAAGTTCGTATGGGGTTTCCCATAAGTATATAGGTATAATAAAAACTTAATTTCTGAAATTTGGTATATAAGCTAGTATTAGCACACAACCAACAAAAAAATTCCAAAAGTTGGAAATTTAACCCCCCAACCCCTTAAAATAGGGGATGGAAGTTTGTATGAAATTACCGCAAATATTGATGCTAGAGGTCTCAAAATTGATATAGGGACTCTTTGTAATAAACAATTAAATACGTGTTTCAGGATTTTTAGTTAATCACCCCACATCCATAAAATTAGGGGGTTGGAAGTTCGTATGGGGTTTCCCATAAGTATATAGGTATAATAAAAACTTAATTTCTGAAATTTGGTATATAAGCTAGTATTAGCACACAACCAACAAAAAAATTCGAAATGTTGGAAATTTAACCCCCCAACCCCTTAAAATAGGGGATGGAAGTTTGTATGAAATTACCGCAAATATTGATGCTAGAGGTCTCAAAATTGATATAGGGACTCTTTGTAATAAACTACAAATAAGGAAAAAAATAAACTAGGTGAACCAAGGAGGGTTCCCTCATTTAAATGATAGAGGGGGGGGGGATACTTGATTCGGACAAATATCCACCTTGCAATGATATTCAAGAAATACACCAAAGAAAAGGAAATTAACCAAATAAAAAATATAGTCGTAAACAACTTACAAAAAGAAGTGAAATCCCAGCAAAAACATTTTCATGTAAAATGTTGCCAAGACGAGAACATGTGGCTCACACTATCAAAAAGTTATCAGATCTCATGTAGAGCAAGACTTCTAACTCTACACGCCCTATCTCTATAAATCCTAACTTAATAAACTCTACACTTTAGTCAAAATATATTATGTCTTGGCTGTTTCGTTACTGTCACATGGGTGTAAAGTAAAAATATTATTCACTGACTTTGTACTTTTCTGATATACAATATCTAGTTTCTGTAGTAACGATTATTTATTAGATAGGTATTGAGTCTCCTCAGAAACTGCACTTAGGTTTTACTAACTGCATTGGTTTCCAATACTTCATCACACTTTGCAAAAGTGTGTTCCTTTGCTTTAGAGGATATTTTTAATAAATGGAAGTTTTTTCCCATAACAATGGTGATACCATTTAATTTTAATGTGAAATTTCTTGAATTTTGCATGGTCCATTATGCCACTTGCAAAACTCTATTAGAAAAGTACTGAACCGTGAATAAATTCTTCACTTTACGCCCATGTGACGGTACCGAAACAGCCAAGACATAATATATTTTGACTAAAGTGTAAGTTTATAAAGTTAGGATTTATAGAGTTAGGGCGTGTAGAGTTAGAAGTCTTGCTCTACATGAGATCTGATAACTTTTTGATAGTGTGAGCCACATGTTCTCGTCTTGGCAACATTTTACATGAAAATGTTTTTGCTGGGATAACCTTTTTCAATTAGATATTCGTCAAGTTTCCTTCTAAATGTATTTAGCGTCAATTTTTCAAAGTCTCTTGGTAACTTATTATAGCTTTTTACTGCCATACAATAAGGGCTTTTCATAAATGTACTGCAGCACAGTTTCCCTATACAGAGTCTTTCGGGATATCTTACAGACCTATTCATATTAATTTCACAGTTACGTTTGAAATATTTTAAATGTCTTTTTACGAATATACACATATCCCTGATATACATACAAGGTAGTGGAAGGATGCGTAAGTTTTTAAAAAGTGGCCTACAGCTTTCTAATGGCCCAACATTACATATAGCCCTTATGCATTTCTTTTGTAGTCGGAACGCTCTTATAAAATCAACAGAATTACCCCAAAGTATTAAACCATATGACAACACGGATGATACATATCCATGATATGCACTCAAGGCCGCGTCTAACGACACTGTAAGGACTAAACGCCTTAAGGCATATATGAATTTGTCCAACTTTGTACAGATATAGTCAATATGTGCTTTCAAGTTACAGTTTTTGTCATAAATTATACCTAAGAACTTTTGAATGTCAACTTCTTCTACTTTCGTATTGTTAATTTCAATGTTTTTTGGAATAGTTTTAGTATTATAATAATGAAATTGCATCATTTTAGTTTTTTTTTTAATTTACTTTTAGGTCATTATCATGTAGCCAATTAATCATGTCTTTTATAGTGCTATTAATGTCTTGTTCATAAGTTTTTTTATTCTTACATTTTACTAATAGTGTTGTATCGTCCGCAAACAATACACAGGGATGTGTGGTTGCCTTTGTGATGTCGTTTATGTAAACTAGGAAAAGAAAGGGCCCCAGTATACTACCTTGTGGTACACCCCTGTTATTATATTTAAATTGTGATTTATATACTTCTTTTGTATTAGTTTCTATTTTAGATATTTCAGTGCATATTTTTCTGTCTTTTAAATATGACTTCATCCAATCATAAGCTTTTCCCCTAACTCCGTATCTGTCTAACTTGTCCATTAATATTTGGTGATTGACATAATCGAAAGCTTTCGTCATATCTAGATAAATAGCAGTGATAGGTATTTTATCATTAAGACTATCATTAATTATTTTACTTAAGTAGAAGCAAGCCTCAGTAGTGGAGCTATTATTGCGAAATCCAAATTGCTGATTAATGAATATATTATTTACTTCGAAAAAATTTTTGAGACGCTTCTCCATGGCTTTTTCCACTATTTCGCAAATTCGCACACCATGTGCAGTTCGATCCAACTTGAGAGATAGGATAGCTTAAATCTCAATTTATCTATTTTTTTTATATCCTTAAGGGCAAAACAACGTTTGCCAGGTCAGCTAGTAATATAATAATTCTCAGTTCAGGGCGCGTCGGAACCTTCGTAAACTTAGTTTTTAAGTCGTTAAATAGTTATCACTATTAATAAGCATATGTACCTATTTAATTATTTTAACTGACATTTCATAAGTGCTGACAAGTAATGGCCTATATGAAATAAAAGATTTGAATCTTTGAATCTTTAATATAAATGTAAGAATTTGTCTCTATGTACAGAGACAATTCCAAGTCCAAAGGTAAGACTACCTTTTGTTTTTGATTGATTGCTTCTAGTGATAACATTTTTACAGACCAATGTGAGACAGAGTATAAAATAAATCACAAGTTTTTTTTTCATAAAAAAAATCTCAATAATTTAAAAATTAAAATACACGACTGCCTTGTGGTGAACCTACTTTTTCCAAAAAAATATAGCCTATGTTACTCAGAATGATGCAAGGATTCTAACGATACCCCATATGTCCAAATCTATTCAGCCGTTCAGAAGTTATGGTGGAACAAAGAAACTCACATACATACATGAACCCAAAAAACATTACACTACTTTTTTGGGCAGTCGTGTAATAAAAATGCTTCATATCGTACGTCAGTACATAGTATCTCTATGTTCATATCACTTCATATCGGTTTTCGAAAGATCAGTCGTTGCAGTTTCTCAGATTTGGAGCTTTGGAATTTTGGGCAAAGTTTTAATTAGAAACACCTAAATATATAACTGTTATTTGCGCAAAACTCATTGCAATAATGCCTACGATTACTTATTCGCGCAAAAAATAATTAAATTTTAATTTTGGAGGCGCATTGTCTAAAAACTAAAATACATATAAATAAACAAGAAATGCTTTCCAAAAAACCAACTTCAAATGCCACTACAAAGAGTGAAATAATTTTTATTTAAATTTTAGGTACCTACACCAATTCGAAGTCGGGCAATGTTTCATACAATCTCTAATAGTCCTTCTTACTTACTTGATGTGCGAAGAAATGACGAAGTCATAGACAATCGCCCGACTTCGAATTGGTGTAGGTACCTAAAATTAAAATTAAAATTATTTCACTCTTTGTAGTGGCATTTGAAGTTGATTTTTTGGAAAGCATTTCCCATTTTTTATTTTATACTTTTTAGTGGAAAACAATAAAATGCACAAGGCGTTGTAAAAATACCCAAATCGCTTAAGGTGTGTTCATAAACTCTGAAGAGATACCTAAAATTCACCAAGATCCCATCATCAGACCCTGACTAGATAAAACAAACAAAAAAAAAAAGATTCCGACGAATTGAGAACCTCCTCCTTTTTTTGAAGTCGGTTAAAAATATAGCCTTTGTTACTCGGAATGATGCAAGTATTCTAACGATACCCCAAATGTCCAAATCTATTCAGCCGTTCAGAAGTTATGATGGAATAAAGAAGCACACATACATACATGAACCCAAAACACATTACACTCCTTTTTTGGGCAGTCGTGTGATAAAAATGCCTCATATCACTTCATATCGGTTTTCGAAAGATCAATCTTTGCAGTTTCTCAGATTTGGAGCTTTAGAATTTTGGGCAAAGTTTTAATTAGAAACACGTAAATATATAAATGTTATTTGCGCAAAACTCATTGCAATAATGCCTACGATTACTTATTTGCGCAAAAAATAATTAAAAATTAAATTTTGCTGGCATACTGCCTAAAAACTAAAATACATATAAATAAACAAAAATACTTGCAGATAACTACTGTTTTCGCAAGGCCTTTAACATTCAGGATCAAGGTTACTCACGAACAGACGTGCATGTGTGTAAAATCATTCAGTTTTTTCACCGATCGATTTATCGCTCTCGAAAATTCGAAGCACAGACTCCTATCAGCGATACTTATGGGTCTAGCGATGAACCCTGGTCTGCCAGGTCAAAACAACTGTTTTCGAAATTCAACCAAAAGCAATATGAATGAATGAATGAATGAATGAATGAATGAATGAATGAATGACAGAATGAATGAATGAATTTGATAAATGAATGATTTTATTTATTTGTCCACATTACTTTACATAAGTACTTACAGGTAATTTACTATTATACTATGATATATTAATGTGGGGTCTGGTGCTTGAGCTAAGCAAATGCCTGTGTTTCAAGTCACCTGTGTTTCAATATATTTACTCCGGAACGGTGTGAATATGACAATGGTTTGCAGCTGTCCACGGGATCAGCTTTTCAAATTGATCTTATTTCACAGATTACTATCTTATTTGATTAGAATCAAAACATGAATAAAATCTACTTTCCGCCAGCTGTATGCACTTGAATGCAACAACGTCTACACATCGGTTGATATGTCAAACTCGTGCGCACAGGAAGGTCGTGCGCAAGTATGCGGTGTACTTAATCGCTCCACACTCAGACCTAGGCTGTGGGCTAGTCTGGGATCTAGACCTTACGCGAGGATTTGGTACGCTTTTCAAAATAACTCGAGGCTTGGGTTAAAGACTGAATAGACCAGCCAATCTGTTTGGCGATCTGATTAAGTAGACAATCGAGTCCCCTGCATTTGAAGATTTAACTTTTATAATAGAACCACCAGCAGGGCGATCGGCTAAAAAAATATCAATCATTAAGAGGCCTGTGAACTACGATGTCTCCATTAATGCAAAATACTAAATCATTTGTAATTCGTGTATATTTCGATCATGTTGTGGTGTTATTCGGGTTCATATACCTAGTAATAATCTATGCTCCTGGCCATTTTTGGTTCGGATATACTTCTCTAAAACGAAATATTTAAAACAATTTTGATCAAAATTGTTATAACTTCGGTCGAGTTCCGTAATACGAAAAATTATGAATGAAAACTTGTAATTTTCTTTAGCTGGACACAATAAAAACTGTTCTCCTGAACTAATGCGACGTGAGATAGAGTTGTTTTTATTACAAAACAAATAAGCAGAAAACATTTTGGTATCACAAATGTAGAAGCTTAGGGCATCCTTAAAGAACTGTACTCGTATCAATGTCAAAACGTGATTTTTAAGTGCTGTGATTGGTCAAAACTTTGAAAATCTTTCATATCTTAGTATTTAGTTGCATTTTAAAACTTGCATTATCTTAAACGTTAAGTTATCTCTCTAAAATTTTCATGTATTACTAATACAATACATAAAACATTACATCCATAATATTTTAATTTCGAACACAAAGAGATTGTTTAAGTTTTACGTAAAGATTTTTATTAGACGCCACGTAATATTATGGTATTTCATTCTTTCTATTACATATTAATTAATATTATGATTTATTACACTCCATAAAACTATGTATTAATAATAGTAGATAATATTTTAAAACGCGAAATTGTTATGGGCACTTTCAAGTATTAATATACTTGAAAGTGCCCATAACAATTTCGCGACTTGCAAACTTGAAACTGCAATTCAGGCAGAATTGAATACTTTAAAACTTCCGTAGTGCGGGGAAACTTAGACAACTGATGATGAATAATCAGCCATGTGCGAGTTGGACTCGCACACGAAGGGTTCCCTACCATTACTTTTAAATAATAGCGGCAAGGAAATCTAATAACTCATGATCTGTGAAAATTTCAAGTGCGTTACTATCACGGTTCAAGAGATTTAGCCTGACGGACGGACGGACGGACGGAAGGATGGACTAGGCTAAGCGTGGCGAACATTGGGAGATGCTACATAATATCTATCATAATATGATAAGTGAAGCGCCTTTAAAAGCAAACTATTTATAATTTCTAAATTGGTTCATGTCTGGTCTGGTGGAATACTTCGGCCGTGGCTAGTTACAACTTTACCAGCACAGACGCACCGCACCACCAAGCGACTTAGCGTTCCAGCGCGATGCTGTGTAGAAACTGCTAGGATGACCTACTTTTCAAGTTAGTACATCTTCGGCTGCATTATCAATTACCATCAGGAGAGATCGCAGTCAAAATTTTAACTATACAAACTTTTTATTTCGTTCTTGGTTGGTGTAAGTCCGTCCTATCTATTCATTTGTAGCTCTATATTCTACGTCTTATTTAATCGATATTTTATTTTGTTTCCAGGTGTAGCAATTAGCATAGAAAAATGAACTACTCACCAAAAAAGGTACGCGCATTTGTTTTTAATTTATGATCTGCATATCAATATGAACTACATATTATATTAGGTATGTTACAACTCTCTTTATTGCAGTACCTAATGAGATAAATTTTATTGTACACTTTCAATGAAAATAACAATGCAAATACCTCAAAACTATTTAATTACTGCATACAATATCGGCCACAAGTCAGAATTGATTATATAATATTAAGGGTGCCTTTCCACCTAAAACGTGCTATGCAGCTATGCTGATACAAAGATGTGAAATCTACGCTACGATATGTGACCGATACCACCAATACTAAGCTATGCAGCTGTGCGAAGAAGATGCGCTATGGAGATGCGCAGCTCGAGCTATGCGATATATCGATAGTAGGGACATACTGTATGTACTCTGCTCTGCACATAGCTACACCACTCGCGACGGCCTATAGCAGGCATCTATAGCACGCATCCTTCCATATAAAAATAAGGGTTCCATTTTTACCATTTTGGTATGGAACCCTAAAAAGACGTGTGGCACTCGGAGACTGCCGCGGTAAAGCTATTGCATAGCATTTTTTATCAACTTTTTTTTTTGTGTTAGGTTATTTTCGTTACGGAATTTCTGGATTCGGTCTCCACGCTCAAGGCCCGCGATAGTAGCTATGCAATATCTTAAAACATATCTTAGTTGCATCCGTTTCCATCAGTGCTGAGCTATGTGCATTGTGCATCAATGAATATGATTTGTGGATATCAAACGCATCCAGAACGTAGCATTGCACATCTCTGGTGGAAAAGCAGCCTTACATAACCTAAATACCAATTATAATAGAACAAAAACCGATGCTTGAGTCAAGGTATAGTAGCGTCGGCAGTGCATTGAGCTGGTATACTTTGAGGCTCGTTCTCGGATCCGAAAGGGAGGTCGCGGGTTCGATTCCCGTCTGATCCGTCAAATGGTTTGAGATGTGCGTTGACACACGTCCCTATACTTCACCAGAGGGATATTATCTATTAAATAAAATTCCGAACCAGCTCAACCGATATTTTTTTATTTTTCTATATATTCGGTAGATTTATAAGCCGTATAATATTTTTTCTAATGGTAAAACAATGCAGGTTCCGTTAGCTAGTATAAAATTACTGAAAATTATTCGGTCTTCCCACTATTCCTAATCTGTATACCAACTTTCATACATCATAAATATTTATTATAAGACTAGCTGACCTGACAAACGTTGTTTTGCCCTTAGGGGTAATAAAAAATAGATAAATTGAGATGTAAACTATCCTATCTCTCAAGTTGGATCGAACTGCACATGGTGTGCGAATTTTATTATAATCGGTTAAGTGGTTTAGGAGTCCATTGAGGACAAACATTGTGACACGAGATTTATATATATTAAGATTTAAACGGTTTGAAGTCCAAACAACACTATTATTTTGATAAAGAAGACTGTAACATCTCGAGATGCGTCTCACAAGTGACGGCCGGCGGCTATTCCGTCACCGTGACTGATCACTGCGTCACATTACCTTAATTGCGCCCTGACTGACCGGCACTAGCCGATGTGTACAGGTATGTACTATGTACCTAGTGCCTTACATAACTAGCACATTTTTAGACGCAATTAAGGGCGATGGGTACCATCCGGGCGCGAAAATTCAAATTTTATTTAGTTTTTCGCTCATAGTGGGCTAATTATACATCGAAGGCTACTGGGAATGTGTTTTGCGGGCACAACGTTTATGCATCTACATGTTTTTAATAAAAATTCTGCTCATTAGTACTCATTTACTTCATATTGGTTCCCGATAGCTCGAAATCTGGCAAACTGCAAAAAATTATCTTTCGGGAACCAATATGAGATGAGTGGGAACTTTCGAGCAAAGTTTCTATTAAAAACATATAGATGCATAAAAAGTAGGCCCGCAAAATGCATTGCAAACAACACTATTATTTTGAAAAAGATCCTAAGACTGTAACATCTCGAGATGCGTCTCACAAGTGACGGCCGGCGGCTATTCCGTCACCGTGACTGATCACTGCGTCACATTCTGACTGATTGGCATTAGCCGATGTGTACAGGTATGTATCTAACGCCTTTCATAACTAGCACATTTTTAGACGCAATTAAGGGCGATGGGTACCATCCGGGCGCGAAAATTCAAATTTTATTTAGTTTTTCGCTCATAGTGGGCTAATTATACATCGAAGGCTACTGGGAATGAGTTTTGCGGGCACAACATTTATGCATCTACATGTTTTTAATAAAAATTCTGCTCATCAGCACTCATTTAGTTCATATTGGTTCCCGATAGCTCGAAATCTGGAAAACTGCAAAAACTTATCTTTCGGGAACCAATATGAGATGAATGGGAACTTTCGAGCAAAGTTTCTATTAAAAACATATAGATGCATAAAAAGTAGGCCCGCAAAATGCATTGCCGTAAATCTACAATGTGTAGGTAGTTGGTCTAATATTTGCGAAAAACTAAATAAAATTTGAATTTCGCGGGCTGGTAGGGCCGCAACACCTTAACGTTTTAAGGGTTCCATACCAAAATAGTAAAAATGGAACCCTTATGGTGAGACTTTCTCCGTCCGTCCGTCCGTCACACTCGATTTTTTCAGTAACTATTTAAGCTATTGACCTGGGGATAGTTGTAGGTAATTGTGGCGCGCCGGCATTGCAATCATAAAAAAATAAAAAAACATTTTTATTTTTATTTAAAAAGGGGGTAAAACCGGGCCGTTGAAATTTCTAAATGAGATAACATTGATTGGGGTAGGTATCATACGAAAGGGCGTTGTGTATTCTAAAACCGATTTTTATTTAGTTTAATGTCTGATAGTTTTAACCTAAAGTATATATGTGTATGTCCTATATGTCCAAATCTATTCAGCCGTTAAGAAGTCATGGTGGAATAAAGAAACTCACATACATAAAAAAATACATACATACATGAACCCTAAAAAGATAACACTCTTTTTTTGGGCAATCGTATAAAAAAGTTTACGTCCTGTCTACCGACAGACAGTGGGGGAGGCAAGACCCTTACGGTCATTCCCAATATCCTAGGTATCTATCCACGGTTTCCCTTACTAGAGATAGAAATCTGACATAACTTGTATGGAGCTTATGTCACATTGATATCTCTAGTAGGGCAAATAGAAGATAGAAAGGTTATTAATTTTAGCCGTTAGATGTCAGCGGTTAGCGGGCGGTGTAGCAGGGATGGGGATGTATGCGCTCCCGCGTCCCCCGGCCGTCTGTCACCCCGTAGGAGGGTCCCGCACGAAGTTACCATGCTTCGTTACAAACTCTGTGACACAAGAATTTTATATATTAGATAAGCGTAAGATACTTGTTTTCCATTTTCCCACAGTAATTGTGCCATCATTGACCGGCATTAGCAATTTGACGTCATTACCCAGGCTGCCTTACATAACCGGGTAAATACTAACAATTGAAACTCACGCAGGGCATTCTTCGTTTACGTAACATTACGAATCTCTTCCCGACACGAGCTCATCCAAATAGAAACGATTTAAGACAAAATAAAGGCATCGGTGACGGAAGTGGGTAATCTAGGTAAAAGATAAACAGATTTGAGTCGATTTAATTGTATTTTTCAACCGACTTCAAAAAAGGAGGAGATTCTCAATTCGACTAGAGACTAGATAGATACGAGTATCTATAGATATCTAGTTATAGAGTCGAATATATTTATAAGAAAGCTGACGCTGCCCATGTGTTCCCATTTCAATTTAGTCTATTTCTGATAATGGTATCTATGAGAAAACCATATATATGTTACAGTCATAGTGATTAAACAGCTATTATTAATAATGACTGGTTACTATGGATAATAGCCAAATTGACTAGACAATTTGATAAATTAATCACTTTATCTGGATATTATTCATAGGCGCTGGTCACAGTTGGCGAAAGTGATAATACGGTCTATTTGGCTTGTAAAACCCCCCCCGTTCTTCATCCCGCTGCCTCGTGGCGTGATCCGTGGCTGACTAAATTGGTGTTACGTTGATTCTTAAAATAATTAAAATTCTTAAAATAATAATTAAAGTAATAGTTTGCATGATTTAAGTTTTAAAATTTTAAGGTTAATAATTTAGTTTTCCCTTACACTTTTCAAGGCTCGTTCGAAGCACCGCTTCGCGGGGCTCCTATTTTTGGGTGGTCATAAAAGAAAATAACCACTCAGAAGGATGGCGGGGCCTGCAAGGCAATCCTCTTCGTCACCTAACCCAACCGAGTCGGGGTGCCCTCAAGTGCCGAGCTCGCTTCGCTCGCTCCTAGACCCTGTATTAATACTATTATTTCATTAAAATATTAGCAAACTGGCAAAGAAATACGTTAAATGTCGTCTGAAATAACCTAACAAATTATGATTTTTAATAATAATTTTTCTTATTACTTCTCGTTAATTTGAGTTATTTACGAAAGCTAGTGACATTGTGAAGGGAATTACATAAAAACATTCATAAATAAGTTAGTAAACAGGTAAATAATCTTTATCCATACTTGCTTTATTACATTATCCAAGTCTTCGAAGATGGTATAAAAAATAGCTGGTTAATATGATTAATTCTATAACAATTATCACTTTAACCAAATTGAGTTAACATTATTAATAATGACCAGATGATATGTATAATATCCGGATTAATCGCTTTGGCTGTGACATATATACCTAAGTCTTAAAGTTTTCAAGTGAAAGGATGTATTCAACAAAAGTTTGATAAGAGTTGAAGTCGGTTTTTTGGTAATTAATAATTAAAATATACTATTTATTATTGTGATTATGATTTACATTTACCTAATAAATGATTTTATATAATGGCACGATGTTGCTTACTCTTTCGTCGTAATAAATTTTGGGAATTAATTATTTTCGCTTTAGTTACTTGAAGTTAATCCACCATAATTTAGTAAGAATTACTCTTAATTTAATAATCACGCTCATAAAACCTCATAAAAATCCCCATGAATTTCGCGACAAAGGTGCGAAATGCCGTAAAAATATTTACGAGTTTACCAAAGAGAAAGTGCTATTATTTCTTCCTGGCATCGGGTTTTTTGAGAAAAAAATATCAATATAATCTCGGACGGCGGACCATACCCATGGGCCTAGCATACCATACTTAATACATAATTTTCAAAATTCGAAACGGAGAGGAGATGACGAAATCTGATTGGTTACTCAAACACAGCTCCGCTCCGCTCCGCTTTGGTGGCAACCGGACCTTATGGTTTAGCTTTTTCTAATATAGTACGGAACCCTCCGTCCATTAATGACTCCATCAATCTAGCGCTCAAAATCCGCCATTTTGATTTTTTCAGTAAACTTATCAAAGCGAAAGACACTAAAGTTTTGGGACGAATTTAACGATACCTTAACCGTCCAAATCCGTTTGAAAGATATGATGTAACAAAGTTTACAAACATACAAAATATGAGCAAAAACATAACCCTTCTTTGGCACTCGGGTAAAAAAACAAAGCACAGATTATATCTCCATAAGCCCAAAGGTCAATCTATTAACCGTTTTAGAAACAGGCAGGTAATTTTAGCGTGAGAGTGTAATCTCGTTGCGTTAGCATTATAAAAAGTAATGATTATTTAATTATAGGTTGTAGGATCTATGGTTGTAATCGTTGCCTCGTAGACAGTTTGTCTGTGATCGGCCATCTTGGTGTGTCAAAATTATGGCGCGATTTTTTTTTGTAGTAAAGTTCGTTGCACATTAATATTAATCAACATATAATTATTTGTCAACGTAACATTTCAGTCGAACTGTTAGTAAAAAAAAATTAAAATGTCGGCCTACAATTGGGATATCATTCAGTCGCTAGTCGCATTTGATTGTTCAAAGATAAGCTTAGGACCAATGACCAATCAGGTACCCTAAAATTTTCTGGTATCCTAATCCTTTGTTTCTTTGTAAAATGCGAATGAGAGTAAGCCCCGTATTTTACAGAGATGTAAAAAATACAAAAAGGGAGAAAACTTGCGTGTCGAAATTTAATTACACCTTGGAGTATCATAAGGGCTCGCTTAAAAATTCTTAAAATAATATTCATTTGTTTAACAGTTTACTTTAATACTATTGAGAATGGGTCTTGACTCTTGATAGGACGGAACCCTCAGTTTGCGAGCCCCATTCGCACTTAACCAATTTTTTCTGTTACTGTGTAGAAAAATAAGTTTTCTACATTGTCTCGGGTCTGGGTGTTGAGGTACCTTCGTTGTTTCTGATTTCCATAACACAAAGTGCATAAGCTACATACTATGTATGTGATGAATCCTCTTTTTATTTATATTTATTTACTAAAAAAAACAACAAGGAGAAAATGTTAAATTGTACTGAGTTTCGTAGATTATTTTACATTTATAAGTTCCTACATAGGTACGTTACGAAAGCCCTATAACCTCTCAAACGAGTCGGAAGGACCATCTTAATTTAATCCCAACCGGATTCAAACGCATTAAACGACTAAACCTTATCGTATGCAGTTGATAAAACATTATTATGGTGTCTCAACAGATCGTTAAGTACTGCAATACAGGAGTGGAAAACGCTGTGTAGCTAGTGTCTTACCAAATTGAGACTGGTTGTTTAACTCACGCAGCAGTTTTCGTTCCTGTTGTGTCTTAGCCAAACAAACTTCGAGGCTCAGCATCATTGCCCGGGGAAAGATCTCTTTCCGGTATAGTTCTTTAGGCTTGACTTAGGGCAAGCTCACTTGTCACGTAATCAAGACGCTACAAGTAGCCGTCAAGACGCACCGATGTCAGACGGCTGCCGCGCGCAGTTTAGGTTGCACGCGTTAATTCTTGTACGGTCTATTTCACGCGCTGCGTGCGCCTGATTAGGAGATAGCCCTATTACGTCGAAAGAGATAATAATAGTAACGCGATAGACAGAGAGCACAACTTTAGGTGCATAGTGGAGGCGATGCCAGGCGCTATTGCAAACTGAATTGCACTTTTTTGTGTCAGCGCTAGGGTCACTATTTCTTTAAATCAACTTGCAAAATAAACTTTCCTTACCGTTAGATACTATTATTGGATTCCGTGTTTTTGGCAAAAGCGGCACGGCAATTATTCGAACGTGACTATATTAGATATCTTTAAAAAATAATTTTATTACCCTTCCTGTTCTCTACGTACTTAATGCCACACCATAAAAAAGGTGGTACTGTGAAAGGAGGATTTTATTTTACAAAAAAATCACTTAAAAAGAAATTGCGGAATATTTATTGGCACAAAGTTCGAGGATCGAGATATAAAGAAAAATATGTTATCTTTATGGATACCGTCATAAAATATTAAATAAGTGGACTGAGGACATAATGTTAGTAATTAAAGTAAATTTTTCGTATAAGGAAGGGAAAGTTTTTATTTATAACAGAATGGTAACATCTTTTGTTTTTAATGTAACCAAAACATTAAAAACTTAAGATCATTACTTAAAAAAACTTACAGTCGAATTGAGAACCTCGTCCTTTTTTTGAAGTCGGTTAAAAATACAATTTAAATAAAATAAAATATGTATATTTTTTTTATTTTAATATTTTGAATAAACATTTATATTCTACCGGAATTTTCAACGAATTTATTAATATTTAATTATTTTTTCTACTACAAAAATGTTCTTTTTACAAATTCTATCGAATAAAAGTTCAAAAGGTAACATACCTATAAATAAATAAATATAACATAATCTATAAATAATGGACCGGTGTTCATAATCATTATATTTTCACAATATTCTGATTACTACATACATATTATGTCGGTACACGAACTTTTCCTAGTCATTAGCTAGCGGAGAAGATTCAAGTAGGTCTTTAGGTTAAACTTTTTTTATACCCTATTCGTCCAGCGATATAAATACGAAACTTCCAGGTATAAGAATAAATATTTTATAAATAATTTTAATAAATATTTATAGTAAATAAATAAATATTTATCAAGACATTATACACATCGTAATCTAGCCTCAAAGTAAGCGATATCTTGTGTTATGGGTACTAGATAACTGGTAAATATATACATATACATACTAATATACATAAATATAATAATATACTGAAAAACACCCGTTCACTGGAAAACATTCATGCTCATCACACAAATATTTACCAGTAGCGGGAATCGAACCCACGACCTCCGACGCAGAAGGCAGGTTCGATACCGCTACTCCATTCAGTTGTCTATGACTCTATATGAAGGAATGGTGATATACCTAATTTTTTTTGACGACCTCCGTGGTTGAGTGGTTAGCCTGCCGGTTTTCATGGCGCCGCCATCTCTGAGGTTCCGGGTTCGATCCCCGGTCGGGGCAGTGTAGAAAAATAACTTTTCTACATTGTCTCGGGTCTGGATGTTGTGGTACCTTCGTTCTTTCTGAATTCCATAACACAAGTGCATAAGCTACTTACCATGGGATCGGAGCAATGTATGTGATGTTGTCCACTATATATTTATATATTTATTTAATATCTTATCTTCTTCTCGTGTCAGTGCTTGTAAACAAACTTCTCCGAACTATTACTACTTATTTTTATTTATATTCAAAGAAAATGTCAAACAAAAATGTAACTGTAACTAATGTACCTATGTCATATACAAACTCTAAGGACATTTTTGAAATTTGTTTTTATTTGTTTATTGATACGAGATTATATCATGTTTGATTTTAGAAATGCTTTTCTGCCCTAGGAAATATTGAAAATGCTTTCCCGCCCTAGGAAAAATTAAAACGCTTTTTCAGCCTAGGGAATACAATAAAATTTTCTGTCCGCATTTTGGGCAAAAAAGATCTCTTTTCCGAGCGGGTGAGATGGAAAATAATTACTACTGTTACCCTCCTAGCATGGGTATTGGGTATGGGATCAAAAAGCCCCCATTTCCACCTCTGTCAATAGATAAAATTTTATCTAAATAAAAAAAATATATAGTTAAAATTCTATTTAGAAGATAAAATTTTATCTTCGGACAGAGGTGGAAATGGGGGCTTTTTGATCCCATACCCAATACCCATGCTAGGAGATAATTTTATCTTCTGACAGAGGTGGGAATGGGGGCTTTTTGATCCCATACCCAATACCCATGCTAGGAGGTAGGAGGGTAACAGTAGTAATCATTTGAATGTACATGCACCTTAAGGTTTCTAATCGTATATACGAGTATCTGCAATAATTAACTTGTCATGAAAAACGCGTGTTCAATCGCTTAAAAGTGATTTGTGAGATATTATGTATACTGTTTTATTTATATTAAGAAAGAGGCGAACGATGTGCTGATGTGCTCCTTGCGAAACAAAATTGGAATCCCATTAGAACATAGAGGTAATAGATCAATCTTAATTTGCCAACTTTTCATATTTAATATGTACATGTCAAACAGAAGTAAAATCACTATTTTAGCATATGGATAAGCACGAAGCAATTTTGTAATATCTATGAAAGGTGTTTTGGCCCTACCAGCCTAAATTCTTATTTAGTTTTTAGCAAATATTAGACATTGTAGGTTTTTGGAAATGAATATTATCGCGCATAATATTTATGCATCTACATGTTTTTATAAAAACTTTGCTCGAAAATTCCCACTCTCCTCATATTGGTTCCCGAAAGATTTTTTTGCAGTTTCCCAGAACTCGAGCTATCGGAAACCAATATGAAAGTAAATGAGTATTGTTATTTTTTTTTTCAGAGTTTTTATTAAAAACATGTAGATGCATAATTAATGTTCTGGCCGCAAAACTCATAAGCCTACGATGTATAATTTTTAGCCTACTACTAGCGAAAAACAAAATAAAATTTGAATTTTCGCGCCAATATGTAGTAGGTACTTATTTATTATGTCAATTTAATATGTATGTAGTATATCATCCTGAATAAGGTTTCGGAGGAGGAAAATTTGGTAAAGTCCGTAAAATTGAAAGTACTTATCTGGAAAAGCTGCGTTTTCTTCTCCATTGGTCTGGACAGATTTTCCTTTTATTGCACCTCTCGCTGCCTGCGGTGCGACATGGGGTGACAGGGAGCGCAATAGGCGTCATCACAATTTTTGTCTTTTCTCATTTACCACCCTATCAGCAAAGTCGTACCGCCAAGAGATTTAGCGTTCCGGTGCGATGCTGTGTAGAAACCGTTGGGAGTGACTTTACTTACCCCTTCCAAGTTAGTACGTTACCATCTTCGCCTGCATCGTCACTTACCATCAGGTGAGATCGCAGTCAAGTAATAACTTGTATATAGTGTAAAAATGAACCTTTTTGTTATGTCGAAAGAGTGGAAGCAATAACGCAGACCTCAAAAACAAATGGCCCGCTCGCAGAATTATCTCAAAATCTTTCCAATTATACACCGGCAGATGACCATAAGATGTATCATAATAGATGTATGTTACGAATACGTTACATTATGTAATACGGGTCAAGTACATTAGATTTAACGTCCGTTGTTGCTATAAATTGCTACTTGCTGCTTTTGATTTATTTTAGGCACTAAACATTCAATGAAATAAGTAGCTTATAATTGAGAATGTTACATTAAGGCGAATCGGAAACTTATTTTCAACCGACTTCAAAAATTGAATCTTCTAGGTTAACGCGCTCCTTCTTCGACCGCATCGTCACTTTCCATCAGGTGAGATTGTGGTCAAGCGTAAGCCTATATTGAACTAGTAGGGCGCGTGAGTGCGCGGGCCACATGTGGCCCGCGTGCAGTCTTCCCGCCTATAAAGGTATCGCCGTCATCTCCATCGCCAATTGGAATCCGATTGGCAGTGGGCTTAAAAAATGAGCAAGGAGCACTGTCATGGTTTTAAAGATAGTTAAGGGCTGTTCGAACAAAAAATACGCTGAACCTCATTAGATGAGGTTCAGCGTATTTTTTGCTCTAACAGACCTTAACTATCTTTAAAACCATGACCGTGCTCCTCAACCATCATCCAAATCCTAGATCATCATCACTTTTCATACTTTCCTCTGGCAGTTCTCTGAAGAACTGCGTTAATGCCTTGGATAGTTCCCTACTTATTGTAGCATGTACATTTTCCATGGAGAAACAAATTCCACCATTTAGTTTTTTTATTCATCCCGTTGAACTTAAGATCCTGATCACCTATTGCTAAGAAACCACTCTCATATCATCAATATCAATATACATATAATAAATCTGTTGTTTGTCTGTTTATCTGTCTGTTTGTACGGGCTAATCTTTGGAACGGCTGGACCGATTCCAATGAAATTTTGTGTGGTGGTAGCCTATGTCCCTGGTCAACATATAGGATACTTTTCATCCCGGTAAAATAAAGAGTTCCCGTGGGATAGTTAAAAAACTGCAATTAATTTAACAGCTTTGTAAACAACAACTAATGAACTTAATTTAGTAAAATTGGTTATGCTGATACCTTATGTTGCCTTTTTAACAAAATATATATATAGTAAAACTTATTAATCCAATCGAGTTCCCGCGGGAAAGAAAACATTACAAAAACAGTTAGCAGGCGTCTTTCAAGTAACGGATTTTAATGAAATTTTATGATCCTACTTTATATATATGCCCGGTCAACATTTAAGATACTTTTCATCCTGAAAAATTTGAGAGCACCCGTGGGATGTTTAAAAAAACCTATAGCTACTTATCTCCGTAGCACAATCAAAACGGGGTCGAAATATCGACAGTTTAAATCGTCCTTTTGATCGTGCAGCTTGGTATAACTATACAAGATAACCCGTACGTAGCAGGAACGGGTTGCTACGTACACAGTAGCGCATCAGAATGCTTAATTACAATATCTGGGCGTTGGTATCATCTCAGAATAAGATAAGTTTGGTTAGTATAGATATTACAATCCACGATGACACGCCCCATGGCATGTATTCCATGTCTTACTCCATGCGAATTGAGTAACATAAGCGATTTCGACAGAGTGTATAAATAGAGGAAGACCAAAGAAGATATAGGTAAATTGTGTAAAAGAAGATAGCACGTTGACAGGAGAGATTGGAAGAAGACTCCTTTACGGGTCCATCGAACCCAAGGACCACTCATTTTGTACAGGAAATCTTGGGAAAAATTAAGAAATTCCACGGGAAACATTTTTGTAAAAAAAACGAACTGCACGCGGGCGGAGCCGCGGGCAACAGCTAGTCTTTTATACTTTCCGAGATAGAACACACGAAATTTATATGGCGGCCATCTTGAATCCGCCATTTTAATTTTTTTTTCAGCTCACTGCCAATTGCATGAGGTTCCGAGTATTTTTTGTTTCAGCAGTCTCCACCTTGCCCATGCTCCTCGACTGTCTTCAAACCCTCAATCACCATCTCATTCCATATTTTTCTTTAGTAATTCTCTGAAAAACCGCATCAAAACCTTGCACAGTTACAAACTTTTAGTCTCTTCAATATTCCCCATACATTTTCTATAGAAAAATTAAATTCCGCCATTTTGATTTTTTTTTCTATCCATCGAATAAACCTTCGGGTCCTGATCAACTCTTGTCAAGAAACCACTCTTCCATCTTTTATACTCTTCGAGATATTGGCGATATTCGTTTGGCCGCCATTTTGAATCCACCATTTTGAACTTTTTTTCTGCTAACTGCCAATTGCATGACATTTTGAATAACATTTGGTCGAGCACCCCCTACCTATCTTCAATACCCTCCCCGTGCTCTTCACCCGTCTTCGAAATCCTCAATCATCAGCTCTCTCCGTATTTTTCCTCTGAATCAATTTTTTTCTTTTATACGACCCCATCCGTGAAAAAAAATTTTTTCATACAAAATTGTTCAGGAGAGGTGATCAATCAGTGAGTGAGTGAGTGAGTGAATCAGCACGAGTAGCTATATATATATTAACTAGTAGGGCGCGTGGGTGCGCGGGCCACATGTGGCCCGCGTGCAGTCTTCCCGCCCATAAAGGTATCGCCGTCATCTCCATCGCCCATTGGAATCCGATTGGCAGTGAGCTGAATAAATTACCAAGGAGCACTGTCATGGTTTTTAAGATAGTTACGGGCAGTTCGAAGAAAAAAATACGCTGAACCTCATCGGATGAGGTTCAGCGTATTTTTTGTTCGAACAGCCCTTAACTATCTTTAAAACCATGACAGTGCTCCTCAATCATCATCCAAATCCTAGATAATTGCCTCTTCTCATAGTATGTACATTTTCCATGGAAAGATAAATTCCGCCACAGTGAATTATTTTCCATACATCCCGTAGAACTTGTGATCCTGATCACCTCTTGCTAAGAAACCACTCTCTTATCTTTTATACTTTCCGAGATAGAACAACACGAAATTTGTATGGCGGCCATCTTGAATCCGCCATTTTGGTTTTTTATCAGCTCACTGCCAATTGCCTGAAGTTCCGAGTATTTTTTGTTTCAGCAGTCCCCACCTAACTATAATACCTTGTCCATGCTCCTTGACTGTCTTTAAAATCCTCAATCATCACCTCATTCCATATTTTTCTCTGGTAGTCATCCAAAAATCAGCATCAAAGCACTTCATGTTTTACAACTCGTAGTCTCTTCAATATTCCCCATACATTTTCTATGGAAAACTAAATTCCGCCATTTTGATTTTTTTTTCTATCCATCGAATAGACCTTCGGGTCCTGATCATTTCTCGCCAAGAAACCACTCTTCCAACTTTTATACTTTTCGAGATGAACGCCGATGAAGTTTGTATGGCGGCCATCTTTTTTCCGCCATTTTGAATTTTTTTTCCGCTAACTGCCAATTGGATGACGTTTCGAGTGACATTTGGTCGAGCACCCCCCACCTATCTCCAATACCTTGGCTGTGCTCTTCACCCGTCTCCGAAATCCTCAATCATCAGCTCTCTCCATATTTTTCCTCCGAATGAATTTTTCTCTTTTATACGAAAAGATTAGTAAAAAAAAATTTTTCCATACAAAATTGTTCAGGAGAGGTGATCAATGAGTCAGTGGCCAATCAGCACGAGCAGCTATATATATATTAACTAGTTTTTCGCGTGGGGGCGCGGCCCGCTAAAGCGGACCGCGTAACTGCTTGGAGCAATTCCCGTGGTCGCTCATACTCGGATTTTACAAAAAATCCGCATTTAGCTTTTTCCCGAAAAATGGGGTAATTTTATTTACTCAAATCTACACCCCGAGTCTATGCGTATTTTCTCTATAATCAATTTATTCATTTCCTCCAGTACTGCGAGTTTGAACAAAATCGGTTGGAAAACAAAAGAGTTACAAAAGTCACGTCGGCCGCCATCTTGTTTTTCTAAAATGTCATTATTTTCCCTACTCTACTCCTGCCCATAAACACATATCCCATACAATCATTGTATCGTTTTCTACCTGTTTCTAAGAGAACAATGTCAATATTCTTATAGCTCCTAATCGCCATACAATTTAGTATGAAAAAAAAATTCCGGCAGTTTTGATTTTTTTTTCTTTCAACAAATATAACTTTTCGTTCTGGTCATCTTTTGCTAAGAAACCACTTTTCTATCTTTCATACTTTTTGAGATAGACACTGGCGAAATTTGTATGGCGGCCATCTTTTTTTCGCAATTTCGAAATTTTTTTCATTTCACTGGCAATTGCACGAGGTTTCGAATGACATTTGGTCGAGCACCCCCCACCTATCTTCAATACCCTGGCTGTGCTCTTCACCCGTCTCCGAAATCCTCGATCATCAGCTCTCTCCATATTTTTCGCCGAGTCATTTTTTGACTTCTATACGAAGCCATAAGTGAAAAAAAAATTGTTCATACAAATTTTTACAGGAGGACATTTTGGGGAAAATCTCGAAAACTACCCCAAATGTGGCAACACAGCTTATATATGTCGATATTGCCGGTCGAGTTACACAATCGGTTCATACATGTCGACTTTCCGAAATGTTGCCAAGTGCCCCAAAAACACGATCAAAATATTCAAAAAAATTAAATAAAAACAAAATGGCCGCCACCTCATTCCACATAAATATTTTACATAGATTCGTATTCTTCCTAGTAACTACAGGATTCACTGCTCTTGATGACGTTACAATTTTTCATCTCGCTCGCACCCAGGCGACACGATGGCCCCTGAAAAGTGACCATGTCGAAAATCACTTTTACTTTGATAGATTCCAGTGTTGCCAGTGCTCGATCACAAAAATACCCAAATGTCATTTGTACGAGTAAGACACGTAGTCGCTCATACTCGGATTTCGCAAAAAGTCCGTATTTACATTTTTTACTTTTTGGGGAAAATCTCGAAATTTCCCGAAAAATGGGGTAATTTTTTTCCCCCACTCAATACTTCGAGTCGAAACGCACAATTGTCCCATAGAAGTCGAAACGCTCCGATGTTGCCAACTATGACAAATTTGAATTTCAAAATCGTGTTTTTTCGTACATCAGACTGATTGACCGCCAGAACAGCCGCCATCTTGGATTTTAAAAAATTACTCCCATTTCGTCAAAATTCAGGATAATTGTGGGCGAAAAAAGAAAAAATTAACATCCACAACTACGCCGTTTAGGATCTGTGGCGCCGCGGTTTGGGGTCGAAAAATGAAAAATTTTAAAACGCCACAGCTCGGCCGCCATCTTGTTTTTCCAAATTTTTCCAATTTTTCTAGAAACCATTTACTCATTTCCTCGAGTGCTGCAATTTTGAACGAAATCGGTTGGAAAACAAAAGAGATACAAAAGTCAGGTCGGCCGCCATCTTGTTTTTCTGAAATGTCATAATTTTTCCCTAGTCGACTCCCGCACCCGAACACATCTCCCATACATCATTATATCATTTTCCGTCTCCTTCTGGGAGAACAATTATGTCAATGAGTCAGTCAGTGAGTCAGTGAGTCAGTGGTAATCGAGCTATATATATTATAATAATAACTAGTTTTTCGCGTGGGGGCGCGGCCCGCTAAAGCGGACCGCGTAACTGCTTGGTGCAGTTTCCGTGGTCGCTCATACTCGGATTTTGCAAAAACGCCGTATTTCGATTTTTCCCGAAAAATGGGGTAATTTTTTCTTCACCAATCTACACCCCAAGTCTATACGTACAAGCGGCGTTTAATTGTAGGTAAAATAAGAAAAAAATATCATCCTCGACTACTCCGTTTAGGATCTGTGGCTCCACGGTTTGGGGTCGAAAGAACCATTTCTCTCAACTCATCAACTCATTTCCTCGAGTACTGTGACTATGAACAAAATCAGTTCGAACACAAAAGAGTTATGAAAGTCACGTTGGCCGCCATCTTGTTTTTCTGAAATGTCATAATTTTCCCCTAGTCTACTCCTGCCCATAAACACATCTCCTATACATCATTGTATCGTTTTCTGTCGCTTTCTAGGAGAACAATGCCAATTTTCTTGTAGCTCCAAATCGCCATACAATTTAGTATGAAAAAAAAATTCCGCCATTTTGAATTTTTTTTTCTTCCATTAGATATACCTTCTCGTCCTGATCATCTTTTGCTAAGAAACCACTTTTCTATCTTTCATACTTTCTGAGATAGACACCGACGAAATTTGTATGGCGGCCATCTTTTTTCCGCCATTTTGAAAATTTTTTCAGCGCATTGGCAATCGCACTCGGTTTCGAATGACATTTGGTCGAGCACCCCCCACCTATCTTCAATACCCTGGCTGAACCCTTCACCCGTCACCAAAATCCTCAATCATCAGCTCTCTCCATATTTTTCACCGAGTCATTTCTTGACTTCTATACGAAACTACAAGTGAAAAAAAAATTGTTCATACAAAATTTTACAGGAGGACATTTTGGGGAAAATCTCGAAAACTACCCTGAATGTGGCAACACTGCTTATACACCTCTATTCTGCCAGTCGAGTTACACAATCGGTTCATACATGTCGACTTTCCGAAATGTCGCCAACTACCTCAAAAACATGATCAAAATTTTTGAAAAACAAGAAAAAATACAAAATGGCCGCCACCCCATTCCACATAAATATTTTACATAGTTTCGCATTCTTTCCAGTAACTACAGGATATACCACTCCTGATGACGTTTCAAGTTTTCATCTCGCTCGCACCCAGGCGACATGATGGCCCCTGAAAAGTGACCATGTCGAAAATCACTTTTACTTTGATAGAATCCAGTGTTGCCAGACCTCGGCGACAAAAATACCCAAATTTCATTTGTACCAGTAGGATGCGTGGTCGCTCATACTCGGAATTCGCGAAAAGTCCGTATTTCGATTTTTTACTTTTTGGGGAAAAATTCGAAATTTCCCGAGAAATGGGGTATTTTTTTCCCCCCACTCAATTCTTCGAGTCTATACACATAAACGCCCCATAGAAGTCGAAAAGCTCCGATGTTGCCAAGTGTGAGAAATTTTAATTTCAAAATCGCGTTTTTTTGTACCTCAGACTGATTGGCCACCAGATTAGCCGCCATCTTGGATTTTAAAAAATTCCACCCGTTCTGTCAAAATTCAGGATAATTGTGGGCGAAACAAGAAAAAATTATCATCCTCGATTACCCCGTTTAGGATCTGTGGCGCTGCGGTTTGGGGTCGAAAAATGAAAAATTTTAAAATATCACAGCTCGGCCGCCATCTTGTTTTTCCAAATTTTTCCAACTTTTATAAAAACCATTTACTCATTTCCTTGAACACTGCGAGTTTGAACGAAATCGGTTGGAAAACCAAAGAGTTACGAAAGTCACGTCGGCCGCCATCTTGTTTTTCTGAAATGTCATAATTTTTCCCTACTCCCATCCCGCACCCAAACATATCTCCCATACATCATTATATCATTTTCCGTCTCCTTCTGGGAGAACAATTATGTCAATGAGTGAGTCAGTCAGTGAGTCAGTGGTAATCGAGCTATATATATTATAACTAGTAGGTCGCGTGAGGGCGCGGGCCACATGTGGCCCGCGTGCCGTCTTCCCCCCTATTTGCCGTCCAACTTTCAGCCTCTTCAACATCCGCCATACATTTTCTATGGTAAAAAAAAATTCCGCCATATTGGATTTTTTTTTCTATCCATCGAATAGACCTTTGGGTCCTGATCAACTCTTGTCAAGAAACCGTTCTTCCATCTTTTATACTTTCCGAGATATCGACGAAATTCGAATGGCGGCCATTTTGAATCCGCCATTTTGAATTTTTTTTCAGCTCACTGCCAATTGCAAGACGTTTCGAATGACATTTGGTCGAGCACCCCCCATCTATCTCCAATACCCTCCCCGTGCTCTTCATCCGTCTCCGAAATCCTCAATCATCAGCTCTCTCCGTATTTTTCCTCCTCATGAATTTTTCCCCTCTATACGACAATGTCCTTCAAAAAAATTTTTTTCATACAAAATTGTTCAGGAGAGGTGATCAATGAGTCAGTGAGTCAGTGTTGAATCAGCACAAGCAGCTATATATATATTATAATAATAATTAATAAAAAAAAAAATTGAAGAGATTCTCAATTCGACTGTATGTTTTTTGTTTATCATAACTGGGTGAATCGATTTTGATGATTATTTTTCAATTATAGAAAACTGAAATGTAAATCCTACACCTTTAAACGAGCAATTTTTGTAATTCGGAAACGGCTCGAACGATTTTCATGAAATTTAGTATACAGGGGGTTTTGGGGGCGATTAATCGATCTAGCTAGGATTAATTTTTAGAAAATGTCGAATTTACCAAAAAATATATGACCCTGCTGCCATCTATTGGTGGGTAGATAAACAAAGCTCGGTCACCCAGATATAAATTAATAATTAACGTATATTATGATTACGAAGTGTTATGTTTTTCGGATTATGCTGTTCTCAAATGATTGTTGCAGTTAGGTATCGTAGTACGGTGCAATTAGCTCAAAAAACCACCGAACCCGCACATACAAATTGGAAGAATTATTGCAATGCCATATTGTTCTATGCAGTCCACATATCTTAATATATATAAATCTCGTGTCACAATGTTTGTCCTCAATGGACTCCTAAACCACTTAACCGATTATAATAAAATTCGCACACCATGTGCAGTTCGATCCAACTTGAGAGATAGGATAGTTTAAATCTCAATTCAACTATTTTTTAAATCCCCCAAGGGCAAAACAACGTTTGCCAGGTCAGCTAGTTGTTTTGTAAAAAGTTACACCCTTGTCAGCGTCGGGTTTGTGGGGGGAGGGAGGGTTTTGCTTTTTTTCAGATTTTCTTCGATATTTCAAAAACTATGCAATTTAGCGCAAAAGTGTCAAGGACAAAAGTAATCTACGTTAAATCGCAAACAAAAATGATGGGAAGCATAATCTTGCTAAAGTGAACAGTTCCAGAGTTGGAGAGTAGTCAAATCAAGTCAAAATATATTTATTACACATAGGCCTAACGTCTCAAACGTACCTACAGGCTCTTGTAAAACGTCAATATGATATTTGATGCATATGTATTGTGATAACTACAAGCTATGTTTACGAGGGTTTACAAACGCGCCCTGCCGTTGAGAGATTAATCATAATGTCATATTTTTCCAAAAATCAAATATTGAGAACCTTCTCCTTTTTTTGAAGTCGGTTAAAAATGTTCAATTGCTACTTTACACCCTCCGTAACTCTGGAACTTAATTATTAAGAATGCAGTTGTATACACGTTGGCTTCCGAATTGAATAAAAAAATAAAATTAACTAATCTTCGAGAGACATACAAAATAATAAAGCGGGTATTCATTAGAGCTGAAAATAACATTTGGCGGCGATCGTGCGGCACCACGCCCGCCGGAATGCTGTTGCGGCAATCCTGCGGCGGCGGCGGCGGCGAAATGTCAAAATGTCCCCCAAACTAGCGGCAATCTAGATTGGCATTTTAATTACTAACGTTTTATTGCGGACGAACCCGGCACGAAGATCATAACCAACCTGTTAATCCATTCGACGACCTCCCTGGCGAATGGCGCACGCTCGGATTCGAGTGAGAGGTCGCGGGTTTGATTCCCGCCACGCACTTTGGAATTTTAAAATTTCTAAATTGGCTCAGGTCTGGTCTGGTGGCAGGCTTCGGCCGTGGCTAGTTACCTCCCTACCAGCAGAGACGCACCGCCAAGCGATTTAGCGTTCCGGCGTGATGCTGTGTAGAAACCATTGCGGGTCAGTTTGCTTAACCCTCCCGAAGTCAGTGCGATAACATTTTCGGTTGCATCATCACTTACCATCAGGTAAGATCGCAGTCAAATACTGACTTGTATTGTTCAAAAATAACTCACCACAAGGGTTCCATTTTTACCATTTTGGTATGGAACCCTAAAAATTGGGTTTTATAATAGGGCAGTCCTGTTTTTTAATATTTTTATTATTACTTGTTTATTTAAAAAACTTCCTAACCACAATGTTTTCAAAGGTTTCTCACGCAAATTCGCATAACATCATAATTGAATCCGAATCACCTTGCAACACATCAGGTAGATAGTGATCACAGCTTGAAGTTTGAATGGACATAATATTACAATGCTGCCATCGCACACAGAAATATCTGTATAATTTTTTAATGTAATACTTACTATATATTTTGTGTATACTACGAATTAGATTTAGATGTTAATAATCTACAATTGATCCGGGACTTCTAAGTTCATTTTTTAGGGTTCAATTCCATAGCAAAATTGACTTATGGCGAGACTTTCTCCGACCCTCCGTGATTATTACCTATTCTTATTTAGCGTTTGTCATGAAATTTCAAGTAGTCATAGAGATAAGTAGAATAAACTAAATGGAAAATTATTAACCTTTTTATTGAAAAAGAGAGGAAAATCGGAGACTTGAAATTTCAAAGTATGATAATTTATACGGTGTGAGGTATCATAATATTATGGAAGAATTTAACTTGTACATTCTTAAAAATATTTAATTTTTTAAGCTTTTGGTCGGCAAACTGTCGAAAAAAATACCGTTCCTTCCCTCATATCTGCGAATTTTACCGATAAAAAATCTGATATAACTATTATCTACGGGTTAATGCAAAGATTTATATCGATGGGTTAATGTATATTTTACAGGAAAAATAAAATCAAACCTCTAACTACAGTCCGACAAGGCTCTCTTGGCATTTGAATGAATTTGACAGGAGGGCGTTGTTGAACGAAGGCAGCCAGAAAATAAAATCTTCTCCATTTTACTTTGATTTTCGTTAAATATTAAGCAAAAACAACACACTCTACAATAGCGGTAGGTATACCGACAGAGCGAACTATCAAATACATAGTATCACAAATAGCGGCGTTAGTTCCGATTTTGGCCACGCGCCAAGATAGCCTTGTCGCAATGTAATCACGTTGGCAAAGTCCTTCAAACTAAAACCCAGAAATGCATACTACTTCTTTGTTGTCAAAAAGGTTTTATTCGAACCATATAATCTAAAAACCGACAATGCAGAGAACCTTTCGTTTCCAAATCCATTGTTAGAGCCTGTGAAACATATTTGCACACGTTTTCCGATCTAGACCATCTCGGATAATAAATTAGGTAATACCGTCCGAGAAACGCCGTGAAATACTCCGTAATAATGCGAATTCCCACTGTATATTATCTACGAGTTTGAAAGTGAAGGGTTAGTACAGATTTTTGTACGAATTTCGAATCGACTCGCATCGCACAAACGAATCGAATTCCTCCATACATTTACAGCTAGCGCCATCTATTGACAGCCACATGTCAGCGACTTCCCATAGATGTGACGACCTCCATAGTTGAGTCGTTAGCGTGCCGGTTTGGCGACTATATCCCAGCACTTTAGGTATTTGTCGCACACTCAGACTCGCTCTACGATACCTAGCGACCATTGTCGTGAGCCGAGAAGTTAGAATGAACTCCGTGAACCTATTCATAAATATTTGCGTCACAGTACTGTGCAGTAGTGTGCTGTTACAGTTGGACTATTTGTCATTATAATTCGCTTCACGAAATATATGCTGGAAGTTGCGTTTTTTACGTATATTTTGACTTTTTTATGGTAAACGATAATATCAACCGAGGTATTTATTTATAATAATTATGTATTACTAAAGTAGCAGGATCTGTAGAAATTTTTCTTGTACATATTAGGGAAATGAAGAGTTTTATATTTTTTTTAATCTTCTTTGCTACCGTCCGCATCTTTCTTTTCACAGTAGTAGTTTTGACACATTCTGTGATCACCATAAGAGTGCGGCATTGAGTTTAACAATATCGTTGTGCAGAACTGATATGGCAACGTTTTTAGGGTTCCCAGATATTTTGTGATATCTATACTAATATTATAAAAAGGTAGCGTAACGATGTTTGTGAGTTTGTGACGTTGTAAGGGGTAATCTCTGGATCTACTGAACCGATTTTCAAAATTCATTCACCAATACATTATCGTGGAGTGTCATAGGCTATAATAATTTCAAAAATAAACTTTGCATTGTTACTAAAACTTGAATAATGCAATCCAAGTCGCAAAAAAATTGCTTTCATCGCGTACGCTGCGATTGAGGATAGAACAAAACAAAATCAAAATCATCAAATCAGTATCAAAATCTGCAAAAAAGTCCGCAATAGCATATGCCTATTTCCTATGGGTAACTCGCAATAACTGCTTTTACTTTAAAATTGTGGATTAAAAATAAATAATTTTTGTGAAGCTTATTTAGCCCATATGGTATTAATTTATATCTTTGTAAATATGTTTTTTAGAACGGAAATTTAATGTAGAATAGTTCTGCCCCTTACTCTATACAGTTTAAATAAATATCTTCAAAGATATTAGCAAAACAAAAACGCGCGGTATGCAGGAGCGCGCCGCAGCCGCTTCGGTTGTTGCGTGGCGATAGGATAGGCATTTATCATTCATTTATCTGAATGCCTCGCGTCCAGCGCTGTGGGCTTTGGGTATAAGGCCCGTTTTCCACCACAGCGAAGCGGAGCGGAGCTGTATTTCAGTAACAAATCAGATTTCGTCATTTTGATATTTTTGAAACTGAGGGATGTCTAAATGATGAAATCTGGTTAGTTATCCAAACACAGCTCCGCTTCGCTCCGCTTTCGTGGAAACCGGGCCTTACGTGGGACAAAAATATTTCTAACGCGGAACGGAGTCCGCGGGCACTGCTAGTTTTATATATTTCACGATAGCTTTTCTCATTATCATAATTCTTATGTTGGTAAGTGTTTTTCGATGTCTCAGGGCATTTGTTTCTGCTGCCAGTCTGCGTAGTTTTTTACAAAAGTTGCGTAATATGTGATTGCGACACTCAATTTTTTCAACGCTTACATTTTGATTTTCATATGGTTTGGCATTGAGTATCCTTACATATGTCGAGTCGACATTTATCTCCAATCATTGTGTGATCTCCAATGTTGTAAATGAGACCGTTCATCGAAATAGAAGCCTTCTAAAAAAAATAATTTCAGTTTCAACAATTAAAAAACACGAATGCCCTGTTATAAAACGAAGTAATAACTCGTTTTTTACTTTTTAGTTCGTTTTATAACAGGGCACTCGTGTTTTTAGGGTTCCATACAAATTTGGTAAAAATGGAACCCTTATGGTGAGATTTTCTCCGTCCGCCCGTCCGTCCGTCGGCCGTCCGTCCGTCTGTCACACTCGATTATTTCAGCAACTATCAAAGCTATCGACTTGAAATTTGAAATAGTTTTAGGTAATAGTGACCCAACGCCAATGCAATTATAAAACATTGCAAATTGATTTTATTTTTATTTAAAAAGGGGGGAAAACCAGGGCTTTGAATTTTCAAAATGAGATAACAATATTGAGTGGGGTATGAAAGGACGTTACTTGTATATTCTAAAACCGATTTTTATTTATTTTTATGCCCGATAGTTTTTGATTTATTGAGCAAACTGTCGAAAAACATACCAGCCCCCCCCCCCCTTATCTCCAATGTTTATCAATCGAAAAATCTAAAATAAGTATGATCAATAGAAATTAACGTATATTTTACAGGAAAAATAAACTCAACTCCCTAACTTTTATAATTTTTTTGATAATAGCAATAAACCGCCGAAAACAAAGTTAGGTTTGCGGTTCGCCAACAAAAGTACCTAGGTACATGTAAATTATACTCGTAAATTCTTGAACAAAAGTGATTCTTTTAATGTTTTACTTCTTTTATAGTATGGAAGCGGTGCGCGACTCCGACTCGCACTTGGCCGGTTTTTTTTTATGTTTTTCATTCATTTTTTAATTACTTATTTTTATTTTATGTTTTTTACTGATGGTCAGCAGTTATGTGAAGGTATTTTCTGTTACTACTCTCCAATACCTTCATTTTGATACCCATATTATGATAGTTGAAGAAAAAATTTTTTTTCCACTTTTGAAAATGGCGCCTCACATCCGCCATATTGATTTTTCCAAAAAAATATAGTCTTTGTTACTCGGGAGGATCCAAGGATTCTAACGATACCCCATATATCCAAATCTGTTCAGCCGTTCAGAAGACATACATACATACATACATACAAACATACATACATACATACATACATACATACATACATACATACATACATACATACATACATACATACATACATACATACATACATACATACATACATACATACATACATACATACATACATACATACATACATACATACACACATACATACGTACATACATACATGAACCCTAAAAACATTACACTCCTTTTTTTGAGCAGTCGTGTAAAAAGTAAAAAACGAGTTATTTTAGTTGAACAGATAAACAGTAACAGTATTTAAACTGTGGTTACGCGTGATGGTATTTGCACGTGGTGGAATTTACACTACCTACCATAATTTTCTTAGTTCGTATCAGAGTTTCTTCGGAGCTTTTGAGGACTAGGTATTTTGATAAACTCAAGAAACACTTACTATATAATTTTTTTAAATTCTCCTTCGCTTCCTGTCAGATAGTTTTTTTTTCCAGCGCATTTAAAAAATAAATAATTTTAGCGCGAAAGGAGCGTGAGTCGTGAAAACTTGCGCAGGTCCGTCTCGTATGGAGGCTCGTGAGCCACTGAGTACATCGTTTATTCGGTGCGTTAGACCATTTTATGACTTCTGTTAGGCGAAATTTTGCAGCAATTTTTTTATTTAATATCTGTCTGCGCAATGGATAGGCAATACAATGAGCTTACTTTACGTATAATTTTTATGAAATTTAGTCCAAAGCTTTGGAAATACCATTAAAAAAATGAACAAAAACGACCTGTTTTCAAAAATTTTTATGATCGAGGCAAGTTTAACTTATCGTGTTTTCATGAGGCCATTATAGAGATAAAGCATGTATCTTTAATATGTATTTTTAACAGTGAAAAAAAAACAATTTTTTCATGACTTTGAATTGCTTTGAAAAGTGGCGTAGTCGCTAAAAACCGGGATAATGGGCCGTTAAGGCGCCGCCATCTATGAGGTTCCGGTCGGGGCAATGTAGAAAAATAAGTTTTCTACATTGTTTCGGGTCTGGGTGTCGTGGTACCTTCGTTGTTTCTGATTTCCTTAACACAAGTGCATAAGCTACTTACAAAGGGATCGGAGCAATGTATGTGATGTTGTCCACTATTTAATTATTTGTTAATTTATTATTTATTTATAGATGGTGCTGGCTGTAAATGTATGGAGGAAATCGATTCGTTTGTACGACGCGAGTTGATTCGAAATTCGTACAAAAACTTGTGCTAACCCCTTAAAATGTAAGGTTTGCAATAGGATATAATTTATGTTTGGCTGACAGAGGTTTTGTGGTAATTGAGAATAATTTTAAAACACTAGCTGATGCAGCAAACTTTTTTTTCCCATTTAAATTATTTTTCAGTTAGAAGTGTGAAAAATAACAAATATCATGCGTTCAGCACCTTATTCTTAAACCTACAGAATATATGCAGATAAATCTCGCGAGAACCAAGGATTTTTTAGGGGTAAAAAGTTATAATAGCTAGTAAAAGTCATAATAGTTAGTAAAAGTTATAATATATAAATAGATCAACATATAATCTATAATATGTTGATCTATTTATATAATCTATAATATGTTGATCTATTTATATTCTCAATTTCGAACCGTAAAAACCGATTTGGCAATCGGTTCAGTTGTTGCGGCGTGAAAGTCTCCATACAAACTTTGGACCCTCGTTTCACCCTGTTAGGGGGTGAGTTTTGAAAAATTCTTTCTTAGTGCACCCCTAGACCTTATAAGGAACCTGTGCCCTAAATTTGGAGTCTCTAGACCTAGCGGCTTGAGCTGTACGTTGATATATCAGTCAGTTTCTTCTTTTATATTATTTTATTTATTAAAAACATTCTTATGAATTAACTCCTTAATCGAAACAATAGGTTGGAATTCAAGAATCGAGACCACATTCCGGTTTATCAATCCACATGTTAATCTATAATCACTCTGTCATGATATCTCAATTATTAAATAGCACAGTTAAATACCTAGTTCATGGTTTAACTTGAACTGTTGTTAAGCGTGGAATATTTCGATTTTTTTAGTTTTGGTTGTCGCAGCAGTCTTTAAAAATGGTCAGGTGCGAGTCGGGCTCGCGATCTGAGGGTTCCGTACTATAAAGCCCCGTTCTAAATAAGTAGTATTAAAGTAAATGGAACACCCCTGCCTACCAAATTAAAAAAGGAGCAAAAATCACGTTTGTTGTATGGAGCCCTTAAATATTTATTTTATTTTATTGTTTTCTGGTGACAGACAGATGGACGGACGGACAGCTTTGGGTACGGAAACATTATAGTACAATTTTGCTCTATCCAAAATTAATTGAATGAATCACAAATACAGTGTCTCGAAAACTTGAAGACTGGAACTTGAACGTGAGGTGTCGGTTACAGTAACAATATTCTGTTTGGCAAAGTTTGTAAATTGTAGTTGATGTCTTTTTAGTGGCAAAGCACGTTGGAACCTTCGTAAGCTCAAAAAGACGTGAAATTGATAAATAATATAATCATTATGTATCACAATATCCGCTATATAATTAATCCGTAATTAAAGAGTTCCTTTTTACACTTTTTGGTACGGAACCATAAAAAGTAAGTGACGCGACTGGACCTATAAGTGAGTAATTATTAAGATCGTATAATATTCGAAAAGTTAATCCGCGTAAAACTTTTGTTTAAAATATTATGATTGTTTATGTAGCTGTTTAAGTAGGTGTTTGAACAATTCTTTTGTTCACGTTTTCCCATTCCGTAGGTATCGAGGTGTGCGACCTGCGCCCGCGCCGAATGTTGGACAATCTTACAATACAATACTTTATGCGGATTGTAGTGGCAGCAAAAAAAGTCTGTTACTCTACATAAATATATTAAATAACAAATTGTACAATTATCTTTAAATTAAAACTAGCTGAGCTGGCAAACGTTATTTTCCTACTATACATTCTATCCCATCGAATATACACAAAAAATCATAAAAAGCCGTTTCGGAGGTTTTTTATTACAAACACTATATCTTTCGGAGGCTTTTTGCAGTCTCTAATTTGACACGTCTAAAAATAGTGTATCCTTTACATGGCGAGCTTTTTGAAAAAGACAACACTATTTGTAGATGCGTCAAATTTAAGATTTTCGGCCCTACCAACCCACGAAATTCAAATTTTATTTAGTTTTTCGCCCACTACACATTGTAGGTTTATGGCAATGATTTTTGCGGGCATAATAGAATGCATCTACATGTTTTTTAATAGAAACTTTGCTCGAAAATTCCCACTCACCTCATATTGGTTCCCGAAAGATAATTTCTTGCTTTTCCCAGATTTTGAGCTATCGGGAACCAATATGAAGTAAATTAGTATTGTTGAGCTGAGTTATTATCAAAAACATGTAGATGCATAAATGTTGAGCCCGAAAAACCCATTGTGATAAGCCTATGGCCCTGCGATGTATAATTTAAATAAAAAAATTGTTAGTTTTTAAGCATACAAAATTACATAACTTATTAGCCCACTATTACCGATAAACTTAATAAAACTTGAATTGTCGCACCCGGATGGTACCCATCCTCCTTAATTTTTAAGATTCTGCTCAACAGAATTGGCACCGAAGCTAACAAATTGCAACAAAATAATTCATAGACCTGTTTATTTCACCTTAATAACCTTTATACAACGGAACGACAACGCCCAAAGACCTTGAACTTTGCGCCCAAAACGTGAAGTTAACAACAAACGTAATAAGTGCATTTTATTTGCTGTCGGTGCTCGCGTGGAATGCACCGTGTCTGAACAATGCACGATCGATAGTGCAAGGAAGTGTGGCGATCGCGTACGTGTTCATCATCATCATTATCATTACAATTTACAAGTCATTGTCGACTCACTGCTTGGCAGACATTGGTATAGCGATGCGGTTATAATATAGAGTAGAGACGCTAGCAATAAGTATGCTACATTGTAATGTCTAAGACTTCTGAAGAAGTCTGAAAATCCTACTTAAAAACGCGAAAGTTTGTAAGTATGGATGGATAGATTTTGGTTACTCTTTCACGCCCCAACTACTGATTTGGCTGAAAGGATATAATGACCATGGATGTATTGTACCTGTCCCGTATCAAGCTGAATTCAGTTTGATTCGATTTTTAGGGTTCCATATTTAAGTAACATCCGGATGTTAAAGTTTTAGGCAAACAAACAAGTTGTACTTCCTAGTAAAATCAGTATGACACAAAATGTGCATCAAAAAGAAAGTAACCTTTTGTATGCAAAATTGAATTCCGGATATGAAAAACAAATTCCTAGTGCCTATGGTTCTTAAGAAACACTATTTTATTTTCCTAGACTATTTTGGCTTTGGTTCATGAGAAAACTTGTTACAACATCACTCTTCTTTGGAATATAGATAGCTTATAACCTGGATTAACACAAGCTACTTTTATCCCACAAAAATCCATCGTTCCGGGATTCGTCAAAACCGAAATTCACGCGTGCTGAGCCGCGGGTAACAGCTAGTGCAGTAATGTGTATTTAGCGGTGCAGAGGGCAATAGGGAAATTTCCCTCCAGGCAGGTGTTGTGCCTGGGGACCGCTTGTGATCCGAGCGTGTGACGGCAGAAGTTGTATTTATAGAACGCTCGTCGAATGCTCTGTCAGCGTGTGCTATTGCGCTGGTTACGCCATCTATCGTCAGCTATCGAAGACCGCTACATGTATATTGTTTTAATTTCAGATGTGGCTGTCCTGCCTAGTTGCCAGCTCGCTGCTGAGCGCCGCGCTCGCCGCCAACGAGTACCTGCCACCGAGCAAGGGGTACAACTACGACAAGCCACCCATTCCCTTCCCCACGAGGGTAAGTTTTTTTACACACTATACAAGTTAATAAGTAGTTCATTGCAATCTCATTTGATGGTAAGTGATGATGCAGCCTAAGATGTTATCGTACTAACTTGGAAGAAGTACGTAAACTCACCCCAATGGTACAGAGCATCGCACCAGAACGCTAAATCGCTTGGCGATGGGTCTTTACTGGTAGGGTGGTAACTAGCCACGGCCGAAGCCTCTCACGAGACCAGACCAGGCCAATTCAGAAATTATCAAATTCCAAAGTGTCCAGTGGTGGGAATTGAACTCGCGACCTCCCACTCAAAACTTGAGCGCGCGCCCCTTCGCCAGTGAGGTCGTCAAACAAATTGAACCAACCTGGGGTATTAGTATAGGTTTTTGTACAAAGGACATTGCCGATTCTTGTATGAAAATTGGGCTATACTTGCGTCTTAACCAAATCATCGGTAAAACATTGGAAATATTCCCAACATTACGTTAAAAAAAAATCAGTAAGATAAAAACCGGGAATTTGGAGCAATCTTATTTTCTATTTTTCTGATATTTTGAGGTTAGGTTAGTTGTTTTCACGCACTATAAGTACTTATCGGTATTTTTGCCCATAATGATTACTTTATATAAAGCGACCTCGTTATTACCGTGGAAACCTGGATGATGCATATAGATATAATTATTCCTACGGCCATACCTACACCTATTTACTTTACTATAAAGCAGATCTACTTCACAAGTATCTAGGTAGGCATTGGTATATTAAACTAAGCAAGTGAAAACACTGATCACACTAAATACCGACCAGAAAATAAGTTAATCAAAGAAAACACTGTGAAATAACTTAAATCTTTCCCAACGGTTTTGCGATTAGTGACATAGACAACTAACAGTGACGCTCACCATAGACAACTACGACTGAAGAGTTGATGACATTTAAACCAGTGTTTCTATTTACGAGTTTGGTTTTACCCTATTTTCGACGATGGCGCCGCGACAGATTATTGAGATAAGATAATTAAGGAGGCGCCCCATTTGTAGCATAGCTTTACGTGACATGCAGCGCCATGGTGAGCGCCAAGATTTGCTGTCAAATGTTCGTGGTACTTCCCTAGGTGACGCCATCTTATGCGCCATGTTACACATTAAAAATAGTCACGCTTATTTTGTAGACGGGGCCCATCCATATTGTTGTACCTAGGAACCTAGCGACAGATAACATTAGAATCGTTTCAATAATTATGAGCCAAAGGTTTTACTGGAAATAAAAGTATTATACTTAATAATTTAAATACACTTATGAATAGGTTTTAAGCCTCGTAGGATTTTGTCACGATCAAGATGGTGTGCTTACTTTTTGTTATAATTAGCTGCACATTACATGATCAAACAACACAATAAACGTGATTTACTCTGTTGTGTTGCAAGTGCTTTTGTTTACCGCAATTAAAATATCTACAATTGTAATTTGGTTTTCATTTGATTTATTTCCTATAAAAGTTATCCTACTTGTTCCCTAAAAAAGTGAGTTTATAAAAAACTGGTATCATTTGCCAAGTGGTAGTGGGAGTGACGTTTCCAGTACCTATATGGCAGTTCCGCTTTTATCGAGACGTTTAATTACTTTTATTTTCATAATACTTTTAAACCCCCGTACGTACGCACATCATTGAAAAAAATATATGTGATATTATAATTTGAAATAAGATTTTTCATGCATACATGCTTCAGACGCAGTGTGGACGCAAAATAGCCCATTTTGAGGCATACTCCTTTCGAGTCGACTCGCATCCATTGACAGCCAACGCCATCTCTGGACAATCACTGACATGCGGCTGTCAATAGATGGCGCTGGCTGCGAATGTATGGAGGAATTAGATTCGTTTGTGCGATACGAATGAACTCGAAATTAGTACAAAACTTGTACTAATCCCCCCGTACTATCATGACCAAGTCCGATCAAAACAACTCTACCCACCAAATACAAAACGAGCAAACATTCACGTTTGCTGTATGAAATCGAAGAGTTAAAGAAACGGTAAAACACCTTACCACAGCACAAATATCAAAACCTGTCAACAAAGGTCTCACAATGCCCAGTCTATTAACTAATCATCATTAATTAGTGTCAATAATAGCTCAATACAATCGACTGCGAACAAAAATCCCAAGTAAACACCTACCAGATAAAAACGCTTCGATTGTTTTAGAAGACCATTATATTGTCTTGAACAATAGACGACACAGCCTTGCGGTAAACGACCATTCAGACGTCCAAATCGTTTCGGGGGACTGCGATTTATTGACCGTGGATGTGAGATGTCTCTTATGTGAACTTAGAAACGGGCAATAGTTTGACTTCAAAATGAGGAGGTTCTCAATTCGATTTGTTATACGGGATTGGGGCTAAGTCTTTTTAAAAAAAACTTTATTTGATTCACTGAAATACAGTTTATTTAAAATTACAATATTTAGAAGATTACACTAAGAACTGGAAGTTACACTCAGAAACTAGGAACTAGAAACAGAATTTAAGAACGTCTGATCTCTCAGAGATCCGGGCAGAGACTGACTGCAGTACGAGCCCCCTCTCCTTTATAGTCAAGGGTGATCGGAGTCCAGTCAGCAATAAGCCTAACAATGTAAGGGTGTAACAGCCCCCCGGTTAAGTGTAAACTTACGCGCTGAAGGGCGAAGTTTACAAACTTAAATAATTCTCAATCGTGGTTGAGTAAGGGGGATGTCATTACTATTATCCGGGTTATCCGGGTTAACAGCAGCAGAAGTTATCTTGTATTTTCCATATAAAGTTAGACATTTCTTGTGACAAAAATGATATATTACAAACATTAAACAAAAGCTTATGAAAACATATGAAATAATGGAATGAGTCGGTATGGATTCGGCATCAATTCGAGATTCTATTTCCTTTATAAGGTTTAGAGCATCATCTGCTCTGACATTCATTTTCATAAAATTGTCTGAATTAATTTGTGAATAAGAAGATCTCGTAGGTAGCGTGAAATTTACTTTATTAAATGTAGTAAGATTACAGCAGACGTCATTAATTAAGTTAAAATCTGAAGATATTTTGTTTATTTTAATCGTAAAATTTGTAGTGCCAATAAGTTTGGTATTTTGACAATAACCATTACATCTTGGTTTTAGGGTTACAATTCCTGTACCAAGGATGATCGTGTCAAAATTTCCATTTTCACAATCAATATGCAATTTTGTTGGTTCCGAATGTGTGAAAATCCATTGGTTATTCCCTATATTCTGCCAAATATGAATAACGCCTGAAATAAAGTGGATTTTACATTCACTTGGGAGTGAGTGTATGACCTTATTTATTATCTCTGTTTCACATATCGGCTCATTCTCAGTATTAAATTTATTGACATTATAACACATATGTGAATTCTTGGTTACTAATTTACATTTATCATTCAAATCATTAAAGGTACAATATTCAGACTTATCCTTACTTATTGCTATATATGTTGCCGTGGGTACAATTAAGGCAAATGAGCTGGGGGATCCAGCATCATGAGCTACAGGGATCGGAACAGTTTTATACAAGTTAAAAGAGGTGATTAGAACTAACGGTATCTTAAGTATGTATACTAACTTATTATCTAAAATACAAGATATCATTTCTGACAGTTTAATTATGACATGTATATTGTGTAATTCTAGGTCTATAGGGAATTCTGAATATTTCGGTAAATGTTTTACATTAGCAACCAATTCATTATACAATTCATTTGGTGTTATTATAGATGGATGTAATGTATTAGTCTTTGCAAATAGAATGGAGTTTACAATATCTTCCAACTTATAAGATAAGCTTAATAAACTAGCCTGGAGCACACTAAACGTTTCTTGTATTGCTATCTTAAACAAAAGCGAATTTGTAACAATTGTCATATTGTTAATGCGTGTTGACAGATTTCCAATAATGTTGTTAAGACGGTCTTCATTCTTATTAATTTCAATTAAAGTTTCATTAAAGTTGATTATGGCCGATTTGGAGATAAGAATATTTTCTTTTACTAGGTTAAGTGTGGTCTTACTGTTAGTTTTTAGATGTTGAATTGCATTACTGTATTTAATCGCATCATCTTCATCCATAGTACCAAAAATGTGTTTAAAGATAGTGCCAATACCAGGTATCCATGCTGATCTCTTACTTCTGGATGAAATTAGATGTGATAATGAATGATAATCTCTTGTAAGGTCTTCAAACATGGAAATAAGCGGTTGGAATACATTTTGGCATTCGAAATCGTTTAGAGCTTTACTCCTGACACAAAGGTGTTGGGATGTGTGCAAAGCACTATAAATATTATCAATGTGTGGTTTTATATATTCCAGTTCTATTGGTATGACTACATGCAAATAATTATTAACTAATTTAATGGAACTTATAGGGTTAAAATAAATTCCTGGGCTGCTTGTAATCTGTTCAACGAAGTCATCATGCTTTACTTCTTGACAGAATACTGCCAGGCTGGAATTACAAATTAAATTTTATTTAACGTTATATATTTTTTTTTATATTTAATCGTATATATATTTTTTATAGCTAAAGTAAAAGTAATCTTATACTAATCTATAATTAAGTTGTCGCCAATTTTAATTCATCATAGTGATGTTTAACATGGCGGCGGTTTATCAAGACAGAAAGGGTATGATTTCCATGGACTTTTACCACCTTGTATGGGCCTTTCCATACAGGTGAAAGGGCTTTACGTAGACGTGCATGATTCTTTACATAGACCATGTCACCTACTTTATATTCAACAGGACGAGAGTGCCTGTCGTAATACTGTTTGGATCTTTCTTTGGATTTCGCGATATATTCCAGAGCTTTTTCGCGTGACAATTTTAGACGATGATTTAACATTTTGATATATTCATGATAGGTCCCTGAAGGACTAGGTTCATACAGGGAATTCGGGAAATAGGGTTTTTGACCAAACAACAATTCATGTGGAGAGAACTTAGTAGTACAATGGACATTGGTATTGTAGGCTAGGATGGCGGTATAAATATATTTGTGCCAGTCTGTTTGATTTTCATTTACAAAAGATTTAAGATATTCCTTGATGGTTGAGTGGCTTCGCTCTAGAGCGCCTTGGGTTTGAGGATGGTAAGGTGATGACCAAATCTGTTTTATCTTGAGGAATTTACAGGTTTCCTTAAAAAGCTCTGCGGTGAAGTTAGTACCCTGGTCAGTGAGGATCATTCTGGGTATTCCAAAGAGAGATATGAAATGAACAAGACATTCCAGACACTCTTCGGCTGTGATATTTGAAATGGGATAGGCTACAGAGAACTTAGTTAAATCATCCTGTAAGGTGAGTATATATTTCAAGGAAATCCTGCCAGCTTCTGGCAGGGGACCCACAATGTCAAGGCTAATTCTTTCAAAAGGTGCAGTGGAGGTTGATGTTATTTGCATTGGGGCCCTATTGATTTGACGTAACGCTTTATTCGATTGACATTGAGTACATCTTTTGACATAGTTTTCTATATCTGTTCTCATATTCTTCCAGCTGTACCTTTCCTTGATTCGATTTAGCATTCTCGTGGAACCTACATGACCGGCAATGGGTAAATCATGATTTTCCTTAAGTATCGTAGGGATTTCACTAGGAGTTGGGTATATTAGGGTATTCCTATGGATCTTGACAGTGATGTTAGTATTATGGAACAGATAAGCTAGGATGTTATATAATTTGCTATAGGAAATTTTCACGAAAGGGTCTTTGAAGTCAGAAATCGAGATTTCACTGGGACTCTCTTGTTGCAAGAGAAGTTCATTTCGAAGTTTTTGTAAAGTTTTAAATAAATCAGGATAAGGAACATCATCAAAGTGATGTACTTTGGTGAACAGAAAATAGTAACGTTTATCGCCTGAATCCAGTGTTAGGAATGAATAGAGTGATCTTTCTTTATTTAAGAATTCACTATTGTCACTGTTATTGGCAAGGATTTCTTCTACAAATGGATTGGTCTCGTCTAAGTCAATTGACGTAGGAACTATGATGACTTTGGAATCAGAAGATGGTAATTTATTGGCATATTCGTGAATAATGGTGTTGTATTTATAGTTTTTATTTGACATTGCTTTCAGATAGTCAGAGTAAGAATCATCTGAGGTGGTAGGACTTGGTATGTTGACAGGTGAATTCCTGTTATCAGAATTAGTAGGATTTAGGACATTCTCAGGATTGAATGGAGAATTTGGGAGACTAATATTTAAATCTCCTAAAGGATTTAGAATGGGTAAATCATCTGGAATGGTTGGGTTAAGTACATTGTCAGGATTATCAGCATTACCAATATCTTCTTCTATTCTAAGATCTGAAGAAGGTCCTGGTAGGTCGAAATCAATGTGTTCAAAAGGAATAGGTGACAGTGAACCCAAATCGACACTCAATGGACTTGGAGTGGGTTGGTTGTCTTCCAGCTGTTGTTGTATTGGGTCAGTGTCAGCGGATGGGTTTGATGGGGGTAAGTCACCTTCTTGGCGAGTATCGTTAGTGTTAATTGCATTTACAGGATTTGAAAGGTCAGGCGGATATCGGGACAAGGCATCAGCTGCCGAGTTGAGTTTACCCTTTCGGTAGACTATCTCATATTCATATTCTTCGAGTTTGAGTCTCCATCTTTGGAGTTTACTAGACGGGTCCTTGTGATTGAAAAGCCATTTTAATGGACGGTGATCAGTTACAATCTGGAATTTTCGGCCATACAGATAAGGCCGGAAGGTTTTGCATCCAAAAATGATAGCAAGGAGCTCTTTTTCAGTGGTACTATAATTACATTCACTTTTATTCAATGTTCTAGAAGCATAAGCGATTGGTCTTTCTTTGCCTATGGGGCCTTGAGATAGCACTGAACCTATCGCGTAGTTTGAGCTGTCGCACGTTAGGATGAACGGTTTCGTGAAGTCAGGATAAATGAGGACAGGAGCAGAGGTGAGTTTGGATTTCAATTCATCAAAGGCTACCTGTTGCTGGTTCTGCCAGACAAAGGGGATTTCTTTTTTCAGCAAATGAGTTAATGGTTTGGCTATTTTCGAGAAATCGGGGATAAATCTGCGGTAATATGAAACGAGACCAAGGAAGGATTTAATATGCTTTGGATTCGTTGGTCTTGGAAAGTTGATCACGGCATTTATTTTTTCAGGATTGGGCTTTACCCCTTGTTCTGTGATTATATGGCCTAGATAGGCGACTTCACGCCTCAAGAATTCGCATTTATCAGGTTGTAATTTAAGATTGTGTCCTCTTAGACGTTGGAAGACACATCTCAAATTATTTATGGCTTGGTCAAGGTCGTAACCATACAGAACTATATCATCGAGATAAACGAAACAACGTGTTCCCTGGAGACCTGATAGAGTTAGGTTCATTAACCTCTGGAATGTTGAAGGTGCATTCTTAAGTCCGAACGGCATGCGCGTGAATTGATAGTGACCCTCAGGGACAGAGAAAGCGGTTTTTGCTTTATCTTCTTCTTCCATGGGGATCTGATGGAAGCCAGAAGCAAGATCTAATGTACTGAAGTATTTACTGGAACCGAGTTGGTCAAGGATTTCGTTTATCTGGGGTATCGGGTAGGTATCCCCTATAGTGATGTCATTCAGTTGACGATAATCTATGACTACACGCCATTTCCTTTGACCGGATGAATCCAACTTTTTGGGAACCACCCATATTGGGGCAGACCAAGGGGAGTCAGAGGGCTCTATTATTCCTTGAGATAGCATTTGGTCGACTTGCTTTTTGACCTCGGCTTTATGAATTTCCGGGAATCTGTAGGACTTTGCATGAATTGGGTTCTGGGATGTTGTTTTAATAGAGTGTTTCAGAGCATTTGTGCATGTCAACATTTCACCAGGGAGATGAAAGATATCAGAATATTCGGAACAGAGATTATACAGAGCATCGACCTCTTCTGAGTTTAAATGTGATGTTCTAAGTTGGTTCAGGACTTCTTGGGTGCGATGGTAAGAATCTTGATGTTGGATCTTATGGACAGGATATGATTGATGTTGTTGATTTGAATATGGTTGGAGTTCTTGGAGGAATACTGTAAACGGGTTCATGAAATAATAATTTTGACCTTATGTTATTGATTCTTAGGGTGTTATTTGTGTAATCAATATTACAACCAAAAGCATTCAGCATATCGCTTCCGATTATACCATCATAGGGTATGTCAATTTCTCTTACTACATGGAATTTGTGGATCACGGGTTTTTGTTTCGAATCCAGAAGTTGTAATTTTAGGTTAAAGTGGCCCATAGTCCTTGTTGACTCTTGACCAGGATCTATCCCTTTTAGATTGACCTGTTCCTTGACAAGGGTAAGATGGGTTTGGATGGAATCGTACTTGATTAAACTTATCGAGGAACCTGAGTCAATTAATAGTGAAAGCGGGATATCCGAAACAGAGGATTTAACGAGGATATGCGGGAGTAGTATTTTTGTGGGATTAGCAGTAATTTCAAAAATTTTATTATCTTCTAAGTTGTCCGGTTCCGATTTAGAATTTGATTTAGGCCCTGAATTTCGACTATGAATTTCAGTTTGATCTTTATTCTGAGGAACGGGTATGGAAGAATTTGACGCGGATACAGAGGGGTTTGACATGGATACAGAGGGTTTTGGCACAGATACAGAGCTTTTCGGCACGGATACAGAGGATTTCGACACGGATACAGAGGTTTTTGGCACAGATACAGAGGTTTTCGACACGGATACAGAGGTTTTCGGCACAGATACAGAGGTTTTCGACACGGATACAGAGGATTTCGACACGGATACAGAGGTTTTTGGCACAGATACAGAGGTTTTCGACACGGATACAGAGGTTTTCGGCACAGATACAGAGGTTTTCGACACGGATACAGAAGGTTTGGCATCGATTTTTAAGGTTCGGTGTTCCGCACGACACCAGGACGGGACCTTTACTCGTTTAAATGATTGGGATAATCTTCCCTCTCGGAAATTGCGTCAACTTCGTCGCGCGATTCAATTATTTCGTCTTGTGCAAAATTCACGCGACTGGGACCCGGTCTTGGATACGAGTTAAGATTTCGACCGGCTGATTGAGTTTGTGAATCGCGGAAACGACTATTATTATACTCTCGTTTCTTGCAATTTACCAGAATATGTCCCTCGGCTTTGCAGTACCTGCAAATGATTGGAGACCTTGGAGACGTATCATTCATTTGATTGTTGGTGAGTCGCTGCACAGGGTTTGATTTCGGCAGAGGTGTAAATGAGTTTTTAGGTTTGTTAATCTTATTATCACTGGGCTGAGACCTCTTGTAAAGAGTCTGCTGGATGCGTTCTTCAGATATTGCTATGTTGATGGCCTCGTTTAATGATTTTGGAGACCTGCATCGCACTATCGTCGATATGCGAGGTAGTAGACCCATCGTGAAGTGGTGGAGGGCAAGGTCCTCCATGGCTGCGGTACGCCCGGCTAATTGGGCAGCATCGGAGTTAGTGAGGGAGATCTCTGTGAGGAGTTGAGATAAGCATGTCTCCACTCTCAATGCGAACTGGCTTACGCTTTCGAGCGGACTTTGCTTGCTCTCCTGTAGATCTGCCAGGAGGTGTGAATAATGTTTCCTTTCACAGAATTGCTCCTTAAGGAAGCCTTTGAGCTGTGACCAGCAAGAAAACTCCTTTATTGAACAAGCAATTTCCGCTTTTCCTTGTAGTTGACATAGAATATATTTGAATAAGATCGGTCTTTGGACATCGTTGGCCAATTCAATTGCGTTATCGCAATTGATAAGAAAGGAATTGAGTGTCTCACGACACCCATCGTATGGTTTGATAAACTTAAATAATACATTTAGTTCCATTGCGGGTGTTGATACTTGTTTTATGACAGGCCTTGGCGGTAAAACTGGAGAATGTTCAATAGTGTCTGTCGGTTTATTGTCGAGCGGCATTTTTTAATATAAACAGTCTGGACTTTGTTTATGTTACGACGATTATGTCCGACGCGTAGATAAGAACACTAGAACTCACTTGAATGCGTGGGAGGCGACAATTATAAGCAGCAGCTGCATTTCACGGAACTATGAATGCCCCGATGGTTCAGTGGTTGGGCGATCGGCACTGGTGCACTAGGTTTTCACTCACACACACAGACACAGACAGTACAGGATACAGTGGTGAACACAGGAATATGTCGGAATTGTTTATTTATTTTCTTAAAAAAAAACACTTTAACAGTTTCACTTATTATTGTTTAATCACTGTTTACTTTATTTTTGATTTTGCACTAGGAGTCCGAGGATACTAGGTTTTGTATCCCACCGCTGCCACCAATGTTATACGGGATTGGGGCTAAGTCTTTTTAAAAAAAACTTTATTTGATTCACTGAAATACAGTTTATTTAAAATTACAATATTTAGAAGATTACACTAAGAACTGGAAGTTACACTCAGAAACTAGGAACTAGAAACAGAATTTAAGAACGTCTGATCTCTCAGAGATCCGGGCAGAGACTGACTGCAGTACGAGCCCCCTCTCCTTTATAGTCAAGGGTGATCGGAGTCCAGTCAGCAATAAGCCTAACAATGTAAGGGTGTAACAGATTGTATGCTTGTTACCTCATAACTTTTTGATTCTATTTTTATTGGAAAGCTGACGCTTCCCGTGCGGTCCCATTTCAATTAAGTTCAGTTCTGAAAATGGTATCCATGAGAAAACCATATAGGTCTTAAATTATTACTTTTAAAGGATGTATTCATTATTCAACAGTAGTTTGATGAGAGATGAAGTCGGTTTTTTTGTTAATTAATAAACATATCATCCAACCGAAACATATAATTAGTATGACTGCTTCACGGTAGAATTAGCAGACGCTGCGGTGGTACCTCCCTGGACGAACTTCGCAAGAAGAGTCCTAGCTACACCACCAGTATATCCACGGGGTGCCCGTGAAATTCATTTTTTTGTGGTTTTTCGTGATTTTTAAGCCAATAAGATATACTTAATAGGCTTATGGCAGTCAAATTGTGGGAATCCCAGTATCGTCTTCACGTGTTTATATAAAAATCTCTGCTTGAAAATGTTGAGTTAAAGAAATTAGTCCGAGATTTGCGAGTTACTCACTTAAAACTCGATACGCCAACTAATTTCCTAGGATAGACATTTTTATGCAAAGATTTTGATATAAACATGTAAAGATGATACTGCCATTCCCGCAAATTGACTCTATATTGTGTAGGTAACTAGCGTACAAATTGCAAAAAATCCACGAAAATTTTGAATTTCGCGGGCAGAGTCGTTGATTTCGCCTTAACGTGATTTATACGGCTCATCCGAGCAGAAAGTGCCGCTAGATGGCGCTGTTACAGCTAGTAACAGTTTTGAATCATTCACACCAATCGTAATGAACTTTTTTTAATAATATGTGTTTTTTATTTAAAATGTTACAATAAAACTTATTATTAGCTTATTCTAATTACTATACAAATCTTGCCCGCGTGGAATGGTGCCAAGAATACTGGCTGCATTTCCGCGTTGAACAGCTAGGCTGATACGTTGCGCAAAAAATGACCCAGCCCTTATGTATATGTGTTTTGCGTTAATTATGTTTATTTATCGTTTTCAGATTCCTCCGCCGCCGCCCATACGGACCACGCCGCCTCCCACGAGACCCAACACCTACGTACCGCCGCCGCCTCAACCGACAGATGTAAGAATTGAGATACTTTTGTTGTTCTTTAGCAAAACACCCCGAGGCCACCGACATGAACCCAATGACGAAATACGCTACGCTAAGAAGAAAAAAATATGTGACGTATGTTGAAGCAAAAATATTTTCAAATATGGCGCCCACCATGGATGTTACAGTACAGTACCACCATGGATGTAACATAAAAGATGAGCCCTTAGTGACGTTACGCATATATTTTTACGCTCCGCCCTGAAGCCGGATTTTTAAGTTCTAAGACTCTGTAAAATGGCGTTAATGTATGTGTATGGCGACCAACAGCGGTATGTGCTGTCAATGGTACCGAAATGTATGACGCGCGACGCCATATTTGAAAATTTTTTCGTTTCAACATACGTCACATAGTTCCCGTCCTCTTAGCGTAGCGTACCTACTTATTTCGTCATTGGTATGCGGACTAATAACAATAAACAAGTAGGTATAGTGATCTGTGACGTGGACCGCGGTCCATAAACAATACTGTGATCGTTTTACTACTAGGGCCGTTGGTGTCAAAACAAACATTTTTGACACCAGTTAACTGGCGACTTTTTTTTGCGCTGTTTGCCGGGTCCTGTGTATTTGTCTATTCCCGAGGCGGAAATTAAACCTGGACCTCCTCCTACTTGAATCCGAGCGCGCACCACTGCGCCAGTGCCATATAACTACCTACTTATTTTAGAAAGCAAAACACATAATTAATAAATTTTATTTATATTATTATATTAAATTATATTTATTTTATTAAACTATATATTTATAAATATACAATTATACATCGTCAATATAGTGATCGGGTAGTGTTCCTTGTTTTGGTGTGTAGTATACCTTAGTTATCGGCGTCGTTGTCTCTGCAAAAATATTTTTCTTTCATAAGTTATTTTGCATTTATTACAATTATTATTTATGGTTTTCTATTTGCTAACTAGCCCCAAAGTAAGCGATAGTTTGTGTTATGGGAACTAGTCTATAACATGCATACTTAAATACAATAGAAAAACACCCAGACACTGTTAATTACATGTACCTACTAAGTTGAAAGTTTCGAGAACCGTTAGGGGTTAGCCTCTTCTAAGTTAGTAACTACTACTCTTTATTCGTACTACAATAATTTTACCTAGTCTATATGTAATAATAAATAATATCTAATAAATAAATTCCAGTACGTCTAAAGTACTTAATTTGGTACCTAAGTCATGAAAGTTTCCGGCAAATTTTATTTGGTTTATCCACTTAAAAAGATGAGATTTTTAATTCGACTATTTCTTATATTTGTTACCTCAGAACTTTCGACTGGGTGAACCGATTTTGATGATTCTTTCATATTTGAAAGCTGGCGTTTCCCGTGTAAGTCCCATTTCAATTTGGTCCAATGCTGACACTAACAAACCATGACAAAATTGTATCTTTATTTATAGAATAACTCAATATCACGCCAACCTTTCGATAATTGTTTTTTTTTAATAGATATAATGTACTTCAAGGGTAGTTTGATGAGAGTTGAAGTCGGGGTTTTTGTAATTTTAACAACTATTATTTCAATAGAATTTTTCAATTTGATTTTGGAAAGCGACCTGTCTAAATTACCTTCAGTTAATGTGTCATTCGTTGATAATTGTATGTCTTCTGAAAACAGAATACAAAACAATAATTAATAATCAGCCAAGTGCGAGACAGACTTGCGTACGAAGGGTTCCGTACCAATTATCCACATAAAATAGCGAAATGATGACGCATAAGCCAGAAAAGCCAATAACCTACTGTTTACGAGTCAGTTAAAACTAATGCTAATAATTATTACCATTACTTGCTTCGTCCTCATATTCCTGACTTCGTTTATCACCCTGATCTACTCCTTCTTCATCTCCCTGGTCTACATCTTCTTCATATTCTTGACCTTGAACTTCTTCGTTACAATCTTCACCAGACAACCCACAATCATATTCCTGACCAAGATCTTCTTCATTGAAATCTTCTTCATAATTCTCACCCAAATCTCCCGGATTAAATTGTTCCGGATCTTTCTCAAATTTTACATCTGGATTGTCTTCTTCTTGACTAAGATTTAAATCACTGTCCTTATCTATGTCATTTTCATTTTGCTCATCTTTATTTTCTCCTGTGTCTGAATAAAGTTTATTATTAAATTTTAAAATATACCTATTAAATTCTGGCTTAGGAACGCCTTTGCTTCTTTGGAGAGAAGATGTCAGTCCACATGAGCATTGACGATAGGCCGTCGGTTTTATTGTGTCCTTAAAAAGTAAACCGTCCTAAATATACAGAATGTTCAAAAACCTAACTTACAGTAATTATTTAATTTACGTAGAGAAATTTTTTGTTGTTAAAAGTCACTATTTAACTAAATAATATTATAACTTAATTATCTGACGCAGCAAACTTTGTTTTACCAAGTAGGGTATGTTTTTAAACATGAGTAGGGTTTGGTTACAAACATGAGTATTTTATATGTTAGACAAGATAATAAACTTAATTTTAGAATTGCAATAAATTTACTTTCCTATTTCAAAATATATTAATTAATATTTTTAAGTATTAAAAATATTGGATATTATGCTTACCACTCCCAGGAGTGTAATCTCCAACTGAAATCCGTATGAAAATGAATAAATCAATTAATATCAGCACATTAAACTCCTGTTAATTTTAAAAACTCGCAACGATGGTGGTAGATTTTTTCCACGCCTTCACCCTTTAGAAGTTCGCATTTTCATCAATACTGCAGGAACCACTTACATTTATCCATGTTTAAAAAATCCTTTGTATGTGTCAATCTCAAATAATGTATCTCAATTCTAAATTCAGCCAAATGGGATTTGATAGCAAAGCGTATTGAAATAAACTTAACGTCACACACACAATTTTTCGCCTTAATAATATAGATAAATTAATAAAATCTTACTTTTAATAGGTTCATCAGTGGTACATTTAGTAGAAAGTGAGATAGTATTTTCATTAGTGCCTTCTCCATAGTCGCTTCTAGCTGCAGCTCTAGCTTCTGAAAACAGTAAATATTATTATTATATTAAAATCCACATATCAAAGACAAATTAGATTTTATTTCAAACCTTTAAAATACTTATTTAATTCACTCTATACTACTGTAGCTCTATGGACAAACATACAGGCTGCAGAATACTAAACGTAAAATTCAAAATTCAAAATATCTTTATTTCACATAGGCCTAATATACAGGCTCTTGTAACAGGTCAGTATGATATTTTGTCAAATTTGTAAGGCGATAACTGCAAGTTGACTTAAAACTAAGTTTAGGAGGGTTCCAACGCGCCCTGCACTGAGGACAAGCCAACGACAAACTCAGCCGGGTTTTGTTTTCTGTTATCACCACTTCACAAAGGCGTACGTTTATGAAGTCTGCGTATTCATAGTAATATTATGGATCAAAATATGTGTGTCTAGACTTAAATTGCAGAGAACATGGTAAAGCCTAATAATTTATTATGTAGATATTTTTATATAAGTACTAATTTTAAACATTGTTTCGAGTTTTACATTTTACGTACTCATTGTTAACGCTCCATAATATAATTCTGTAAATGATTTTAGAGCACCCCCTAAGTAATTTAATTTCGTTTTTCAGTAACACAAAAATGACTGAAAAATATACCTACTACTTAATTACTTAATATTACAGAAATTATTTTAAGTAAATAAGCATTGAAGCAGATGATTACCAGAATCTTCAATGCCTGAAAAAATAATATATTTATGTAATTCAATCCATGAAACATAACATCAATTAAAGAAGGTTGTGAAAAGAAGTTCCATTTAACTTACTTACTCGATAATCTTTCTCCGTACACTGAAAAATAGATGGGTATAAATAATATTTAAGACAGCTCTACCGCGAGCGATCCCAAAAAATACATAATAAAATTATAAGGACATTGCATATTTTCCAGGGAAAAGTATTAGAACTAAAATTTTAATAAATTATGCAAAACGAAAAAATTAGTAAGACGACCATATTGAAATTGGTATGATATTTAAAATTAATAATATTAGGTAGGTACTTACAGGGGTCTGAAAAGTAATTTAAAATGTACTATACTTATTATTTTAATTAAAAAAAAAAATTAAGCTTAATAATGACTAAAAAAGTTAAAACGATTTTACCGCCATCTAGTGCCGAGGAGGAAAATAGTTTAAATTACATAATGTAATTTAAATATTGCCGTTAATAAATATTGCCGTAATAAATATTAAAAAAATAGTTTATACGTACAAGCTTGACGCTGGTAGCCTGTAATTTAAGTAATATAATATGTTAAGCAATGTACGTAAGTTTAGGTAATTTAATATGACGCTGGTAGCGTCTCATTTAGCATGTACATTGTAATTTTAATAATTACCTCGATGCATGCAATTATACATAGATACATTTGTTAAGTGTAGCTGGAAAAAATACATACATTCAGTTTAGTCATCAAGTGTCTAATTGTTTCTGTTATAATTTTATCTCATAAATTAGTTATAAATATTATGCGAAGCTAAATCACTTGGTTCCTTGATAAAGTAAGTGGCGTCACCACCGACAAATACTTGATTTTACTGATCTGACGATCACGACAATATCGGTGTGATCAAATCGGTTTGATCATACCATGATATTTGAAATCCAATTGTGCCGTCAAATACAAGTGCCATACACACAGATTAAAGATATTGTATCTTGCCATACCAATAGCGTCAAACCACTGATCTCTATTCTATGGATTAATATTCTATACATCTGACAGTTAATTTTTTGTGCCGATTTGAAGCGCGACAGTTAATTTTTTGTGCCGATTTGAAGCGCCACCGTTGAACGGCCACGGTACTAAATTGACATTTGTATTTTGTTGCTAGTGACCGACGACCGTCTGTATTTCTATGGACGCTCACGCCAGCCGTACTATTCTGCAAAAATACATAAAGCAGTGACGAGCGTACATCTCTGCATCTATGAATTTGTCAGTTGTAATAGAGTACAATTTTGCATGCCATCTTCGGCTTGGCAGCTGTCTGGCAGCTGTTTCAGAGATGGACATTTTGTAGAATAGCACTGCAGTTTACGCAACAATCAGCGTCAAAATGGCGAAAATCAAGTGTCTTCATTTTTACGTTGACATTCTGCGATCTATAGTACAGAGATCAGTGCGTCAAACCGATTGGACGACAAAATGGATGGTCTATGGCTATCCTTAGTAGTAAGTAACATAGCGTTATTCAATGTGGAGTCCCCAGTCCTACCGCATGTCGTACCTATTATTTATCACTGTATCGTACAGATTACAAACACATAATTAAAAAATTTACCAAAACACAAAGTAAAGCCTTCATTCGCGTTTTAAATCCATTTTTAATGATATAATTGTTCACTAATCTCATTCCCGTACTATCTAACCTACTGGCACTATTGTATGTAAAGTTATTATAAACTATTGTATTGTGAAACGAACAAGGCCGGTACTAGCATCAAATTTAATGCTGCATACGATAAAATTGCTGGGCTAACATAAAATATTATATTTGGCAAATTGAATTCAATGTTTATTGTGTACTTTACATTTTACTTACGTATCAACTTTGTTGAGTACATGCAACATGTTTCATTCATTTCATACACATTATTGTGCCCAGAGCTGGCAGGTTGAAATGAGATTGCCGATTTTGTATGAAAATTGGCCAAAACCTTGCGTCTTAACCAAACCATCGATAAAACATATAATAGGAAGATTAAGAAGAAATAAGAAGATTCTTCATATGCATACGTGCTGCAGACACAGAGTGACGCACATCTAGCCTATTTTCTGGCATTCTCCTTTAAAAGCTAAAGTAATAAACTAATGCATCTTTAAGGATGCAAAACTACTTAGAGTATTTAATTAGCAGTACAAATTTTTCCTCCTAACGATGACGATTTGTTTAATTTTTTGTCTACTCACTAATAGATGGCGCAAGCAAATTTAAAGGACTAAATCGGCTTTGTCAGCTAGTTTTTCCGTAACACCAAATCCAAGTATTGTACAACCTGGGTGCCTTCAAGAGTGAATAGGCATTTTTCTAGGCAAGCGCGCTCCATCCTAGACCTCATCATTTCTGTCCTTCAGACATGATTGTAGTCAAGCGCAAGCCTATCCTATACCTTTAAACGAGCAATTCTTGTATATATAATATAATAATAAATAATAATAATAATAAATTCTTTATTTCAGACAACAATGGCCCAATTTTTTGTTAGTAAAATTTTCTTAAGAACTATGTTAGTAAGTAATACAAGTAATAATTTTTGCTAATGTTGCTAAAATTAAAATTAACTTCTAAAGGTTCTCATTAGATAAACATTTTAAAAATGTTCATCTAATGAGAACCCTACGACTATGTTCGAGGAACGGCGAGTCCAATTTTGCAGCAAACATTTTCAGGATGCTATTGGAGCTCGAACGCAGTCTTGCCAGAAGGGATGAGATCTTCTTCCTTATCATGGCATAAAAGTCGTCAGTCTGCTCCTGTGCAAACATGCCAGATGCTGAACAAAACCGCGGCAAGCCCAACAGCATATATATTTCTATATAATCTAACAGAATATATATTTCTATATAATCTGGATCTCGGAAACGGCTCAAACGATTTTCATGAAATTTAGTATACAGGGGGTTTTGGGGGCGATTAATCGATCTAGCTAGGATTCATTTTTAGAAAATGTCGAATTTACCAAAAAAAAGAAATATGACTCCTGCTGCCATCTATTGGCCAATAGTTAAAATATCGAGCGAAGCTCGGTCACCCAGATATTTGCTAGTAAAAAAACATGCTAATAGTAGGTGTGCTCGCTTCCAGCACGAGCATCACCACCCGGACGAGCACGAGCACCACCACGAGCCCGGCATGCCGTTCGACTTCGCGTACGCCGTCAACGAGGACGGCAACGACTACAGCCACAACGCCAAGTCGGACGGCGACGTCACGCGCGGCGAGTACCGCATCGCGCTGCCCGACGGCCGCACGCAGATCGTGCGCTACACCGCCGACTGGAAGAACGGCTTCAACGCCGAGGTATGGAACTAATTATTCTTTTTTTTTATTGAGGTCCGGAAACCTTAAAAAAAATACGTAACCCTTATAATAAGATCATTTTGTGAAGACAGACACCCAGAACAAAGTCAGCCTGTTTTGTTAACACCTTTTTAACAAAAATGAGAATGAATTCACTTTTACTCCCAAGGGTTTGTGTCGTTAGTATAGGTCTTTATTTTATAATATGCCTTGTTATTTGATTTTAGACTAGAAATAATTATTAACATTATTTTAACTTGTAATAAATAACTACAACAACTTGTCTTAACTCTTTACCTCTTTTTTTATAATCACTACGTTTATATAAAAAACATTAGGTACTTACTCTAGTTGTGTAATGATTTTGAATTAAAAAATATACCTAAAACGAATATTTTCTTCAGGTTATATATGAGGGCGAAGCGAGATATCCCGACCAGCCTACGCAAGGAGGTGGTTACCCCTCAGGCCCCGGACAACCTTACATCCCACCAAACCAGGGGGACGGATACCACTATTAGTATAAAAATATATAAATTACGATCGCCATTGATTAAAATTACTATGAGTTAAGCCTTACTTAAGCAAAGCGGCAAAATGAATCAAGAATAAAATTAACGACGTTCATCAATCGTGTTTTAAATTCTTAGCGCCATGCTAAGAATATAAAAACTCAAAACGGCTTGGTATGTCTTATCGAATCATAGTGGCGGTTTTTCCATACAAGCCCAAAATCCTGGCTTGCCCTATCAAAATATCCTCATAGTAGTAATACAACTTTTAGACATTTTTTCTTTTGTTAGCAGTCAGAAGTATTTTTTTTTTAATTCTATCAAGCAATAACAATAAAAAATGATATTTTAAAATTACGCGCTTTTGGGTTCAGTGACCTCACCGAGCGCAAGCGAATAGCTGTCAGCGTCGGCCGTCGTCCATTTTGGCAACTAGACCAATGAGGAAGACTTAAGACTATGACGTGTTACGTTTCATATCTCGCTCGCACACACTGGCTTTTTTTGGCTTTATATTCTCTTTCTAATTTGTTCGAATGGGCAATCCTGGAAGGCCCATGAACATCGTACAAGTGAAGTAATAAACGCTTTTGCGCAGGCGCGAAATGCTATGAAATTGAATAGGAATTTAGAAAGCGAACTTCAGTTCTTATTAGTTTGTGTTTTGTTTACCTGTGATTTTGAAAAGTGTACATGTCGAGTTAATTTTGTGTTAATTATTGCCGTAAAATTTTAAATTCACTTAAAATGAGTTTAGGATTAGTCGAAAAAGTTACTTGTGACAAAAATAGGTGCGCCGTGCGTGCAAGTATTAATTGGCGAAGGTAAGTTAGCGCAGTTGTTACAATCCCAGCTACCAGTTGTTCCGCAGAACGTGCATTCTCCTCTCTGAAACGCATTCATACTTATTTGCGAAATACACAAGGACAAGAGCGGCTTTCAGATCTATCCATGATTGCTATAGAAAAACCTTTGTTGAGTAAACTGAAACTTTTACTCGGATGTAATACAATCATTTTTAAAAAAAGATAGAAGGTTCGATTTGCAATATAAATAATTTTTTTTATATTTGTTTGTTCCTATCAGCACTTCTCAGAATCACATTTATTCGCACATACGTAATAAAACGGCTTTTTTCAAAGCCACATATATTTCCAATTGATTTCTGAAAATCATTGCGGTTATAATGAAGATTTACGTGAAAGAAGACTGAAGAATTAAAAAATATTTTGAAATCCTTAAAAAAGATATCTGGCTTGCCCTAGTCCTAACCTCCAAAACCGCCACATTCGAATGTGACACTCATACCAATAGCGACAGCAGGACAAAATTTTCCTCTTACCGATAGATGGCGGTATGTTTAAAAGTTTGTCTACTCACTAATAGATGGCGCTAGCAATTTTAAATACAAATACATAGAATTTTAGTTATAATTTCATCATCATCATCTTTTTGTAAAAATCAATATTCATTAACTCATCATCTCATTCTAAAGTTATTGTAATTGGTAAACAAAATAGTAGTATTAATAATTTTAAACAACTGACACTTACTTATTTGTTACAAAGGTAAATATTCCAACTAGAAATTAGTTTGAACATACTGAAATGGTTCCCCTATGCCTAGAAATTACCATGAAATATTGATACCATAAGATATTGTTTAAATTATTTTAAATTGTAATAAAACTATTTAACAACATTTTTAAAGATTTTAATTGTCACAAAATACATTTAGATAAATTATTATAAAAACAGTATTTTCTTAATTAAATTCAATATTTTCGTACATAAGTAAAGATCTTATCAAAAAATGCAATGTGATAAATGTACTTATTAACATAACTGTAAATTAAATGTTAAGTTATGTTTAAGTAATTGTAAAATACTCATTTTCACTGCCGTTACCTTAGTGTATTTATTGTATAGTTATATTTGAATGTATTAATTATAAAAATAATGTGCTATGGATATTTATTGGAGGCAAACAATTAAGTATATTATCTTTTTTATAAATAAACAGTTTTTATATAAAAAAAATAATTTCTCGTTTTATTTCCTTATCCAATAATCTTATTTACGGGTATCTTATGTACAGGTTTTTGTTTACAAAATTAAAGTAATTAATTCAGAAAAGCACACAACAATCGGCCCCACCAGCCCACAAAATACAATTTTATTTCATTTTTCGCAAATATTAGACTAACTACACTTTGTGGCAGTGACTTTTAAAACAATATTTATGCATTAACATGTTTTTAATAAAAACCTTGCCCAAAAATACGCATTCAGTTCATATTGGTTCCCAATAGCTCGATATCTTGGAAACTGCAAAAATAATCTTTCATAAATGTTATGCTCGCAAAACTCATTGCCTTAGGCCCACTTAAGCAAAAACTAAATACATTTTCAATTTTTGTGCCCATCTCCCTTAACATAACATGAAAACTTGTATTTTGCAGGCAAGGGCACCTTAAGTTAACCTGGGCCATAACCACCTTAAAGACTGGGCAATTTGATGCCTATGTTACGAATGTACAGTTTTTATATGCCTCGTCAGTTCTTTTACTAAACTAAACTTTTTATCACAGAGTAAACAACACTCAGTCTTTTCTCTATGACACCTCTTTACATGTTCCAACCGACGTCCAGATGTTATAAACCTTTGGTTGCATAACTCACAAATATACGGTTTCTCGCCTGAATGCAGTTTCAAGTGCTCCAGTAAGTTTTTCTTATGGATAAAAGTGTCGCCGCAAACCTCGCAAACTTCACTCCTAACTTGCGAGTGACTCTTTTTGTGTTCAACCAAGTTTTTTCTATGATAGAAGTTTTTATAGCATATATTGCAAACATGCGGTTTGATTTTTAAATGTTTTCTGTTTATATGACCCTGGAGAGACTGTTTAACCTGGGTTTTATAATCACAATAATTGCAATAATAGTCATATGCTTTCTTGTATCTGCGATTATGACTTTTCATGTGCGATTTCAGTTTTTTAACACAATCAAATAATTTGAAACAATTCATACATTGATTCTCTTGATTGGATGTATCATCAGCTGTATTTGTTGTTTCATCATAATTAATTTCATCAGCTATAATTGTATTACAAGTTTCAAATTTTTGGAGTAATTTCCCTGTAACTTTTGACTTTGTGGCATCATCCAAAATCTTGGGTAAATTAATATTAATATTCAATGTATCAAAGATTGAAAGGTTATTATCATTTATTTGTTTGTTAATGGCATCAATAACATCATTAATAACTCTGTTCATGACATTATTTCTGTGCATCATTGTATACATCCTGATGATAAGCCCTACACATTTTTCACAAGCTGTTGATATAGTCAGCTCCTGCAAAAGGTAAATAATATAATAATAATAATATTATAAAGGCCACCTTAGCCGTATGCTGCGGTTAGCTGGTACTGCTGCAGAATCCGCTGCAGCAAGGAAGAGGGCCAAATATGCACCACTCTTGGGCCAATATTTATTTGTCCCACTGGTGGTGGAGACTGTGGGATGCTGGGGTGGGAAAGCAAAACATTTTATAAAAGAGTTTGGCCGTCATTTGAGGGAAAGGGGCTGTGGCCTGTGAGCCACATTCTGGTTTCTACCTGGTACAAAGGTTATCTCACACCATACAGCGTGAAAATGCTGCAAGTTTGATGGGTACCTTTGACCCAGGGGCAGCCAGAGGGTGGTCTTTTTGATTAGAGAGGTTTTTTTAATAATTAGTTTAATATTTAGATTTAATTTAGTTTTTAATGTTTCTTGTGTAATATTTTGTTTATTGAAATAAACAGTTTATAATAGGTAAATAAAATAAACAATTTTTTACAGTGAAAACTTCTTTAGGTGTGTTGGGGATGTTACAGATGAGAAAAAACAATTTAACTCGCAACAATGTTACCGTCACTTACACCTCTGTTTGAGATGGGAAAAACCATTGAATTCGAAATACTGTTACCATAACCCGACACCTCTGTTTAATTGTTTTGTTCAGCACACCCTAAGTGTCATGTCTGTTATTTTTTAATTCTAATTCTTTCCAATGCAAAAGCGGTATCAGTAATTAGCTAAGTGAAATTTTCAATGACCTACCACTTACAATTCATGAGAGAAGAGATTTTACGAATATTTTAAAGCGTTAGTATGTGTTTTTATTTTTGTTACTTATTTTATAAATGCTACTTTATATTTTTGTTATTATGCCGAAACTACTTACTGAACCGTTTTGGCTGATATTTTAAATGGGGATAGGGTACTTTTTAGCCGGGTAAACCCCACTGTACCCATTCGCGGATCAAAAACCGAATTTACGCGGGCGGAGATGCGGGCAAGGGCTAGAAGAAGCGAAAATAAGAAGAAAAGCTAGCGGGGAGAAGAGAAAATAAGACTATACTTACAAATGTCGGAAACAAATAAATAATCATATCGGCTAAACTTATAGTTTCGTCCAAAGTTTCACTTTTGATTTCTAGTCTCGATTCAATGTTCTGTACATTCACACTTTTTTTGTAACATAATAAGCAGATTTCGTCTCTTAGAGAATGTAATAATAGGTGTATTAATTCCATTTTGCAGGCATTAATGATCCAAAATCTAAATTAAATTAAATAATCCATGCTGAAAGGTACCCTCGAAAGCTCAAAAGTGGCTCAAAAGCAGTGCTGCCACCTCTCTGAAGCCAATGGGCGCTAAAAGCACTTGAAAATAGCGCTAGATTCCGCTAGACGACATAAACAAAAAATAGCGCTAGAATCCGCTAGATTGCATGAACAAAAAAAGGCATAAGAAAAAAATATTAATTTAATCGTATTATCACATTCAGAGATACAAGGATGACAGATGGACTCAAGCTGTCACAAAGACAAACTGGTACCTATCCTCTGAATTGGAAACGCAGACCAGGCAGACAGACAGGCCACAGAAATGAATACATAATATTTCTTTGTATTGAGTATGTTTCTTTGGTATTGGTAGTCTTGGAAATATTCTAAGGTACAAATAAAATATTCTTCTTTCTCTTTGTTATGAAAGTAAATTATATTTGAAGTTATTATAAGGAATGAAAGCTAACAACTTGCGGTGGACCACCGCCAGTGGTGTTGCTACTTAATTCCATTTTTTTCCCCGAAATTGTGACGTGATTACTACTTAGTTCGGTCTTTCATAAAAACGCGCCATATTTGCCGCTAGGAGTTAATATCGAAATTTCAGCGCTAGGTAACCCAAAAAAGCGCTAGATTTAACTCCGAAAGCGCTAAGGTGGCAGCACTGCTCAAAAGTCAAACTGCAAACAAAAGTAAAACCAAGTTTTGACTTTTGTTGACATAAATGACACTTGACAGGGACCTCACACTTCACATAGCTTTTCTTCTGTCTACGCTTCACAGGGACAGTCACGTAGACAGAGAAAAGCTATAGACGCTGGTAAAGCGTGTCGCAAAAAGAGACAAAAACTAACCTTTAACACTACACCGCACCATGATTTTTTGTTTTGAATCGTTGTAATAATATGTGTAAGTTTATAAAAGTGTTCAACACCTAATTTAACTTGAATCGGACATAACATAATCGTAAAAACTGAATTATAAAGTAATACGATAGCTAACTGTTGGTCCGCTGTCAAACTTTGTTTAGCAAAGTAGTGTGACTAAAACATAAAAAACGTGACACGCTACGTGAAACAAAAGATCTTATAGTTCTATTTCTTTTCTTTACACGACATCGGCGTAAGTTGCTCTTTGTCTTGTGTGAATGAAACAGAAGATAACAATTTGTCTATAGCTTTTCTCTGTCTACGGACAGTCACAAACAAAACAGTGACATTGTCTGGTGGACACTACGAGGAACGAAACTAATGGAGCAGCTGTAGTTTTCTACACACCCATATGCTTTTATATGTTGCGTGAAATCGACATAGCAATAACAAACATCACATTGTCTCTTTCTAACTAATTCAGAATTGTTTACGTTAAACGAGATAGCACCATACCTATTTGTTTTTTCTGATTTCGGCAACACTGAAGTTACGGAAAATAGCCGGGTGGCCAATTTCTCCATAATTTGTAGCATTTTGTTGATTCGAACATGTCGAAACATGTATACAAAGTTTATGCGTATCATGTTTGTTCTGGCTAAAAATAGCCATACGCCTCTCTCTCTCTCTCCCCCCGCGGCGGAAGAAAGAGATGGAGCACACGCATGTGATGGCAGTTCGACTAGTACATTCGTCGATGGGACGGTGCGGCTGTGCCGTCCGGCCTGCGCGATATCTCCTTTAAGTCTATTAGCGTGAAGCCTACTGTTCGCTCCAGACGGCCTGCAAGCGCCCGCTCCCGCGCAGCGACCGCCGCCCGCGCGCGAGCCGTCCGCGGTCGCTCGAGTCAGTCCAGACGCCCACTGAAACGGTCACGACCCTGGGTCCACGTTGCCCGCGTGAAGTTTGCCGGCCACGCCGTCTAGTGTCGTTTTGTTATTTATGAGGAGCTATTTATTGCGCTCCCTTGTGCGCCGCATTGTCCCGGGTGATCCGCCGCGAAATAGCCGCCGACCCCGTTATTGAGTGAATCACGCGCCCGCGAACCCGCCGACGCGTGAATTTGAACTTGTGGGTAGGGAACCCACCCGACTTTTGTGCGATTTTACTTCGAATCCCGTATTCCCGCCGGATGACGCCAATACCTCTGAAGGAAGGGCGAGTGTGTTCTTTTTCACTGAACACAGCAGGCATCACACACCACATTACCTATACGAACCACTCCCCGGACACCACGCGCTTGCTGTCTCCTGTGCCGGTAAGTACCTAGGATTAAGAAGTTCTGTTTCACGGATACAGATTAGCGCAATCGCCTCTTATTTGGTGGACCCTCAGTTTCACCACTGCCGACGCCTGTGAAATCCCGCGGGACTTCTCTTATGGGCCCGGAAGCCTGCCGCCGGTTCATTGTGTTACAAGCCCGGCGCGTACAATGTTTTTTGAAATATTAGAGAATCATATTATTATTCTAATTTGCGTGCGGATGAGGTTTTACACCTCTGACTTCTCGTAGTTATTTCCGTTTTAAGGAAACGGTACTATATGTACAATCACTCGTATCAAATGTAATTTGGTCTCGCGGGATAAGTTAAAAATCCTAATCCGGAAACAAAATGTGCACCGCTGGCTGGCCTAGTTTTACTATAAATTAATTTTTATAGTAATAATTCATTCATTTTTGCTCTTAAATATTTAATTACTAACCACAACCTGCATCGATAATATTTCCATATCGATAGATAGCTAGAGCAGCCCTTCTGATCAGCTGACTGGTGCCTATCTGTGATCGGCTATTTTTGATGCGACACAAGATGGCGGAAATGCCCAGCACAAAAGACACTACTTTATGTCCATTACTTCTTAAGTCATTGGGTGGACAGTTGACCAGATTAAAAATAGTCACGCTTATTTTAAGGTAGACGGCGTAGATAGTGTCTACGGTAGACGGGGTCCATCCATATTGTTTCCTAGATCTGTGCCATGTTAGAGTTAGGTTGACACCTGTTGACAGTGATTGACACCAATTGACACAGGCCACAGCTTACTTCTTGGACGAATAATTTTAATTTTTATCCAAGGCTTACTTTATATCCTCTTTGGCTTACTTTATTATTCCCATTATTAAAACGTGGGGGCGATAAATCGATCTTGCTAGGATTCATTTTTAGAAATCATACCTATACCTCTAAATGAGCAATTCTTGTATAATATATATTTCTATATAACCTGAATCTCGGAAACGGCTCGAACGATTTTCATGAAATTTAGTATACAGGGTTTTGGGGGCGATAAATCGATCTAGCTAGGATTCATTTTTAGAAAATGACGAATTTACCAAAAAAATAAAAATATGACTCCTGCTGCCATCTATTGTCCAGTAGTTAAACTACCGAGCGAAGCTCGGTCACCCAGATATTTAATTTCTATATAATCTTTTACATATATTATTTATTTCTATATAATCTGGATCTTCGGAGCTAGAATTCATTTTTATAAAATGTCTACTAAAAAAAATGAACACCGAACAAAGCTCGATCACCCAGATATTAAATATTATTACTAAAGGTGGCTCCCATACAACAAACGTGATTTTTGGCTTAATTTTGGTGGATGATCCAGGAAAGCAAAAAAAAAGCAGTTGAATCTGCTCTGACGAAATATTATATTCTCTTAGTTCATTAATTCAAGAAACTTAAAAAGATTGTTAAAAGATATTAATAATTAAAGATAACTTAGGTTGTATTAATATAGCAAGAAATAGGGAAGTAAACGAATCGAAACACAGACATTAGACTTCACTTTATTAGGGCTACAATGCAGAATGGTAGTAATAACTATTTTTAAATATGCATCTTCTTCAGTAGAAAATATAGCAGATAATATTATATTCAACAAACGTTTTATTCAATCACTTGTTTACAAGTTTAAGATTTTTTGGTAAGTTGGTTGAATTGTTAAATTAACTATAGCTAGGGATATAATAGTTATTTTAACTTTTTTTCATGGAGGTAATGTTTTTATCATAAGATAAACTATGTCCATTCGTTTATTGTTTTTTCTTGACACATGAGACAGGTATAGACCAGGGTATAGAAATAGCTACGGCCAGAGACAGACAAACGTCACACAGATCTCTCTCTCTCTCAGAAAAATGAATGGACAGAGATAAATATTTTATAAATTTAATTGGTCATGAGGAAACTATTTTTATTTAATTATTATTACTTATGTATTACCATTGTTAACCCTAACCCTAATAATATATGTTAATTAATTAACAAAAATAAAAAGGCATCGACTCCAACTTTTCCAATAAAAAAAAATTAAGACAAGGTTTCTCATGGATACCATTACAACTGGACTAAATTGAAATGGGAGCACACAGGAAGCATCAGCTCTCTGGGAAAAAAATAGTCATAAAAATCAGCATCGATTTTTCCCAGTCCAAAGTTATGACAAACAAATAAAAAAAAATTACAGTCGAGTCCACAAACTTTTAAACAACTTTTGGCTTAAATTAAAATAGGTGCAAATTACAATCATTAACTTAACACTATCAATAACACAATATTTATACTAGAATCTAGTATTTAAAGTAACTAGTAACTAGATAAACTATATCTCTCTCTTAATAATAATTATTTATTAATTTAGATATTATTTTATTATTATTCTAAAAGGTTGAAAAACACTGCTTAAATGTAAATAATATAGAACTATGTCATTATTAGCCTATTAGGTATTTTTAGGTACATCTGAAATAGGCACCCCTAAATATGTACCATGTACAAAATTATACCACTATACAAGAACCTTCACAGAGCATAGCCCGTATTAGTATTAACTATTAAGTCTATAATTATTGCTAATTAATCAATAATCATATTCTGGACTGAAAAGTTTTAGAATAACCCATTTGCAATATAATATTAAATTGGATAAATAAAATATTTTAAATGTGTGAGGGTTGTTGTACTGTAGGATTTTATTATAAGACCAGTCAATTTGGCTTAGCTTAGCTTTTATAAAGGAGTTTAAGCACCATTGACAGCCTATAGCTCAAGCTAGCAGCAGTAAACGCTACATACTGCTATGCATAAGGTTTATATGCGACTTTAGGTCTAACTGACTAGGCAGCACCGTCCTGCAAAGCCTACAAGAGTATATACCGCCGTGAAATATTTTCATATGCTTCTTTAAGTAACTATCAGAATAGAAACATTGTCTGCAAACTGGACAAACATGTGGCTTCACACCTATATGCTTTCTCACGTGAATCACTAAATGTTTCCGACACTTAAAAGTTTTACTACAAAAGGCACAGGTTTCTTTCGAGTACAGACTGTGTAACTTTTTATGACTCGACAGATTAGTTTCCGTGTAAAACTGTTTGTTGCACATGTCACAGGAGTATGGTTTGATTTGAAGATGAACTTTATTGACATGCAGAGAGAGCTCGTTCTCGTTCGAGCATGCCTTTTCACAGAAGCTACATGTTTGAACATGTTTCTCGATGCATGCGTTGAATTTGACAGCGTGGCGCTGCATATGCACGTCGTAATGTTTCTGCGTCACGAACAACTTGTCACAAAGTTGACACTCCTTGATCCTGTGGCTTTTCTCGTGCGATCTCATCTTTTTCAAATTCTCAAACGTTCGACCGCAGATCTTGCAAGAGATATACCATTTCAGATTCAGGATATGCTCAATTTTTTTATGTTCAAACAGATAAAATTTAGATTTGAATTCCTTCAAACATACGTTACACTGCACCTTTGTTTGCATGTGTCTCAAAATGTGCTTCTTTAGAAAATAGTCCGATATAAAGTGCTTATTACAGAATGGACAGGTGTATCTACATTTAGGTGTATATTTCGGTGGTCTTTCTTTATTTTTAAAGGTAAGAAATTCGCTACAAACATCTTTGAATAGTTTGTCGTCATCTTTTAATTGATAGCCATTGAACAATTTCTTTTTAGTGTATGTTTTTGTTACATTTTTAGCTGGATTATAAACATCTTCTGGATCACTCAAATTGGAAAGGTTTGATTTGGTTTCATTTGACTCTGAGCTTTCTGTATCAGATATTCTAAATTCGTCTTCTAATACTTCAACTTCTGAGCTATCATCTTCGTTTTCCTTTATATTATCATCTAATTGCAACATTGGAATTGGAAGTATAGCCTCCTTCGCTATTTCTACTATAAGATTCTTATCAGTATCAGCTATACTACTCAATGTTTCTAGCGTGCTACTCACACATGTATCTAGTCTACTTCTGACGTGTAATATTTTCGATATGAATATATATGAGGACATAGCATGGCTATAACATTTGTCGCATATTTTGGTTGCTGGGCATGTGTCAAGGTTGATCTGCAACAAAATAAAAATGGTGGTTTACATAAATTTAAAAGAAATAGGAATATAATGGATATGTTGTGATCAGATATTAGAATTGATAATTCAGGAAAATACTAGTTTAGATCATGGTATGCAATATAGTGTACAACATTATAATAAAAATCCCTTATCTAAAGCTTCTCCAAAATAAAATCCTTTATCAATGTTACAAATTAGTTGTTCATTTTTTCTATCTTTATCGCCATTATCTAAATTAACAATGAAAAAGCTTTAGAGAGGGTTTTTAAATTTTCTGGCCAGGCCTTTCTACACTTCAAGTATTCATCATAACATAGTAATATCTTAGTTCTTACATTGCAAAAATGTTATTTATATGATGTATTTCTTCTGACGGCTCTTATCCTGGGTCTTCTACTTTTTAGAATCAGTTACATCTAAGCTGAACGAAAAGTTAGACTGAAAAACATTTTGACTAGTATCTAAAGCAGTATTCTTATTTGATTCTTACATGTTGGAAAAATCTATGCTCAGAGTCAGAGGTAGATTATTGTTATTTGTAAAAGCAGCTGTAGGATTTACAATATTTATTATAGTCTTATTTGTCTTTTCCAGAACTTCAGAGGTTGCCTCATTCAAATCTTTTAATTCATTAACTTTATTGTTAGCAGCATAATATGTTATTTTTCCACCAGTATATTTCTTGCAATGATCACATTTTTCTGTCTTACTAAAAATCCAACAGTACTTACAATCATCTTTTTTTATTACATCTTGGCTCAATTTCTCATTTTTCAAAACAAAATTTTCGCTATTTATGATAGCTTCACAATTTTCTTCCTTAACAATGCAATCTTTTTTGCATGGATTTGTCCCTTCTATTGGAATTATGTCTTGTGTTAATTCAGAATTAATTGCAGTTATAGGTACTTGTTCAAAACAAACGCTTTTAGGTAAAATAATCTCAATATTTATATGATCAAGCACATTTTCATCTCTGTTGGTAGCACTTTCTAGAGATTGTATGGGTTCCACAAAGTAAGGTTTAGAAAAAACAAAACTACTTATACAATGATAATCTGTATTTTGTTCTTCTTTCATATTAATTTCTTCAAGAACATTTCCCTCAATATTCAAATGATCAGTTTCTAGAATTTGAATTTTACTTGAACCTTGTAAAGGATATTTTAAGTAAGGTTCTGAAAACATAAATGCAACTGAGGATTTCTCCAATTCTTGTGAATATGTAAGAGTTTCAGTTTTATTTTGGGATTTCTCCAATTCTTGCGAATATGTAAGAGTTTCTGTTTTATTTTGTTCTTCTTCCATATTTATTTCTTCAAGTACATAGCCTTCTATATTCATATCATCAGTTTCTAGAACTTTAACTTTACCTGAACCTTGTAAAGCATATTTTAAGTAAGGTTCTGAACATGTAAAAGCAACTGAGGATTTCTCCAATTCTTGTGAATATGTAAGAGTTTCTGTTTTATTTTGTTCTTCTTTCATATTTATTTCTTCAAGTACATTTCCCTCAATATTCAAATCATCAGTTTCTAGAATTTGATTTTTACCTGAACCTTGTAAAGGATATTTTAAGTAAGGTTCTGAAAATGTAAATGCGACTGAGGATTTCTCCAATTCTTGTGGATATGTAAGAGTTTCTGTTTTAGTAATCTTGTGTCTTTTGTTAGCTACATTATCTAGTTTTCTTTTTAATAATGTAGCAATTTTAGGATAATGCACCACTGTTAATTCATTGTATTTGTATTGGTTCTGCTAAAAACATCCAATCACTTCATAAACTTGGAAATTAAAGATAAGTTGTAACAAATGTTAAGTTTTATTCAAATCTAATTATTACTAACTAGACTACCTAATAATAGTATGTTCAAGCAACCCCAATGTCTGTTTTTTTCTAAATCCGATGCCATACCTACAGTTACTGGTGGTTTAGTATGTGTGCCATGCTTAAATAGCAAGCATACAAACTTTCACATTTTAATTTTAATAAGACTGAATCAACATTGCATAGTCTGTGACTTCAATTGAGTGATTAGTAATTACTTAGAAAAATATATACTTACTCCAGGAATTGTAGCCTTTACTATGTCCTTCATTTTCTTTTCACCGGTCAATCCAGAATATCCCCCATGTAGCTGGACAATCTCGCTTAAATTCAGCAAACGAGAACTTTTTTCCAAACAAACTGTGCATAACGAATCCACTTTCCGTTCAAGTAACGATTTGAATGATGATTTGAATTTGTGTTTCTCAACATGCTGTAAATGTTCCCCGAGCATTTTATTTACCTCACCACATTCAATGCATTTAATACAATCATTTTTATTATTTTCTTGTACTATATCTTTGTCATACAAATGCATTTCTTTCAAATGGCGTTTCAGAAGCAGGCGTTTGACAAAGGATTTGCCACACAACCTACAATTGAACCACATACTTTTGGGATGGGAATTCTCGTGATTTATCAACATTTCTACGTTAGGTAGGATTTGCCAACACTTCTGACATTCAAGCTTACTCATGTTATCTTTTTGCCACAAAGTTGAATCTTCCGTTATGTTGACAATGTTTATGACAGGTTCTGCATAATCAATAACGGTTTTGTATTCTGCATGAATGATATTATGGTTTGGATTAAGCTTTCGTTTGCCCCTCTTTTTCACGGGTTCAATGGAGTCAAGCTTATCAAATTTATCATTAACGTCGTCAAAGCAGTTCCACAGTGCTCTCTCGGCTCTTCCACATTGTTGAATGAATAAATAGCAGCTGATTGCTCGGTTCACACATTCACTGCATATTTTGTTTGGGAAATTCTTGTCTTCTGGCACCTGGAATGAGTTAAGATGAATAGAATAGAAATAGAATAGAAAAATTATTTATTTCGTGTAGGCCTAGTATGGAGAGGCTCTTATGACAAGTCATTTCATTTAACACTGTGTATATAATGGTAATAACTATTTAACAACTTAAAACTAAGTTTACCAGGGTTCACAAACGCACCATTCACAACAAACTCAGGCTGATTATGAAATACCCTTTGATTTTAACTTTCTGAATCCTGGCTCACTCATTCACTCCTCAAATTTTAGTAATTTAGTAAAAGTGTAATTAACCTCAAAATTTTAAAATTATAAAACTATTACGGGTAACGAAAATGAAATGCCAAAACCTAAATGGCCATGGCAATGATGGGTAAGGGTTTTGAAATCAGTCCGCATAAATATTTCTTATATCTTTAATCCTCTTAAAAGCCCGGTCGACAGAGCCCTGCGAATGGATCCATCACCTATCCGTAATCCGAGTTGGGTTGCCCTTAAGCCCCAAACTTGCTTCATTAGCTCTTGTATTCTAAGTTATTTATGACAATAGACTTTAGCGAACAGGTTTAAGGCCCTCAGGCTTGTGATAGCTGGAGTTTGACTCTGTAGTGTGTATTCACTCTTTTTCTTTAAACCTCTTAAAAGCTTGAATGACGGAGACTCGATTCAAAGCCTCACCCCAATGTATTTTATCAGAATATAAAAGATTTTTTTGTTCCCGATTAAATTGCATGGGTGGGGTTCAGAATGGGTGACAAGGCGGATGGGGGTGAAAGTGGGGGGAGGGGAGGTGACTTCTCTAAACGTTCATAAATATGTTAGTAAACAGGTAAATAATGCGACCTGCACCTATTCTGGACCACAGCCAATTGCATAGCAGGTTCCATCTAGACTATCTAAAGTAGTCCACAAATCGGAACTTCAAATCAAGTATGGTGATTTCAAAATCTTTACCTACCTTAATTTATGTTAGAAAATGCAATGTATCTACTAATATACTACTACTAATGAATATAAATCGAATCTTTGATGGCTAAAGAACCATAATTACCTTATAAGGATGAAAGCTTGCAACGATATCCCTTATTGTAACCTCATGGAGGTTACCGCTTACCGCCAAAGTGAGTACCTCGTCGAATTCCGATAACTGACTAGTCTCCTTCAAACAGTACCTACAAACTCTAAGCCTCAAAGTCCCCTGTAGAAGGTATTTCACAGCATTTAGGGTAGTTAGAGGCACTTTAGCATCGTCTTGCGGGTCCTGAATCTCTTGAATGCTAACTTTCTTCGTTTTGTTCGGAAACCTAGCGTAAGTTTTTAACTCTTTAACGTTCGCAGACTGGTGGTCCATCTTTAGGCATTAGATTTCAGAATGAAAATTCCCAATGCAAATTAATTGAACACAAAAATATAGAAGTGATGAACTTTTTTTAACTTTTTCTGTATTTTTCAAGATTTTTCAATTTTCATGACTCTTTTTTTGACAACGACAGCAAACAAACGTCCAAAGAGTATATAATCACTACGAACAGTCAAGAAAAGAACGTCAAAAGTCAAAACTCTATCATTCATTGATCATTCATTATCATTTGATGCTCTGTCATAGAATTCACAGAACTATGGAGACGCCTTCTTCATTCATTCTAAAATATATTTTGCGTGACACGGTGCCATGACGAGTGCCAAGATTTGTTGTATTTGACAACAATCTTGACTTATATTTGATGATGTAATAGTAGCACTGATATGTATCTCTGGATTCATGATTCCATACTTTTGACAATTCATTTTTTGTGCCGATTTGAAGCGCTTCTTAGTCCACGGTACTAAATTGACATTTGTTGGAAGTGGACCGTCGTTTTGAATGTCATTTGATTTTAGTTCCAAAGACGCTCACGCCAGGTTACGCAACAATCAGCGCCAAAATGGCGAAAATCTAGTGTCTTCATTTTTACTTTGACAGTCAGCTATCCAGAGTATATTCTATATACTCTATGGAGATCAGTGAGTAGTAGGCTATTACCTATAATCTATATACAATTATATCATATGATCGGTACAATTGATGTCACGCGACAAACATAAATTTATGGAAATATGATGGAAATATCAAGGAATCGTTAACTCACTGCAAACGGCAAGTACCTACGCTACGCTAAAAGGACGGGAAAGATGTGACGTATGTAGAAGGCAAAAATTTCTCAATAATGGCGTCGCGCTTCATATATTTCGGTACCTACCGTTGTCAACGCATAGGTACAGTCCATCTATAAAGAGTAGAAAATAACTGAGGGCGCTAGTGTCGCTTATATGGTAACACTTGACAACTCCATATACTGCGACGAAAACCGGCTTGATACTTGATATATATTGTGCTTTTTATGAAAGGAATAACTTATAATCTTGAATATAATTATTTTGAAAATATTCTTTTTAATTATAGGTGAAGGTGTATAATCACTTATCTTTTTAAAAAGCTAATATATATATATATATATATATATATTCAATATATATATATATATTTGTTTTTGTGGAACCAGAGAATTATTACTTGTACCTACACATATTATACCAATCAATCGGTTGAGGCGATTAGAAGTAACAATCAAACAAATAACCTTGAACACTTTGTACGTATTCTTATGTTTGAAAAGTTTTCTATTTACAACAGAATAACATAAAAAAACTTCAGTGTATTGTTATAAACTTTATTGCAGAACAAAAACACAAAAATCACACAATCTCATATATATACTTTTAAACATTTCACTAAACATTACATATTTACATTCACAGTCGTCCTTTCAGACTGAGAGAGGAATCACAGGATCAAATGATTTATTTCATACATGTTCTTATTAATAGTAAGATAACTAAGTGATAACTATTTCACGACTTAAAAACTACATTTACAAGGGTTCTAACGCGCCCTGAACTGTCTGCCTGCAAAACACTCAGCCGATCATTATTATTAGTGGTCACTAGTAATTTAGAACAATGTGTTACTCCTATGGGTTATTTTCATTTCAGTTTTATTTTGCTTATTTATGAGTTTTGGGTGACCAAAATTTCGCATACATTGAGTGGCAGCTTATCATTAAATCTAATACAGCAATGTTGAAGTCAGCAGATTGGTTTTTTTAGGACATCCATTGAGATTTTTGCCGGGCGCAGAAAACACAGCATCATTTTTGGATCCTTCTTCTGCTAATCTTCTAATCGTACTTTCAGATTTTCCTGAAATAAAAATAATTTCACTACATTAACAAGTTTTTGAACTTCAATCGGTAACAAACATTCAAACTTGAAAAATTTAAAATTTATGTCTTTAAATCATCATCATCATTCAAATAAATCAACGAATACGTAATAATTATATTTTTTGTCAAAAGATCTTACAAGACTCGATTCTTGAACTATGTATACATTGTAGCTGTAAATTAAAAATTTGTAGGGAACCCTCAGCGAGCGAGTACGACTAGCTCTTGTCCGGTTTTCAAAATAAATATGAATAAAAACAAGTTACTGGATTGGATATGATGATAATGAAAAAACGTTTTGCTTAAACTATCAAATCAATCTGATCGCGCTACAAATTCTATGAAAAAAATCATAACAATTAAATAACCTCAAAATACTAAGAAATTTGCATAAAAAGGAAAATAATGAATTTCTCAAGCAACAATCACAAAAATTACTTCACTTTTGTATTAGTTATAAGCAAAATACACTCAACATACCTCTCATTTCAGCAACTCTCTTGCAAACATCGGAAAAGCCGTATACATTTGTGCCAGCTTGTTAATCGGCAAGACATCGCAAATACCAAAGTATAAATAACTTTTCGCGTTCCGCTTCGTATTGTCCGGTTCATAACTTAATGTGTTCGTTCTCTTTTTTGTAAAAACAACAAACTTTCTAAAAAACTGATGTTTTCTTTTCTGAACCTAAGTTTTGTAAACAAATGTTGAGTTGCCAGCATTAAATATAACTTTAGTTCCATTTTTATTAATTTCTACTCTTTTTAGACGGACTGTACCGCTGTCGGTCGCATACATTATTACAGTGCGACAAGGCTATTTTGGCGCGTGGCTAAAGTCTGAACTAACGCCGCTATCTTGTGCTACTGTTTGATAGTTCGCTCTGTCAGTATATCACTATTGTATGTTATGTTGTTTTTGCTTACTATTAACTATTTTAAACTAAAATTGAAGTAAAGTTGAGGAGATATTATTTTATGGCTGCCTTTATTTTGAAACAGCGCCCTCCTTCAAGTGCCAAGAGAGCCTTGTCGGACTGTAGTGCCATTTTACTGTTTTGACAAATAAAAAGAGGTTTCAGGGCGGAGCCTAAAAATATATTCGTGACGTCACTAAGTGCTCAAGTCATAATATATGATAATATAGCTCAAATGACGGCTCCTATGTTACCGATCTGCGGTAACGTAGACTATTCTTAAAAAATATTTGTAAATCCCTTGTCAAATCGCGAATTGTTTTGACTTTTGCCAACTAGACAAGATCCTGTCAATGGCAAAATAATGCGAATTATTTACTGTTTACATCGGTATATCCACAATATTTTGATGCGAAACGTTTGCCAGTGATATGTGGACTTGATTAGTGCGGTGACAATGTCGTGGCTCAATCTGAACCAGAGTTTGAGCAGCCTCAAAGGGCAGATCACCAATTTCGCTACAGAGGTATTATCAGAGGGTGTTGCTGAGGAAGTTGATGCAGAATCTTCTAGAACAGAATTCTCTGCGAAGGAGCTCGAGGACAAATGCCGGAACCAAGAGCTCGAGGTCAGTTTTCTATGTAAAATCTTGATATAAACTTGTCATGTATTTCGTACTGACAGCTGTTTTGAAGGTTATGTTTTTCTTATTATTCAATCAATTGTATACCTGCAGTCCGACAAGGCTCCCTTGGCACCTGAATGTCATTTTCAGGAGGGCGTTGATATTAGAACAAAAGCCGCCAGAAAATAAAATCTCTTCAATTTTACATCAATTATAGTTTTATTTTAGTTAATATTAAGCAAAAACAACACAACATACAATAGCAATATACCGACAGAACGAACTATCAAACAGTATCACAAGATAGCGGCGTTAGTTCTGATTTCGGTCACGCGCCAAGATAGCCTTGTCGCACTGTAGCAGCGGCATATTCTTAAATTGCCAATTGCCACTCCAGTATACCATAATTGCTATTATATTATTGTTAGAAGTATAGGATGTATTCCGTTCCAAGTTTAAATCAGAATCACACTATCAGCTTCCTAGAATAAAAATATACTTTTTGGTGTTTTATAACTTATACAAACAACCTAGAACTCAAGGGCAACAAACTAACTCCCAAATGGAGGTGTAATATAAGAAACAAAAAATTTAAAGTATATTTTTATGATTACATTAATATCACAAAGGATGGAACTTGCAAATATTACCAAAAATAATATTATGGTAATATTGTTTTTAATTAATATTGTTTTGAAAAAAATTTGAAAATGAAAATTTATTTTCACCATATATATATATCATTTAACAATGGTTTTTGGTTATGATAATATTAAAACAATAATACTGTTTTAAGTGATGGTAAAGCCCTTGGCCGGTTAAGGATGACTCTATTTTCCAATCCGCAATAGCCATGAGTATAAAGACTTCTTGCTCATCCAAGCTCATTTGGCTTATTCATTTCCCAATTTCCTGGTCTCTGAATCTTCCTATATCTGCAGTAGCCACTCCATTAGAGACTCATATTTTAATTTTTCTGGTGTGTATATACCATTAAGTATGCCACTTGCTGTATTGCGCCTTTTTAGGGTTCAATACCAAAATGGTAAAAATTTAACCTTTTTGGTGAGACTTTCACCATCCGTTCGCCCGTCCATCCGTCTGTCACACTCGATTATTTCAGTAACTATCGAGCTATCTACTTGAAACTTGTTAATTGCAATTTGGAATAATTTCAGGTAATTGTGGCCCAACATCATTGCAATCATAAAAATTTAAAATCATTTTTATTTTTATTTAAAAGGGGGGGTAAGGGATTTGAAATCGGTCTTCTTGAATATTTCTTATATCTTTAATCCTCTTAAAAGACCGGTCGACGGATTACTATTTCTGGGTGGTCATAAAAGAAAATAACCACTCAGAAGGATTGCAGGCCCCGCCATCCTCTTCGTCATCTAAATTATCCGAGTCGGGGTGCCCTCAAGTTCCGATCTCACTTTGTTTGTTTTTGTATTCTAAGTTATTTATGACAATAGACTCTAGCGAACGGGTATATGGCCCTCAGCCTTGTGATAGCTTGAGGTTGACTCTTTAGCGTTCACTCTTTTTCTTTAACTCTCTTAAAAGCTCTCTTTGAATGAAAGCAACTCGATTCAAAGCCTCATCCAAAGAGGGGGTAAACCGGGTTGTCAAAATTATAAAACGAGATAAGAATATTGAGTGGGGTATCATATGAAAGGGCGTTATTTGTGTATTCTAAAACCGATTTTTATTTATTTTTGTGCCCGGTAGTATTTGATTTATTAGGCAAACTGTTGAAAAAAAAACCGTTCCCCCCCTTATCTCCAAAGTTTATGGTTCGAAAATCTGAAATAATTATGATCAATAGGAATAAACGTATATTTTACAGGAAAAATAAAATCAACTCTCTAACTATTATACTTTTTTTGATATCAACAATAAACCGCCTAGAACAAAGTTAGGTTTGCGGTTCAGCAACAAAAGTACCTATATGTAAATTATACTCGTAAATTCATGAACTAAAGTGATTCTTTTAATGTTTTACTTCTTTTATAGTATGGAACCCTCGGTGCGCGAGTCCAACTCGCACTTGGCCGTTTTTAAACTTGGATCTCATAAATTGGTACTTCGCCTCATCTCCCATTGCCTGAGGATATAGGACTACTTCTGCCTGGTAAAAATTGGTACTTTGCCTCATCTCCCATTTCCTGAGGATATAGGAGTACCCCGCTCTCAGCTCGGTTCAGAACCAGGTTTTTAAATTCAGAACCGGAACTGGTTCTTGCATACTGCTATAGGGGTGAAACCCTTTGATAAGTTAAGTTGTTTCGGCCATACTAGTCCGCGAAATTCCAATTTTGTTTAGCTTTTCGCATAATATTAGACTAACTACACACATTGTAGGCTTAAATGGCAATGAATTTATGCGCCTATATGTTTTTAATAGAAACTTTGCTCGAAAATTCCCACTAACCTCATACTGATTCCCGAAAGAAAATTTTTTGCAGTTTTTCAAATTTTGGGCTATCGGCCCGGGAACCAATATGAAGTAAATGAGTATTGTTGAGCAGTTTTTATTAAAAAAATGTACCTAGATCTATGATATAACAAGAGAAAAAAGAGGTAGATCGGCTACACGTGGACCGAAAGTTGTCCAATACGATCTCAGTCGCACCTTCAGGCTTCAGCGTATTCTAGAGCGGAGCGTACTATTCGTGATACAAATAGCTGTCCCATTCACTCTTACGCTTTGCTATTTCCTATCGCACTTTCAGTGAGTGTTGCATACAATGTTAATGCATGTGTGTGTCGCAGAACAAATAATTTGTGCACGCAGTACGAAGGTAACGTATCTATCTTAACCTTTGACGACCTCCGTGGCGCAGGGGACGCACGCTTGGATTCGAGTGGGGGGTCGCGGGTTCGATTCCCGCCACGGGCCACATTGGAATTTTATAATTTCAAAATTGGCTCAGCTCTGGTCTGGTGGGAGGCTTTGGCCGTGGCTAGTTACCACCCTACCAGCAAAGACGTACCGCCAAGCAATTTAGCGTTCCGGTACGATGCTGTGTAGAAACCGTTGGGGTGACATAACGTACCCCTTCCAAGTTAGTACGCTAACATCTTCGACTGCATCATCACTTACCATCAGGTGAGATCGCAGTCAAGTACCAACTTGTATAGCGTAAAAAAAAAATCTATGACCTAGAATCTAGATGTATAAATGTTGTACCCACAAAACTCGTTGCCATAAGCCTGCGATGTATAATTAGCCCACTGTTAGCGAAAAACTAAATCAAATTTTAATTTTCGATGGTATCCATCCCCCTCAAATATGAATCTAAATCTTAATATATATAAATCTCGTGTCACAATGTTTGTCCTCAATGGACTCCTAAACCACTTAACCGATTATAATAAAATTCGCACACCATGTGCAGTTCGATCCAACTTGAGAGATAGGATAGTTTAAATCTCAATTTATCTATTTTTTACTACCCCTAAGGGCAAAACAACGTTTGCCAGGTCAGCTAGTATCCTTATACGTACGTATAACGTAGGCACAACAGTCATAAGCACCGTTGGTTCGAAATAGCCGTTGGTACATACATAGGATAGGGTAGATAGGATATCAATGTTTGTGTACTGATATCATGCAGATAACGGAATTAGCTTTGGGCTTGTACCTTGCGCGCTGGTTTAGTGACGTTATAAAACGCGTGGCTCAAGCTCTAGCCGACCCGGCGAACTTTGTTTTGCCATCAGGCGTCCATAAAATACGTGAGATGTTGAAGGGGGGGAGGGGGTCAAGTCAAAAAATCTCATCTGATCTTACGTTCGAGAGAGAGGGTCTCGGCAAATATCACGCAATTTTTTTTCTGATTGAAATAAATAAAGATTATTTTGGTCAATTTAATCCACATTGTACATGCTTAAGATTTAATCATAAGATTAAGATACTTATAATTTATCACTTATAATTAAACTTTCAGCAATATTGACTACTCGTTCACGCGTTAGAATTGTGGTTTAGTCAAAATTTACGATTTCCGACGGCACATAAAACAGTAATGTGTTCAATTACTGATTTGATGATTGACATCACATTATTTGGAATTTCATAATCTAGTTTTTGTCTAGAAAACATTTGAAAATATGTGTATAATTTTCTCATTAGAACAGTTCTGGTACAGGCTGTTTGCTAAAATAGCGGTCGATGCTCTACGCAGACTCAAGATATTAGCCAAGTTTCATATCTCAAACTTATAAAATAGTCATATTTAGAAAATTTATGAGAAAGTGTCTAGAAAAAAAAATACGATTTACTTAAATTTTCATTCAAAAACAGTATAACCAAAAGTGACATATTTAGTATTTTTTCGAGATATTAAACGGGTTATTTCAGGATGTAATCCGAGATTTTTTGTTACTTCTTAGGTCTAATCATTTAATTTAATTAATATTCAAAGTCACTGTACATTTACTTTTTTAATAAGTTCTGTATTTATTTTACTATAAAATATTAAATAATACTATAAATCGGCGCAAAATTGAGTCAGCGCTACAGAATACGTTAATAGTATGGGCCGAAACGCGATGCGCGCGAATTTGCGGTAACCCTCTTACGTAAATAAAAGCACGAAGCAATTTTTTTTTTCTTTTTACAATAACAATCCAACGCGTTAACGTAAGAAACTCACATTTTGAAAAATCTCACTTAAGATTGGGGGATGGATAAAATCTGACGACATCTCACAAAGGAGGAGGGAGGGACAGAAAATTAAAAAAAATACCTCACGTAATTCATGGACGTTAGGGTTATAAAAAAAAGCTTACGACATACCCACTCTCAAAACTACAGAACAGAGGTCCAAGAGGGAGCCTCGACTTCAAAAGTGAGGCAAAAAATATTGGCAAACCCGAGCCGCCGCTAAAATTGCCGTACTCATGCAGCTGTTAGGTAGGGCTCTATCTAATCGGAGCGCGAGCGACGACCGATTATAAATAGATATATGCTACAGAATATATGCGGAAATTTTAAAAACAATCGCTCCAGCTGTTTCGGCGAAGTTTGGTAACTAAAATTGGAACACATATAGGGATAGACCTCTACTTCCTTAGAAAGGCCGGTTTTTTACACGTTAGTACTTAACTGCGATTTCACGTGATGGTAAGTGATGATGCAGCCGAAGATGTTATCGTACCTGTAACTTACCTGAACGTGTAACTTGGAAGGAGTAAGTAAATAACCCCTAACGGTTTATATACAGCATCGCGCCGGAACTTTTGTTACAAGTTAAGTTTTTAACGAATTATTAGGTTAAAAAAATCACCCATTTTGCGAACAGGGGTCTATACAATTTGTCAACATCATTTTTGATTGGGATCTTTCATATATTTTGTCCTCAATGCAAATTGTTTTTTTTTTTGGCGCAAACTAGCTACCTGGCGATTCGAATCATCGATTTAGTAAATAAATCGTTGTGATTTGCGTTGAACTTTGTAAAAGTTAGACGATATTGGAATACTGGCAATTTTTTTAGGGTTCCGTAGAAAGAAATAATTAAAACTTTATTTTGTGACCGTCTGTCTGTACAACAGGTACTACCTACTCCGTACATACTTATACTTACTCGTATTCGTATTTATTTTATGAAACTTAACTTTTTTACAAGTCATCATGAAAAACTTAATGAATATTTTATGGAAATAAAACAATACTTTTAAATTTTTACATTTAAACATGAGTCTGTGGTATATTTTACTAAAGAACTACATACCGAGTTTCTCTATGGTTCTTCTCGGTGCAAAATTCTGTAAAAGGCCGTAAAACTAGTAAATCTCTTTAAAAATAAAATCTACTTAATTGAGTTGACAGTTGAGAAGTCTTAGATTTTTGAGCATTTGCCGGATTTGAGGCAATAGGGAAATTTCCCTCCAGGCAGGTGTTGTGCCTGGGGACCGCTTGTGATCCGAGCGTGTGACGTCAGAACTTCTATTTATAGAACGCTCGTCAAAAGCTCTGTCAGAACTCAGCGTGTGCTATTACGCTGGTTACGCCATCTATCGTCAGCTATCGAAGACCGCTACAAGCTGTTAATTTTCTCAATAAAATATTAAATGAAATGTGAACGTTTTATATTTCATTTCATGTTAGGTTTCAGTTATTATGATACAGAACCCTCTTTATGGTGTTACATCGGCTCGCACTTGGTCGGGTTTTCGTGAACGATCTTTCTGTAAAAAAATATGGTAATCAATAATTAATGAAAGCAACAAAAAAATCGATTGTCTTGAGCAATCCCTAAAAATCGAATCACGCGGACGTGGGCTTTTGAATTTCAAACTTGGAATGGCTTATGGATTTAAATTTGGAATGGATTTAAATGCGAGCCGGCTATAGGTCAAAGTGGGAATGTATTCGCATACATTGTCTGTTTCTTTGTTTGCTTCTCGAGTTTGCTTCTGTGATGGATAGGGCTGTACTTGTACATTGACAGTAATGTAAAATATTGACGTAAACATCGTCTAATCTAAAAAAAAACCGGCCAAGTGCGAGTCGGACTCGCGCACCGAGGGTTCCATACCATAAAAGAAGTAAAAGAATCACTTTTGTTCATGAATTTAGGAGTATAATTTACGTGTAGGTACTTTTGTTAGCGAACCGCAAACCTAACTTTGTTTTTGGTGGTTTATTGTTATTATCAAAAAAAGTATATTAGTCAGCGAGTTCATTTTATTTTTCCTGTAAAATATACGTTAACTTCTATTGATCATAATTATTTCAGATTTTTCGATTGGTAAACTTCGGAGATAAGGGGGGGGGGGGAACGGTATTTTTTTCGACAGTTTGCTCAATAAATCAAAAACTATCGGGAATAAAAATAAATAAAATTCGATTTTAGACTACACAAGTAACGCCCTTTCATATGATACCTACTCAATATTGTTATTTCATTTTGAAAATTCGAAGCCCCGGTTTTCCCCCCTTTTTAAATAAAAATAAAAACAATTTTCAATGTTTTATGATTGCAATGGCGTTGGGTCATTATAACCTAAAACTATTCCAAATTTCAAGTCGATAGCTTTGATAGTTACTGAAATAATCGAGTGTGACAGACGGACGGACGGACGGACGGACGGAGAAAGTCTCACCATAAGGGTTCCATTTTTACCAAATTGGTAGTCGGACCCACCAACGTATTCGAAAGTGTAAGAAGGAGAAAAGCAAAAATCAATGTAAGGGGAAAAACCCTTACATTGATTTTTGTTTCGCCCCTTCACCGGGTCATCCTCAAGCGATGTTGACTGTATAATACAAAATTGTATAACTATACAATTTACATAGCGTATTATAGCAAAATAATTATTTAATCTTTCATGTTCGTTTTAAAGTTACAATTTCTCGCCAACCCCGATGCATGCGCATAGTTTGATGACGTAAGTCCTCTACGACGTAAGCTACTCTGTACTCTATGGCGTATAGATTTTAGTTTGTCTTCAAATCTATTATTTTTTATCACCATTCAGTCGATCTGTCACCTCTGCCGTGCCATTTCCTGTAGGCTGTATAGATTTGAGATCTCATGGCCTGTAAAATTTTTTGTTTACATTTTACAAGTTAGTACTTGACTACGATTTCATCCGATGGTAAGTGACAATGCAGCCGGAGATGTTATCTTACTAACTAAACCAACAAGCGAACTCTTCAGCTTATACCTAATTTAGTATACATATAACGATTTCATAATAACGATTTTTTCAACACACTTGCTCATAAAGTGGCTCTAATTTCACCGCAATTAACTGTAAATTTTTCATAACTATTATTCACTAGTGAGTTAGACAGTTTTTTTTAAATTTTATCTACTAAATAAAAATATTTTTAGTATTATTTTATTCACAAGTGTGTTGAAAAACGTCGTATGATACACGTGAGTATTGATGATTACCGTCCTCGACTATCTTAAGACCCTCACCTAACGGCTCGGATCTCAATGGCGCCTCAGCGGTAATCACCAACTTTACTCACTTGTGCCATAAACTACTATTATTATTTGTGTTGTCTTTTCAGATTGCAGAATTGAAGAAATTAAACGAGGAATTGGAAGCCGCATTGCAATCTGAGGTAAGTTTTAATTAGTAGTGTGAACGAGAAAACTACTGATTTCAAACTAGTATCGATGACAGAAGTCATCGCGGGCATAACTAGGTATTCACATAGTTAACAAAAGTTTACTACGATAGAAGTACACTACGCGCGGTTTTTTGCCCATATCTCGGCCACTGACCATCCAAATTTCACCAAAACTATACAGCTCTTTGGGTTAGTACTACCAATTAATAGAAAAAAATCTGAATCCAATAAGTTGTTTGCAAGTTGAGTTATCGCTCCGACTAACTTGCTTGCTTGCTTACTTGTCGACAGACTCATGTTTTTTGAGGTTCTTCGTGACTGAAAGCACCAATTTTGATGCGGTTTTCGCCAGTAGACGTGAAATTCCAAGCAAAAACTGCTATCAGCGATACTTATACGGGTCCCTGGTCTGCCAGGTCAAAAAAACTGTTTTCGAAATTCAACCAAAAGCAATAAATTCACTCCGAAACGGTGTGAATATGAATAATAACATGTGTGGGAAAACACTATAATATAAAATATAAGTAGTAAGTAGATAACGGCAAGGCGCCATTACTCGTTCGAAGTTAGCTCCATGCATATTTGAATAACTGTAATGTTTTCAGATAGATGGCGTTAGTTCTGCCTAAGAACGAAAAACAATATGCATCCGAATTTCGTCGTGGTGACACAGTCTCGCGTAGCTCAGTGGAAGAGCTCCTAGCCGCGATAGCTGGGGGACGTGGGTTCGAGTCCCACCGCGAGTGAAATTTTGATGCATATTTAAATTTATAGGAATAATTTCCTAAGTGTGTGAAAACACTATAATATAAAATATAAGTAGTATCCCACCAAAAACATTCTGTAAAAAACTAGCCAAAGTCAAAATGGAGCTGCTTGTTTATCTCTAAAAAGTACTGAAATCTAGACAAAGTCGTGCCAAGTCTAAGGTTCCTTACTGCGATTTCTTTATTATTATAGTTAATGTTGCGTGACTTGGCCGTTGAAGGGTACACAAGGGTTCAAACCAGGTGCTCCATGACACCATTGCACCAATCTGTCGCCAGAATTCATCGTCAATGAGTAGCGGTTCTTGGTCTTCAACGGCCAAGTCACACAACATTAACTATAATAATAAAGAAATCGCAGTAAGGAACCTTAGACTTGGCACGACTTTGTCTAGATTTCAGTACTTTTTAGAGATAAATAAGCAGCTCCATTTTGACTTTGGCTAGTTTTTTACAGAATGTTTTTGGTGGGATTTCACTTCTTTTTGTAGAAACTTCAAAATATTACAAAATATTTCTGTCCGTTTTTCTAGATACATTAACTGCATAAATAACTTTGTAATCTCATATAATTTATATGGAATTACAAAGTTATTAATGCAGTGATCACCAGGTACTCCAGATCTTCGATTATCCTAGTTTTTATAGTTTTCCCTTTATGTGGCCATTAAACCCTAACTCTGTACCAAATTTCAGCTCTCTGAGTTTATGGGAAGTACTAGTTCTATTTTGATGATCATGAGTCAGACAGTCAGTCAGTGTCGAAAATGCGAAACTTTGCTTTCGCATAACTTCGGAACTATATGACCTACAGACTTGAAATTTTGGGTTTTAAGTATGTGATTATAGCTTACTGGATAGCGAAAATTTCAGCGTTCTGGTCTTATCCAGAGGTTCTCAAATAGGAGCCCGAAAATGCGGCGAAATGGTTCCTGTAAAGATGTTACGGCAGTTTTGCTTCGCGCTTTGACTTTGGCGGGGGCACTGCCGTGCCCCCTGATGAATAATAACACTTAATGATTGCTACTTTAACGTATTATAATTACGGACTTATATTCTAAACGAAGTTCGGGTGGTCTATGCCTAATTTTCAATACAAAAAAAACTTCCAAGTGCGTTAGGCTCATCGCACAAAGAATTCCGTAAAATTCCGTTTTAATTTTTATCAAAACTCAAAAGTGTTCTTTGAACATTTTGAATTTTTAATGACTAGAAAACGCTGCCCGCGGGGCTATAGAATAGGGGGAAACAGAAACCCCGTCTTTCGCCCGGCAGGCAGGTAAAGCCCGTATGTGCGAAAGAGATCGCAATAGGCGGTTCAATTGCCCCGCAGGCAGCGGCTGTTCAACAATAGTATCTGGGGACACGGTAGTGTCCCCGCCAAGACGAGCCAAGCGAAGCGCGAGGGCACTACCTATCTTTTCTCGAAGTGTTTCGCCGTATTTTTAAACCCTTATAACTTAGGCCTGAATTATTTCAGATAATCAAAATTCTCGGAAAATGATGTCGCCAGTGAACTTATTAAACCTATAAAGTTTCAATTTTATAGGTCTTATACTTTAGATTTTATTGACGTCTTAAAAACCCAAATTTCGTCACTGACTGACTGACTGACTGACTGACTGACTGACTGACTCACTGATGATCATCAAAATTCCTAGGTACTTCCTGAAGACCTAGAAAGCTGAAATTTGGTATATAAGCTAGTATTAGCACACAACCAACAAAATAATTCCAAAAGTTGGAAATTTAACCCCCCAACCCCTTAAAATAGGGGATGGAAGTTTGTATGAAATTACCGCAAATATTGATGCTAGAGGTCTCAAAATTGATATAGGGACTCTTTGTAATAAACAATTAAATACGTGTTTCAGGATTTTTAGTTAATCACCCCACATCCATAAAATTAGGGGGTTGGAAGTTCGTATGGGGTTTCCCATAAGTATATAGGTATAATAAAAACTTAATTTCTGAAATTTGGTATATAAGCTAGTATTAGCATACAACCAACAAAAAAATTCCAAAAGTTGAAAATTTAACCCCCCAACCCCTTAAAATAGGGGATGGAAGTTTGTATGAAATTACCGCAAATATTGATGCTAGAGGTCTCAAAATTGATATAGGGACTCTTTGTAATAAACAATTAAATACGTGTTTCAGGATTTTTAGTTAATCACCCCACATCCATAAAATTAGGGGGTTGGAAGTTCGTATGGGGTTTCCCATAAGTATATAGGTATAATAAAAACTTAATTTCTGAAATTTGGTATATAAGCTAGTATTAGCATACAACCAACAAAAAAATTCCAAAAGTTGAAAATTTAACCGCCCAACCCCTTAAAATAGGGGATGGAAGTTTGTATGAAATTACCGCAAATATTGATTCTAGAGTCTCAAAATTGATATAGGGAGTCTTTGTAATAAACTTCAAATAAGGAAAAAAATAAACTAGGTGAACCAAGGAGGGTTCCCTCATTTAAATGATAAAGGGGGGGGGGATACTTGATTCGGACAAATATCCACCTTGCAATGATATCGCACTTCCAAACGTAAAAAAATTAGTTAGCAACAAAAAGGTGATTGTGAATGGAGAAACACTAAAAATGGAGAACTCTACAGTATTTCTGGGGGGGGGATATTGAGACTCTGGCAGGTAAGCTTAGTTCAGCTGCCTATGCTGTGAGAAAAATTAGACAATTTACAGACATTGATATAGCCAAGCTTGTTTACTACGCCTACTTCCACAGTGTTATGTCCTATGGTATTCTATTATGGGGCAAAGCTGCTGATATTCAAACTATATTTGTATTGCAAAAGAGAGCTATTAGATCCATATACAAAATGAAGCCACGCGAATCTCTTCGCCAAAAATTTAAAGAAATAGGCATTCTTACAGTGGCGTGTCAATACATTTATAATTGTCTACTGTTTGTACGTCAAAATATTAATAATTACAATATAATTTATAATATAAAGAATAAATTCTTCACTTTACGCCCATGTGACGGTACCGAAACAGCCAAGACATAATATATTTTGACTAAAGTGTAGAGTTTATAAAGTTAGGATTTATAGAGTTAGGGCGTGTAGAGTTAGAAGTCTTGCTCTACATGAGATCTAATAACTTTTTGATAGTGTGAGCCACATGTTCTCGTCTTGGCAACATTTTACATGAAAATGTTTTTGCTGGGATAGCTATTACGAAACACAGGAAAGAAACCGCGTTTTTGCTTAATTATCGTGAATCTATAGAACCACTTACTCTATAGATTTTGCTATATACGAGTAAGTTTGTAAGACGCAATACTTTAACAATTAATTGCCATAAACTTAAATTAATAGAAATCCCGAGGGATATAGAAGTTCACAAATCTTGATAGAATATTAAATTATGTATTTATTTCGGCCGTTAGAGGGGTATAATATTTTTTTATTAAAACTCCAAGATACTTTAGTCCTTAGGTAATTGATATTAATTTCAAGATGATATTTTTTTCCCATTACTGTTTCGGGCAGTTGGACTCAGATAGACGTCGGGCAAGGAATAAGGGTTCTTATTTCTTTTGGGATACGGAACCCTAAAAGCTGCCCCAGGAAGCTCTAAATATTAATGTCTTCGACCCCTATGTTAATATTATTGTCAAATACATTGTTAGAAAGAAACATAAAAACATTGATTGGTATCGACTTTGGATAATAAATAAGCTTTACAATTTTAAAACGTTTTTTTTTAATAATAGCTATGCAGTTTAAAATCAAATTCCGTATGTATAATTTGTAGGTATCTAAGTATGTATTTAGGGTTCTTTGACAAATTGCAAAAATAGATCCCTTAGCGGAAAATTTAGGAGGTTTGTATGAAAGATATTTTTACATGCTCCAAGTTAGTACTTGACTGCAATTTCATCTGTTAGCAAGTGACAATCCAACCGGAAGTACATACTTATTTTGAATATATCGTACTTAATTGGAAGAATCAAGCCCTAACCATTGCTACACAGCATCTCACCGGAACGCCAAATCGCTTAGCGGTACATCTGTGTCGGCAACCAGCCGCTACCGAAGCGTCGCACCAGACCGAACGGGAGATATTTTGGTTTTAAGTTTTTTTTTTATTTGTTTAAAATACATTTTGGCCAATCCGCAATTGCGACATAGTATTGAAATCGGAATCAATCCTTTTCATTATTTTTAGATAAGTACCGAGTATCTTGCCAGTTCTTCTCGATGCAAAACAGCGTTCCGACTTGGCGGTCGTGTCTTAATTTTCACCGAGATATTTCACTTAGGCCTATGTGAAAGAGTTTATAAATTGGATTTTGTTTTTGTTTAATTTTGTCTATCACTGATTAATGCTAATTTCTAATATTTGTACATTACAAGTTTCATAAGAGTTGAAGCCGGTTAGAACAAAGCTATCTTTTTACTATAAAAATGGGAAATGCTTTCCAAAAAACCAACTTCAAATGCCACTACAAAGAGTGAAATAATTTTTATTTAAATTTTAGGTACCTACACCAATTCGAAGTCGGCCAATGTTTCATACAATCCCTAATAGTCCTTCTTACTTACTTGATGTGCTAAGAAATGACGAAGTCATAAACAATCGCCCGACTTCGAATTGGTGTAGGTACCTAAAATTTAAATAAAAATTATTTCACTCTTTGTAGTGGCATTTGAAGTTGGTTTTTTGGAAAGCATTTCCCATTTTTATTTTATACTTTTTAGTGGAAAACAATAAAATGCACAAGGCGTTGTAAAAATATCCAAATTGCTTGAGGTGTGTTCATAAAATCTGAAGAGATACCTCAAATTCACCAATATCCCATCATCAGACCCTGACTTGATGACTTTAGTCATCAAATCAGTATCTGCTAGCAAATGCACCAGTAACTATAAAAAATACCCAACTCGCTTCAAGTATACTAGCAATATTTGAAGAGTTCCCTCGATTTTACCAAGATCCCATCATCAGACCCTGACTTGATGACTTTAGTCATCAAATCCGTATCTGCTAGCATATGCACCAGTAACTATAAAGAAAACCCAACTCGCTTTAAGTATACTAGCAAAATTTGAAGAGTTCCCTCGATTTCACCAAGATTCCATGATCAGATCCTGACCTGATGACCATAGAACAACTTGGAAAATATTACTCTTTCTAATAATACTCAAATAGTTTCATGTGTCCATATAAAATTTGAAGAGTTCCCTCGATTTCTCCAGGATCCCATCATCAGATCCTGACCTGATTAAAATGGGACCATCTGGAAACAAAACCCTCTTAAACAAAAAAAGAATTTTTCAAATCGATCCACGCGTCTTCGTGTAATCGGTGAACATACATAGAAAAAAAAAAAAATAAAAAAAAAAGATTCCGACGAATTGAGAACCTCCTCCTTTTTTTGAAGTCGGTTAATAAAAATTGCATTAAGTGTCACAAAATTTTGCGACCTGGTGACGAAAACTGGAACTAACTAACTAATTAGCGCCATTTTACTTGCATTTTACAGTTAAGTTGACAAACTAAAAATCCGGCTTCAGGGCGGAGCCTATGCGTGACGTCACTAAGTGCTGATCCTTTATATGTTAAATCTATGGCGAAAGATCACCACCACAATCGTCAACAGCGACACCCTCACCAGACCATATAAGTTTGTCGCACAGTCAGTTGTAGGTTAGTATAGCAGATAAATGTATTGATCGATCTCCAGCAAAGGGGTTGATAAGCATATAAAAGCCATCGATAACAGACGCCTCGCTTTGTTTGGTGCTCGCGGCTTGCAGGCGACTGTGGTATGTAGAATTTTGTTTCACCTATTTAACGTTAACCCTAGATTACTACACTATCCTGCGATCGACGTTGTTGCTAAACATTCGTAAGAAATACGACAAAATATGTAAAACGCTGTAAAAAGTTGGAGCATTTTATAAATTGTAGTAACATTCTGTAGAGTTCAAAGGGTTGCATAATAATGAAAATACTATATTTATTTTAATTTAATACAATCAAAACAAAAATAATCATGTGCCTTACATATTTATATAGCTTTTACATTGTAACGTAATAGCAGAAGCTTATAGCAGAAGATATTGTAGCTTATAGCAGAAGTAAGTAAATCTTTTTCCTACTAAACTTTCGTAAATTTTGCTGTAACTCGATGAGCCAAACCAAATGAGGACTCTTATCTCTTAGAGCATAAGACAGGGGTTAAATTTTCAATTATTAAAAAAAATGTAAAAGTTAATGTGGAGACGTAGTCCATTAAAAAAAAAAAAAGATTCCGACGAATTGAGAACCTCCTCCTTTTTTTGAAGTCGGTTAAAAATAAAGTTTGGATTTAAATCAGCTTGGTACGAGATTCCATATATGTACCTATATATCCGTGTTTTACCCTTTCTATCTCTGGTAGGACTTTGGATAGGTTAGGTTATTAATTTCGGTCGTTAGACATCATTGTCTTTTATACGTACCTACCTATACAGATTTATTCCATCTGCTTAAGTGTAATATCATTTAAATTATGTTTTTTTGATGATTTCTTTATGCCATCCTATGTCAGGGGTAAGTCGTAAATTGTAACCCTGCGCTTGTTTCCAGAGTAGGTACCTGGTAACTCATTAGTATTGTATAACATTATCGGGTTTCCTCAATAAAAGTCTTATTAATAAACATTCTCAAAAGTGCAAAGGTTGTGTTGAATTATTGTATTCAAATCGTTGTGCATAATGCACAATGATTTTGTTTATTTTTACACATTACAATAAAATACTTGACTGCGATCTCCCCTGATGGTAAGTGATGATGCAGCCGAAGATGTTATGGTACTAACTTGTACAGATGAAATTACTCTAGGTACCACAAAAATTGAAATTATGTCGAACAACTCACGGACCACGGTCCACGGTCCACGGATAATAAATGAGAAAACAAATCTTAACATAAACCCATAAATAAATATTAAAAATCCTTAATTGATGAAAATATAAACTCTATTCTGGAAAATTGAAATTAATAAAAGGAAAACTGAAATTTAGCAACCTACGGCATAAACCTTTGAGATCTTAAAAACCTTGTGTAACTTTGCACAAAGATTTAGTTATAGGATAGCTCTAAGAAACGTATTTTCCAAATTCAGAGCAGTCAGCCAGAGGGCTTTTGGTAGGGCGGTAATTTATATAGAAGTCCGTAATTTTCAAAGCGGGACATGAAGATTGATTATAGAGATTTTAGTTAAAAATAAAGAAATGCAGGGTTTAAGATTTTTGGAGGTCAGAGGGTGAAAGTATGAATAAAAAGTTAATTATTTTTCACTTTTCATGAGATATTAGCAAAAGACTTTTGCGGACTTTTCACTCCTAAACGTTAAACCAGAATTCTGCTATTAGACCGGAAGAGAACCAGAACTGAACTGGAAAAGTCAGAGGGTCTTAAAAATCTGAAATCTACGCGGAATTGTTAAAACAAAAGCGTTAATCCAAATTTGAAACAGAATACAGTTGCTGAAGTTTGACTAGGGAATGGCGATAGCATCCGTCTTGCACCTTTGTCCGCATTGCATTTTCATGAAGGCTTTATCACGCACACACTGAAAAGTGAAAATCATCCATGTGTGGGTGGAGGCGTGTAAAACCACGGGCGCAGGCGCCGCCTTAACGCTCAGTTGAACCTCAGACGCCGCCACGAGCGGACGTTAGCTGCTCTAACTGCGAAATATACATTTTTGGTGTCGTTTAGTTCAAACACAACTATCGGTTCCGTGTGTAGGATATCCGCAAGAATTTTTGGTGAGTCTTCCAAATTTTTGTTTGCACATGCCATTTTCGTATTTTTTTTCTTTTTCAGCGCGTGTTTGCTTTTGATTAGCGACGGTGTGAGGTTGCACAGGTTAAGCTAGGGATAGGTATTTTTTTTCTTTTCTTGTTTATTTTACACTTATTCTGCTTTGAGTCACGTTCGTTGACTGCGAATTTGTCGTGACATCATTTTTTCGGTCTCTCTTAGTTTCTTCTTTATTCGGTTACAACATGACGGTTTCCGTCAAAGAAATGTTAAAGTTTTCAACTTTTTTTGTTTGAAATATCGTTTATAAACTTTGAAATTGTACCTAGACTCAGTTTTTTTCTAATTCTTTACGCTACTCATATTAAAATTGGTACTTAATTGCGATCTCACCTAATGGTAAGTGACGATGGTGTCGTATATCTATGTATTCATCGCACTGGCTTTGGTCGGGTAATACCCCTTATTGGTTTTCATTCGCCAGAAATTAGCTGCTGCTCAGAAATTGCATTGCATTAATCTGATATGGTCATTTTTGCGCATTTTCCAAGGCCTTAAGCTGATATCTGCAATTTCTTTCCTCTAGTAGGTGCCTAATTAGGTATAGATCGTCTTAACATTCTAAATTGAATACTCCTCCACGTGTTTACTCTCAAACTTTGAAAGAAAAATGTAATGGAGGGGAGTTCATTTTTAAACTAAACTTGACAGAAAACTTGATAAGTACTTTAATCATCCACTTGATTGTTTTTACTCGTCTCAGAAATTGTATCCAGGTTCTTGTGAACCGAAGTCGATATGTTAACCACAGTAACAGCGGCATATTATACCTTCGAGCTATAGAGTACAGTCGTGTAAGCCGCGATAGCTCTGTGTAAATACACGCTTTGTTATTTTAACGACAGTACATATTTACAATGTAGTGTCTCGGCCCAAGCCTTTATTATAGACGTGGTGTCCCGCAAGGGACATTGTTCTTTCCAACTCTATTCAATAAACCACAAAATGATTTAGGTATGGCTATTGGCTAAGACTTGTGTACTGGGTGTCTTGCAAGAGACGCTGTTCGTACCCAAGTTAATCAATGAAGAAAAAAAATTACTATACCTTTGTAAGGGGTCGTTGTTTAGCAAGATGGTACGGAACACCCGAGAGAACCCAAATCGCACTTGACCAGTTATCCATACTATGAGATTCCTTCCAAGTTCCAATACTTACACAATATTAACAAACTGACTACACGATGTGCCTTGTTGTATCAGGTGTGAAGCTTCCATAATACCCTAAACTCCTAACAGCTGATTAAACTATAACCTGCAATCTAATTACAACCTTATGGTAATCAGCACAGGGTAGAATATAATGCTCTTTGTTTCATACGTCGGATTAAATCAAGCAGCGATATAATTTGAACAATTGTGCTGAGGGTGGTAAATCATTTTTATTCGTGTCAGCCATCGCCGTGTTCTGTTCAAATAAAATTTTCATATTGAGGTGCCGTATAGCTTTCTTGTTCGTTGTGCCCAAATCTAAGTAAAAATATCATTTAGAATCAGTTTGTCCCACTGCTGGACACGGGTCTCCTCTCTTAATGAGATAAGTTTGTCCACAGCCCACCACGCTGGCCAAGTGCGCGTTACCTTTGACAACGGGTGAACTCTCAGGAATGCAGGTTTCCTCATAATTTTTTCTGAAAATTTATATGTGTACTCGAAATTCGAACCCCCGACCCACCTGATGAAAGGCAGAGGTCTGAAGCGACAAGTTATAATTGCTTCTTCAAACAAAGTTACTTTTCATCTCACCCGCTCGGAAAAGCGATCTTTAATGCCCGAAATGCGGGCGGGAAATGCTATAATATTCCCTAGGCTGCCAAAGCATTTTCATTTTTCCCACGGGAGACAAAGTAGTATGAAAATCCCTTCCGGCCCTAGGCTCGAAAGCATTTCCAAAGTCAAATTTGTTTGAGTTATCTGTGGTATAGCTCGTATAACGTGTCATGTCAATGTCAAATGTCAAAGCTGAAGACTTTTTTTTTTAATAACACGTCATACCTACAATCAGTATAACGAAGTTCGTTCGTTAAAGTTTGTATAGGTAAATTATTTTTTTTAATTTTACTTTTTCTTATAATATCAATTAAAGTAATAACTCTTATTTAGTTTTATTAAGTATAAAAGAAATCTAATTAAATCCTTGATTTTTCCTCATTGTTTATGTATTTATTGTTAATATATTTATAAAATTTTATATTATCTACGGTTCTTAGAAATTGTTATTTCAGAACGCATTCAAAGTAAAAGTACAGAAAAAAAGTTTGTCAATTTTTTTTTCTGATCTAGTGTTACTTGTCTATGTTTTCAATCGTGATTAAATGCATATTAAATGCTAATATCTAATACTTTTTTGGCTTTATTCATTATTTTTTTGTTTTAACTTTAAAATAATGATGATGATTGAAGGTGGTTTCAGTAAGTGAAATTATTCAGAGTTACTAAAAACAACATTTAACATAACTCGCAATGTCGATCTAAAGTGTTCTTCTGGTGATTTTCCTCGCTGTGGTGAGATGAAAAATTTTGTGTTACGTACGGGCGCAATTTTTTTTGGGTCTCGTGTCTTCGAATGCCTCGCTATGCTCAGGATTCTATTCTTTGAACCCCTCGCTGCGCTCAGGGTTCAACCCTAGAATCCTTCGCCGCTCAGCATTCAAATTTGACACTCGGCCCAAAAATCAACTTTGCGCCCTTGCATAACAAATAACTATTTCGGACGGTATCGCACAGGGAGCTATTCGAAGGAAAATAGATTTTTTTGCGTGACGAAAATCCGGTCACGAAGTCAATCCTCGGAAATCTATTATGAAAGTTTCACTTAGTAGTAAACAGAATGGGTACGCATGCAATCACGTATAGAGATTTGGTATAACGAACTCGTTAGCGCGAGTTTATTGAAGACATCTTTCTATAGAGATTAGAGCGACGCGTGAAATCATACTAAGTAGTATGATTTCTAAGACTAGGGCAATATTAAGTGGAGTTTTGTTTTAGGTGTTAGGTATTCCAAACTGTTTCTACCGTCACACTCACGTCTTTTTTTGTGGTTCTGTACCTCAAAAGAAGAAACGGAACCCTTTAAGATCACGTTGTTGTCCGTCTATCTGTCATCTGAGTATCAGACCCGACGGAGTAGAGAACGATGCTGCTGCAAAGCGTACAATGACAAACTGACATTGAAATACGTACATAAGATTAGATAATAAAACAATTCAATTAGGTTCGAGCATCGAGAGTTTAATATTGAGTTGCACCGACGTTAAACTGTCTGCTGACACGCGATGCCATTGTCTGCGACTGTAGATTCATGAAAAAACGAGGGACATATCGCATATACTTATTTAACTGTGTTATTTAATTGTCTATGACCTAACGATGGTGTTTGAGCGGTCTAAAACGTCTGTTTCTCTATTTTTAACCGACTTCAAAAAAAGGAGGAGGTTCTCAATTCGTCGGAATCTTTTTTTTTTTTGTTTTATCTATGTATGTTCACCGATTACTCGAAGACGCGTGGACCGATTTGAAAAATTCTTTTTTTGTTTAAGAGGGTTTTGTTTCCGGATGGTCCCATTTTAATCAGGTCAGGATCTGATGATGGGATCCTGAAGAAATCGAGGGAACTCTTCAAATTTTATATGGACACATGAAACTATTTGAGTATTATTAGAAAGAGTAATATTTTCCAAGTTGTTCTATGGTCATCAGGTCAGGATCTGAGCATGGGATCTTGGTGAAATCGAGAGAACTCTTCAAATTTTGCTAGTATACTTAAAGCGAGTTGGGTATTTTTTATAGTTACTGGTGCATTTGCTAGCAGATACTGATTTGATGACTAAAGTCATCAAGTCAGGGTCTGATGATGGGATCTTGGTGAATTTGAGGTATCTCTTCAGATTTTATGAACACACCTCAAGCAATTTGGATATTTTACAACGCCTTGTGCATTTTATTGTTTTCCACTAAAAAGTATAAAATAAAAATGGGAAATGCTTTCCAAAAAACCAACTTCAAATGCCACTACAAAGAGTGAAACAATTTTTATTTAAATTTTAGGTACCTACACCAATTCGAAGTCGGGCGATTGTCTATGACTTTGTCATTTCTTCGCACATCAATTAAGTAAGAAGGACTATTAGGGATTGTATGAAACATTGCCCGACTTCGAATTGGTGTAGGTACCTAAAATTTAAATAAAAATTGTTTCACTCTTTGTAGTGGCATTTGAAGTTGGTTTTTTGGAAAGCATTTCCCATTTGTTACTGTTTGGATAAGTTGTCCTGTGTGGGGTTCGTTAACGCTGCCCAAGTTCGTCTCCAAAAAATTCTGTACTCAAAGGTGTCTGAGTAATACTAGGGTCCTATTAATTGTTAAGACACCTATGTTTTTCTGTATTTGTGACACCTAAGGAAAGGCAAAGACTTCGCCGTTTTTATAGACCGTACAATGTAATAGTACGGAACTCTTGGTGCGCGATTTTGACTCGCACTTGACCGTTTTATTATTGCGAATGTCATAATCATCTCTTAACTACCCATGAGTGAAATTGACAATCATTGAAAACATATTTTCGCCTTTTATTAATAAACAGTTAGTAGGTAAGTAATCTGCTTGCTGAGATATCAAAAAATCACTCAAATAAATGTGCGCTGCTTATCAAATCTTATGGAGCAGTAAAATACTTGGAATGTTAGATTCAAGGCATCCCAGTGGTTTTGCATTGTCATTATGCCTTGTAATTTTGTCGACTACAATGCCCATCTACCCAAAAATAAATAGGTAAATAATAGTAACGCTTCGCAATTTTTACGTCGCGGCATGGAAAATCTGACACCGAGGTGGTACCTACCGAGACATCCTCAGGAGATATGTTGACTTCACAATGCGAAATCGTAGAGTCAACATCTCTTGAGGAATGAGGATGTCCCGGTGTCGAGACGAAACGTGCGTCGAAGAAAGTGTTGGAAAATTGTGAGTGGTGTTTCGTGTGGGTAGTGTTCCTGCATATTGTACCATACAGAATCTTTTCAAGAAGCGGATTATAGCAAAACGAATTAATCTGTCCTACTAATTGATAATATTATCGTTTATGCAGTTAACCAGTAAACGCGGAGTCGTATAATAATGAAATGAAATGAAATGAAATGAAATTCGAAATGAAATGAAATGAAATGAAATTCTTTATTTCACATTGGCCTAAATAATAGGCGCCCATGAAATGTCAAAAACTCTACCGCCAAGTTCGGAATGGAGGTTTGCACCGAGAAGAACTGGCAAGAAACTCGGCACTTAGTAATAAGCACCGGCCACAGTTATTTAGTCAAAGATGACACCATTAGCATCCGGCACGTAGCGCGGCGGCGATATTTTAAAATACATAACTTTGTCAAACCGAACAATCGCTAGTGAAACCTTCATGCATATTCAGCGAGTAATTAACGATTCGAACCTATTTATCGCAAGAGCGGCGCTACTCACTAGTGATGTACTATCCACAGCACTCTCTAGTCTTTGGTTATCGATACTTGAATATAATACAATCAATTCTCCTACATCGGTCATCTGGCAAAGAAAATTCCAGGCAGTTTTGAGTGCCTTGTTTTTACTATGCAAGTTAAAAAGGCAATAGAAACAAAGGTGTTAATATATTAATCTGTGGAAGAGCGCCTACCTGATGGATAGACATACGAACATCCACGTCTCTTTCCACTAGACCGTACTACCTGGCAAGCCTTAATTTTTAAATTCGCACCATAGATAGCCACGGCACTCAATGAGATGACGACAAAATAGAAGGATGTCTAACCCAGAATGGCAAGACGTTGAAAGTTGTGGCATCATAATATGTGTTTGTGGCATCCTCCTTGTTCCATGCAAAGCTTAATCTCATCTCTCATCATCTCATCGTCGTCAAGAGTGTGAATATAGGCAAGTGCACTGCACGACATTACATCATTGCTTTCTGTATCAGCTCTGATTATCGTCAAATGAAGCCTATCCACAATATAAATCTGTTTGTATGTACAAAGCACACTTTACGGAGATATTATAAAAACATGAAAATTAGATTTCTTGTTTGGTCACATGCCAGTCTAGTTTTTGAATTGTTTAGGCGTATCAGATGTTATGACAACTTGTTCCATTCTCATAATTTGTCTTCTTGTTGTCTCATTTTGAAATTTCGACGACCCGGTTTTCCCCCCTTTTTAAATAAAAATAATAACAATTTTAAATTTTTTATGATTGCACTGACGGCGGGCCATCATTATCTACAACAATTCCAAATTTTAAACCGATATCTTTAAATAGGTACCGAAATAAAGTGCCGTGACAGACAGACAGACGGACAACAAAGTGATCTTATAAGGGTTCCGTTTTTTTTCTTTTGAGTTACGGAACCCTAAAACTGAACTCGGGAACATTATACAAATTGTTACCATTTCGTTTTTATAATCGTGAGTAAATAATTAACGATTCTTCTCGTTTTATATCAAAAGTGATGTACATATACCATTCGATAGTCAGTCAATATTGACAGTCGATACTTCTAAAACAATAATCGTAATGGATATTTGTGAAAGTACTTTAACGCTTCACTTATGTGTAGTTAGCTTGTTTGTCGTTGTATTGTTACTAGTGTTGTACCATAATACATGATGTAAACTCGATAGTCGATATTTGTATTTAGTTACTTAAATCATTGTCAACACTTGTGTTTTGGTCGAATACACCCTTATTTTACATGATTGTTAGATGTAGGTACTCTTATATATAATGTACGCAAACCCCATAATATTTGCTTCTAACAAAAATCGTTCATTGCGGTTGCAGAAATTTTCACTATACCTAGAAAAAAGAAAAGTCCTGACTCATTCATTAGTGCATTCACTCACTGGCCCACCCTTTCACACAACGTAGACAAAGGGTCACATAACGTAGACAAAGGGTAAGGAATAAGGATTTCTCGAAATCGCCAGTTGATTTCCGAAGCTGGTTCGATTACCGCCACAGGCCACTTAAGAATTTTATCAGGTCAGCCTACCTATTCTGTAACTCGGTGCCCAATGCCCATCAAAGAATGATAGCCATTAGCAAATGGTTTTCATCCATTGAAGTTTTGCTAACGAAAAGTTATTTTTATTTCATAGCAAACTTTCAATGGATAAAAAACATCTGCCAGTGGCTATCATTCTTTGTTATGCACCGAGATACGGAATACGGGCACTGGTCTGGTCTCTCTACTCGATGCTGCGTAGGAATCGTAATATGTGAGTTTACCTACCTCTTGCTTTAGTACGATACAATCTTCGACCAGAATCAGGAGATCGCAGACAAGTACTAAATACTAATTTATTGAGTGTGAAAAAACGTTTTTATCGATACTCAAACAGGTCCCAACACCACGTCCTCGGCGCCATTAAAAAAGTACTCCAACCATTATCAGTCGTCGGCTCACGCCTCACGAATTCCGAGTGCAATTAGAAAGAGCAAATAGAGCATGTTACGAGTACACAGCCGTAGATAAGGACGTAGGTGACGACGGGGCAAGATACCATAGACTCATCCGCCATGATACAGACCCACTTCGTGGGTGAGATGAGGACAAAAGGAACTACGTTTTCATAATGATTAAAAACCATTCAATTTAGTAGTTAGTTTACTCAGACTTTTTTTACAGAGCCGCGTCGTAAATTCCAGAAGCAGCTATAAAGGCCAAACAGAGTATAATTTTATAACACATAGATGGCAGCAATGTCCTGTGCAATCTGCACTTGAAGTCAGTGTCCCCCAGATTTAGGTTGTGCATGTGGAGATTTAGTCAACAAGAAACTAGTGATCCGCCATAACATCGACCTCTGCATTCCTGCAAAACCTCTAAAAAGGTTTTGCAGGAATTGTAGTGGGTTTCCTTAATAGATTTTGCGTCACCTACAAAAAATATTTGTTGCCGGACCAAGATTCTTCTTTTAAAATAGTCAAGATTTGCACAAAGCATTGCTGTTTTTCTATTAAAAGTGTCTGTATCCGGAGTCCGGACATAACTGGGCATTATGAAAAGACTTCTGCAGACGTGTTTTTCAAGTGTTGTAATTGGTCAAAACCCATGTTTTGTTTTTAATGATTGATAATTTTTTAGCCGATCGCCCTGCTTATATCCCATGATGTCAGTGCAACGTATGACATTGATTTTAATGACCTGGGATGCACTGTATCTGACGGCCTTTACTTCAGCCATTAACTGGTTCATTTCATCATTCGTTTCACTAAAAATTCAAAAACAATTCAAACCGCATCATCATGATCCGCAGCTGACTAAACTAATCACTGCACCATTGAGGCACTTTAAACTCCGTCTGCGGAAAGAACAAACAGAGCAGAGAGCTAACACGTACAATACCATAGATAACGCAGGTGACGATGGAAAAGGGCGAGAAACTAATGTCGCGACCCGTTATGTTGTGTCTGTTATCTATGGCCGTTGCCCCTTTACTCGGGACTTGGGTTTTTTTATATTCTGTTCCACTGACATTTTTGAGGGTTTTGCTGACAGGCTTGATTATCAATGTCATCAATATGCTGCTCTCACTGACAAATTTGACATTACAATCAGATTAGTAATTTCGTGGCTTGCCAACCAAAATATGTGCTCTGTGGTCAATAATTTTTTTTTAATTTTTTGTGTGGGTACACTCTGAATGTTTTGCACGAACTTTATCGAATTCAAATATTTTTCAAATATTATATGCTTTGCAGGATTCCAACTTGAAATATCCAAGTCAAGCAGGGATGGCAGATGTAATAATGATTAATGACTAAAGATTAGAAAGTAATCGTGTTGGGAATAAGGATATAAGACCGTCACTAAGTTATCTAAATTCTAAATTTGGAAAGTTGGAAACCAAAGATACGAGTAGGTCTACAGTTTGGAGCGCGTTTGCCTAGAAAATGCCTATTCACCCTTTACCTCAAGGCACCCAGATTGTACTAAGATTGGAATCGTCAATCATTAATCCATGATTATTATTGATAACATTTCGGCCACGTATCCTATCTTAATATATATAAATAAAATTCGCACACCATGTGCAGTTCGATCCAACTTGAGAGATAGGATAGTTTAAATCTCAATTCAACTATTTTTTAAATCCCCAAGGGCAAAACAACGTTTGCCAGGTCAGCTAGTAGTATATATAGAATAGAAACTACTAATTTGTTCAACACACTAATATATTATGAGCAATCAAAATTAAAATAAGTATTCAATAAAGTAATAAACCATCACTATCAATTCAACTTCCCGCCATTTGCATTCGCCATTTTGTTTTTTTTCGCGTTTCCACCGATACGCCGCCATTTTATCGCGGCGTCACGTTTCGCCAGAAGGGTAGATAATGTTAAGTGTCTGTATGTTTATGTATTCATGAAAAGCATCGTGACAATTAAATATTATGTAGGTAACGTACTTAATGGAGTTTTAAGTGGAAAATTTTATTTTTCAGTACGTTAACTATAACCTGTTTTCTTTTTTTGTGAAAACCCAATGATGCGTGTAAATTTTAAATGCCACTCACTCATTAAAAGTCAAAATTATTTAACCGACTAAAAAAAACTATAAGTGTAAAAAAAATTCGTCAAATCTTGACCAATTTCTAAGTTTTTTTTTTCAATTTGGCATCTAATTTAGTGATAATTAGGCGATTGAGACGAAATGGACTTATTTAAAAAAATCTTAACCCTCTTAGATTTTAAAGATAAAGTACCTTCGTAACCTAGTGACATGGCGGGAGCGCGGTAACTAAGTGAATCCCGCACTCCCGCCAACGTGATCTATCATGGCAAACATGCGTCAAGCATTTCCTGTACATAAAAAAACTTTGAAATGCTTCGAGGCCAAGAATATCTAAGGTAGGTAGGTAAATTATTAGGTATTATAAATGATTGAATTTTCAAAATGCTACAAACAGCGAAAACTGAGTTGTGAGAATTAAACGGACATACAACACCGCTTACTCGACTGTTCCATACTTATAATAATAATAATCGTTTAATTACTTACCTTCTCAACGAAGATTTCACGATCGCCAGACTTGCTTGCTTTAAAATAAAACAATTTAACTATTACAATGTATACATTAGATACTTCTTTTAACATCCTGCCGTTCGGTGTATGAATATTTATAAGTTATCGGATTTTAAATTTGTCTTTTTAACAGCACCCTACTCTTAAGATCTAGAAAACTAAATTCCTGTTTTCAGAGCAATATTAATTTATTGAAGACTAGCAGTGCCCGCGGACTCCGTTCCGCGTTAGAAATATTTTTGTCCCGGCCCGTTTGTCCCGCGTAAGGCTCGGTTTCCACAAAAGCGGAGCTGTTTGAATAACCAACCAGATTTCATCATTTTGACATCTCTCGCCTCAGTTTCGGAGATGTCAAAATGACAAATCTGAATGGTTACTCAAATACAGCTCCACTCCGCTTCGCTTTGGTGGAAACCGGGCCTTATACCCACAGCCCACAGACGAAATATTTAATCAATTAAATTAGACATAAGCCTATATTATAGCGCGTTTATAAATCTCTACTCTGCTATCGGACCTGGCACTGGGCAGCAGTTGTAAATGTTGTAATTATACTGCCCGCGTATTATTAATAGTTTACAAAAATTCAGTATGCTTTTCTTAAATTTTTAATTCAGTAATAGGTTTAAAAAATTTCTACTTATTTTTCCGAAAAACTCTAACCTTTTAAGCAAATGTACTCGTATTTCAGTAAAATTTCACTCATTCTCATGCCATCTTTAACTCAAACACACTTTATAATTTTAGCTTCTAAGTAATGTAACAATGAAGCTTTACTCCTGAAATTGCGTTATTCTGGCGGTCGTAAGTTCTTCGCGGAAGTATTATTTTCAAACATTTATATTTTATACTTAATACCTAGATCCATTTCTATAAAGTTGGCATTTGATTAATATTATGTTCTTACAAATTATGCATATCTCAGCTTATTGTTTTACCACAAAGATGCCGCTATTTTCCAAGAATGTTAATGTAAAATTAAGTTTCAGCTTACTTAAGATTATATGCTATTGCACTGCTTGCTTAGTTGGTATAACTTAGCAAGGGACTTTGCCCATATATTCGACCCATTTATTTTTACACTCAACTTCTACTTGGCTGCAATCCAACCTGATGGTAAGTGATGATACAGCCGAGAGCTTTCTCGTTCTAATTTGGAAGGAATAAGCAACGGTTTGTACACAGCATCGCGCCAAAACGCTAAATCGCTTGGCGGTGCGTCTTTTCTGGTAGGGTGGTAACTAGCCACGGCCGAAGCCTCCCTGAGCCAATGGCGGGAACCGAACCCGCGACCTCACGGGATCCGATCCGAGGGTTGGGTATCATCCGGGCGCATCATGGTAAACTAAATTAGCGAAAACTAAATTTAAAAGCAGTGATAGCTCAGTGGTTCTGACCTCTGCTTCTCATAATGAGGTCGCAGGTTCGAATCCTGGGCACACACCTCTGACTTTTCCGAGTTATGTGCGTTTTAGGAAACTAAATGTCACTTGCTTAGCGGTGAAGGAAAACATCGTGAGGAAACCTGCATGCCTGAGAGTTCACAATAATGTTCTCGAAGGTGTGTGAAGCCCGCCAACCCGCACTTGGCCAGCGTGGTGGGCTATGGCCAAACCCCTCTCAGCCTGAGAGGAGACCCGTGCCCAGCAGTGGGACGTAAAAAGGGGTTGAGATGATGAAATTTCCGCTAATTTAGTTTTAACTGAATAAAATTTGAATTTTCGCGGGTGGATGGTATCCATCCATCGCCCTTAATACCTAAAAGCTTAATTTATAAACGTAGACGCAATACAAATGGAGGGGTCACCAAACACCTCTCTGACCCGTATTATATGGTAATGTCAACTTCCAAATGCCATTACAATTTCAAAGTGGACGTTTGATATTCAAAAACTCAAAACTCCTTTGCGATACGTTGACCAAGATTTCTTCAGTTTTTGTATTCAGTAGCCACTGTAAAAGGGAAAAATATAGTTTTTATAATATATTTTATAATATAGTTTATATAATGTAAAAGGGAAAAATATAATTTTTATTTAAATTTTAGGTACCTACACCAATTCGAAGTCGGGCAATGTTTCATACAATCCCTAATAGTCCTTCTTACTTACTTGATGTGCGAAGAAATGACGAAGTCATAGACAATCGCCCGACTTCGAATTGGTGTAGGTACCTAAAATTTAAATAAAAATTATTTCACTCTTTGTAGTGGCATTTGAAGTTGGTTTTTTGGAAAGCATTTCCCATTTTTATTTTATACTTTTTAGTGGAAAACAATAAAATGCACAAGGCGTTGTAAAATACCCAAATTGCTTGAGGTGTGTTCATAAAATCTGAAGAGACACCTCAAATTCACCAAGATCCCATCATCAGACCCTGACTTGATGACTTTAGTCATCAAATCAGTATCTGCTAGCAAATGCACCAGTAACTATAAAAAATACCCAACTCGCTTCAAGTATACTAGCAAAATTTGAAGAGTTCCCTCGATTTCACCAAGATCCCATCATCAGACCCTGACTTGATGACTTTAGTCATCAAATCAGTATCTGGTAGCATATGCACCAGTAACTATAAAAAATACCCAACTCGCTTTAAGTATACTAGCAAAATTTGAAGAGTTCCCTCGATTTCACCAAGATCCCATGATCAGATCCTGACCTGATGACCATAGGACAACTTGGAAAATATTACTCTTTCTAATAATACTCAAATAGTTTCATGTGTCCATACAAAATTTGAAGAGTTCCCTCGATTTCTCCAGGATCCCATCATCAGATCCTGACCTGATTAAAATGGGACCATTTGGAAACAAAACCCTCTTAAACAAAAAAAGAATTTTTCAAATCGGTCCACGCGTCTTCGAGTAATCGGTGAACATACATAGATAAAAAAAAAAATAAAAAAAAAAAAAAAAAAAGATTCCGACGAATTGAGAACCTCCTCCTTTTTTTGAAGTCGGTTAAAAATATAGTTTTTTTGTTCGTTTGGAAGTACACTTCGCAAGGTTTCTTGCCCATATCTCGGCCACTGACCATCCATATTTCACCAAAAACTATACAGCTCCTCGGGTTAGTACTACCAATCGATAGAAAAAATAAAAACAATTTTCAATATCTTATGATTGCAATGACGTTGGGTCACTATTACCTAAAACTATTCCAAATTTCAAGTCGATAGCTTTAATAGTTACTAAAATAATCGAGTGTGACAGACGGACGGACGGACGGACGGAGAAAGTCTCACCATAAGGGTTCCATTTTTACCAAATTGGTATGGAACCCTAAAAATGAATTCGATAGGTTGTTTGCAAGTTGAGCTATCGCTCCGACTAAGTTGCTTGCTTGTCGACAGACTCATGTTTTTTGAGGTTTTCTCGTGACTGAAAGCACCAATTTTGATGCGGTTTTCGCCAGTAGGCGTGAAATTCCAAGCACAAACTGCTATCAGCGATACTTATGGGTCTAGCGATTAACCCTGGTCTGCCAGGTCAAAAAAACTGTTTTCGAAATTCAACCAAAAGTAAAATATTCGCTCGGGAACGGTGTGAATATGAAAATTACTGGTTCTCCTAAGATTTGTGAAGGAACAAAAACACGCACCTAATAATATTCAATATAGTATCACTTAGTGATACTGATTCCGTCGGGCGTTGCCTCCGACGTATACAAATCTGTTTACCAATACTTTGACCAACATTTTCCGAGTTTTTTTTCGTCTTTATATAGCGTTTCTGTTATTACAATTTCAAATTCTCCGTTGATGTATAGCTGTTTGTAGATAGCACTGTTTTGTTATTTTGATTTTTTCTCATGAATCATACAATGTAGCGATTGGGAAATCTCGTGAGGAATATGTGATTTTTTTTACGGTTCCATAACGGTGAAAATGGAACCCTCTCCTTTCCCATCCGTCCGTCGGTCACACTCGATTGTTTCAGTAATTATTAAAGCTATATACCTGAAATTTGGAATAGCTAAGGATATTAGATAATAGTGGCCCAACGTCATTGCAATCATAATAGTAGTTTATGAAACGGATGCATAATAGGGGGTATTAAAACATGAGTGTGAGTTTAAAAAACGAGCCGCAGGCGAGTTTTTTAATAGTATCACACGAGTGTTTTAATACCTAATTATGTAGAGTTTCATACACTACTTTATCTACGCTCAAATTATCATTGTAGGGACACAGTTCAGTGCAACTAAACGCATATCATTTTACGAGTGTGCACTTTATGCACTTTTGCACTTTTGTATAACGCGTCAGTTACTTGGCGACCGTACCCGCGTTTAGTCGTATACATAGCCCTAAAGTGGTAACCTCGATAACTTTACGGCAGACTTACGGCTAGTACGGAAATGTACGGTGCTCAAGGACTCACACAGCCCCCGGTGCAGCCCCAGGCGGAAGCAGCTAAGGCAGCGACGGAGGCGGGACAAGCGGAGGCGCGAACGGGTTTGGCGTTCGCAACAACATCGTCTGGAATTCCCGAGTTTTGGGCAGATAAACCGCGTGTGCGGTTCGCCCAGTTCGAAGCCACGATCTTCGGTCAGGAGCTCGGGAATGCGGCTAAGCCAAATCTGGCCAGGGAGAAATAGCTGAGGATTCGTTGCCGATGCTCTGGACCGCCCACCTACCGACGGCGGTCGGGGCGGTATTGGCAGTCGCCAGGGTGGAGCTGGACAGACTTGCGGTCATCGCAGATAAAATCGTCGAGACCACGCAATCGGTGGAAGTTGCGGAGATACAACGGACGTCATCAGCGGATTTGGCAGCTCAAGTGACGCTGACGCTGAAAATGCAGGAGTCGCGGCGCAGACGTGCGGAACGTCGCGGTCCAGATAGGCAATAGCGACACGGGACACCGCGGGCACGCTATCTGGATGGATGGTGACTCCGGAAGACATTTGGAAGACTGCGATCATAACTCCTTTTGGATTATTTGAGTTTCCGCGAATGACCTTCGGTCTACGAAACGCAACTCGGACATTCCAAAGATTTATGGACACGACTGTACTAGGCGGCTTAGACTTTTTGTATAATTTTATAGATGACGTCATTGTCGCGAGTACGGACATCGAACAGCATAAAACGCATCTGAAAACAGTTTTCTCAAGACTCAATGAATATGGAATTACTATTGATGTGTCTAAGTGTAAGTTTGGTTTAGATAATTTAGAATTTTTAGGTTACGAAGTGTCTACTATTCAGCGTATTAGCGGTAAAAATAATGTTGTGGCGGATGCATTGTCTCGAGTTTCAGCCATCGCGAGTCCAACGGCGATAGATTACTCAGAATTGGCCGCACGGCAGGAGCGTGACGCTTGCCTACAGCAAGCAGTGCAAGACGCACACAATAGTAAATAGCAATTTAAGCAGATGCACTTACCATTGTGTGACAAACTTGTCCATTGCGAAACTTCGAATAATAATGTACTAATGTAAAAATAAGTAGTAGTTTTAACCCACTTAATGCAATTAGCTAGATATATTTACGAGTTATGTGTGGTATGATGCTCGGGCTGTCGAGGTTTGTAAATCGCTGGCGTAGCGATTAGTTGCGCTGTGCATGAAGCTACTGCAGACTCCAGTCTACGCTTGTCAATATTCAATATTTTTTTTAAAGGAAAATTTTATTTAGAAAAAAATTTTTTTTAAAGCGGCGGAGTACTGTAGGGACACAGTTCAGTGCAACTAAACGCATATCATTTTACGAGTGTGCACTTTATGCACTTTTGCACTTTTGTATAACGCGTCAGTTCCTTGACGACCGTATCCGCGTTCAGTTGTATGTCTAGCCGTAGACTCGAACACGAATCTCTAAGTTGTAAATTAACTAGGTATTTGGGACAGTAAATAATTGTGTACTTTTACGTCTACATTTTTACTCATTACACCCCAGACCCCCTAAATCATAAATCCAAACCATAAAATCTTGCTAACGTTTGTCGTAAATCCTTCACTTTGTTGTTAAAAAGATTGCGGGTCATTTTTGTTGCAATTACTAAAATGTCAGGTGGAGTTAAATTTTCTTTAGTAGGTTTCACTGCTAGACATTTTTCCGCGCTAAGTTTTGACTAAGTAACAAAAATAACACATTGAAATGTTAAAAGTTAGGTATGGCGCCAAAATTCAGTTGTAAACTCAAAGATAAAAATAGTCAAGATAGGCCCATCCGAACATTTTACGTAAACGTTCTTCATACAAGAAAATGTAGCGCCATCTGTCGAAACTCCTGCGAAATACATGTTTATTTTTTATATTTTTTTTATTTATGTGTCTGTGGTCACCTTGCCTGCAATATTATTATTAATTTAAAAAAAAAGAAATAGGTCTTCACCTATCTACCTATACTGACTACTGCGGGGGGGGTGCAAAATAGTCATTCTTGCTCCCTTAAACTGGCTACATTTTTTCGCGCTGTTCGCCCTGTCCTTAGTATACAAGTCTGTGTGTAAACTGCGTATAGTCTGTTAAAAAAGTCATGAAACAAAAAAGAGTAGAAAAAAAATTATATACAAGTCAGATAAAGTATATTTTTAGTGGATAGTTAAATAATCAAAAATTATACATAATTCTTTTCAATATTCTGTATGAACACACTTTTTAATCAGTCATATTATAAGGCATGGAAAAATTATTGTTTCCGTGAATTAATTGTTGTCTATGGTCTATCATGGCCCAACCAACTAAATGTTGTCTGTGGACTCCATGTATATAAAAAAAACAAAATTGAGGATTGGCTCTACACTCTCTTTTGGCTATGACGACCACAGAGAAAAGAAATTTATTCCCTGGTCTGTGATGACGACACATAAAAATACAGGAACCCAGAGCCGAGTATCGTAATGGAAATTATTCAATTATCTAGAGATATTTTCATAGTACAGCGATGTTATAATGAATAACTTTTTAATAATTATAGAAGTCTGTGAATAAAGTAGGTCAATATGTGACACATTTTGATTTCATAATTCGAACGTTAAGCAATGAGCGTAGATAAAAAAAATTAAAATCGTTTTTATTTTAATTCAAAAAGGGGGGAAATCTCTAAATGAGATAACAATATTGAGTGGGCTATCATATAAAAGGGAGTTACTTGTATATTCAGGCGAAATGACAGACAAACTGTACAAACTTGTAGAGTGTGAATTTTTTTAACTAAGATCCCATTTACGAGAAAGTGTGATGAAATGTATATTAAAGTTTCCTCCGGTCACATTATGCCGATTCAGTACATGACAACGGTATAGAGTTCATTGTGTTGCATGCTCTGCTCGATATTTACTCAGTTGTGTCAACGCAGGATGTACAGGGTTAAATGGGGGTCGGTGGTACAGTTAGTCGCAGCGTTTGGTTTGGTTAGGGCGAGTCACCGGACATGAATAGAATATAATAGAAAGAATGTGCTAATTTTTGACATGATAGGATTTACTTTACTCGATCATATAAAATCTTGAAATTGGCTTAAATAAAAGTTATAAACGACAAATTTAATAAGAAAATTTCTACATATGCACATAATTTTTATATGGAAATATTTCTCTTGAAGTACTTCAGAGAACCTGCTAAATTTTGGTATCCAATTATAATCCTGTATCCAGCAAATTAAAATTTATCCCAGAACTGGAATATTGCCCAGCGTTTTCAGGACACGCCGCGCGTGTCTTGCCTCGCGCTCAAATGCCTCGCCTTAAGAGTCCACTAACTTACGCTGTTTCCCATACATTCGTAATACCTAAATCATTTATAGTTCGTGCAAATTTCGATTATGTTGTGGTGTTATTCGGGTTCATATAGTAATAATTTATACTCCTGGCCATATCTGGTTCCGAAATACATTTGTTTAACGAAATTGTAAACTAATTTAGTTTTGCTTATTTTTATGTCAAGGAGGACATGTTTTCTGCTTATTTGTTTTGTAATGAAAACAACACTACCTCACGTCGCATTAGTTCAGGAGCACAGTTTTCATTGTCCAGCTAAAGAAAAACCATTGAACTCGTTACCATAATGCAACCGACACTTCTATAAGGAACTATAGGTCTACCTACCTACTACCTAGTGTACCTAGTTTGAACTTCTGAAGATTCAATTTTTGAAACAATGTTTATTTTCGAAGGGTATCGTGCAGAGGGCTAGAAGAAATGGATTTTTTGCGTGGCGAAAATCCCGCCACAAAGAAAATCTACGAAATTCTTTAAACATCTAGAATGAAAGTCTCTCTATATAAATTTTTTGGTATTAAACTCGTTAGCGCGAGCTAACTGAAGACCGCGCCATCTATCGAGTTGTATTCCAAAATTTGTTTCTAACTAGTGTCCCACGATGCAGTTCACGTATTTTTTTTGAAGAAAAAAAAGAAAACTTCGCCGTTTCTGTAAGAGAAATGCCTCGAATTCTGTATACGCTGATTGGCCGAATTTGCTGTTGTGACCGTCAAAACCGAGAAGCGATTACGGAATACGTTTTTGTTACACAATCAGTTATCTTGTAGAGAGTAACTTGTAATTGAAATAAAACAAATTTTCATACGTAAAATAATGATTGCTCTTAAAAGATTAGCGTCGATAAAACGCAATCTTTCATCTAAATATTACCAGAAACCGTCTTTAAGTCCCAGTTTGTCCACATCTTGTTTTTGTTGTTGTAACAGATTACATGGTTTTGCTTACTAAGTTACTGACCAGGGGTCTGATTGCGTAAGAAAAACGTATTTAATCCTAATCGTAATTGCTAGCGAATTCTCCGCTAACGCTGAACGCTAATAGTCGTAGTCGATTTTCAAAAACAGCGTGTTGTCCTCTATTCGGTCACTTGGTCTTTCTACGAGTACAGTCACGTGGATTGTCCATACATTTTTATCTATTGTCGTGAACGCTTTACGACAAGTTACTTTGTCTAGCCCTGCTGCCGTGCTATTCTGCAAAACAGCGACGAGCGTACATCTCTGCATCTATGAATTTGTCAGTTGTAATAGAGTACAATTTTGCATGCCATATTCGGGTTGGCAGCTGTCTGAGAGCTATTTCATTTTGTAGAACTGCACAGCAGGTCATTTCATTGCCCGACTTCAAATCGTTGGACAACCGTGATTATGTAACTACTGTTTGTCGTGTTTAAAGTCGTTTTAGGGTGTCAGCTGCCAATGGCTCATATACTAAGCTTCGTTGCCAAATAATTGTGCCGTGGAACACTCGGTTGGAACGATGTTCACCCACCGTTTGATAGATGGCACCGTGTCAAATTAGCTGGCGCTTGAAGCATTTTCTCATACTAAATCCTGTAGCTGATTGCAAGTTCATATCGGTGTTACCAACATAACCGTCAGTTCACGCTGTAACCGTAACCGACACCTCTGGATTTAAGTTTTTTTTTTCGAGTTTTCCAAAGATTTAAATCTGGATACCTTGAGCCTACATTGCGCACATCGAAAACGTCCACAAAGATGCTGAGTGAGTGCTCCCAACATGCTGTAGATAGTGTGCGATTGTGTGACAGAGAACGCAATTGCAAATTTCATTTAAGAGTTATGAGACCTCGCTATAATATCTATCACCATATCTGATGTCGCTGTGTGTGTAAGACGAACGTGTCGTACACAAGACAATAACGTGGACGTTTTTGGAGGTTTAGGGCTCATCTAGCGATTTAAATCTTTGGAGTTTTCACGTCTGTCATGCACTTCCAGAGTTGTTTTTGGTGAGGTCAACGTGACACTTTTTTATGGGTTTCTACACGACTACGTGAGTGGCATACGGCGCCACTGATGGCGTGAAATGCGGGCTTTCCTGACACCTGGCAAACATCGGTGGCAGTTTTTAGGGTTCCGCACCTGAAAAGAAAACTGAACCCTCAGGTCGTTTGTCGAAATTACCGACGTTGGTCCGAGAAATTTTTGGGGCACGTCTTGTTCACCTAGATATACTTAGCAAACTAATTATGATTATGATTATAATTATGATTATGATTATAGGCATTTCAATCCACGAGTTTGACGGAGTGGGGCGCTATCGTGGATTGATATACGCTAAGAGGACGGGAGAGACGTTGTAGCCAAAAAATTCTCAAATATGGCCTCGCGCTTCATACATTTCGTTACCGCTGACAGCACATACCGCTGTCGGTCGCATACATTAGCGCCATTTTACAGTTTTGACAACTTTAAAATCCGGCTTCATGGCGGGGCATAAATTGTATGCGTGACGTCAGTAAATGCCGATCTTTTCATCAATGATTGAATTGATCTATATTTTTATCAAATATTTTTATCTATATATATAAAAGAATGAGGTATTTTGGTTTGTTCCACGGATTCCGCCTAAACTATAGGTCGTAGAGATCTCAAATTTGCTGCCTAGGTAGATATTAGGTCATGAATTCGTACTAAGACGGGGATTCCAGAAATTCAAATTGTAAGGGGTAAAAATCGTACATTAAAGGGATTTTCCCATACAAAAGTGATTTTTTTTCGTTGTTCCAGGAATTCCCGAAAAGCTACAAGTCGTAGAGCTCTGAAATTTGGTGCCTAGGTAGATATTAGGTCATGAATTCGTACTAAGACGGGGATTCCAGAAATTCAAATCCTAAGGGGTAAAAATCGTACATTAAAGGGATTTTCCCATACAAAATTGATTTTTTTTTCGTTGTTCCAGGAATTCCCGAAAAACTAAAAGTCGTAGAGATCTGAAATTTGGTACCTAGGTCGATATAAGGTCATGAATTCGTACTAAGACGGGGATTGCAGAAATTTAAATCCTAAGGGGTAAAAATCGTACATTAAAGGGATTTTCCCATACAAAAGTGATTTTTTTTCGTTGTTCCAGGAATTCCCGAAAAACTAAAAGTCGTAGAGATCTGAAATTTGGTACCTAGGTCGATATTAGGTCATGAATTCGTACTAAGACGGGGATTTCAGAAATTCAAATTTTAAGGGGTAAAAATCGTACATTTAAGGGATTTTCCCATACAAAAGTGATTTTTTTCGTTGTTCCAGGAATTCCCGAAGAACTAAAAGTAGTTCAGATCTGATAATTGGTACCTAGGTTTTTCTCAGGTTATAAAATCAATTCGTACTCAGTTTTTTTTGGGATTCTTGAAATCCAAATTTTGAAGTGGCCGCCATTTTGAACTTTTTTGTTACTGGGCCGATTGCTTTGAAAATCGGTATTTGAGTATCGCAGCAAACATAGAGAACGAATTTATGGTCAGAATTAAAAAAAGTGGCCGCTATTTTGAAATTTTTTGTTACTGGGCCGATTGCTCTGAAAATCGATATAATTGAGTATCGCAACAAGCATGGAGTAGGAATTTGTGGTCGAAATTTTAAAAAAGTGGCCGCCATTTTGAACTTTTTTGTTACAGGGCCGATTGCTTTGATAATCGATATATGAGTATCGCAGCAAGCATAGAGAACGAATTTATGGTCAGAATTAAAAAAAGTGGCCGCCATTTTGAACTTTTTTGTTACTGGGCCGATTGCTTTGAAAATCGATATTTGAGTATCGCAACAAGCATAGAGAACGAATTTATGGTCAGAATTAAATAAAGTGGCCGCCATTTTGAACTTTTTTGTTACTGGGCCGATTGCTTTGAAAATCGATATAATATGAGTATCGCAGCAAGCATAGAGAACGAATTTATGGTTAGAATTAAATAAAGTGGCCGCCATTTTGAACTTTTTTGTTTCTGGGCCGATTGCTCTGAAAATCGGTATTTGAGTATCGCAACAAGCATGGAGAAGGAATTTGTGGTCAAAATTTAAAAAAGTGGCCGACATTTTGAACTTTTTTGTTACTGGGCCAATTGCTTTGAAAATCGATATTTGAGTATCGCAGCAAGAATAGAGAACGAATTTATGGTCAGAATGAAAAAAAGTGGCCGCCATTTATTATGGGCAGACGGGCAGACAGTGTAGTCTCAGTAATAGGGTTCCCGCCTTTTTCCCTATAGGTACGCTACCTTAATTGAGCTACGAGTATATTAAACTTTTTGTAACAACCTCATATTTTCAAAACCGATAAGTGACTATAGCAGCAAGCACAAAGGAAGAATTTGTCGTCTTAATATTATTAAAATAAATGGCAGTTACGACAGGAATTTTAGTAATTAAATGCCTGAGGATGTAAAGCAGAGGTTAAACGCGAGCGAAGCCGCGGGCGTCCGCTAGTACATAATATAAGCTAGCGCTTGACTGTCATCACACCTGATGGAAAGTGATGAAACAGTCTTTTGGAGCGTGCTTACCTAGGAGATGCCTTTTCACTCTTGATTTAAAAGTACCAAAGTTGTCGATAGTGGGGCAGATAACACCCGGTAGGGTATTCCAGACCCTTGTAGTGCAAATCAACTATCAGGAACGAGGAATCAAACCGCTTTTACGTGTCTTTGGTACGTCAACTATGTAGGGGTGTAAGTCGTCACGACTTTCTGAAAACCACTGACCCAATTCGACATACATTGCTGTTTCGCCGTGTGAAGCAAATAATTAAATTCATTGCAAACCTTCAATGGATGAGCACTGCTTAAAAATACGGTTATTATTTTCCGAGAGCATTAGTGCAACGCTGCGAGACGCGTCTGGGTGGGCCCGGGCCTTTTTATGTGGCTCATCTCTTTTTTTATTCGTGTTTACTTTTCGAACGTGTTTGCGAATGATAAGACCTTTGTCGGTGGTTTGATGGTGCCATTCCGGTATTCCGGTGTTTGTACTTACTCTATATTATAAGCTTCTTTGACTGTCCGCGTCTTGACTCCTACGGGAACTGCAAATTTCCGTGGATTTCCAGAACTGTTGACTCCAGATGGTACTCGGATGTGCGCTAGAGATCATTTCGACATATTTTGTGTATCTCTTATCTCTTTCATAGAGTTTTACTAGCAGTGCCCGCGGACTCCGTTCCGCGTTAGAAATATTTTTGTCCCGGCCCGTTTGTCCCGCGTAAGGCTCGGTCCCCACAAAAGCGGAGCTGTTTGAATAACCAACCAGATCATTTCGACATCTCCCCTCCCCTCAGTTTCGGAGATGTCAAAATGACAAATCAGAATGGTTATTCAAACAGTGCTTTAATATTGTAGAACATTGTTTTATTCTATCTTCAATAGTTTCCGCAACGCACGCGATGAAAGTAATTTTTTCTTCGACTTGGATTACATTATTCAAGTTTAAGTACGGATACGTATTTAATTTTGGAAATTATTATAGCCTATGACACTCCACAATAACGTAGGATTCTATTGGGAAAAGAATTTTGAAAATAGGTTCAGTGGATCCAGAGATTACCCCTTACAACGTCACAAACTCACAAATATCGTTACGCTTCCTCTTTATAATATCAGTAGAGATTTAGAGTAACGACTTTATTAATAACCTAAACGTTGTGCTCTCCTTCTGTCGCGTTACTTTATCATATTCTATCTCTTTCTGGCTAGAGGGGTTCTAATAAAACCGCTGGGCGGTTGACGCTAAGTACTTGTAGCCTTTGTAGGTACCTTCCAGTGATTCCTCAGGGGCTGCTAACGTTTTCACACTTTTCGTCTATTGGTTTAGACTTTAGAGTGTGAAACTGAATGTATTTTAACATTGGAAATACATTTCATCGACTTTATTGCGAAAGTAAATTTAATTTTACGATTCTCGACCATGTTGCGTTTTGGACTACATTCAATTTTACGCTCTATGTCAATACTCGTAAGATAAATTTTTCAGTGTTAGCAAAAATGTTTTAATTTCAATATCGTCTGCTTATAGGTACACGTAAATGCCATGAACTTTTTAAAAAATTCACTTCACGCAGCGTAACCGACGCGTTATGTGAATAGTCCCCCTGAAGCAAAACAGGAAGTGAAGTCACAAATTAATATTCTTTAGAAATCCATTCCTTTCTAGACCGAACCTCCATTCCGCTGACCTTACATAACCCGAACTATTTCCAACACTCCTAACGTAATAAATACAGTGCTATTGTGATTTAAATAAATTCAAATCGTCTGTACCTTACACTGTTCTCGCTTGCTACACTTACATATTCTAGTTATTTCTGTAGAATTGTGGATTGTGATGTAATCTCTCACTTTTGTTGTTTATCTTTCAATCTGTACCATCGTCGTGTGTTTGTGTATTTCTCGATGGTTACTTAAAAGCGGTGGGTCCTTGAATCCTTATCAATGATGGAGGAATAATAAGTTGTTTTGCTTCTGGTGTTATTTTTAGGGTTCCATACCAAAATGGTAAAAATGGAACCCTTATGGTGAGACTTTCTCCGTCCGTCCGTCCGTCCGTCCGTCCGTCTGTCACACTCGATTATTTCAGTAACTATTTAAGCTATCGACTTGAAATTTAGAATAGTTATAGGAAATAGTGACCCGACGTCATAACAATCGTAAAAATTTGAAAATTATTTTTATTTTTATTTAAAAATGGGGAAAAACCGGGTCGACAAAATTTCAAAATGAGATAACAATATTGAGTGGGGTATCATATGAAAGGGCGTTACTTGTGTATCCTAAAACTAATTTTTATTTATTTTTATGCCTGATAGTTTTTGATTTATTAGGCAAACTGTCGAAAAAAATACCGTTCCCCCGCCTGATCTCCGGAGTTTACCGATAGAAAAATCTGAAATAATTATGATCAATAGAAGTAAACGTATATTTTACAGGAAAAATAAAATCAACCCTGTAACTATTATACTTTTTTGATAATAACAATAAACCGCCAAAAACAAAGTTACGTTTGCGGTTTGCCAACAAAAGTACCTACATGTAAATTATACTCGTAAATTCATCAAAAAAGTGATTCTTTCAATGTTTTACTTCTTCTATGGCATGGAACCCTCGGTGCGCGAGTCCGACTCGCACTTGGCTGGGTTTTTTTTTCTAGTACCTATATAAAATACTGGTGTCAATGTCACAGTGTTTGTATCAACAATACCCATTTACTTACTTCAAATTGGTTCCCTCTCACAACCTCTTTTTATGTCCCACTGCTGGGCACGGGTCTCCGCTCAGATTGAGAGGGGTTTGGCCATAATCCACCACGCTTGCCAAGTGCGGGTTAGCGGACTTCACGCACCTTCAAGAACATTTTTGTTAACTCTCAAGCATGCAGGTTTCCTCACGATGTTTTTCTTCACCGCTAAGCAAGTGATATTTAGTTTCCTAAAAACGCACATTTCTCGAAAAAGTCAGAGGTGCGTGCTTAGGTTTCGAACTCGCGACTTCCTTATGAGAGGCAGAGGTCAGAACTACTGAGGTATCACTGCTTTTCTCACTGCTGTAAATTCGTTCCCGATATCCCCAAATCTGGAAAACTGCATACAGTAATCATCTTTTGGGAACCTTATGTATACTCATATATGTAGGGTGAATGGGAATTTGTATAAGCAAAGTTTTTATTTAAAACATGTAGATGCATAATCTTTATGCTCGCGAAACTCATTGCCATTAGCCATAAGCCCTCGATATATAAAATTAGCCCACTACTTATTTGCAAAACATTAAATAAAATTTGAATTTCGTGGGCCATTTGGCCATTTACACCGGAACCCCTTAATTCAAAGGATACTCTTTCAAGTTATTTGTACAGAGTAAAGATCAAGCTGGGCGGCCAAGTAAGGACAAATAACGTGACAAATTGTCGTGGGCAAATGTCAAATCCATATTTAAACGTCCAATATATCCCATGCGATACACCGCCCGTGCGACTTTTCGTCGAAGCACGTCAATTGTCTTGTCATTTATCACGAATTTATGCTTTATGGTACATTGTGTTTACGCTAATCGAAAGTTTGTTTGTCTGTCTTGAGCAAGAGGTCTTATGGCGGCACCACACTTCGTTATTTGTTATTCGTTATGCGCCTTATTCGGCCGCATACGACCAAGTGTGGGCGGTTCATTCGTCTATATTTGCTTTATTTGCACGAATAACGCATAAGCGCGAATAGCAAATATGCGTATCCGTCCTCTTGTCGGTTTTTAGCACACTTCAAAAGGCACGTATTGGCAATATTTGGCACATAGCACCAAGTGTGGATAGCATGTTTGTTATTTGCTCACATAAACACATAATATCTGGGTGACCGAGCTTCGCTCGGTAGTTTAACTACTGGCTTATAGATAGTAGCAGGAGTGCTTCGCTCGGTAGTTTAACTATTGGCTAATAGATGGCAGCAGAAGTCGTGTTTTTTTTGGTAAATTCGACATTTTATAAAAATGAATCCTAGCTAGATCGATTTATCGCCCCCAAAACCCCCTGTATACTAAATTTCATGAAAATCGTTGGAGCCGTTGCCGAGATCCAGATTATAGAAATATATATATACTAGCTTTTGCCCGCGGCTTCGCCCGCGTGAATTTCGGGGTTTTACAAATCCCGTGGGAGTCCTGGATTTTTTGGGGAAAAAACAGCATATGTGTTAACCTAACTTCAGAAACACGATTTGATAAAAATTTCTTGCCAAAAAGTTCTCCCAAAAATTGCTCCAAAATCTCCATTTTTCTAATTTCCATCGAAAACTACGATGGACATAATTGTAATTTTTGTTTTAATGTATCGGTTTTAAAATAATTCCTAAAAACGCTCAGAACGACTTTTAAATAACTGGCTTAGTTTTTGAAGTAATTAGGTAAAACAACGTTTTTCTGTTATATTCTTCCGCAACGCTGCATACTAACCTAACCTTTTTTTTTTTTTTTTTTTTATCGTGGGGAATCCTCATGGATACCCAGTCGCCCGGGGGAGCGGCTGGGTTATGCCGGACTCTTACCGGCTAAACCCCACGGTGTTTCCTCCTCGCACCATATGACGGGAACACGGGAACGCTTGCGCAAACTTCCGCGAACCCGCCGGTGCCCGGCCGCTTGCGCAGCCCCTCCACGAGGTGGAGCACGGAGCTCCCCTCCAACAGCAAGGCCCGCCAGAAACACCTAAGCGGGCCTTTCCTCCTCGGCGCCCATCCGTAAGGCGACGGACCCCCCCGGGACCGCCACCCAGGGGCCGTGGGCACGGGTAAGTCGATACCTGCGAAGCTTGCTCCTGCACTTCGCAGGCATCGGACCTCCCATACCCCGCGGCGGATCTGATTTTTGGCTCCGCCGCAAACCACCAAACGGCCGCAGAGGACAGGGAGAACGGCAACGACACACCGACACTCCTCTTCCCCTGTGGCCCCGCCGCCGACGCATCTAACGGTGCGCCACCGTTTGGTCGCAGGAGATAGGGCGAGCGGCAACGACACACCGACACGCCTCTCCTCCCGCGACCCCTCCTGGCTGCAGGAGACAGAAAACTCTGTCCCCCGCACCCCTCTTGGACGCATCCAGAGCGGGCCCATCTCCAGGCCCACTCCGAGCGTCCCCTCCTGGATTCCTTTTGGCTTCACCGTGGGGCCCAACCACGGCTACTGAGCCCCCCCATCGCGACAAGATTGGAATCCATCGGGGGGGATACTAACCTAACCTAACCTAACCCACCAACGTATTCATAAAAGTGAGAAGGACGAAAATAAAATCAACGTATCCGCTTAAGAGTGAAATAATTTCAGAACCTTTACCTTATAGGTATCCATTTTCGCATTTATAGCATAATTACTATCACATATTCTATTGCTCAACTAAAACACATATTTTTAATAGCGAAACAATTCTAATATCAGAAACTATACAGGAACACCTTTTTAGCATTATTAACCTGTATCCCATTGCTTAACCAAAACACACATTATAAATAGCGAAACAATTGTACTTTCAGAACCTTTATGGGTAGGTACCCATTTCCACATTTATAGCATTACTAATTACTATACCATATCCCATTGCTCAACTAAAACATACATTGTCAGTAACGAAACAGATGCTAGTTCAGAACCTATATCATATAGCCATAGGTACCCGTTTTCATAGTTATAATATTATTAACCTGAATCTCATTGCTCAACTAAAACACAAAATGCTAATAGCGAAACAGTTGTAATGTCGGAACCTATAATACAGGTACCCATTTTCACATTTATAGCATTATGCATTATTTATAGCATTATAATTTATAGCATTATTATCCCATATCCCCTTGTTCAACTAAAACACACTTGTTAAATGCGTACAGTGCTATGTTCAGAACCTACATAGTGGCCATTTTCACATTTATAGTGATAATAGATTCAGTTTTTGCCCGCGGCCCCGCCCGCGTCAAATTCGCTTTTCATGAATCCTAAGGGAAACGTCATTTTTCCGTTATCGTTCCCTATTCCAACCTTTAAACATTCTTTCATGCAAGTTCGCTTAAATAATCTATCTATAGATGTAGCTATATATTGCTCTTAAAAAGTTTGGTATTTTGAGTATCCCACGGGAACTACGGATTTTTCCGGGATAAAAAGTAGCCTATGTTTTAATCCGGGTTATAAGCTACCTATGTTTCAAATTTCAGCCAAATCGGTTCAGTAGTTGCGGCGTGAAGGAGTAACAAACACACACACAAACTTTCGCATTTATAATATTATTAGGATACAAGAATTGCTCGTTTAAAGGTATAGGATTGGACAAATACATCGTAGCCGCATAACGAATAACATATAACGCAGTCTGGTTTCGGCATTAGGCGTATCGTGGGTTAGTGTCGACTGTCACAGTTTTACTATTTAAGACTACATTAACTTCGGCTGTGTGAGAATGCACCTAGTCGAATTTGATTCCAGTACATCCGCAGGCTGTGTGATTCTGCTTATAGAATAAAGCATTGGCGAAAAACATGTTGCCAAAGGGTCTCTGATTGCGTAAGAAAAACGTATTCTTCGTTATCTTAATCGTTGGCAAAATCTGCCCCTCGATTGGCTGACGTAAATCAGGGAACCAGTCAGCGAGCAGAACTTTTAAACGATTACGATAACCATGAATTAGTTTTTCTTACAAAATCTAGGGTTTGATTTGTTAATGTCACTATGACAAGATGACTTAAAGAAATAGCGACTCTAGCGCCGACACAAAAAGTGCAATTCAGTTCGCAATAGCGCCTGGCCCCGCATCCGCAAAAAACACGCAACAAACGCAAAATTGTGGTCTCTTACTATCGCGTAACGTTCTCTCATTCGACGTACTAAGGTTGTCTACGGATCTCTTCGTTTCTAATTTGATCATGTAGAGTTACTCCGAGCTTATCATCCAACAATCTATCAGAAAACATATATTCTAGTCTTGATAGTTTAATCTCAAAATGAACGCCCCTCCACGTGTTTACGCTCTAATATATCAATAATGTAGTGTAGGGGCGTTCATTTCAAAATTAGCCGATGTCCGCGTATCTACCTGTTTTACGACTCAAAGGAAAAGCCTTAGCTCTAATTTCCCATACGAACAAGTTATTTGGCACCCAGTAATAACAATGGCATAGGAAGCAATAACTCCCCATAATAAAAACCTAACTACATAAACCGTGGACTGTGCGCCCGCGCAGCCTTTATCACTTCTCGTTCACCCGTCCAAGTTCAGACGAATGAAGTTGTGCTCTCTCTCACTCGCGCACTATTACCGTTTGTAGTGTGCGAGAGGGAAAGCCATATAATTCCAATCCAGTTCCTTATTTGAAGGGGTTGTATAGTTGCTCAGCCGCCATGTTCCCGGTTGCTAGGCAACGCTTTTGTTTACACGCGCGGAGTTGAATGATCTATAGTGTATGCAAAAGCGGAGTATAAAATTTATTAGCGAGCGCATTGTTTCGTCGACCTCTGAACTTCTGAATTCTGACATAGTGATTTCGCACTTATTTTTTGTGATTGAATGACGACTTCTTTTATTTTTTCGACTAGTAAGCATTCCCTGCCTTCTAGCGTACTGCAGGGACAACCTAAACCTCACAGCTAACTTTACAGACCCGTTGACTAAGAAAACTAACCGCACGGTCGAAAAATACAGTGACAGCAGCTCTACAATCCTGGTACCTTCGTGCTTATACAATCCTGGTATTTTTGATAGTTAATTCTGTTCGAATGGTCTCCGAAATACTCAAATACGCACCTTGAACAAAAATCCCAATTTTCTAAAATCAAAATATAATAAACTAGCTGACTCGGCAAACGTTGTTTTGCCATTACTTAAGGATATAAAAATAGATAAATTGAGATTTAAACTATCCTATCTCTCAAGTTGGATCGAACTGCACATGGTGTGCGAATTTTATTATAATCGGTTAAGTGGTTTAGGAGTCCATTGAGGACAAACATTGTGACACCAGATTTATATAATATACTAGCTGACCTGGCAAACGTTGTTTTGCCCTTGGGGATTTAAAAAATAGTTGAATTGAGATTTAAACTATCCTATCTCTCAAGTTGGATCGAACTGCACATGGTGTGCGAATTTGATTATAATCGGTTAAGTGGTTTAGAAGTCCATTGAGGACAAACATTGTGACACGAGATTTATATATATTAAGATAAGATTAAGATAAGATTATAGAATCCTAAATTAACCCATGACGAGTATCGAACACAAAACCCTTCTCCAAGACGCCATAATTCATCTAACTATGCAAGGAAGTTTGAAGGAGAGCTATTCGACTATGTCTGTGCGGTCACCACTCCCTGCCCACTGGCTTACTGAAGGGACAACCCAGACCTCACGGCTAACATTACAGACCCGCTGACCCGGAAACTAACCGCACGATCGAAAAAATGCAGCGACAGCTTGGTACTTGCTGATAGCCTAGTAACTATGTGCTCATTGAATATGTTGTAATATGAGAAATGGGCCTATATTAGTCGGAGCAATATCTCGGTACTCAAAATGCAATAAAATAGAGAAACAGCAGGTTTATCCTATTGGTAATCAATATTGGAAACGGAAATAGCAATGGCAGCTCTGACGGATTTTCTTGGATTTCTAATTATGCTGATAGATTCATAGTTCTTACTTTCCTTTAGTCGAGGAATTTAAAAAAATAATACGTTTTCAATTTCCAGTTAAATTCATTTTAAATTTTCCACTTGTGTCAAATATTGTTCCATTCGAGCTATCTACAAGTTTCTGTGACGATCGAAGGTAGGACGGCCCCTACTTTGGTTATGGTAATACCACTTTTGGTCATTCTTCTTTGAAATAGTTTGTATTGCTCCGCGATCAGTGGTAGACTGATTTTTTTTTATATTTTTAAACGTTATTATTTAAAAAAAATACTGATAAATACATATATTGTTGTAAAATATGAAAGGGACATTATCCAATACCGCAATGTTACATTGTTAGTACCGCAAGTTACCTTGCCGATAGGTAGGTGCATGAACTGACTTCATGTCCAGATTATAAGTTATAACATAGTACGTGGCATAGTTATGTCTCACCTTCATACTCGCATTATGAAGACCTTAGTCCTTACATAACTGCTAAATAGCACGTACAAAATACAAGTAGTAGGTTTATTACAAGTAGCGGTAGATAGGCCTACACGAAAGAGGCATTTTTGAAATCATTATTATGGTACCTACTACCTACTACTTTTAATTTGAGGTGGTTTAGCGAATTCAAATTTTATTTAGTTTGTTCCCAATAGACTAACTACCCATTTGTAGGCTTATGGCAATTGTAATTGTGCAAACAATAGCATCATAGCTACATGTTTTTGGGTTCCACTGGGTGTCAGTAACACCGATACCAACCTCAAGATGAGCCCATCTAACAATGATTCATATAAGAAAATAAAGCGGCCAAGTGCAAGTCGGCATCGCCCATGAAGTGTTCCGTAGCATCAAATAACATAAATAATATAAAAGTTCTTGTAGTTCGTGGGAAAATCCCTTACTTATAGTTTCGGAAAAAAGTGGCTGGTGACATACGGACGGAGAGAGATAGACAGACATAACGAATCTATAAGGGTTTCGTTTTTTGCCATTTGGCTACGAAACCCTAAAGAGTAGTACCATTTGCAAAGATAAAAATAGTCAAGATAGGCCCATCCGAACATTTTACGTAAACGTTCTTCATACAAGAAAATGTAGCGCCATCTGTCGAAACTCCTGCGAAATACATGTTTATTTTTTTATCTATGTGTCTGTGGTCACCTTGCCTGCAATATTATTATTAATTCAAAAAAAAAAGAAATAGGTCTTCACCTATCTACCTATACTGACTACTGCCGGGGGGGTGCAAAATAGTCATTCTTGCTCCCTTAAACTGGCGACATTTTTTCGCGCTGTTCGCCCTGTCTTTAGTATACAAGTCTGTGACCATTTGTCAAAATTCCCGCTAACACGCCACAACACAATATGGCGGAAACTATCACCGTGGAAACTCGCGTGCGGTAGTATAAATAATTAAATAGTTATCTGTAACGTGGACTGCGGTTAATAGTTACCTACTGAAGCCGTTGGTGTCAAAAGAAAAATTTTTGACACCAGTAAACTGGCGACATTTTGCCCCGCGGTCCGCCGGCTCCTGTGTATGTCTTTAGTCGGTAAAACGGTAATTAAAAAAAAATTCGCGTTTGCTATACGCGGTAATTCCGTCAAGTGCGAGCGAGCTGGCGACAGGCGGCGGGTCACAGAGCATCGCGGCCTTGTAACACTTGTCCCGCAGTTAAGTCTTTATTGACAATTATGTGTTATGTCCTAACCTCCACAACTCGCCACACATCGCGACTGAATTGTATTCCGATTTTGAATTTTCGGTAGTCTTTTCTCAAACATACTTAGGAAATGCATTCATTTGAAAACCTTCTTCGAGATGAATACCAAAATCTGTAAAATTGATTTTTTATTGTGCTCAAAATACGTTTTGGTTTCAATATCGTCAGTATGTATGTACTATGTACCTAAATTTCATGACCTTTTTAAACATTTTACGTCACAAAAAGTAGGTCGGTTTGCCCGCTGATTGGTTCCCTGATTTACGTTTCACTAACGATGACGATAACGATGAATATGTTTTTCTTACGCAAACAGACCCCTGGCTCTCAAGTTTCAAGCCATGGCAATGCAATGGCGTGCTAGGCGGCGAATTGTCAAGTCGGTCATGGCAATGCGTTTATGCGAATTACCATCGACCTTGGCGCCGTCATCGAAGCCCATGCACGCACCATGCACGGCAATTTGCCGCAAGCACGGTACTTAGATTTGTTGCATTTGCTCGTACTATCGATTGCTGACTAATCATCAACTCATAGCCAGCCGTTATTAACAAAAAAACCGGCTACAAGTCTCATCAATTTACTGGTGAATACATTTTTTACAATTAAAAATTTAAGACTTATATGGTTTTCTCATGGATACCATTATCAGAACGGACTAAATTGAAATAGGACCACATGGGAAGCGTCACCTTTCTAATAAAAAAGAATTATCTAAATCGATTCACCCAGTCAAGTTATGAGGAAAACAGAAAAGTTATGAGGTAACAAATATTAAAAAAAAACATATTGTCTGTGAAAAGAAAAAACTATTTTTAGACGCGTCAAATTAGTTTAGTTAAGAGATTTTGTACAACGGAATTTGCACCAATGTTCAAACTTAGCATCGATATAAGATTACAAGTTTCATACATTCCTCCAAATAACTGAACGTCAATCATCCACCGGCAATGTGACATTGGCCCATGCACTGTGAATGGAGCGGGATTTAAAGCATTCAAAAACATGATTGCAACCGACCGAAATTCTTTATTAACCACTTATTGACGATGTGTCTAGAGTTTATATTCTTTAAACCACAACTTGGGTATTTAAATCTATTGGTGTTTACGTACAATCTACAATGCGTCTTCTTCCATATGCATTTTATTGTAGAGCTCATAATCGTTTTACGATATTTCTGATTTAAGACGTATCGTGTAGTTATCTGCAATCGTTATTATTTCTTCACCACTAAATACCGAACCTTATCCAGTTAGCTGTAGAACTCAGAATCTTTTAACCGTATATTTTAGTTAAGACATTATCGTTTCAAACAGTCCTTCAAACACGTCTTTACAGAAGTTTTTACTATTTCTACAATTTACAATGAGAATATTTTGTATGACAATAAGTTTTATTCTAATTATTGCATTTGCATCTATTGCAGATATTTAGAAATTCGTTAGGTACGTCCTTGAATTTTCTGTAAATATATTTGTACATTTTTATGCTTCACTGTTGTATGTACCTTCTTTGAAATAAATATTATTTGATTTGATATTATACTCTTGTTTTCTCCGTCAAAATGATGGCATGTTTCCCGCTTTAGACGGCACAGCGAAAAAATCAAAGAAAAGGATCTGCCAGGGAGGTGCACTTGCACCGGCATTGTAACTGTTATGTAATAACACGCAACCATTTATTAAAGATAATCAAATAGATTCAATTTCACATGACTTAGTGTCCTTCACGACCGCAGCACCGTAACAAGTCGCGTGCGAAGTTAACAACGATCAAAATGAGACCTTAATGGCAGAGGCGTAAGGTGCCAAAACGGTTAACCCGAACGCAATGATGAATCGAATCGCCAATTGATTCTATAATACTTTTAAGTTAAAGTAAACTAAAAACTTGAACTACAGAATAACCCTGAGCTGATAATCTTCAAAGAGCTGGAAAGATTTTCACGACAAATAACCTCGGATGAGAGGTGAAAATCGGTTCATGTCAGTAGTCTTGGGTTTAAATCCTAGATATGCATCTGGGATTTAAGCTTATTATTTATATTTTGCGTATTTAAGTAGGTTTATTATGTCTTTTTGGCTTTTATATATATATATATTTATTATGTGCCGAGTGTAAGAGTTAAAATAATTATGTAAATAATAATAATTATAATTATTATTATTATGATTTAAAAAGATTATGAAAACTGTAAATTCACCATGGCAGGCTATGGACTCAGATATATTTCTGGGAGGTGTTTTATCTATGTTTGTGATGATACATTATATATTACTTCATAGCTTAGACATTAGACAATAGTTATTATTCCAGCCCTAAACAGTTTCATCTTAGTTCAGTCACAACAAGAGGGTTTACAAAGGCGTTTGTTATGAAAACTAACCACAAGCAGTTAGTCGTGTAGGTACCATGTTTCAAGTTAAACCAGTGCGTTGAACGTAAGAGTATTGTTCGGTGCGTGATTGGATTACTGAACTAGTGCAAAATAAGATTGTTTTAGAATATACAAATAATAATTACAGTTCATCTAACAAAGAATAATTGTCACTAAAGTTAAGATCAAATGTTAGTGCAGTGTTTGAGTTAGGTCTTAAACTTCAATGCAAATGGTGTGCCCTACAAATACAAAATTTTAATGATAGAGATGCCGATCTTGCCGTCACAAAAACGAATTTTCTTGCCCTCCAGATCATAATTTTTTTATTAAAATTCAAAAGAGTAGTGTTGTGCTAGTTTTAACATGTAATTTAATTTAGGAAGTCTTAATAAATCTGAAACTTATATTTACGAGCTTGTTATTGCAGATTGGAGTTAAAGAAGACAAATGACAAAATAAGATTCAAATGATTACATAAAGAAATAAAGAAATAACAAATTATACAACGAATTAATTAGGTTTTCAATCTTGTAATTAAATAATTTGCCACAGCATTGATCATAATTAAACAATAAAGGTACATCATTACGTCGGTTCTCTTTGCCAATTGTTATTAAAAAGTGTGTCAAAATTACGTTTGTTAAGAAACATTGGTTGTTTTTTTTTTTAATTTATTTTTACTAATATTTTAGTGACCAAGTACGGCTGGCGCCATCTTGAATTTTCGCTTCAGTGACGTCACAATCCGCTAGAGTAATATTTGAATTATTAAAAATTGAAAGTGGTCGTTTGTCGTAAGCTCACGGTCGGTTGTAGGATTAATATTGATCTGTAGTCTAAACTATTTCAGAAACACTGAATCTAAACTTAAATCACTTAACTTCCTTCAGACGACATCAAAAAGATTAAAAGTGTGTCGTCGAATTTTGTAAAAAAATCAAGATGGCGGACCTTTTTTGACCTTGACGCCATTTTCCTTACAAATAGTATTCAAATATCGAACCCGTTTGTATTAAACATACTCGTAACTACAAAATAAATGCATGATTTTTCAATGATGATTTTAATGATGTTTCCGAATCAAACTGTGTCATACGAAATCGACAACCGTGCGATGACCGTACATTACACAAATGCTGTAATGCCATATTATAGTATCTATACAGAGCGTGATAATAGCTGTTATTAATTTGTGTGTGAGAAGTTTATGATGCTAAAAGGTTTTTTTTGTTGTATTAAAACACAAGTATGAAATGGAAATGTAAATAAATACGAATTCCTGTTCGGGATATTGTTTGTGTGTGTTTGAATGGGTTAACATGGTTTGGATTCACAATTGGCAGTCCTAAAAAAAGTTAAAACTGTATTTCAAAATGAGACAATTGTGAAGAACAGATAAATTAATATGCATTTATTATGTATGAACCCAAAAATGAAATCTCTGCAAACATTTCTCGTACTGTACCAAACACTTCAGATATACGCAACGCTTTCTGCGCTCCGCATCAGCGATGTTGAGGTGGGTATTATAAGTTTTATTTTATTATAAATACTAGCAGACGCACGCCACCCACGTGAATTTAAGGTTTTGACAAATCCAGCGGAAACATTGGATTTTGTAGGATAAAATCTAGCACGCGCGTTAACGGCATAGAAGGCCTATTTATGCGATTTTGACCGGCCTCTCAGTTGAAAACTATAGAGACAATTAGTTTCAAATTTGAACGTCATGTATTTTGGATCTTTAACCTCAAAACGTTAAGACGCAGAAACACGATTGGAAAAACTTTCCTCGATAGAAAGTTTTCCCAAAAGTTGCTCCAATCTTCTCATATTTATTCAGATTTATCGGAAACGATTCAACAGTTTTCTGTTTTTTTTTTTTTTGGGTCCTTATTGATGAGTACTCAAATCGACGTGAAGTTTTTTTGAAATCAGGACTATACATTATTCACAATACAATTAAAACCTATTCAAGTGAAAACTCATTATTCCGCCCCCAAATTACGTAAGTGATAAGCATATGGTTAACTCTTTCGGACATTTGATGCATGTATATTGACATCATTGTCTTTCAGATACGCCTAATAGGCGTCAGTCTGTCCTGCGCTAATGCGAGAGTCGGACGTGCGCGTGAATGTATATTTCGCAGCCGTAGATTTCTGATCGTAATATAGAAAGTTATTCCTTGGTCTGTGGCAATAACCGCTGAAATAACGCCCTCTATTAAGCGGCTGAATGGTTATATTATATACTGTCAAACACGCCATCTGTTAGTATGTCGCTGAACGATTATGTGCGCAGGAAACCCACGTGGTTTTGATATGTACTTTGATAATATTTTAATTTTATATGTTGTCATTTACCTATTTTATTAAAACTTCGGTTTATTATTTTATAAAAAAATGAGAAAATTAAGAAATATTATTTTTAATCCTATACCTTTAAACGAGCAATTCTTGTATATATATATATATTTCTATATAATCTGGATCTCGGCAACGGGCCCAACGATTTTCATGAAGTTTAGTATGCAGGGGGTTTTGGGGGCGATAAATCGATCTAGCTAGGATTCATTTTTAGAAAATGTCGAATTTACTTAAAAAAAATAATAATTAAAATATGACTTCTGCTGCCATCTATTAGCCAGTAGTTAAACTACCGAGCGAAGCACTTCTGCTGCCATCTATTAGCCAGTAGTTAAACTACCGAGCGAAGCTCGGTCACCCGGATATTTATTATAAAAATTAAGAAATTTAGTTGGTCGAAGATCTATGAGTAAATACCTCGCTGCTCGCGATGCAATAAAAAGGGGAAACAGGACGTCGCCTGTTGCCCTGCAGGTTGAAGACGATAATTTATTATTATTATTACAAGCTTTTATTTAGTTTCACATGTCCCGATGTTTGTTTGTTTGCCAAATTGTTGTAACTAATCAAAAATCCACTTCATGGCTACCGATAAATCGGTAAATCGAGTGACAATGCGAAATTATAAAGACAATGCGACGACCTCCGTGGCGCAGGGGACGCATGCTCGGATTCGAGTGGGAGGTCGCTGGTTCGATCCCGCCACGGGCCACTTTGGAATTTTATATTTTTAGGGTTCCATACCAAAATGGTAAAAATGGAACCCTTATGGTGAGACTTTCTCCGTCCGTCCGTCCGTCCGTCCGTCCGTCCGTCTGTCACACTCGATTATTTCAGTAACTATTCAAGCTATCGACTTGAAATTTAGAATAGTTATAGGAAATAGTGACCCGACGTCATAACAATCGTAAAAATTTGAAAATTGTTTTTATTTTTATTTAAAAAGGGGGGAAAACCGGGTCGGCAAAATTTCAAAATGAGATAACAATATTGAGTGGGGTATCGTATGAAAGGGCGTTACTTGTGTATCTAAAACTGATTTTTATTTATTTTTATGCCTGATAGTTTTTGATTTATTGGGCAAACTGGCGAAAAAAATACCGTTCCCCCCCCCCTTATCTCCGAAGATTACCAATCGAAAAATCTGAAATAATTATGATCAATAAAAATAAACGTATATTTTACAGGAAAAATAAAATCAACTCCGTAACTATTATACTTTTTTTGATAATAACAATAAACCGCCAAAAACAAAGTTACGTTTGCGGTTTGCCAACAAAAGTACCTACATGTAAATTATACTCGTAAAATCATGAACAAAAGTGATTCTTTCAATGTTTTACTTCTTCTATGGTATGGAACCCTCGGTGCGCGAGTCCGACTCGCACTTGGCCGGTTTTTCTAAATTGGCTCAGGTTTGGTCTGGTGGGAGGCTTCGGCCGTGGCTAGTTACCACCCTACCAGCAAAGACGTACCGCCAAGCGATTTAGCGTTCCTGTACGATGCTGCGTAGAAACTGTTGGGGTGACTTTACTTACCCCTTCCAAGTTAGTACGCTAACATCTTCGACTGCATCATCACTTACCATCAGGTGAGATCGCAGTCAAGTACTAACTTGTATAGCGTAAAAAAAAACCGGCCAAGTGCGAGTCGGACTCGCGCACCGAGGGTTCCATACCATAAAAGAAGTAAAACATTGAAAGAATCACTTTTATTCATGAATTTACGAGTAAAATTTACATGTAGGTACTTTTGTTGGCAAACCGCAAACGTAACTTTGTTTTTGGCGGATTATTGTTATTATCAAAAAAGTATATTAGTCAGTGAGTTGATTTTATTTTTCCTGTAAAATATACATTAATTTCTATTGATCATAATTATTTCAGATTTTTCGATTGGTAAACTTCGGAGATAAGGGGGGGGGGGCGGTATTTTTTTCGACAGTTTGCTCAATAAATCAAAAACTATCGGACATAAAAATAAATAAAAATCGGTTTTAGACTACACAAGTAACGCCCTTTCATATGATACCCCACTCAATATTGTTATCTCATTTTGAAAAATCGAAGCCCCGGTTTTCCCCCCTTTTTAAATAAAAATAAAAATAATTTTCAAATTTTTACGATTGTTATGACGTCGCGTCACTATTACCTATAACTATTCCAAATTTCAAGTCGATAGCTTTGATAGTTACTGAAATAATCGAGTGTGACAGACGGACGGACGGACGGACGGACGGACGGAGAAAGTCTCACCATAAGGGTTCCATTTTTACCATTTTGGTATGGAACCCTAAAAATAAGGAAATCAGTAGGTACCTACGACGCGCCCCGGTCTGTCAAAATCGCTTATGTTTATTCGATTCGTCTTCGTGGAGTGAAATTATATCTATATACCTACCAAATTTATTATTATTTGCACAAGTACCTACTTTTAAAGTATTGTATTCTTTCCGCGCCATCTATAGGCATTAGTGATAGTTTTTTTACGTATTAATACCGCTTTCTGCCGTTGTGCTAGTGTTCGTACGTAAAAGTACCGAAATTCGCCGCATATTGCCAAACGGCGTGCTATATTGAAGCCACGCCCCCTTTTTCTGAAGTACTCATAAAAACTGAAATGAGTTTTTTTCAATGTAAGGCCTTAACACATGGTATGTTCTCTGTTCAAAACTTCAGCCAAATTGGTTAAGTACGGCGTTAAGGAGTGCCTATTTCCCCATAAAAACTTTGGACCCCCGTTTCACCCTTAAAGAAAAGTTTTGAAAAATCCGTTATTTGTGCACTCCTAGACCTAAAAAGGACCTATGTGCCAAAGGAGTCTCTATAGACCAGGTTTGGGCTGTGCGTTGATATGTTAGTCAGTCAGTAAGTCACTCAGTTTTTCTTTCAAATATTTAGAGTTGAGATGTTCATGAAAACATTTCACAAACAATGATTCGTATTGCCCACACTCATTGATGAAATCAATAAACATATAGCCTAAACATCGCCTATCTATTAAAGCACCCAAATCCTCTGGCAAATAGCCCGTTGATTAAGCGAACAAAATACAGTCGAAACCGATTATAACGACATCGTTTACAACGACTGATCGGTTATTACGACTAGACCGTAAGGTCCCGGCCGAATCTCTAGTAAACTATTCAGTAAACATACCGCCTATAACAACATCGGATACAGCGACATATCGTTTACAACGACGAAACTTTATCGATATTCATCGACTATAACGACCATCGTTTTACGTAACGTTTTGTTTTATTGGGCCAGTAACGACTGGCCCAATAAAACAAAACAATACGAACAATTTTAGATCTTATTACTAAGCGTTGAAGGAATATTTACGCACTACGCACTTTCTCCCACCCCTTCCGAACCTCTTCCCTTTTATTACACCATTACCATGTCGCAAAATAAGAGGAAAGTGTTTATTATTGAAGAAAAACCTCATATCATATGGAGATTAGAAAATGGAGAGTCAAATAGTGAAATTGTATGAATGTGGAGTTTCGCACTCTACAGTATCAATTCCACTCAATATTGCTATCTCATTTTGAAATCTCGACGACCTGGTTTACCCCCTTTGTAAATAAAAATAAAAACGATTTTCAATTTTTTATGGTTGCACTGATGGCGGGCTATCATTGCATCTACACCTATTCCAAATTTCTTACTGAAATAAAGCGTCGTGACACACAGACAGACGGACAGACGGACAACAAAGTGATCTTATAAGGGTTCCTTTTTTTTTTCTTTGAGGTATGGAACCCTAATAATACCCGTGCGAAGCCGGGGCGGGCTGCTAGTACCTATATACGATAATATAACTACTTGTGTATATGTATTGCTTATAACAACTATCGGGTATAACGTCGGAAACTATACGGTCCCTTCAATGTCGCTATATCAGGTCTTGACTGTATATGCTCGATACCGTACAGACTTTAGTCCTCTCTTTTTAACGGACTTCAAAAAAAGTAGGAGGTTCTCAATTCGTCGGAATCTTTATTTTTTTTTATCTATGTATGTTCACCGATTACTCGAAGACTCGATGATGGGATCTTGGTGAAGAGATCTTCAGATTTTATAAACATATTTTATATTTTATAGATATTTTTACAACGCCTTGTGCATTTTATTGTTTTCCACTAAAAAGTAAAAAATAAAAATGGGAAATGCTTTCCAAAAAACCAACTTCAAATGCCACTACAAAAAGTGAAATAATTTTTTTTAATGTAGGTACACCAATTCGAAGTCGGGCGATTGTCTATAACTTCGTCATTTCTTCGCACATCAAATAAGTAAGAAGGACTATTAGGGATTGTATGAAACATTGCCCGACTTCGAATTGGTGTACCTACATTAAAAATTATTTCACTCTTTGTAGTGGCATTTGAAGTTGGTTTTTTGGAAAGCATTTCCCATTGTTTTTAAGTCAATTTTGACCTTTTTAACAAATTTTGTTTATAATCTGCCGAGTGTCGACTGATCGCAGATATCTTCACCGGAAAAAAGTCCTCATTCCGTGCGGTGGTAACCTGAGTGTGGTCCAACTAAGCAAAATATTTTTTTAGATAGCACATGCGTAGTGGACAAGTACCTTTAAGCTAACTCGGCCGCAGTTGATCTGAGGCGCCTTGACCGGGTTCCCGGCGTTTCTTCAAATCTCCATAATAATTGACAGACGTCGTTTTGTCAGTGTCGTTGCGCAAGCGCATTGTCCGACGCGGCCGTGTGTTAAAGTGTTACTGTTTAAAACGGTTGTACAAATAACTGCCGTGTGCATTCTTAAAACGCGCTGGACGTTCTCCTGATACTAAGTGAGCCGATACCTGCCCATGTAAAATGAAGTCCCAGGAATACACAAACACATGTACTCAGGACCCGGCGGACCGAAAAAAATGTCGTAAGTTTACTGGTGTCAAAAAAGTTTGTTTTGACACCAACGATGTCAGTCGCAAGCCGACCGTAGTATCGTTTATGGACCGCGATCCACGCCACAGATCACTATGTTATTGGTCCGCACGCGCGTTTCCTCAGGGACGGTTTTTCCATGTCATTGCGTGGGGTAGGTATTTACGGGAATTTTGTCAGATACTTTTTTGTTGTATCAAAAAGGTTTACGATAAAATGTTCAGATGGACTCATCCTTAGGTATATTTCGGTGGCACCAGGACTTTACTTGGAACGACACGACTTTACATTAACTGGCGGTAGGATTCTTCTTGCGGATTTCGTCCGGTTAGTGGTTTACAAGAGTCTGAAGGCCTATGTGAAATAAAGATACTTTTACTTTCACTTTAGTGTATGTGTGAAGGGCACTGTACACCGACGTGTTTACTGGACAAAGAGACCTAACAACGGATGTCTTAGGATGATGAGCGCACTACAGTGTTTCGCACTTCGTATGATATTGCATTGCAAAATTATGGGACGCACTGCATCTGAAATGGGTATGCGTATCACTTAACATCAGGTGAATATCTTGCACGTCTCAGCATTCTAAGAAAACAAAACACACTGCACTGCGCTTATTTATAATCCTCAGATATAAGTCTCAGTAAGTTGCAGTGGCAGCGTACTGGGCCCATAACCTATAGTAAAACTACAGAATTCCGACGTAAACAAACTTTATTCTTTCTAAACTGCCTACTGCCTATCATATTTTAGGAGAAAGAGAATACACAGAGTATACGAAATAAAAAGCTATTAGAAATATTCAAAACAAAAACTGTGTATTTATGTGCAAATATCTTAAACACAGTTCTTATTTTGTTAATTAAACAGAAGTAATTATATCGGCTCAGAGTGCCCTTCAAACCGAAACAGTAATCCATTACTGCTTCACGGTAGAATAACAGCTAACACCGCGGTGGTACCTAAGTGAGCTACTAAAAATATCTGTTCATTTTAGAATTTCTGCTCTCCTTCTTCATACTACGTACAAAAGTTTTTGTTGTGCTTTCAAATTGGTACAAACTTTTTACCGTACTTTTCAAATAATAGTCCCGATTTTGGCGGGACGTCCCGTTTTTTTTTTTTCAATCAGAATTTTATGTCCCTCGTGTGACAGGTTCGGTCCCGCTTTTCGAGGATAACTCGAAAAACTCTTATAATAACAGGCAATTTGTAACACTCACCCCATAGACATTCAACCTGAACACCATATTTTTTAAATGAATAAATTTTTTTTTGATAGACTCAACTATTAAACAAAGATTCAAAGATTCAAATCATTTTATTTCATATTGGCCACTACTACTTAACGATACGATAATATTTAAACGATAGGATAAATCCGGTTTATGGGATTTTTGTTATCTATTGTATTATTTATCCAAATAAAAAGATACGAGTAGATACCTATTTAAAAACTTCTGATTACATACGTATTCTTACTATGTCCCGCTTTTGGCGAAATGATCCTGCTTTTAATTCAAAAAGTACAAAAATTCCGACTTGGTAAAAATAATCTGGCAACGCTGGTACGGAGGTTACATTATTTTCTTGGTTGCCACTTACGTTTTAAGCAATTTCCCAAAATAGTGGCAAGCAATGATTGCCTCACCGGGTCCCGTTAAGCTCAGCCCAGTTTGTGGAGCGGTCACCGATAACATATCAGATAAGAGCTGATAACCCCAGTCCCACCTGCCGTTGCAGGGCGATCGTTGAACACATAAAGAATCTGCCACATGCTATCCAGAACTCTGCCAAACTTATTAAGACAAACGCCGTAAATATGAAACTGTGTATCGAATCAAAACGATGATGATGATGATGATACGATATGTTATGAGATCTAGGTTGGACCTCATCATTGCTTTCCATCGGGTTGCCCAACTCTTGAAGGCGCCAGGTTATACTTGGCTGGGAACACGGAAGCTGTAAGGGTGTTCCACACCTTAGCGGTTCGTATCAGAAACGTGGAAGAAAAAAGTTTTGTTAGTTTTCGCTTGATATCAACCACATAAGGATGCCACTTGTAAAGCGTCTTGCGTTTCTTTGGGAACCCTATTAAATAACAAAGCAAGACTAGGTATATTTGACAAAAAAATAATATTTTTAACCGACTTCAAAAAAAGGAGGAGGTTCTCAATTCGTCGGAATCTTTTTTTTTTTTTTTTTTTTTTTATTTTTTTTTTTTTTATCTATGTATGTTCACCGATTACTCGAAGACGCGTGGACCGATTTGAAAAATTCTTTTTTTGTTTAAGAGGGTTTTGTTTCCAGATGGTCCCATTTTAATCAGGTCAGGATCTGATGATGGGATCCTGGAGAAATCGAGGGAACTCTTCAAATTTTGTATGGACACATGAAACTATTTGAGTATTATTAGAAAGAGTAATATTTTCCAAGTTGTCCTATGGTCATCAGGTCAGGATCTGATCATGGGATCTTGGTGAAATCGAGGGAACTCCTCAAATTTTGCTAGTATACTTAAAGCGAGTTGGGTATTTTTTATAGTTACTGGTGCATATGCTACCAGATACTGATTTGATGACTAAAGTCATCAAGTCAGGGTCTGATGATGGAATCTTGGTGAAATCGAGGGAACTCTTCAAATTTTGCTAGTATACTTGAAGCGAGTTGGGTATTTTTTATAGTTACTGGTGCATTTGCTAGCAGATACTGACTTGACTAAAGTCATCAAGTCAGGGTCTGATGATGGGATCTTGGTGAATTTGAGGTATCTCTTCAGATTTTATGAACACACCTCAAGCAATTTGGGTATTTTACAACGCCTTGTGCATTTTATTGTTTTCCACTAAAAAGTATAAAATAAAAATGGGAAATGCTTTCCAAAAAACCAACTTCAAATGCCACTACAAAGAGTGAAATAATTTTTATTTAAATTTTAGGTACCTACACCAATTCGAAGTCGGGCAATGTTTCATACAATCCCTAATAGTCCTTCTTACTTACTTGATGTGCGATGAAATGACGAAGTCATAGACAATCGCCCGACTTCGAATTGGTGTAGGTACCTAAAATTTAAATAAAAATTATTTCACTCTTTGTAGTGGCATTTGAAGTTGGTTTTTTGGAAAGCATTTCCCATTTTTTCTACATTTAAATAGGCAAGAAATTGCCACAAACGTTCCTAGTTTACTTAACGTAGTATTCTTATTGGAAAATCGAGTTACTACGATTATTACTGAAGGTTTATTACAGCGTAGATTAGTTTTCATATACTAGTATTGCTATTGAGATTTGAGGCGTTGCCGTAAAGCAGTTCGTGCGTCCACAATGGCCTATAAAACGGTCGGTGGTACCACACGGGGATCGAGGTTCACTTCCTGGTTGGTGACCATTGCTTGACCCTAGATGCCTTGTAATAGTTAACGCAAGCTAGCTATTCAACATAGCCTCAGTGTCCAAAATATGTTAATGCAAGTTAAACTTTTTAATAGCTTGATGCTCGTTTTCACCAACACTTTAAGAAACGCCTAAGCCGATAGGTGACAGTTTTCACTTACAACAACTGCCACCTATGGGCTTAGGTGTCCCTTACAATGTTGGTGAAAACGAGTATTAGTGTCCGAAATCAGGGTATGGATATGAAAATAGAATTATTTATTTTTCACGTAGACCGAGTTTACAGGTTTTCATGAAAAGCCAAGTTGGGAACGCAGGTTCGGCTAAAACTCAACTTGCTTTAAAAAATGCAAAGTACAATCTTTCTTGCATAGTACCTAAATATGAAAGTTAGACTTTCTCCGTCCGTCCGTCCGTCCGTTCGTTTGTCCGTCCGTTCGTTTGTCTATCCGTCCGTCTGTCACACTCGATTATTTCAGTAACTATCGAAGCTATCGACTTGAAATATTGAATAGTTTTAGGTAATAGTGACCCAACGTCATTGCAATCATAAAATTTTGAAAAACATTTTTATTTTTATTTAAAAGGGGGGTAAACCGAGTTGTTGAAATTTCAAAATGAGATAACAATATTGAATGGGGTATCATATAAAAGGGCGTTACTTGTGTATTCTACAAGCGATTTTTATTTATTTATGTGCACAATAGTTTTTGATTTATTGGGCAAACTGTCGAAAAAAATACCGTTCCCCCTTATCTCCGAATATTTTTGAAAAAAAAAACAATAAAACCGCCAAAAACAAAGTTAGTTTGCGATTCGCCAACAAAAGTACCTACATGCAAATTATACTGGTAAATTCATGAACAACAGTGATTCTTTTAATGTTTTGCTTCTTTTATAGTATGGAACCCTCGGTGCGCGAGTCCGACTCGCACTTGGCCGGCTGTTTTTTTTTAATTGTTGCTATTAGCATCCATATGAATATGTATTTCGGGATCGAGTTTTAAAATTCACGCTCGATTAATTTAACCCGTCACATTACTTTCAATTAACATAACCTTTTAACATTAAACTTGAGTTAAATTTAACCACAACGGCTTGTTGTCAACTCGTTTATCGCATTTCCACGCATCGCTTGCTAAAGTAAGTATTTAAAAAAACTCGTTTCCATATAAAAAGTGTCACCTTTGAACAATTAGTAATTAAAGTACTTACACCTAACAGAATTACTTACAAGTAACATTATCGCTAAGATTTTTTAGTGGCTTGCGCTTGACGACAACCACGCTTGATGGAAAGGAATGATGAGGTCTAGGTTGGAGCGCGCTTGCCTAGAAAATGCCTATTCACTCTTCTCTTGAAGGCCACCCAGTTTTCACTTGGCCGGGTACAATACATGGAGGCTAGAAGGGCGTTCCACACCTTAGCGCTCCATATCAGACATGTGGAAGAAAAATTCAATGCTTTGTACGAATTAGAAACCAGGAAAGGATGCCAGCGCTCTCAGCTCTTTTGTTCTTACCTTTACATAAGTTCAAATACGCTGCGAAAAGTTAGGTTTACTATACATTCAATGAATTTTTAAATGACAAAGATTCTTGGAAGTCAATGTATAGGTATTCATTATTCTGTCGACTCATAAGATGCTATCATAATCTGTCTTATCGAAAACTAAATTGTAAACACACTTATCGTTATTCATAAAGTGCAAGTGCCGAGTTTCTTGCCCGTTCTTCTCGGTGCAATACTACCTACTTTCCGAACGTGGCGGTAGAGTTTCACATTTCGTAAGTCCCTGTAATCTAAGCCTAATGTGGAAGAATAAATATTTTGATTTCGGCATCAAGCCGTTCTATGGTAGATTCCTTAGAAGTTTAATTTCTTTCACAAGTCGATGCCTCATAGTAAAGTAGAAGGAATCCGGGACATCCTCAGGAGATGTTGACTTCACAATGCGAAATCGTAGAATCTACGATATCGGTGTCGAGACGAAACGTGCGTCGAAGAGCATGTTGGCAAATTGTGTGTGGTGTTTCATGTGGGCAGTGTTCATGCATATTGTACCATACAGAATCTTTTCAAGCACCTACTGTACTAATGATCCATAATAATATGTGTATATATAGCAACATTGAAGTAATTTAGCTACTAAACTTACGACATCAGGTGGCTTCGGTTCCTAAGCAGTGTTTGGAACGACAGTAGGTAGTCGGCAATGCCCTTGCCGACTTCAACCAGCCAACGTAATTTGTGACGCTATGTACACTCATCCACGTATTTAGGGCTTCATAAGACTTGAAGTCAATACTCGATACAATATTGATTGATTTCAAATATAACGTAGAATCATAGATCGTCAACCATTTGTGCTCGATATACCTACAAAATCTTACGTTTACGTGGCGAATTTCGGAAATAAAATTGTACATGCGAATGCGCAAAATCGCCAGTAACCATAGAAACGCAACCACCATATAAATTTCTTATGACTTTTTACTTTATGTATGACTAAAAATAATTGAATTCATCTAACTGGTTGAAGAATACAACACTCCAGGGGCCTCATTCTGTATCGTTCACTTAGTTAGTTAGTAACCCTAACTGGGTTATTAACTAAGAAAACGGAGGCAAAAATCCTATTTTTGTATTCTTTTTGTACAAGATAGCAACTAGCATGGTATACTGATATGATACCATACCGACCTAGGTTGGTAATTTGTGCAAAAATAGGATTTTTGCCTTCGTTTTCTTAGTTAATAACCCAGTTAGGGTTACTAACTAACTAAATGAACGATACAGAATAAGGCCCCTGGTCTCGTACGCGTATAGCGTCGTAAAGGTGGGTCTACGCTAGGAGAATTGAGCACGAACCGAGCACGAGCCGGAACGCAATTCGTCTAGTGTGGACTGCCTTACAAGCCGCGACTTACAAAGACGAAGCCGAAACTGTTCCGCTCGTGCTCGGTTCGTGCTCGATTCGCCTAGCGTAGACCCACCTTTACGATACGCTTACTATACGACTACGCTTACGACCCGTGTGTGAAGGGGCTTATACGATTTTGTCAGGAAAAGTAATATAATACTTATGATTATTTTCCCCAGATTTGTAATCAGGGGGCACGGCAGTGCCCCCGCCAAAGTCAAAGCGCGAAGCAAAACTGCCGTACCATCTTTACAGGAACCATTTCGCCGCATTTTCGGGCTCCTATTTGAGAACCTCTGGATAAGACCAGAACGCTGAAATTTTCGCTATCCAGTAAGCTATAATCACATACTTAAAACCCAAAATTTCAAGTCTGTAGGTCATATAGTTCCGAAGTTATGCGAAAGCAAAGTTTCGCATTTTCGACACTGACTGACTGACTCACTCATGATCATCAAAATAGAACTAGTACTTCCCATAAACTCAGAGAGCTGAAATTTGGTACAGAGTTAGGGTTTAATGGCCACATAAAGGGAAAACTATAAAAACTAGGATAATCGAAGATCTGGAGTACCTGGTGATCACTGCATTAATAACTTTGTAATTCCATATAAATTATATGAGATTACAAAGTTATTTATGCAGTTAATGTATCTAGAAAAACGGACAGAAATATTTTGTAATATTTTGAAGTTTCTACAAAAAGAAGTGAAATCCCACCAAAAACATTCTGTAAAAAACTAGCCAAAGTCAAAATGGAGCTGCTTGTTTATCTATAAAAAGTACTGAAATCTAGACAAAGTCGTGCCAAGTCTAAGGTTCCTTACTGCGATTTCTTTATTATTATAGTTAAATTAATGTTGTGTGACTTGGCCGTTGAAGACCAAGAACCGCTACTCATTGACGATGAATTCTGGCGACAGATTGGTGCAATGGTGTCATGGAGCACCTGGTTTGAACCCTTGTGTACCCTTCAACGGCCAAGTCACGCAACATTAACTATAATAATAAAGAAATCGCAGTAAGGAACCTTAGACTTGGCACGACTTTGTCTAGATTTCAGTACTTTTTATAGATAAACAAGCAGCTCCATTTTGACTTTGGCTAGTTTTTTACAGAATGTTTTTGGTGGGTAATTTATTACCGCCGACTGTACTTTTAGCTTTATAATTTGCATCAGCGCGTAATTAGCAAATATTAACATTATTGTAATCAATGCCAACACATTTAGTGGGCGCTGCCATTTCATTGTTTTACCGACTTCGCAAAGTAAACACGTTAGTGTAGAGTTCTCAGTAGACACGCATTTTTTATGAAAAGTTATTTCGTTTTAATATAAAAACAGTATCGGATTGATATTTAAACTTTGAATTATAATGGGGTGAGATCTATGATAATAACATCAAGATGAGCCCTTCCGAACATTTTACGTAAACCTTCTTCATACAAGATAAAAATGGGAAATGCTTTCCAAAAAACCAACTTCAAATGCCACTACAAAGAGTGAAATAATTTTTATTTAAATTTTAGGTACCTACACCAATTCGAAGTCGGGCAATGTTTCATACAATCCCTAATAGTCCTTCTTACTTACTTGATGTGCGAAGAAATGACGAAGTCATAGACAATCGCCCGACTTCGAATTGGTGTAGGTACCTAAAATTTAAATAAAAATTATTTCACTCTTTGTAGTGGCATTTGAAGTTGGTTTTTTGGAAAGCATTTCCCATTTTTATTTTATACTTTTTAGTGGAAAACAATAAAATGCACAAGGCGTTGTAAAATACCCAAATTGCTTGAGGTGTGTTCATAAAATCTGAAGAGATACCTCAAATTCACCAAGATCCCATCATCAGACCCTGACTTGATGACTTTAGTCATCAAATCAGTATCTGCTAGCAAATGCACCAGTAACTATAAAAAATACCCAACTCGCTTCAAGTATACTAGCAAAATTTGAAGAGTTCCCTCGATTTCACCAAGATCCCATCATCAGACCCTGACTTGATGACTTTAGTCATCAAATCAGTATCTGGTAGCATATGCACCAGTAACTATAAAAAATACCCAACTCGCTTTAAGTATACTAGCAAAATTTGAAGAGTTCCCTCGATTTCACCAAGATCCCATGATCAGATCCTGACCTGATGACCATAGGACAACTTGGAAAATATTACTCTTTCTAATAATACTCCAATAGTTTCATGTGTCCATACAAAATTTGAAGAGTTCCCTCGATTTCTCTAGGATCCCATCATCAGATCCTGACCTGATTAAAATGGGACCATCTGGAAACAAAACCCTCTTAAACAAAAAAAGAATTTTTCAAATTGGTCCACGCGTCTTCGAGTAATCGGTGAACATACATAGATAAAAAAAAAAAAATAAAAAAAAAAAAAAAAAAAAAAGATTCCGACGAATTGAGAACCTCCTCCTTTTTTTGAAGTCGGTTAAAAATGTAGAGCCATGTGACGAAACTCCTGCGAAATACTGCGTAGGCTTACAGCTTACTACTGACGCCGGAGGGGGTTTTGCTCCCATAAACTGGCGACATTTTTTCGCGCGGTCCGCCGGGTCTATAGTATAGGTGTCTTTGGGTGAGATATACATTTTATATTTTTGTAGCTATTGCCGCGGTATCTCCCGCACGGATTTCAGTTTTTGCATGTCCCGTTATAATTAGTTAACCTTTTGGGCGCCTTTAAATTAGCCACAAAGTGAAGCGCGCTGCAGCGCTGCAGACGCACTTCCGCCGCGCTGCTGTCGCTAGGTTTGAGAATCGTAGTGTTGTACATACTTTCACGATGGTCTCTGACGAACAAACACTGCTCGATTTGTACAAAAAAATACATGCGCGCAGCACTAGTCGATCGATGAACTGACGCGCGTCTGCAGCGCTGCGGCCGCGCGTTGTTTTTTTACATAGATTTACAAAGTAGCGCGATTGCAGCGCTGCAGACGCGCTGCCGCCGCGCGGCACTTTGAAGGTGCCCTTAGAGAAAGATAGACATGGTGTCGCGGGCTTTTTATAATCAAGTATTAGAACTTGTATAGTGTAAGAAAATTGTTGTCAAACTAACGGAAAACCCTGACATACAAATATTATATGCACCTAAAACCATACAAATATAACATGTTATATATCTTCGGCTGTAAGTCTGTAACGCGTTAACAATATGTTACAAACGTGAGTCAGGCCGTAAAAAGTAGATAACGTATCGCGTGCAAACAAACAGACACGTTAACATCGGTTTCTCTATTTGCAACTCTATTTACTATAAAATAGGAGTTGTTTCGCAATAAAAAGGGGGTATGTATTTCATGGAATAAGTGACAGTATATCGGGTGACGAAGGTATAAAAACAGCAGTATGAGCTCGGTGGTTCAGTGGACTTAATTGAAGTTCAGGAGCTCGAATCTAAGCACGAAACTTTGACCTTAATCAAAAAAAAATTAATGTGGACGAATTGTTGCCATTTCGGGTGTTTTAGGTTTTTCTTTTAATTTTTTTAAGTAATAGTAAGGGGAACAATAAGTTTTTCAATATAAAATTAGTTGATTCTATATCTTCGGTGTCAGATTATAAGAATGTAAAAATTACAACAATCCGACATAATATCTCTGTTGCAACACTCTTAATAAATACAGTTCGACGATAATATTGAGCAAGAACAACATTGTTTACTTTTAATTTTAGTTTTAAGTTGCCGAAATAAACAATTCATTTTACCATTTCCTTCTTTGCAGAGACTCTCACGAAAAAATGGCCTCAAAGAAGAGGAGTCAAGCTGGTACTGGGATCCGCCCTCGCAGACCTCTCGTACTGAACATGAAATCGAGAAGCAATATAAGCTTCAGATACAAGCTCTGCAGAGCGAACTATCCGCCCTGAAAGACAGAGATATAATAGATCAAATGACGGACAACGATGAAGAAATATCAAGGCTTCGACAAGAAAACAAAAACCTGACATGCAGCCTCGAAGATCTAGACAACCAACACCAAGTAGCCATGGAAAGACTATTGTCGCTAAAAAAAGAACTACAAAAAAACTTCGAAGTCCTCAAACAGGAACATCAAGACTTAAAAAACACTAACGACGAATACGCGGGACAGATGAAAGTGTTACTACAAAAGTTAGCTGAAAGGGATCGAGAGATAGAAAGTCTTAAAGCACAGCAATCGCATCCTGATTATGATACTCTGCATCACAAATACCAAAATCTGGAGAGGATACACAGTTTGTTAAGGGAAAATGCTGAAAAGTTTCAAGAGGAAAACCAGGAATTACATGAGGAAGTTTTTAAACTACAAGAACAAGTCACTAAATTGGAGCATGATTTGGAAATTGTTAATAAACGTAACGATGTTACAAACATGGTGCCAATAGATAAATATGAAGCGTTGCTAAAGGAAGTTAATGCTTTAAAACACAGACGGAACTCCAATCAAGTACATCTAGATGAAATAAATATAGATGATAACGCTAAAAGTGTAATAGAAACTTTGAAAAGAGATATTAACGAGTTGAAGAGGAAGTTAGCCGAACGTGATAGCGATCACGAAGCAATGGAAAATAAATTTATAAAACCGGATAAAGTCATGCATTTATACAACAGATACGTTGACTTTGATTTGCCTGTAGATTACGTTGGTGAAATGCCGACGGGGACTGAAAATATTGTTATGCAAAAACTAGAGGGCGTATTCAGAACATTAAATTCATATAAAAAAGATGTTGATGCTCTCGAACACAAACTCTCAGAAAAGAAGCAAAGCATTATTAATTTACAAACGCAAATTGAAGATGTTACCACTGAGAATGAATACTTAACGTCTGATATACAACATCTTGAAAGAGAGTTAGAAGAAATGAAGAAAAATAATGATTTCCTTATTTCAGAAATAGCTGCTTTAAAAAACACATCGAAGTTACAACCAATAATAGAATCTCATGAAGATAATCTTGCAAAACTAGAAACAGAATTGGCTGACAGCAATAGAATAAACAAAACTTTTGAATCAGAGATCAAAAGAATAGAAAAGGAACTACAAGAGGTACAAAATGAGAAGAAAATGTTGCAAGAAAGCCTTAATGACATGAAAAATAAGTATACGTCAATGCTCAACGAAGTCAAGATGTGCAAAGCCCAGACTCATGCAGTGCAAGAGCTTGAAAGTAATTCAAACATAACACAGAATGTGAAATTACATGAAGCAGTTGATAAAATTGATAATCTACAAAAACGCCTTCATTCTGCAAACTCCAAAAACGAGCAGCTTTTAATAGATATACATATTTTAGAAAACGATAAAGTATTACTCACAAAACAAATAGAAGACTTGAAACAAGACAAACAATCGTTATGTGATTTACACAAAGAATTAGAATCAAGAAATAAAACATTAGAAACCCATTTGACTGATCTGGAGAAAAAATTCGATGAATCAGTCAATAGTAACAAAGATTTAGATATTAAGTTAAAAGATCTTGAAAATGAATTACAAGAAGTCAATCAGCGAAATCATGAACTTGAAACTGAAAACGTTACTTTGAAGGACAGTATTAATAAAAATGAATCATTCACGGATACGGAAAAAATATCAGCTGAAAAAGCGCTACTTATCAGCAGGCTAGATAAAATATTGGAAGAAAATTCAACACTTAAAGAGAAAATTGAATCACTAACAAATGAAATTCTAAGACTTCAACGCCTACAGCAAGAATCAGTTGAAGAAAACAATGCATTAAAACAAAAAATCGCGAAAGATGTTCAAAACACAACGACACTTCAAGAGACTATTGATAAGTTAAAAATTAAAGCTGAACAATACGATGCTAATCATAACGAACTTTTATCTCTAAGAGAAGAAAACAAAAATCTTTTAAGTAAAAAATTAGAACTTGAAATAAGTCTCTCTTCCACAGACAGTAAAATAGAACAGTTGCAGGATGAGTTCGAAAAACTTCTCTCGGATTTAAATGAAAAAGATTCTATTATTGATAATCTTAACGCAACAGTAAATAAAAACAAAATTGAACTTGAGAACTTGAATCAAACTATAACTGATCTTCAAAATAGTGTCCAAATTAAAAGTCAAGAAATTGAAAGACTCGTTAAAACTGTTGATGACCTCACTCAAAAACTTAACAACACAAGTATTAGTTCTAACCAAAGTCATGAAGAATTAAGAAAGTTACTCGTAGAAAAGGAAGAAATCAATAAACAAGTATATAGTTTACACGATGAAATAAATACTAAAAACACGGAAATATCTAGAATGACGTGTCTTCTACAAGAGTTAGAAAAAGCTCATACACAGAGTAAGTCGCTAATAGACACTAAAGATAAGGAAATTAAAGAGCTAAACCAATCAATAGTTGAACTAAGAGATAAAATAAAAGCATCAGAGAACACAACTCAACCAAATGATGAATACGCAAAATTATTAGAAGAGAAACAAGCAGTAGAAAAATTGAGAACAGAGTTACAAAATCTCTTAAATGTAAAAGAAAAAGAATTATCGGAAACGCATAATAGGGTAGTGTTATTGGAGAATACTTGTAAAGAGTTCAAAGCAGTGATAGATAATTCAACCATCGAGAAGAATGAATTGATTAATTTAGTGAATTTGAAACACAATGAAAGTATTCAATACCACAATGAAATTCAAAGATTAAATCAAGTTTTACTAGAACAAAATAATGAATTTAAGAGAATTATTGAAGAAAAAGATTTATTAATAAAGAATACTTCGGACAATTGCACCAGTTGTGAGACAATACGAGAAAGTCTTAAAGAAAAAGATGAAATAATCATGGCTTTAAATCAAAACATCAGTGATAATGAAAGGTTAAAGACAGAATTATTTAATGCGAGTGATACAGTTAAAAACTTAACAAAGAAATGTGAAGATTTAGATAAAAGCCTCACAATACAGTTGGAGACTGTCAAGAAATTGACGGCGGAAAATGTACAGGTATGTATTCAATCTCAATCATAAGCAAACGCAAACTCAGGGTATGGATACTTTCAGTGGAGGAAGGACATTATTGATCCATGTATGATTCAAAGATTTCTGAATTATCGTACAGCATGACTCCCTTGTTCACGTTTTAGTTTTTTCGTTTCTGATTTTTTTTTTCAATTTTATATCACTTGCGATTCCAATGATAAACTCTCATTGCCTCTTCTAGACTCAAAACTTTGACCCGTTCTTTTGCAGTTGGCAGAACAAGAACAGAACTCCACTAGAGAGTTGGAGCGGCTGCGTGAACACCTGTTGGAGCTGGAAGAGAACTTCACGCAGGAGCTGATGTGTTCAGAGCAGAAACTGAGCGAGTGCCAGACTCGGCTGCATCAGGTGGAAGAGCGTGCCAAGCAGACCAGCACGGTATATACCAGCAATAGGTAAGAACAAGAACATAATTTCTCCTTAGCGTTGGAGCGGCTGCGTGAACACCTGTTGGAGCTGGAAGAGAACTTCACTCAGGAGCTGATGTGTTCAGATCAGAAGCTGAGTGAATACCAGACTCAGTTGCATTAAGTGGAGGAGCGTGCCAAGCAGACTAGCAATAGGACTAGCGTTTTGAACTCCGTGGCGCAGGGGACGCACGCTCGGATTCGAGTGAGAGGTCGCGGGTTCGATTCCCGCCACGGGCCACTTTGGAATTTTATAATTTCTAAATTGGCTCAGGTCTGGTCTGGTGGGAGGCTTTGGCCGTGACTAGTTACCACCCTACCAGCAAAGACGTACCGCCAAGCGATTTAGCGTTCCGGTACGATGCTGTGTAGAAACCGTTGGGGTGTCATAACTTACCCTTTCCATGTTAGTACGCTAACATCTTCGACTGCATCATCACTTACCATCAGGTGAGATCGCAGTCAAGTACTAACTTGTATAGCGTAAAAAAAAGGTAAGAACAAAAACATAATTTCTCCTTAGCGTTGGAGCAACCGCATGGACCTGAAAAAGAACTTCACGGAGGAACTGCCTTGACAAAACCTGTTGAACCTGGAAAAGAACTATACGAAAGATGGATGGTAAACTGCAGAAAATTGAGGTATAGGGAAATAGTCAAGAATTTAAGGAGGAAGTGTTGTTTCCCACCCAATTCGTGACACAATTAACGTGATTTTAGGACTAAATATCGCGATCAGACCTCATTATTTTCATCGGGCTTAATTTCAAATTACACTTCCTCAGCATCCGAGCAAACCAAGAGGTGGAGACTCTGAGGAACCAGATCAAACTGCTGGAAAAGCAGCGTGAAGAAGCTCAGGCCAGGCTCAGCGAGGCAGACGACGCCAGGAGCCGGAGCGAGGCTGCGCTCACCAACCTGCAGGTTGTGCTGGAGCAGTTCCAGTTAGGTGAGCTCATCTTCATCATCATCATCATAGTGGAAACCCACAGACAATAGGCCTTCCCAAAAGTGCGCCACCACATGTTAGCTATATAATGTGGTATTTTCAAAAGTTCGAGTCCGAGTTTCTTGCCAGTTCTTCTTGGTGCAAACCTGCTTTCCAAACGTGGCAGTAGAGTTCGTATCATGTGTGCCTTTAAATTTTAGATTATCCTTCGCTTCTAGGTATGTTACATAATATCTATTCCGCTTCGAAAACTAAAAGTAATTATAAGAATGACATTCGTTATCGATAAATCACGTGATCAACCTGACTTACCTAAATAAAGAAATTCGATTCTGTGAACGGATATTTCATCTCCATACGCTTTATATACCCATATCATTAAACAGAATGATCATGCAATTACAGATAAAGAAAGAGATATCCACTGCGCAACGGAGAAAATAAGAAACAAAATGGCGGACGTGACGCGCCAGAACGAGGCGTTGCAACGCGAGATAGCCCGGCTCAACAGCAAGCTGGAAGAGTCTGTGGCCGGCCTCCAAGCCGCCACCAGGCTGGGCGACCAGGTCGAGACCAAGACCGCGCAGATCAACGACCTGAAGGAGCAAGGTGCGTATAAACAAGATGGCGGACGCGCCATGTAAGAGCGAAGCGAGCGCTTATGAACGGTAAATTAGAGGAAGTTTTACTAGTATGTTTTAAATTTTATACATAGTGCACTTTTTAAATGTATAAATAAACCATGCTTAAATGAGAAAATTTTGTTTGTATAACGAAATTGTCTTTAAAAAAAAAAGATTTTTTTAAGATCTATACTGATTTTTTTTTAATTATGGCTAGAACAATTTTTTTGTTTGAAATGTATTTTTTATAAATAGTATTTTTAACCTGTGAAAGAAGTTCTTAGGAAGTAGTCTGTAGCTCGGGGGCTGGCTAAATATCAGCTGGTAATTCTGGGGTGAACGACCCCCAGGCTATCAGTTGGTATCACGCTTGACTCCGCCCTGTTTCCGTAGTTAGCAGACACACGTGCTCAAACGAGTAAGTTTCATGTATGTCACGTGCCCGCACGAGCAAGCTTTGTGGATGTCACATACTCAAACGTGCAACTTTTGTATGTCACATTGTCATTCGAGGAAGCATTATTGTATTTGTATTCTCGAGTAAAGGAGATGTTTCAAATTGGGCTAGGTCTTGTAAGTTGCCTTAAGATATCAAGATATTTTTTTAGTTAAAACGAATACTTTAGTATTACAGAAATATTTATGTTTCGTTATTAATATGATTGATTTTCCACGAATCCAATCTTTCAATAGTTGACATTTCTGTCAAAGTCAAATGTCAATTCGCAATGAAAAACATTTTACCGCTGTTGCAATTATAAGCACAAATACTTTTTTTTGTACAACTGAAAAAGTCATTTTGAAAGAAAATATATAGGTAAAAACTATTTAAAGTGGTCTAGGCCATACTTAATTATACCATATGTACAGTTCGCGTACGAGTTGAATGCAGTCGGGGCCTGAGGTAAAGAGCGGGGGCATCTCCCCCCGCCGTCCGCACGCCTCGCCTCATCGCTCCTCAGTCTAGTGTTGTGCTGTCGATTGTCGTCATCGTACCGCGTACGCTTACCGTGCAACGCGTTAATACTTGAGTTCTAGCCCCGTGTTATTCTATTTGTTTTAAATAATTTTTATTTAATAATGACTGATCTAAGTCCATCAAGTTCTGTGACAAAAAAACTGGTTTTTATTCATCGCCAAGCAAGAGAAATGGCGAAAAATGTCCTCGACATGTGTGTTGAAGAAAGACGGAACAACAATTTGACATTTACTTTAAATAATGCTTTTGATCGTGCAAGCCGTTATACTGGACTCTCGAAAAGACGTCACGAAAATTCTTCACTTCAAGAAAATTTATTATTACTTATTATGGACATGATTAGGTCGCAGCACTAGCGCATTCCTAAGTTCTGCATTCAACTCGTTCGCTAACTGTAGGTCAAGCTCAGGGTTCATACATTAATGAAACATTTCCTTTGTGTATGCCAAAACTCAATCGAGCAATTTTTCTAATATTATGCTACGTGTGCAATTATACAAGTTTAAGTATGTCACATACACAATCGAGCAAGATTTTTGCACAAAAGAGTTAAGTTTGATGGATGTTACGTGTTCATATGAGTAAGTTTTGTATACGTCATGCACTGGAGCAAGTTTCGCTTATTCCACGTTCTCAATAAGCAAGTTTGCGTTTGTAACATACTCATGCGTGCAAGTTTGCGTATGTACCGTGCTCCAAAGAGTAAGTTTTGTGTTACATAGTGTTTGGCATTGTGTAGTCTTGCTTTGAACGTGTCTTTATTATAGTTTTGAATATATTTTTTTTAATCTAGTTAATCTGTTGCTGTTTACATTGCCTGAAATTTAAAAGTATCTTTAAATTACTGTATTTGGCACAGTTAGTGCTGCGTATTTTGTTTAATGAAATCTATGAACTGAGTTAGTTTTTGAATAGATTTACGGAAAAATTATTAGACCTGGTCCATTATTTAGGTTAGTTCACAGATCATTTAGGTTAGGTCGCAGTTTAAATTTATAAGAATGATATCCTAAGTGGGTAAAACACTAGTCAATAAAAATAATTAGTTCACAGATTTCAAAAACAGAACCAGTGTTGTCGTTGCTTATATCTTTGTTTTGTATACATTTTATGTTTCAGCTTATTAAAACATCTGCAAGAAATAGCACAATAACTCAAGTTTTCACCATAATTCTTTCCTAGACAGATGTCCTATAAATATATATTTACCCAAAAAAATATGTGTACCTTTACTCAATCAGCTCAACAAGAACATCTCAATCTACCTGACTTTCAGGCACTTATAAAAAGGCAGTCAAATATTAAATAAGGTAATATTATAGTAAAACTAGTTCACGGCTTAAAAAAAAGTAAAACAGCTTTCGGACAAGTATCCAAAGCGCCCTGCACTGACAAAAATCCCACAGCCGGATATTCTTTTTCATTTATCGCCATTTTTGCTTTGACAAACGAACTACCTTCAAAAATGAGTTACAATTTTACTCCTTGCAGTTGTTATATTTGCTATTCGGGCTTACACAGTCTCGAATATAAATTATAGCTTGGCAAAAACGTCTTAAAATGGAACCAATTTTAACCTTAAAAAAAATCTAAAAAATTATATCGATATTTGCGACATTTAATATTTTGAAATGGTAAATTACTATTATTTCTGCGTTAAATTGTTTGAATATCATAAATTTGTTTAGACAGTGGCGCCACCATTTTTCTACTCTTTTTTGCCAAACTACTTTTAGTCCGTTCAAGTTAACTTTGGCACCATTGTTCTGTCGAGCTTCACCAGCGTTCAGGAGCAAGCTTCGAACCTGCTTCGGTCTAATCTCATTTGGTAACTGTGAGGCTTTGTGACGCCGCGGCGCCGCTGTCATTGACCAGTGATACCTGTCAGTGTCACTGTCACTGTCATGACAGCCCGCGCCGCGCTCTACTCAGATTACCATATGGGGTATGATCGAGGACTTTGGTTTCCGCCACCATCGTGACGTCTTTGTGGTTTTTTTTTCACATATTGTTTTTTTTTAGTTTTTGAACGCCCTATGGTCTGGTTGTTTGGAAATTGCCATGAAAATTTATTTATTTGAGCCGATTCCGATTACTATAATAAATTTTTCCAATACATTAAAATTTTATACGATATTTTTAAGGACTTTCAAATATTTATTTGAAGAATAAAATGATGAATGCAATCAATTCATGGCCGTTTCGTAAACAGTTTTGACCTTTAATTTAGATTTATTTTTTGTTTGTTATTATAGTTGATAATATTGTGGGATATGATATTATATCATGCTTGGACTGAGATTTTTTAAATTGCCAAGTTTCTCGAATTTATTTTCACAAATCGACAACTACTGTATAAATAAATATAAACTATCTCCATTCCGAATTTCTGAATTTCATCCAAATTGGTAGTTCAGGCGTAAATTAGTAACAATCATCCTTACAAATGTACAAATGTTTCTATGCTTTTTTTTTAAGAAAACTTTTGGTCGTAATTGTACAAATGTTAATAACCCGAGTCTTAAAACTAAAGTCATTGCGTCATTCATTTTACTTACTATCGTCTATGCCCTAGTCCAAATCTGGAACCTAAAAAGTTCACTTTACGTTGACGACAAGAGATAAGGAAGGATTTTCATCCATCATACAAAATGGGAGCATATATCATATCCCCACAATATTTTAGAGCACTTGCAATATTTGTAGCACCAATGTTGTTGTAAATGTATTGTTTCTGTTTTGTTAAGTGTTGTTTTTTTTTTTTTGCTGGAAAAACATGCTTTTTTCTCGAAAACTTGGCGTAGAAATGTGAATCTTGAGCCAGTTTTCAAAAACATAACATTAAATTAAATCAGTAATATGCTGGCGAAAAATATTCGCTTTTTGGTGTTACAGTAAAACATAATGTCATTTTGTTTAAACAAAGCATGTTTTTGAAGTCACTCTTTGAAGCTTGGCCGCGGAAAAAAACTCGCCATGTTGCGTAAAACGTAACTAAAAAATCTAATTTTCTCTTTTTATCTTAGCTTTGTGTATAAAATATATGCTAATGCACAGTTTTTTTTTCTGGCCAAGCTTCGCATATTTTCCTCCCCTTATCCAGTAGCGCAAGTAGTAAGAAGAACCAAAAAGCCACATTGTCTCTGAGTATTACTTCAGGTACTGGTGGTATTATATAGATGGGAACTGGCAACACTTTCGCTGGCAATCCACTTGGTTCAATTCGCCAAGTCCTACCCATATCACATGACTTGGCCAACTTGGCTTGCGTTAGGTAATTTTTTGTTTTATGCAACTAGGTTTTTTTGGCCAAGTTTTAACTTTCTCAATGCAACTTGGCTGCCGAGTTTGACATACATATTTGGCTTATATTTTTAAAAACCAATTTAATCGTTTCAAAAATTTGTTGAACCACGTAACCAAATATTGGCCCATATTAAACCAGATTCATGTATCGACTCTGGAATTTGTGCTTTTATTTTAAATCGCAATATCTCTAACATTTGATTTTGTGATGAAAAAAAGTCAGCCAAATATAAGCCAAACTGTGTTCAAATTAGGACCAATATTTTATCACTGAAATTTATTAATATTTTAGTGGTGTCACTTTACAAGTAACAAATGCCGAATATAGGCCAAGTTGTGGCCAAGTTCTGGCCAAGTTGCGGCCAAGTTCTGGCTAAGTTGGAAAGTATCAAGTCAGAAATTCGGGTAGTGTCCAATAATGGCTATCACTTGCCACCGCGAGTGTTAGTGCGGCTGGTTCCCTGCCCAGTGGCTGAATAATACTTTGACGCTGTGTGAGCTACATCATCGTGGTTTGTCATCGGATCTGCATGGTGAGACTAGACATAGATTTTAGATGTAACTTTTTTTGGAACTGAGTTTTGTATTGGCTAAGTCCTGGCTACGAATAAGTGTGTTTACTGAACAACTAGTATGGCGGGTTGATATTTTTTGGTTGCGATAACATCAACAGCGCCATCTATTGACAATAATGGTTATCATTCTTGACAATTATAGATGGCGGTAGAATTGGAATATTCCATGCAAATGAGAGTAACCCTTTCGAGCGAATATTATGTAACTACTCGTCGATAGATGATACTTATTCGTAGCTGCTTGTTAGTCGAAACGTGTAGATATAATTAGTTGTTTATAAATTTTTACTTAAATTATTAGTTAGTAGGTTTGAGTTTATTTTCTTGATAATAATAATTGACTAGCTAGATTTTAGTGCTGATAATACTTTTTATTATAAAGGTAAGTATATTTTTATTTTTTTAACCGACTTCAAAAAAAAGGAGGAGGTTCTCAATTCGTCGGAATCTTTTTTTTTTTTTTTTTCTATGTATGTTCACCGATTACTCGAAGACGCGTGGACCGATTTGAAAAATTCTTTTTTTGTTTAAGGCCTTACATTGAAAAAAACTCATTTCAGTTTTTATGAGTACTTCAGAAAAAGGGGGCGTGGCTTCAATATAGCACGCCGTTTGGCAATATGCGGCGAATTTCGGTACTTTTACGTACGAACACTAGCACAACGGCAGAAAGCGGTATTAATACGTAAAAAAAACTATCACTAATGCCTATAGATGGCGCGGAAAGAATACAATACTTTAAAAGTAGGTACGTGATTGAAGTTTAAGCTGATTGTGCAAATAATAATAAATTTGGTAGGTATATAGATATAATTTCACTCCACGAAGACGAATCGAATAAACATAAGCGATTTTGACAGACCGGGGCGCGTCGTAGGTACCTACTGATTTCCTTATTTTTAGGGTTCCATACCAAAATGGTAAAAATGGAACCCTTATGGTGAGACTTTCTCCATCCGTCCGTCCGTCCGTCCGTCCGTCCGTCCGTCCGTCTGTCACACTCGATTATTTCAGTAACTATCAAAGCTATCGACTTGAAATTTGGAATAGTTATAGGTAATAGTGACGCGACGTCATAACAATCGTAAAAATTTGAAAATTATTTTTATTTTTATTTAAAAAGGGGGGAAAACCGGGGCTTCGATTTTTCAAAATGAGATAACAATATTGAGTGGGGTATCATATGAAAGGGCGTTACTTGTGTAGTCTAAAACCGATTTTTATTTATTTTTATGTCCGATAGTTTTTGATTTATTGAGCAAACTGTCGAAAAAAATACCGTTCCCCCCCCCTTATCTCCGAAGTTTACCAATCGAAAAATCTGAAATAATTATGATCAATAGAAATTAATTTATATTTTACAGGAAAAATAAAATCAATTCACTGACTAATACACTTTTTTGATAATAACAATAATCCGCCAAAAACAAAGTTACGTTTGCGGTTTGCCAACAAAAGTACCTACATGTAAATTTTACTCGTAAATTCATGAATAAAAGTGATTCTTTCAATGTTTTACTTCTTTTATGGTATGGAACCCTCGGTGCGCGAGTCCCACTCGCACTTGGCCGGTTTTTTTTTACGCTATACAAGTTAGTACTTGACTGCGATCTCACCTGATGGTAAGTGATGATGCAGTAGAAGATGTTAGCGTACTAACTTGGAAGGGGTAAGTAAAGTCACCCCAACAGTTTCTACACAGCATCGTACAGGAACGCTAAATCGCTTGGCGGTACGTCTTTGCTGGTAGGGTGGTAACTAGCCACGGCCGAAGCCTCCCACCAGACCAAACCTGAGCCAATTTAGAAAAACCGGCCAAGTGCGAGTCGGACTCGCGCACCGAGGGTTCCATACCATAGAAGAAGTAAAACATTGAAAGAATCACTTTTGTTCATGATTTTACGAGTATAATTTACATGTAGGTACTTTTGTTGGCAAACCGCAAACGTAACTTTGTTTTTGGCGGTTTATTGTTATTATCCAAAAAAAGTATAATAGTTACGGAGTTGATTTTATTTTTCCTGTAAAATATACGTTTATTTTTATTGATCATAATTATTTCAGATTTTTCGATTGGTAATCTTCGGAGATAAGGGGGGGGAACGGTATTTTTTTCGCCAGTTTGCCCAATAAATCAAAAACTATCAGGCATAAAAATAAATAAAAATCAGTTTTAGATACACAAGTAACGCCCTTTCATACGATACCCCACTCAATATTGTTATCTCATTTTGAAATTTTGCCGACCCGGTTTTCCCCCCTTTTTAAATAAAAATTAAAACAATTTTCAAATTTTTACGATTGTTATGACGTCGGGTCACTATTTCCTATAACTATTCTAAATTTCAAGTCGATAGCTTGAATAGTTACTGAAATAATCGAGTGTGACAGACGGACGGACGGACGGACGGACGGAGAAAGTCTCACCATAAGGGTTCCATTTTTACCATTTTGGTATGGAACCCTAAAAATATAAAATTCCAAAGTGGCCCGTGGCGGGATCGAACCCGCGACCTCCCACTCGAATCCGAGCATGCGTCCCCTGCGCCACGGAGGTCGTCGCATTGTCTTTATAATTTCGCATTGTCACTCGATTTACCGATTTATCGGTAGCCATGAAGTGGATTTTTGATTAGTTACAACAATTTGGCAAACAAACAAACATCGGGACATGTGAAACTAAATAAAAGCTTGTAATAATAATAATAAATTATCGTCTTCAACCTGCAGGACAACAGGCGACGTCCTGTTTCCCCTTTTTATTGCATCGCGAGCAGCGAGGTATTTACTCATAGATCTTCGACCAACTAAATTTCTTAATTTTTATAATAATTAAAAATAATATTTCTTAATTTTCTCATTTTTTTATAAAATAATAAACCGAAGTTTTAATAAAATAGGTAAATGACAACATATAAAATTAAAATATTATCAAAGTACATATCAAAACCACGTGGGTTTCCTGCGCACATAATCGTTCAGCGACATACTAACAGATGGCGTGTTTGACAGTATATAATATAACCATTCAGCCGCTTAATAGAGGGCGTTATTTCAGCGGTTATTGCCACAGACCAAGGAATAACTTTCTATATTACGATCAGAAATCTACGGCTGCGAAATATACATTCACGCGCACGTCCGACTCTCGCATTAGCGCAGGACAGACTAACGCCTATGAGGCGTTTCAGAAAGACAATGATGTCAATATACATGCATCAAACGTCCGAAAGAGTTAACCATATGCTTATCACTTACGTAATTTGGGGGCGGAATAATGAGTTTTCACTTGAATAGGTTTTAATTGTATTGTGAATAATGTATAGTCCTGATTTCAAAAAAACTTCACGTCGATTTGAGTACTCATCAATAAAGACCCAAAAAAAAAAAAACAGAAAACTGTTGAATCGTTTCCGATAAATCTGAATAAATATGAGAAGATCGGAGCAACTTTTGGGAAAACTTTCTATCGAGGAAAGTTTTTCCAATCGTGTTTCTGCGTCTTAACGTTTTGAGGTTAAAGATCCAAAATACATGACGTTCAAATTTGAAACTAATTGTCTCTATAGTTTTCAACTGAGAGGCCGGTCAAAATCGCATAAATAGGCCTTCTATGCCGTTAAGAGGGTTTTGTTTCCAGATGGTCCCATTTTAATCAAGTCAGGATCTGATGATGGGATCCTGGAGAAATCGAGGGAACTCTTCAAATTTTATATGGACACATGAAACTATTTGAGTATTATTAGAAAGAGTAATATTTTCCAAGTTGTCCTATGGTCATCAGGTCAGGATCTGATCATGGGATCTTGGTGAAATCGAGGGAACTCTTCAAATTTTGCTAGTATACATAAAGCGAGTTGAGTATTTTTTATAGTTACTGGTGCATATGATAGCAGATACTGATTTGATGACTAAAGTCATCAAGTCAGGGTCTGATGATGGGATCTTGGTGAAATCGAGGGAACTCTTCAAATTTTGCTAGTATACTTGAAGCGAGTTGGGTATTTTTTATAGTTACTGGTGCATTTGCTAGAAGATACTGATTTGATGACTAAAGTCATCAAGTCAGGGTCTGATGATGGGATCTTGGTGAATTTGAGGTATCTCTTCAGATTTTATGAACACACCTCAAGCGATTTGGGTATTTTTACAACGCCTTGTGCATTTTATTGTTTTCCACTAAAAAGTATAAAATAAAAATGGGAAATGCTTTCCAAAAAACCAACTTCAAATGCCACTACAAAGAGTGAAATAATTTTTATTTAAATTTTAGGTACCTACACCAATTCGAAGTCGGGCGATTGTCTATGACTTCGTCATTTCTTCGCACATCAAGTAAGTAAGAAGGACTATTAGGGATTGTATGAAACATTGCCCGACTTCGAATTGGTGTAGGTACCTAAAATTTAAATAAAAATTATTTCACTCTTTGTAGTGGCATTTGAAGTTGGTTTTTTGGAAAGCATTTTTATTCTTCGATAAGTTAATAACGAAATTTCAACAAGGAAAAAACTGCTCAGTCTAAACACCAATCTAGTGATTTCAGTATATTTGTTTTTCACAGGTTTATATGAAACTCTTTAAGAAATTAGTCCAAGTATCGACTCATTTGTGAGTAACTCAAAATCGATACCTAAAAACCATTTTTTAATTGTCACTGTTTGCCATTCCCAAAATGTTAATGTATTTTCCAGTATTAGTTTACAAATTGCAAAAACCCAAATAAAAAGCGAATTTGACTGGCAATACCTTGCGTTAAAACTTGTTTCCGGTTTCCACCAAAGCGGAGTAGAGGCGAGAAGAGATGCGTTTTTAATAACTAATCAGATTTCGTTATTTCCACATCTCCTCTCCACTTAACTACGTTGCTAATGGATCAAGTAGAGAGGAGATGAGAAAACTTTTTTTATAGAATTTGGTGCCGCAAGCGATCAAGCGGTTCAGCAGAGCAGAGATGTCTCTATAGTTGGGTGGTCCCGCCTTGTTTCCCGCTGCCTTTTTGCTTGGATGACGTTTTCGGATGCGCCTCGCACACCCGAAAACGTCATGCGATTGACGTTACCATTGATTAAACATATTAAAGGATCAGCACTTACTGACGTTACGCATACATTTTTAGGCTCCGCCCTGAAGCCGGATTTTTAATTTCTCAAAACTGTAAAATGGCGCTAATGTATGCGACCGACAGCGGTATGTGCTGTCAGCGGTACCGAAATGTACGACGCGCGACGCTATGTTTGAGAAATTTTTGGCTAGAAAAGAAACATACGTCACATCTTTCCCGTCCTCTTAGAGTAACGTATTTCTTCATTGAATTCTACGCATCTTTTCTCCGCTTTGGTGGAAACCGGGGCTAAAGTGTGAAGTTGTTAATCTGTTATTTGCTGCCATTCCAGTGCGGGTTCTCCAAGCGACGGTGGCGGCGGCCGAGGAGCGGTACTACAACGCGATCTCCAACCAGCAGGACAAGGTGGACAAGAACCTGGTCAAGAACCTCGTCGTCAACTACGTGCTCAGCGCCAGGAGCGACCTCAACAGGTAAGGACCTGAAGCTTTTTGCATTCCCGCGTCCACAACCGAGTACCTTCACCGTTTCAACCTCAGAACCGCAAGATGCCGAGAGAAGTGACATCCTTATGTGGTTGATGTACAGCGAACTTGAACGAAACGTTTTTAGGTTCCATACCCAAAGGGTAAAAAGTGGGACCCTATTACTGAGATTTTGCCGTCTGTTTTCTGTCACCAGGCTGTATCTCTTGAACCGTGATAGTTCCCTGAAATTTTCACAGATGATGTATTTCCGTTGCCGCTATAACAACAAATACTAAAAATAGAATAAAAGACGGCTCCCATAGTATAAACGTGACTTTGCATCGAGTTCAACTCGCACTTGGCAGGGTTTTTAGACACCACAAGCACAGAATACTATAATACCTTTCATATATAGAAGATTCACTCCGCAAAATGATTTATATAAGTTCAGTAATTGCCTGGTGACAAACGTACGGAGTAATAGGGTCCCATTTTTACCCTTTACGTACGGAACTGTAAAAACTAACTTATATACAAGGTGTGGGTTAATTCGTATAATGTGCTCGCAGCCAACCTTTCAACTTGCTCCTAGAAACACATTAACGTGATAAGAAGTCTCAATTATTTTATTTTAATTTCAACACAAAAAAATATTATTTCATTCATAAAAATAAAATTTAGCAAACCTCTGTGATATCGACAAACCTCATATCATTTTCATTATTCTAGTAATAATCAGTCATAGATATTGAACCAGCTGTTTTTAGGGATGGCACCTAAAATTTATGGTACATTTTTGAACTCCCCATCGTTCAGGATATGAGCTACACTTCTTGTAATATTTTTTCATGCATCTGTATATCATTCCCTATTATAGGCTTTCGGGTAATTAAAGCAAGTTAACTACACGTTGTATATTTGTTAATTACAGGACACAAATCCTTCGCATCCTCTCGACAGTGCTAGATTTCAACCAGACAGAGTGCGAGAAGCTAGGGCTGGTCAAATCTGGTCAGTCAGGGGACAGCCTGGCGGCGGAGTTCGTGAGGTTCCTCCAGAACGAGTCGCGGCCCAGGGCGCCGCTGCCGGACATGATGGCCCTACAAGGGGGGCGAGACCCCCCCGCGCCTAGTTCTAGGAAGAGCTCCACTATTGGTAAGTGATTTAGCTACATGGACGTCAGCTTATCTGTCCTACCCTATCGTCTGTCTAGAAGCTAAAGGTTTGAACTGAAATCTACTTAATATACATTAATATAATTAAAGGTGTTTTTTTATAGTCAAATTTCATAGTCAAATCAGTCAGAAACGATGCAAACTACACGCCCTTAACGGATCTAAGTCGACTTAACCTGTATATAAATTATGCCTTACGTTGTTTGTCCGCGATGGACTCCTAAACTACTTAACCAATTTTAATCAATTTCCACACCGTGTACAGTTTAATGTAACTCAAAAGATTAAATCTAGCTTAAAGATTTTATATTGCAACAACGTTGGCCCGGTCAGCTAGTTGATTTGATAAAAATTAAAAATTTCTGCCTGAAATTATGTACCTACTACCAGTAATAAGGGTTCCATTTTTACCATATATCTATGGAACCCTGAAAGGTCGGCAAGTTTGCACGGCAAGATATATCACGTTTTGGTATAACGTATTGGTATAGAATTTAGAAATACGACAAAATGCTATGCTAAAAAATTATGCCGTGGCATCAAATGGAAATTATTATCCCTCAACGCAAAAAGAGAGGGGTCCTACTGGATTTGCAAAATGGCTGTCGAATTACGTGATCCAATAGGCGTTCTTGCGTTTCGATTCACGTACGTCCCAACACTTATCAAGTTTGGGCTTGTTCGATATGTCTTTGGTGCTAGATATCGATCAAATGAAATGAAAATGAAATGAAATTCTTTATTTCACATAGGCTTAAATATAAGCTCTCATGAAATGTCAAGACTCTACCGCCAGGTTCGAAAAGCAGGTTTTCACCGAGAAGAACTGGCAAGAATCTCTGTACTTGCTCTTTTCAAAAATCTCTCAATATACAATTTCTAGTACGTATAGTATGAAACAATATTTTTAAGAAATCTCGTGAGGAGATGGAAGCATATCACTATTATCCCAAGAATCCTTGTTATTTAAAAATTAAATAGCCATGGTAACCAAAGTCTGGTGCTGAGAAGAATATGGATTCAACATATAAAAGCTTGTTTTAAATGATATCTTGCTTATCTTCCAGGTCCCAACCCAGTCTTCGAAGTCGGCCACAGGAGGAACCCCTCAACCAGTTCCCAGGCGAGCAACCTCCTCTTCCAGAACATGGAATCCATGGAAACATCTTCCCAGGTGTCCATAGAATCTGACTCCAGGGTCATCCCGCTCCACGCCCTGGACCCTGGCATCAACCAGACCAGGAACAATGAAGGCGCCATTTTGAAACACGTTTTGAAGGATATGTGATATTAGGTTATCTTTTTAGTTATTTATATCTACCCTGCCAATCCTCACTTGACCAGTTCGTGGGTTGCGTCCATCGAAATTATAAAGCATGAACATATGGTACATTTTTTACATACAAAATCTATTAAAAATACTTAAGTGTAAATTCTTTCTTTTTGTACACCAAAATGTAAGTATAACAATTAAAAACACTTAAATAAAAAAAAGCATACAAATACCGGCCTTACAGTTACTAAGCGATTTCTTCCCGGCAACCCAAGGAGAAATCATTCCTAAAATGGGTTCTATGGCATTGAATAGAAGAAACAACTTCGATGTTTTAGAATGTCGATGGTTGTGACCAGAACTTTTACATTCTGAGAGTAGATTTTTACAATTATTGGCTATCTATAAGTCAACCAACAAAAAAATTTAAACCTGACGTAACAGGTAATTTATGTATAAATAAAATATTCTTAGTGATTGGTTACATATAATGGTATTGTTCTAATTATACTAAATTTAAAATTAGCAGAAAGTGTTTCGTTGTATAATTATCATACGTCATAGTATTGGTTTATTCACCCAGTTCATTTTTACTGTAACATAAAATAAATGTCGTAGTCAGATCTTAGAATTGATAAATGATAAAATTATTACATATAGCCGTGATAAATCACTTATTTTTGGAAATTTGAAATACAACCATTTCTCATGAATAATGATCAATTGCAGGATCTTCCCACGATATAATAATATCTGATATTTCTGATATCCACATAAATACATGTTTTTAACAATAAAATGTTAATACAATTTATTTTCTGCATGTTACATAATGTACAGAAATGGGTTTTAAAACTTGTGATTTTAAAACTTAATATTGCAGGAGTTAATTAATAAAAAAAAAAAATCTATGGTATCCAAATTTTTTTATTGATTTTGTTACACTTCAATAATTGTGAATACGTACATTACAAGAATCCTTAATCATTAAAAATTCAACCATTACGTTTTAAACATAACACTAAAAGACAACACTGTATGTATATAATTTTAATTTAGTATTAAAGAGCTATGAATAATGATTGTATTTACAAATAAAATTATTTTAATTAAATTCATCACTAATATACATATTATATATTGTCATTTAATTTTAATGCATTTCTAGATATTATTTTGAAGTTTATTTTAATGCGTTTAGTATAAAGATTATTTCCGTATTTTATTAGTAAACTATATAGCTGATTAGAGAGATATTCCGTTTTTGACAGTTCAATGTAACATCCAAAATTCAATTCTATGGAATGGATAATTCATACAGTTGAAAAAGCGTAATTTCAAATATGTACGTATGGATTACTAAATATATTATTAGCAATGAAACTAATAAAATTTGCAAAAAAGAAGCGTTTGAATACATACTATAATATAACTCACAAGCTTAATACTCAATCACCACAGAGATAAAGTAATTAAGCACCGAGAAGAACCGGCAAGATAATCGGCCGAAAAACTACAACTCATTGCCAAATTTCGTCAATCGTATTCGCCAATACTTGTAGTTATAGTGTGGATTATAGGCTGAAATCGTGTTAGTGTCTTCTCTTGTCCTTTATCACTTTTGCTTCTCGTATATCTGTCAAATGTAAAAATGGAATAAATGTTTGGACGGAGTATAGCTGCACTCATCTGTTGATATTCATAAAAAGTCGTGAGTGCTTCAAAGCATTTTGTAAATTTGTAAAATAATTTAATACAATTTAAATAATTTAATGTTTTTCCTTTATTTTTTGACGTGACAACGTCTTATAAATTGGTTTGCCGGGTGACACTTCAAGAAACTGCGTTACGCTCCGCTCACGTTATGCGCTCACAATGAGAGCGAGTGAGAGGCACGCGTCCCTTCCACTCGGGCATGGTTAGCCCGCCTAAGAGCGAGAGAGACAGACATACGTTGTCACGTAAAACTTTCGCCCGTATACCGACTTTACAGGCAACCAATTTTTTTTTATACATTTTGCTTTTGCTATTTTAAATTATATAATTAAATTCATGCAGTGTTTAAGAAACCCTGTTTGGTCTTTGTTATTGTTAGGTCTCCGATAATACATAGAGATAAGAGAACTAAGGAGGCGCCCTAATTCATTCATTCTAACCCAGCTTTGCGTGACATGCGACGCCATGTTGAGCGCCAAGATTTGCTGTCAAATGTTCGTGTACTGAATTCACTTCCCTAGACGCCATCTTATGCGCCACCTTACAGATTAAAAATTGTCACGCCTATTTTGTAGACGGGGCCTATCCATATTATTTCATTTATTTATTTATTCTGTACATATAAATATATATTATTTCCTGGTTCTGTGACATTATATACAGAATCCGGCCAACCGCGCGTCAAAATGACCAGTTTATGTTTGCTTTGCTAACTAGTACCTAATGCTAGTAAGGCCGCCATATTGTAGCTAACTTTATAATAGCTCTTTTATAGTTCGTAGGAGTTTTAATAGATGACGCTACTATTTGCTTATTCAGTTGAGCTCATCCTTACTAACAATTATTGTCTAAGTTGCACACTATAAACAGTGGTCGAATTGAACTATTTCACGAACCGGAACGCTATCCCTTCACAGTACTTCTATTCATTTTTAAACTATTGCATAGCTTCTATCGCGGGCTTTGACGGTGCAGACCGAATCCAGAAATTCCGTAACGAAAATAACCTGGAACTCCTAAAGTAGAGCTTTTGGTACTAGGCTACCATAAAATCAGAGAGCGCAACTCCACAACTTTTTAGTTTTTAGTTTGCCATCTATCGCAAAATATCACGCACAGACCAAAAGTTCTACTTTTCGATTGATGGCAAAACTAAAAATAACTTTAAATTCTATGCAATAGCTTTACCGCGGCAGTCTCCGATTGCCACACGCCTTTTAAATATTAGGTCTTTTAACTATGAGGAGAAAGTATTTTTTATCTATTGGAAGAGCACAATAAAATGTACGTTCTCAATTATTTAAAAACCAGTGTTCGGAACGCTCTGAGATTTGAGAAATTTTCACGAAACGGAACGCTGATTTCACGAACAGGAACGGTGATTTCACGAACCGGAACGCCGTTCCGGTGCCTTCCGGTCCAATTCGAGCACTGACTATAAAATTACAATGCGAGATAGTAAGTTATGATTTTTAGTGCATTTTTGATCATGTTTTAGTTCAGACAGGGTTTTTTAAACATTGTTTAATATGGTACTAATTATTTTTATTTATGATATTCTGGTATAGGGGCTGATTTTGGATGCACAGAAATCTCTAAATTGTTAGTATAGTAGTAATATCAATCAATAACCTAGGGATAAAGTTAGCATTTAAAAATATCGACCAGCCTTTTGGTCTGTATTTCATGGTAGATAAACGAAATGACTTTTTAATTTAATATTTTTCTGTTCTACAATATTTATCATTTTAGGTTAGAGATTTTTGTACATACCAAGCAGGATTTAGCTTATATTTAACTTTATTGTACAATAATAAAACATAAAATAATTTATTAATATTGTCATGCTTTAAATAAAGTTTTTGATTTAAAAATTTATTTTCATTTATTATTGTCATTATAAATTCTAGTAACTTTTTCCAAAGTCTATCTGTCCGTCTTAGATTCTTGATACTAAAAGCCCTGACCTGGTACTTATAAAAACATTTTTTTTTACAAGTTAGTACTAGATTGCAATCTCACCTGATGCTAAGTGACAATTCAGCCGAAGATATCGTACTAGCTTTGAAGGGGCGAGTGACTCCTTACGGTTGCTACACAGCATCGAACCGGTACTTACTTGGGGTGAGTAACCCCAAACTATTGCTAGCTACACAACATCGCACCGCACCGTTTTTGCCAGTAGTTTGGTAAACGTCTGTGGACGAAACCTCCCACCGCAGAGGACCAACTCCAGTAATCGAATCCAGGACCTCCCAATCAAATAGGAGCGCGCTGCCATGGGGGTAGACAAAAATTTACTGGGCACTGAACCCAGAGACAATCAGAACTATCTACCAAGCTATGATCAGGCCTATAAATATGAATGCGTCTCTTCTCTTCATCCTAATTCCTATCATAGTCTAGAATAATAGACATATACTCTGGACAGGGCGGACGGCGCGAAAAAATGTCGCCAATTTATCGGTGCCAAAAATGCTTGTTTTGTCACCAACAGTAAGGCCACGCTGTAGTTCGCTCAGCGGCCACCTATATAGACGTTTGACAGATGGCGCTACTGTGTGCTGGTACGAAAAAGATTTACGTAAATCGTCTGGATGTCCGTCATGTCTATTATTCTATAGCTTGACCGCTATAAACTTGGCTCTACCATGGTCTGCGGGACGCGGGGCGAGTGTGCGATCGGCTATACACGATACGATGTAATGACTCGCATCTTGAGAATTCGCCTATGGAATTTTCTTGAGTAGGTATGTATCATCCACGTCGCAAGATTAATATCATCGTGTGTAGCGTAATTCACGTCAGTCTCTGACAGCTGATTAGTAGAGTGCACTGATCCCTATTATATGGATCCACAGTGAACCTAGCCTGAATTGTTATAGAATTTTTAATCCATAGAATAGAGATCAGTGGTTGAGTAGCTCCCGCTCCGCGTCCCGCAGACCATGGGGCCAAGTTTATAGCGGTCTAGCTATAAACTATGATAGGAAATGGGATGTAGAGAAGAGACCTAACTACGAATAATATCCCTACTACGAAGCGAGCTATGGGGCCAATTTCCGTTATGGTCTAAAAATACTAGATAACGGCCATAATCGCCAATTCGGCGCAAAAATCGAACGCACTTCGCCATAATTAAAAAAGCAAAGGCAAATTTATTCCACCCCCTTCATTAATTTACACCCCATAGTCTAAGAGCTAATGGCTATTTCGTAGATTTCATCGTTGTCTTAATTAAATGAACTTATTCTTTAGTCTGTGTGCAATACTTGTAAATATAAACTTATCATTGGTTAAAAGATTGCGTGAGTGTCGTGGAACAGTAGGTTTGAACGAAAGTTCACACACCGCTCGATAGATGACGCTGTGTCGAGTTAGCTCACGCTAAGTTTAAATGATGATGGAATGCATGTATCGGCGGCGATTTTTTTCATGGACACAATAAATCAAAGAATAGATATGTAATCACTACGTAAATGATTTGCGAGAGTTGTAACTAATGAATATCGAATTTTCATGGACTTTACGAATCGTGACAAACCATTTTCGCTTGGCGCGCTTTACCTTAGTTTAAATTAAAGCAAAAATTTGGCGAGAGGCCCCTAACTCGCATATAAACTGGACCAGCAGCGGTGATACTTACCCGTACGAACTCCGCAAGAAGAGTCCTCAGTACCAGTAAAACGCCACCGCTAAAATGTTAAAGCGCTAACAAATACAAGCACTCGCTCTTGAGCTATAACCACCCTTTACCACCCTCTTTCTTCATACACCGGTCAGTACAGAACCGCCGTCTTGCGAGCCATGTCGCCCTAGTAACTGAGTGCAAAACAAAAATAAACAAATCACCTCACCTACTTGTGCAAAAAACACTATTATTTTCTATATGAAATGACGTCATTAAAAAACCCTAAATAGGGGAAAAAAAAAAACAAAAAATATAACAAAGTAAATCTTAATTACACTCTACTGCAAAAAATGTGTATAAAATAGCAGAAATATTGTTAGAACTCAAAAAAAAGTGTGTAAAAAAATAAAATAAAGATGATTAATAAATAAACTGCTATCTCAAAAGAGTATATTTTAATTTAAAAACAAAAATGACGACTTTTAAAAATAAATCTTAAAGTCAGTTTTAACTTAAAATTATCCGTTTTGTAAAAAAAACCGTTATAATTTTCCCAAAATGAGTTACTACGTTGGCATACTTGATTCTCCCAATTAAAAATGGCCGCCGTTATTTGTTTTCGCGCCAAAAAATCAATCATGGTCGCGAATTTGCCGGTCGTATTCTACATTTTCAAAATCAAGTTGAAATGACGTCGGAGGAAAAACGTGGAGTCAGCCAAAATGTGAACTGAGTGGATTATAACAATTTCAACTGTGTTTGTAATAAAACTGTGTGTTTGTATGTGTTTTATATACGCAGTGAATTTTGTCCTTGAAGGTTGGTATTAGTGGTTTACTGTTTAATTCAAGGCTAATTTAATCCACACACTCTTTTTTCTCAAAGTCAAATGGAATTGCGATCTATCGATCAAAGAGTCGACAAAATTGAGTACATCATGAGTCTTAAGAGCTGATATCTCAGGATGGCGAGCACATTGCAGTGCCACGTATTACATTGCAGTGCAAACTCATAGAACGCACTGTACTTCATCTACATAGTGACGTTCAAATATATTTTGTTTTTACACTCTACAAGTTAGTACTTGACTGCGATCTCACTTAATAGTAAGTGATGATGCAGCCAAAGATGTTATCGTACTCGTACTAAATTAGAAAAGGTAAATAAACTCACCCCTAACGGTATCTACACAGCATCACGCCGGAACGGTAAGGCGCTTAGCATGCATCTGTGCTGGTAAGGATGGTAACTAGTCATTGGCCGGAGCCTTTCAGTAGGCCCTGATGTAACCCTCCCAACAGAGTACGCCCTAATGTAAATGTCATTTAGCTTTTCAAGGTTTGAAAAGGACCCATCAAGGGCATATAATTATGTCATGAAAATTTCGATTCATTCATGACCTATGACTCACGATGATTCAGCAGTAATCCAGGACCAATGAACTAATCACAAAATATACATTACTTATGACAAAATTTACAATACGGCAAAGCGGTAGGCCTTCGAAAGAAAGAATGCTGACATTAAGTGATATGCCAGTTTTTTCCACACGAAGATCATCATAATATACTAACTTGAAGAAACCCCAAACAGTTTATTTACAGCATCGCACTGAAACGCTGTATCGCTCGGCAGAGCGTCTGCTAGGGTAGTAACTATTCACGGCCGAAGCCTCCCAAAGACCTTTAATTTGGAAATATTAAAATTCTCAAGAGGTGGAGGCTTCTATGGCGGCAATCGAACCCGCGACCCCCAACTAAATCTCTGAAAATGTCCCCGTGCGGGACAGGACAAAAGCAAAAGCGGGACTGCGCTTTTCTGGGATAACTCATAGTAGCAATTTGTAACACTCACTTCACAGATATTGTTTAAAAGTTACAACTTGAAACGCTACATTTTTAGGGTTCCATACCAATTTGGTAAAAATGGAACCCTTATGGTGAGACTTTCTCCGTCCGTCCGTCCGTCCGTCCGTCCGTCCGTCCGTCCGTCACACTCGATTATTTCAGTAACTATCAAAGCTATCGACTTGAAATTTGGAATAGTGACGCGACGTCATAACAATCGTAAAAATTTGAGAATTATTTTTATTTTTATTTAAAAAGGGGGGAAAACCGGGGCTTCGATTTTTCAAAATGAGATAACAATATTGAGTGGGGTATCATATGAAAGGGCGTTACTTGTGTAGTCTAAAACCGATTTTTATTTATTTTTATGTCCGATAGTTTTTGATTTATTGAGCAAACTGTCGAAAAAAATACCGTCCCCCCCCCTTATCTCCGAAGTTTACCAATCGAAAAATCTGAAATAATTATGATCAATAGAAGTTAATGTATATTTTATACAGGAAAAATAAAATCAACTCACTGACTAATATACTTTTTTTGATAATAACAATAATCCGCCAAAAACAAAGTTACGTTTGCGGTTTGCCAACAAAAGTACCTACATGTAAATTATACTCGTAAATTCATGAATAAAAGTGATTCTTTCAATGTTTTACCTCTATTATGGTATGGAACCCTCGGTGCGCGAGTCCGACTCGCACTTGGCCGGTTTTTTTTAATTCAGAAGATAGGGTAAATCTGATTGTCCCGCTTTCGACGAGAGAATCCCGTTTTTTTTCACTTTCTCAAAACCTGGCAAGGCTGGTTAGGGAAGTCTTCAAAATTAAAGTATTGCTTCGAGAACTAATCATTTATTTGTGCTACATATCCGATATCCTCTACCGTTTTGGCAAGTCAGTATATTGGCAATGAATTGCACTTCGCAGTATTACAATTTACACGGGAACCATTAATCATGGCGTGATACCATAGACGCCTTTCATCGCTCGATGTGGGACGATCGCAAATTGATTGTACTCGTAATTTGATGGTCTACTGTATATACTATACTACCAGTAGTAGTGGTACCTCTAAATTACAAGAAGGGGCTATTGAAGGAGCGGATGAACAAAATCTGCAACGAGACTGCAAGGCATATTTCTAAGCTTAATTTCGCAGCGTTAACTACTTATTACAGAAACATTGACGCTCATTCTATAGCTTGGACACTTGGACGATTTCTTGGACAGAAAGAAGCCTATCCGGACAATATTCGCAAGCGTCCACCAGCATAACTTTTTTGTTTGAACTAAACTCTTTATCTCACTCATTCTTAGGAGACTCATCTCTATTAGGAGACGTGTAAGTGAAAACACGTGGAGGGTCGTTCATTTTTAGATAAAACGATCTATAACCTACCTGACCGCAATCTCAGCTTATAGCGGCAACTGAAATACATCTGTGAAAATTTGAAGTACTTAGCTATCATGGTTCAAGAGATACAGCTTGGTGAAAGACGGACGGACGGACAGCGAAGTCATAGTATTAGGGTCCCATTTTTACCCCTTGGGTACGGATTGGTTTTTGAATTCAGACCGTGGTTACCATCTAGCACCAAAGTACTCGTCAAGGATACAAGAACAAAGTGCCTTCAAACTCAAACCCAAAAATATTTTTATTTCACATAGGCCTAAAATACAGGCTCTTGTAAAAGGTCAATAATTCCAAGTCGACTTAAAACTAAGTTTACGAGGGTTCTAATGCGCTCTGCACTGAGAAGAAGCCCACAACAAACTCAGCCGGGTTTTGTTTTCAATACTTTGCAGTATTATAGAGACTGAGATAAGTTAATGGTCAGATTCTTAGATATTAGGTTTTTTATCATTTATTTTCATTACAATTAAATAATATTTTTAACAATGTTCCTAAAAAATTAAAAAACACGTTTAAAAATATTAAAAAATTGAGTCCACCACTAGTCGCGGAGCCTTAACGACCCAAGCTACCAGTGGTCAGGGTTCAAGAGTGAGGAACCTCCTCACTATGCGTGCCGTTTCCAGGACCACTGCTTTCTGTATACGGCCCTTGATCCAACAGTTGAGCGAAAGCTTCTTAAGATGTTGGTCGAAGTTTTTCGCTATAAGACCGTTAACTGAAACGACTATCGGAACAATAATCGTCGAGTTCACACTCCACATGGCGGTAATCTCATGAGCAAGGTCTAAGTACTTTGATAATTTTTCCTTCTCTGCTTTCATGAGATTCTCATCATGTGGAATGGTGATATCCACAATTATTGCACGGCGCGCCGAACGGTCGACTATTACTATGTCAGGTCTATTGGCAGCAATATACCTGTCAGTTATAATCGACCGATCCCAGTAGAGCAATGCACTACTATTCTCCAGAACTGACGCAGGGTCGTACCTATAGTACGGTATCTCAACATCTACGAGGCCATACTGAAGAGCAAGTTGTTGATGGATGATCTTGGCTACTTGATTGTGTCTGTGCAAGTACTCGCCATTAGCAAGATGGGAACAACCGGAAACAATATGCCTGAGGGACTCCCCAGGACGATGGCACGCTCGACATATTATTAGTTTATTATTAGGTTTTATTATTAGTTTAAGTTAAAATTAAGTTACTACTTAGCTTTTAGGCTAGATTGTTGACCCTTAAGTACCCCATAGGGACTTTCGTGAATAAAATAAATAATTAAAAAAATCAAAAAACCCGACTGCAAAAATGTCAACAAAAATGCAATAACTTAAAAGACTGAAACAAGGCGGACAACGAAAACAAAATTATAATAAACTTAAAACGATGCAATTTTTACTTCATTTTAACAAACAACATTATGAGCTGAAAGCTTTAGTTAAATTTTCGCATTCAATTTAAAAATAAAGCAGGCGGGACCTATTAATTTTCTCTATGTTAATTTATAATTTGCGAAAATAGGTCCCGCCTGCTTTATTTTTAAATTGAATGCGAAAATTTAACTAAAGCTTTCAGCTCATAATGTTGTTTGTTAAAATGAAGTAAAAATTGCATCGTTTTAAGTTTATTATAATTTTGTTTTCGTTGTCCGCCTTGTTTCAGTCTTTTAAGTTATTGCATTTTAGTTGACATTTTTGCAGTCGGGTTTTTTGATTTTTTTAATTATTTATTTTTAACCGACTTCAAAAAAAGGAGGAGGTTCTCAATTCGTCGGAATCTTTTTTTTTTTTTTTTTTTTTTTTTTTTTTTTTATCTATGTATGTTCACCGATTACTCGAAGACGCGTGGACCGATTTGAAAAATTCTTTTTTTGTTTAAGAGGGTTTTGTTTCCAGATGGTCCCATTTTAATCAGGTCAGGATCTGATGATGGGATCCTGGAGAAATCGAGGGAACTCTTCAAATTTTGTATGGACACATGAAACTATTTGAGTATTATTAGAAAGAGTAATATTTTCCAAGTTGTCCTATGGTCATCAGGTCAGGATCTGATCATGGGATCTTGGTGAAATCGAGGGAACTCTTCAAATTTTGCTAGTATACTTAAAGCGAGTTGGGTATTTTTTATAGTTAGTGGTGCATATGCTACCAGATACTGATTTGATGACTAAAGTCATCAAGTCAGGGTCTGATGATGGGATCTTGGTGAAATCGAGGGAACTCTTCAAATTTTGCTAGTATACTTGAAGCGAGTTGGGTATTTTTTATAGTTACTGGTGCATTTGCTAGCAGATACTGATTTGATGACTAAAGTCATCAAGTCAGGGTCTGATGATGGGATCTTGGTGAATTTGAGGTATCTCTTCAGATTTTATGAAGACACCTCAAGCAATTTGGGTATTTTACAACGCCTTGTGCATTTTATTGTTTTCCACTAAAAAGTATAAAATAAAAATGGGAAATGCTTTCCAAAAAACCAACTTCAAATGCCACTACAAAGAGTGAAATAATTTTTATTTAAATTTTAGGTACCTACACCAATTCGAAGTCGGGCGTTTGTCTATGACTTCGTCATTTCTTCGCACATCAAGTAAGTAAGAAGGACTATTAGGGATTGTATGAAACATTGCCCGACTTCGAATTGGTGTAGGTACCTAAAATTTAAATAAAAATTATTTCACTCTTTGTAGTGGCATTTGAAGTTGGTTTTTTGGAAAGCATTTCCCATTTTTATTTCAGGCTTTTTAGTTGCCACACTTTACGAGCGAAACCTAAGCACTTTTATCTACACAATGTCAAAGACGTAAAGTGGGTATATTTGGTTATATATTATATTATGTCGGTTCAAGTCAGTCAGTCACTTGGAAGAAGTAAAAGTTGTAAACAGTGTCGTCAAACGCAAACCTGGATTTTATCCCGGAAATATATAAGCTGACCAGTAACATTTCATAGGTGTAGTTTGTGTACGTTTAGGGCTCAGGCGTATCTAACTCACGTCGCTTTAAGCGGATCGTTCGGGAAAAACATCGTTCGACAAAGTGGAGCGCGTCTTAAAGTACACACAGCGCCATCTAGCGCGAGTAGCGAAATTATAGATGTTAAATAATTGTTTAATGATTATATTAAATTATGTTTTCGATTTATGCTATGATATACCAAGTAAAAATGCACAATATAAAGTACGACACACATTTGGTCAATACAAGATTAACGCTATCAAAAACTACAAATATTACCATTTTGAACGCATTGATCGACTGTTTATAATTCCAAATTAATTCGAAACATATGACTTATATATATTTTTGTAATCTCCTTGTAATTCCCTTCATTTTGATACCCCACTCGATAGGTTTGGTTATAAATATTTTGTAAATGACTGACAATTTTAGGCCCAAAATCCGCCATTTTGGTTTTTATTTTCAAAAACCTATCTAAGAACACTTGGGTTAGTGAGACGAATCTAACGATACCATTAACGTCAAAATCCATCCAGCCGTTTGGAAGATACGTGGTCATAAAGAAATTTACATGCATACATACAAGATACGCGCGAAAAACATAACCCTTCTTGCAGTCGGGTAAAAAAAGACGTGTGGCACTCGGAAACTGCCGCGGTTACTTTAGCGTGTTAGGTTATTTTCGTTACGGAATTTCTGGATTCGGTCTCCACGCTCAAAGCCCGCGATAGAAGCTATGCAACAGCTTAAAATCCGGGTTACAAATAACAAATGCATGCCAAACTTAAGCTCGATCGGTAACCGGGAAGTGGGTCAAAAACTTACAGACAAAGAAATTAACAAACATCGGTCAAACTAAAGAAAACCTTGTATACCTGTAAGGTATAAATTTCGTTGCTTAGTAAGCAGCCGAGATGTAATCGTGGTAAAGTTGAAAGAGGGTTAGTAACCCCAAAATATAGCAATACGACCAACTAATATTTACATTTTTTAATCAATAAAAAATGGTCAAAAGGCAAGTCGTGGATGGCTATCCTGAAATGGGTTACAAGCTAAATTTTCCCGGTTTCATGTCCCATCGCAGTTAGCGTCAGTTCATTGAAAGTAACGCAACTAGTATGCTAGCACTTAGACCGTATTTCAGCCGCGTCTATAAAAATAAATAGTTTTAATGTCCGTCCGTGATTTTCAAATAACTCTTTTTATAGCAAAGATTTTCACAATGTTATATTTTATGCAGTGCATTACAGAATTGCATTGCAATATCATAAAATGGTTGACCGAGCTTTGGTCGGTAGTATATCTACCTACCAATAGATGGCAGCAGGGGTCATATTTTTTTGCTAATTTCGACATTTTTAACCGACTTAAAAGGAGGAGGTTCTCAATTCGTCGGAATCTTTTTTTTTTCTTTTTTTTTTTAGCTAGATCGATTTATGGCCCCCAAAACCCCCTGTATACTAAATTTCATGAAAATCGTTCGAGCCGTTACCGAGATTCGGATTATATATACATATATATATATAATATATATACAAGAATTGCTCATTAGGTATAGGATAATGTCGCCGACTAAAATACTCATTTTACGCTCTAAATATAATGTTTATAATGTGTAGTTTTTTCAATTTTAAAGTATGTACCTACCTACTGAATTTCGGAATGCCTTAACCGATTTTGACTGCATTTTCACAGGCAGTTAGGCGTATTACCACTACATTGTTATTTTAATGTCAGCGTTAATACTTGGAGGGACGGATATTTTTATATAAGCCCTTAAAGACAATCTATACAAGGAGATGAAGAATTGGCTTCTTCATCTCCTTGTATATCTATATGTATATATATAGATCGTCTGTATTTTATTCCGTAGGCCTTTTTTCCTATGTAATTAATTGCATGAAAGTTCTTGAAGTAATCTAAGCATACAGTTCTATATTACTATTTTGAATAATTTAGTCTAAGTGATAATATATACATCTTCCTGATTAAAAAAAAAACCAGGAAAAATAAACGAATCTTGCAAGATTTTAAAAATATAACTATCGCGTAAAGTCGAGGATCAAGCCAGTCAAGTAACAGTTTTCAAGTTTTCCTTTAGGTATACTAATCAAGGCTAAATAGTGGTAACGACCAACTACCTAATGTTTACATTAAGTTTCAAATAACTTTATAATACAATCCAACTATTATAAAATATAAAATAATTAGGTAGTTCTTCAAGAAACTTGTATAATAATTAATATAAAATATTATTCTACTTTCTATTAACGCAGCGATATTAAGGTGGATAAACATGATATAGAAAATCTAGAAAAATTAGAAAGGCCCGTGAATGAAAATTCAAGAGTTTAGATTTCAAAGTAAACTCTTGAATTTTCATTCAAGATTAGATTTACGGTGTGAATATATCTTTGATCGTTTCTTTGTTACGCTCTGAATACTAGTATGTCCCAACAAAATTACGAAAAAACTCCAAAATAGTTTAAGCAATTCGAATTATGGACATACGTACTACAACTTTGAGGTCAAGTTTCCATACAGTACCTATCAGCGAGCCATGGATTTTTTTATGTCTATACACCTTCGAGCACATAGTTGTGAACTCTCAGACCTGCAGGGTCCTTCACCGAAAAGAAGTTATTTTATTTAGTTTCCACAACATAACTAGTGTAATAAGTCTGAAGTGTGTGCCGGAAATCGGAGCCTCCGACTCCGATTCCCGGCACACACTGCCAATAAGGAGGTTCCCGGATTCCGATAAGAGAGGCTCTTAAGATTAAAAAGCCTTTAGCATGTAAAAATATAGGGTAAATAAAATAAATAATAGAGTTTTTTTGATGATTAAACGAACTTACCTGTAAGTGAAGTTCTATCACAATTATGTGAATACATTTTATTCGAATATAATAAACACAATTAGGTATACTTTCATTTTACTGGCAATTTCGCACTTTTATTTATTTTGTTTTTTAAAACTGACCACCCTGATGGACACGCGGTCCCCAGCCTACCTCCGCGTCAAGCTTCATTCTTTAGAGAATATTTAACAAAATTTTCGTATTATACTCATGGGTTTTGGGTATGGGCGGGACCTTATATTATTATATTCGAATAAAATGTATTCACATAATTGTGATAGAACTTCACTTACAGGTAAGTTCGTTTAATCATCAATTATATTTCATACATTTTATTCTTCATATAATAAACACAATTAGGTAGATGTTTAGAGATGAAAATTTTTGTTAAATTATGGACATTAACAGATAGTAAATTGTTTCCTATTATAATAGGAAATAGGTCCTCTTTATACCACAGAAGTATTTAATTAACACAATCTTTTCGTTCAATTCCTGGATCAATAACCCAGTCACATTATAAATAGGTTTAATTTATATTTAGATAGATTATAATGATTAATGATTAGAGAGCAAAAGAGCTATTGCGACAGAAGCATCATCGCTCAATAAGAGGTTATAAAACTTAGGTAACGTCCGTAATGGTTGTTACCAGCAGACTGCTTTTCTGATGAGGTCAAGCAACAAACTACGTGCTCGCCGAGGAAGTGTTGCTGAGTGCACTGAAACGCAGACCTCTCTCGTGAGAGATTATATTCCTCGGCAGACACGTTCTCACGGTGGTCTGCCTGCAGGCGACCTTATGAGGTCGCTTCAACATTATCAGGAGGTTGTCTATTATATATCTTGGTCTTAGATTTTGTAAACGACATATCGATTTGTTTTTCAACGCTGTGGCAAATTTTTATACTTTCTCTTCAGTTTTAATTATGGTATAATTAAAACTGGTTCGCCCTGAGTAGTAGCTGGCGTTGTATAAACTCAATAATTCCCTTGAATTATATAAAAACAATAATACTAACTTTAACTAATGCTAATGTTCTCATTCTGTGCTGTGTCTACTGCCTAGAGCTAAAAAAGTTACAAGATCAGCAAAGCAAAGTTACGGAATGAATAAACTCTTATTAAGGCCCATTGAGCAATGTGTTAGCATACTATATTGTGTGCTACTATGTGGTGTTTGATGTTAATTTATCTATTCATTTTCGCAATATAATATATATATATATATATTTATTTTTTTTTTTTATTTGACCCAAAATCATCAGCAGAAATTAAACTCAATGCCGAATGATAACAAGTAATCGTACCATATGCTACGTCGTTAACAAGTTGTTCTGTTGGAAATTACGAGGTTGACTTATAATGTAGGTACGGATTGTACGGATCTCAGTCGTTATTAAAGCAGTATTGCCACAAAACTTTGTAAATAACACAAAATTTTTGAAACATATAAATTATTAAAAATTCCAACAAAATGTCCTTTTTTTTTTTTTTTTTAATGCCTTCAGAGAACTTCCTCCAGTAATTCCTATGGATTGTGGTTCTCTAGGGAAAGACCATATTTATTTATTTATCATCAATAAATGTACTATAAGAAGTAAGTCTTTTGACACCTTATGTAAAAGAAGAAAATCCAAAGTTGTAAAGGTCCTTAGACGATGTATGTCTAAAGCATTGTCTATAATAGTATTTTTAAGCATTCTTCCTCTAGAAGAATGTATAGAAGAGCAAAGGTAAACTTGGTGTTCCAAAATGTTCAGAATGCGTCTGTTTCTAAGACGTCTGGGTTCGTATTGATTACATTTCGCATTATTGCAAGAAGCGATAAATTCAATAACTGGATTGAACTCTTTGAATAACTTTGAAGTATATAATTTTACCGCGATAGCTTAATCCCATTAACTGGATGTAACTCTTGGTCAGCTTTTGATTATCTTTAATTTCCATATAAGAAACAATTAACCCAATCGTTTAAATGAGGATATTTGATATCCTCTATGCAACTGATGTAAATCATGTGTATCAAAATAGATGTATCGAAAAATATGGCCATCAACTCAGCCATTGATATTTGAGTTGATGTGATATCTGGGAAAAAAGGTTAATTTTCACTTACCCTCTTTCCTCGGAGTCTGACGAAGATGAATGCACAATTATATGATTTGATTTGATTTTATTTTTGTTATAATAATAAATTTTACTAGCGTCTAAGCATTATCAGTATAGAAAATTAAGCAAGTTTTAACACTGAACACTTAATTTTTTTTTTTACTTTGAACCTAAATGAACAAAAACGAGACGTGTTTTTGTAGTCGAGTGCTCATTGCCGCGCACAATAAAAGAATGAAGCTTGACGCGGAGGTAGGCTGGGGACCGCGTGTCCATCAGGGTGGTCAGTTTTAAAAAACAAAATAAATAAAAGTGCGAAATTGCCAGTAAAATGAAAGTATACCTAATTGTGTTTATTATATGAAGAATAAAATGTATGAAATATAATAGATAATTATAGCAGATTTTGTTGTAAGGTGGGTGGACCATGGAAGGCCACTCTAACAAATGAACAGTTATTATTCGTTTATTTACTGAATAAATGATACGAACAAATAAAAAAGTAATACTTTGTTTTATTACGTAACATATAAACCACTTTTTTAAATTTCAGATTTGATCATAATATTGATTAAACTTAAGTTTCATTGAACCCTTCCAAATGGCGTTGCTAGGAACAAGGCTCCTTAGAAGGCCATTGTAATAAAGGAGTCATTTAACACTAAAAGTTATTAAATAGCGATTAAATCTACAATAAAAAGAATTGGTTTATATGTTACGTAATAAAACAAAGTACTTATTACTTAAATATTTGTTAGTTTCATTTATCCAGTAAATAGATGAATAATAACTATTTATTTGTTAGAGTGGCCTTCTATGGTACACCCACCTTAGTTTAACGTCGTCGATTTCCGATATCAATGAAGCGAGGGACCGTACTGCCAAAATAGTGGCGCGAGCGATTCGCCGCCACTGTGATTTCTAGTTCGATGGATGTTTATGTAGATAGAAGGAATTTGTCATCACATGGCAATAACTACGAAATTTTAATAATTGGCCTTCGAAGGAGCATGGCCTTCCATGGTCCACCCACCTTAATTGTCATTTCTAAACTTTATGCAAAATTGTATTCCAGATAATTAAAAGTTAATTTTTTAGCCTCTAAACGCCTTAATTCAATTCCTTTCAATATAAAAGGAACGTTGAAGGCTACCTGAGTCGTATCTTTTGTCGAAGAAGCGCCGACGCGATGGTCGTCTTCTAATCCAACTCAATTGAATAATTACTGCCATTATCTAATTATCTAATTGAAACTTCTCTTCGATAAATGAAATACTTATAAAAATTGCCGAATTCGGCGCTCTTTGAACCCGAGTCTCCTAGCTATCGCCACGAACACAGAAATACTAAATTAGTAAACGCAAAAAGAGAGTAAATTACGCGAATGTGTATAGGATTGTTGTATAAAGTTACCCTGGTCTGTGGTTGCGACGACATCTATTGAGAATTCTTCACGATCGAAAAGTAAAGATATTTGACAAAACTCAGAATCAGCACATTGGATGCTAAGATGTTCGCCAACCCACTCGATATGAGATATTTATTTAAATTCTAAAGTATCACAAAGTTACTCCCCAGTTGTTGGTTCTCGGCATAAATCTAATTCCATACGTGGACCTCACGGTTATCCTATATGTCTACCATAATACTATTAACATAGATAGCATCTTTCAGATAAGTAGGTTGGGGTAAAGAATGTGTGTATGAGTAATGACCTGCCACTCTACCCGACTTGCAAGTAGCTATTCGGCCATCGGTGGTGAAAGTAAACAATAAATTATTCCACAACTACCCGCCAAAACACAAGGCCACGATATCCATCAATACAGAATACCATGAAAAAAATTCTCTTCCAGACCGATCCCAGTATGTCTGGCCAAGTCTAGAAAGCGCAGTGTTGGCAGACCTCCGACGAGATGGACTGACGACATTTATACGTTATTAAATTAACAAAAAAAAACATAATCCACAAAAAAGTATATCCAGCAACAAAGAAGAAAGTAACTTTAACGGCATAAAAGACGGCGGAAAACTATATAAGAAAGACAAGACTTATATGGTTTTCTCATGGATCCAAGGATTCTAACGATACCTCGTATGTCCAAATCTGTTCAGCCATTCAGAAGTTATGGTGGAATAAATTAACATCACATTAATATATATATAGCTGCTTGTGCTGATTGGCCACTGATTGATCACCTCTCCTGAACAATTTTGTATGAAACATTTTTTTTTCAAAGACCATTCCGTATAGAAGGGAAAAATTCATTAAGAACAAAAATATGGAGAGAGCTGATGATTGAGGATTTCGAAGACGGGTGAAGAGCACGGGGAGGGTATCGAAGATAGGTGGGGGGTGCTCGACCAAATGTCATTCGAAATGTCATCCAATTGCCAATGAGCTGAAAAAAAATTCAAAATGGCGGATTCAAAATGGCCGCCATTCGAATATCGTCGATATCTCGGAAAGTATAAAAGATGGAAGAACGGTTTCTTAACAAGAGTTGATCAGGACCCAAAGGTTTACACGATGAATAGAAAAAAAAATCCAATATGGCGGATTTTTTTTTCCATAGAAAATGTATGGCGAATATGGATTCAAGATTGCGGCGAAAGATGACTGAGGGTTGCGATACCTTTATAGGCGGGACGACAGCACGCGGGCCACGTGTGGCCCGCGCCCCCACGCACCCTACTAGTTAATATATATATAGCTACTCGTGCTGATTCACTGACTGATTGACTGACTGACTCACTGATTGATCACCTCTCCTGAACAATTTTGTATGAAAAAAAATTTTTTCAATGACTATTTCGTATAGAAGAGAAAAATTCATTCGGAGGAAAAATACGGAGAAAGCTGATGATTGAGGATTTCGAAGACGGGTGAAGAGCACAGCTAGGGTATTGAAGATAGGTGGGGGGTGCTCGACCAAATGTCATTCGAAATGTCATCCAATTGGCAGTGAGCTGAAAAAAAATTCAAAATGGCGAATTCAAAATGGCCGACATTTGAATTTCCTCGATATCTCGGAAAGTATAAAAGATGGAAGAACGGTTTCTTGACAAGAGTTGATCAGGACAAAAAGGTCTATTTGATGGCTAGAAAAAAAATCCAATATGGCGGAAATTTTTTTTCCATAGAAAATGTATGGGGAATTTCGAAGGGATTTTTTTGGGCGGGAAGACAGCACGCGGGCCACATGTGGCCCGCGCCCCCACGCAACCTACTAGTATATTTATACATACATGAACCCTAAAAACATTACACTCCTTTTTTGGGCAGTCGTGTAAAAATATAAGTATAATTGATTTGAGAACCTCTTCCTTTTTTTGAAGTGCGTTGAAAAAGGTCGCGGGAAGTCTTTGGATCCAAGTAGCGCAGAAGCATATCAGTTGGAAATCATTGTCCAGCAGTGGACAATGATTTCCAACTGATTTCCAATGATTTCCAAGTCTTGTAGTGAGCATTTGTATAGCAGACCATTTCATAACCTTGATTGCGAGCACCACCGGGGCTCGGAGCAAGCGGCAAGGACGCGGCGAGGCCTTGTACCGGCCGCTACTAACTTGATTTACATGAGGCTACACCCGAAACAGTCTACCACTAAAGTAACTATTAGTTTAATAGCTTAGAATACTCAGACGACCAAGATGTTGCATCTCTTTCGCTCTTGTCAGAGCGGTCGTGGTTATCACTTCTTAGTCACAAGCTTGATGATCTGTCTCCATTCTTCCAAGACAGCTGCTTTTCGGAAGCACACATGTAATGAGACGTCCACTGCAGCTAGGCTTGCGCTTAACGACAATCATGCTTGATGGAAAGCAATGATGAGGAGGTCTAGGTTGGAGCGCGCTTGCCTAGAAAATTCCTATTCACTGTTCTCTCAAAGGCACCCAGATTGTACTTGGCTGGGAATACGAAGGCTGGAAAGACGTTCAGAACCCTAGAGATTCGTATTAGAAACGTGGAAGAAAAACGTTTCATGCGAGTTTGTTGGATGTCAACCAAACCAATTACAATTATTTTTGTTTTGAAATGGTTTGGCTTTTATCCGGTACCACGTAACTTTAAAATCCCATGAATATCTTCTGATTTAGATGAAAAACACCTTTGTTTTAGCAACAATTCGTCAATTCTTAACTGCTTTTGATGATTCTTGTTTGTTTGAAGCGTTTTCGACTGCATGTAGTCAAGTGCTAACTTGTAGGATAAAAAAAATATATTGTATAGTATTGTAGTACTTAGTATTATTTCGGTTAATTAAATCGTAAATAGGCCGTATGCAAAACTCTCGCGTTACACAAAACTTAGTACGTATAAGTTAATTTATTCTTCTTATAGCTGTAGCTAGGGGCTGAAAAAATTCCTGCATTTCGTAATAATTTGTGTTCAAATTCTTATATTATTGTGGATTCTTGGCGCCGTAGTGTAAGCGACATTTCTATTTTTAATAGATAATAATAAAGCGAGCAAGAGTTCATCTGATTACATTTCACCTAAAACGCCTTATTAATTTCAAACTGTATTTTTCATGGTTCAATAAATCCGTAATTATTCCTTACTGTTTCAAAAGTAGTCTGATTGCTTATTGTATAACATAGGCACTCAACTACTCATATACGTAGGGCATTGAACTGTTTTGCGTGTAATCGATCCACCGGCCGCTCGCGTAGGCGGGCAGTGCGATATTCGTGCACTGACCAAACGATGTATTGCATTTTTGTTTTTACAGCCTTTCACTTTTCTACCACAGAATGGCAAGGCGTTCAGGATGGCAACTGGTATACTTATTCAGTGTTACTGGCTGACCCAGCAAACGGTGTTTTGTATAGGCATTTTAGTATACTATTATACTATTTTTCATTTAGACACCTAAGTGCACTCCAAATCGTAACTCTACCTGCTTCCCAATGACTGCTTCATTTACACTGTATTATGGAGAAAAATTTGGAAGAACCACCTATTTATGAATTCGAGAAATTTGAGATGAGATATGGTAGATGTAGAGAAAGTCCCCAATAATTTGATATTCGCAAAGATGACGGTGGAAATTATACTGTTATTCATCACTTTAAGCTTTCTGCACTCCTTCTCTCATCATACAACTATTATTTTCAACGCATATACCTACGTAGGTAGTACGTAGATAAAAAATAGAAAGACATTTTTTACGCATCCTAATAAGCACTTGTATCAGCAAAGATACACCGTCAACCAATTTAGCGTTCCGGCGCGATGCTGCGTACAAACTATTAAGGGTCAGTTTACTTATGACGTTTACTACGGTAACATCTTCCGCTGCATCATCACTTACCATCAGGTGAGATCACAGCCAATTAAAAAAATAAAAATCGGTTTTAGAATACACAAGTAACGCCCTTTCGTATGATACCCCTGCATTCAATATTGTTATCTCATTTTGAAAATTCGAAGTCCCGGTTTTCCTCCCTTTTTGAATAAAAATTAAAACAATTTTCAATTTTTTATGATTGCAATGGCGTTGGGTCACTAGTACCTACCTAAATCTATTCCAAATTTCAAGTCGATAGCTTCGATAGTTACTGAAATAATCGAGTGTGACAGACGGACGGACGGACGGAGAAAGTCTCACCATAAGGGTTCCATTTTAACCATTTTGGTATGGAACCCTATAAACCTACACAGACACACCCTGTTCATATAGGGTTAAAATTTTTCTCAAGTCCTTACGCTGTTTTCTAACCGCTGGCACTGGCACCACACCCTTACCGTGTTTCCGTCCTAACAAACGTCGTTTAGGCAGTTACGTGGAAGTCGGCTGGTAATTAGCGATTTTTCCTACAAAGCCTTACCAGCTAGCTGTCAACAGCAATCATACTTAGTTTTAAAGGATACAAAAACTTAGGTTAGTTTCATTAGTGAGTAAGAAAACTAGTTATTTTGCTACACTATACACATACAATGCTATAATTTATTTCACACTAGATTTAAGAGGGAACACTCTTTTTTGGCTGGGGATTAGTGAAAATTTTGGCGGGTTTGGTCTGTTGGGAGGCTTCGGCCGTGGTTAGTTACCACCCTACCAGCAAAGACGCACCGCCAAGCGATTCAGCGTTTCGGCGCGATGCTGTGTAGAATCCGTTAGGGGTGAGTTTATTTACTCCTTCCAAGTTAGTACGATAACATCTTCGGCTGACGGCTGCTTCATCACTTACCACTAGGTGAGATCGCAGTCAAGTGCCTATATTAACTTGTATAGTCTAAAAAGGTTTTTTTCGTACTAATAACTTGGAAGAGGTCAATAACATCTAGCCGTGATAGCTATAGTTACCAACCTACTAGCAAAGATGCACCGCCAAGCGATTTAACGTTCCGGCGCGATGCTGTGTAGAAACCTTTAGGAGTTGCTCAACCCCTTCCAAGTTAGTCGATAACATCTCCGTCTGCATGGTCACTTATCATCAGGTGAAAACGCGGTCAAGTACGAACAACTTGTAGATAGTGTACACAAAAAAACTTCTGCCTGTGTTCAGATGCCCAGCCAGCCAGGTGCCCAGCAGTGGGATATAGAAAGAAGTTTGATGATGAATGGCTTATATGGAACTAATAAATTATTAAAATTTTGTAAAGATAAATAAATTTAATAAATAAATAGAGGATAACATCACATACATTGCTCCGATCCCTTAGTAAGTAGCTTATGCACCAGAAACAACGAAGGTACCACAACACCCAGACCCGAGACAACGTAGAAAACTTATTTTTCTACATTGCACCGACCGGGGATCGAACCAGGCGGATCAGAGATGGCGGCGCCTTGAAAACCGGCACGCTAACCATTCAACCACGGAAGTCGTATTGTTTCATACTATGTACTAAAAATTGTATATTGAGACATTTTTGAAAAGAGCAAGTACTTACCGAGTTTCTTGCCAGTTCTTCTCGGTGCAAACCTGCTTTCCGAACCTGGAAGTAGAGTCTTGACATTTCATGAGACTGAGAGCTTATATCTAAGCCTATGTGAAATAAAGAATTTCATTTCATTTCACTTCAAATAAAGATACTCGAAGCCTGCTCTTATCACTATATTATTATGTCACTATATTATACAAATTTTTGTACATCCTTAGTATGAAATAAAATTACATACTTTTAACAACATATTATAATCCCGTGAGGAGTCGGAACTTTTCAACTACGAGTGTGAAAAGTGAGGTTTTTGAAAATTTTCTTCATGTCCGAGAAAAACTTCCTTTCAGAAGCCTTTAAAAAAAAACACTCCCAAGTTCCATGGCAAACTGGCTAAAACACTAAATAATGGGTGTTTAGAAATAATAAAAAAAATACAAAGTTGTGTATTGTAAGGTTTTTTCTTCATTGTTGTTAAAGTTTTTACTCGGAACTCATTGATGCGTGCGCAGGAATCGAACGCGTGACCGTCAAGGACCAAGGTGACCAGCGAAGCGGTGTTAAAAAAAAACATTATAATAAGTGGTATTAAAATAATACTTGTATTATTAAGGTCGTAGAAGGTTTTTAAGGTATATACCCAAAGGGTAAAAGAGGAACCCTAGTACGCTTACGGAGACTTCGCTGTCCGTCCGTCCGTCTGTCTGTCACCAGGCTGTATCTCTTGAACTGTGATAGCTACAGACTTGAATTTTTTTTCACATATTTCTGGTAACGCTATAACAACAAATCTAACCCCTGCAAGGAAGGGAAGACTAGGGGAAGTAAGACTATGAGAGTCTTACCCCTTCCAAGTTAGTGACAGTGTCGCACGTTCAATGGTTTTTCCCATTTCAAAATTTCTCAAGGCGCTTAAAGAAGTTTTCACGTCAATAATCTTAAGAAAAAAATGTCTTTCATTTCAGGTACAAAAAGAAGAAAGAAAATGTAACTTAGAAATAGTTGAAAAAAAAAATGGCGCTGAAACTCAAATACACAGACGAACATGGAATCCTGCATATAGACATGAGTCCTTCCAGCAGCCCTGTTGAACCGGACCAGCCGGCCGACCCCAAGTTCGACACCATCAACAACAGATTCGGGAATTACGACATATTCGGCGGCAAATACGACAACAGATACGAAGACAAGACGAAAAGCAGCGAGAACCATTCGTTATTTCGCAGCCGATACAACAGCTTCGAAGAGGAGTTCGCGAATACGCCGTACGCGTTCGCATCCGACCGCTCACTTAGAACCGAGCCTCTATTAGATATTACGATAGACTCAAGAACAGACGTCTCCCCGTCAAAAGATATAGAGAACGACAGATTTTTCGACCGCGCCGATCTTTTCGGACCGAAGATCGATCTAAAGAGTGATTCGTTCACGGTGACTCATTTGATACATGCTCAGGATAGGTACTTTGATCTGTCGGCGAGGGTTGGGGAGGGAAAAGTGAAGAGTATCGCTGACAGTTTTGAAGTGAAGAGTGCACCGAACTCGGCGAAAAGGGTGAAGGGTGTGAATAGTGATGGAGAAGCTTTTAAGGTGCTATCGGCGGAGCTGAAGGGACGTGCGGGGGCTAAAATATCGTGAGTATTAATATTATAACAAGCTTTTATCTTATACCTTTAAACGAGCAATTCTTGTATACCTATATATTTTTATATAATATGGATCTCGGAAACGGCTCTAACGAGTTTCATGAAATTTAGTATACAGAGGGTTTTAGGGGCCATAAATCGATCTAGATAGGATTTATTTTTAGAAAATGTCGAATTTACCAAAAAAAATATGACTCCTGCTGCCATCTATTAGCCCGTAGATAAACTACCGAGCGAAGCTCGGTCACCCAGATATTTTAGTTTAGTTTGTTTGTCTGCAATTAAATCTTGCAAGTTTTTAATTCACTTCCCGGTTACCGTTTGAGCTGAAAATTCGCATGCATGTGTAAATCCGATGACAATGCGAAATTATTTTGACATGTAGCTGATCTGATGATGGAACCGGAATGTGGTTATAGGAACTCGGTAGTTAAACGATACAACCCAAACAAGTTTGGGCTCGTTTGATCAGTTTTGCCGATTATTTTGTTCCTAGATGGTAAAAGGGTCTGGCCTAAGCGCCAGAATGCGGATAAATCGTATAAAAGCTAAATGATAGTTAAAACTAGCTTGCGTCTTCATCTACATTTAGACAGGTGACGGTTTTTTCAAAAGCTAGAATTTATTTTCAGGAAATGTTAAATTAACAAAAAAACCGACTTCATCTCATCATGTTGAATACATCCTTTCCAATTAAAAATTTAAGACTTAAATGGTTTTCTCATGGATACCATTATCAGAACTGGACTAAATTGAAATGGGACCACACGGGGTGCGTTAGGTCTCTATTAAAAAAGAATCATCAAAATCGATTCAAAATGATGAGATCTGATTCGTAATTCGTTCCTCAAACACAGCTGCACTCCGCTCCGCTTTGGTGAAAGCCGAGCCTTAGCTATCTATAATTTTGCGCGTAAAGTCCCAAGCAACAGGTAGTTAGGATTTTTCATTGTTGAATGAGAGTGAAACTTTAAATGACGCTAATGTACCTAATCATTTGTAATCGCATACAAATGATTTCAGTAGGTATCAGTTTCCAAAGTAAACAGAATTGACAAAGTTTTATTGAAAGACATAGTTCACGATTCTTGTTAGACTGGCCACACATTGGACAAAAAAGTGACTTACAAATTGAGCCTTGTATTCTTTTTAGGGTTTCATACCAAAATGGTAAAATGGAACCCATATGGTGAGACTTTCTCCGTCCGTCCGTCCGTCCGTTCGTCCGTCCGTCCGTCCGTCCGTCCGTCCGTCCGTCAGTCCGTCCGTCAGTCCGTCCGTCTGTGACACTCGATTATTTCAGTAACTATCGAAGCTATCGACTTGAAATTTGGAATAGTTTTAACTTTTAGGTAATAGTGACCCAATATCATTGATATCATAAAATTTTGAAAATCATTTTTATTTTTATTTAAAAGGGGGAGGGGGAGGGGCGGGTAAGCCAGGTTGTTGAAATTTCAAAATGAGATAACAATATTGAGTGGGGTATCATATAAAGGGGCGTTACTTGTGTATTCTGAAACTGATTTTTATTTATTTTTGTGCCCAATAGTATTGGATTTATTGGGAAATCGAAGTTTATCGATCGAAAAATCTGAAAAAATTATGATCAATAGGGTCACACGTATATTTTACAGAAAAATAAAATCATTTCTCTAACTATAATACTTTTTTTGATAATAACAGAAAACCACCAAAAACAAAGTTAGGTTTGCGGTTCGCCAACAAAAGTACCTACACGTAAATTATTCTCGTAAATTCATGAAAAAAGGGATTATTTTAATGTTTTACTTCTTTTGTAGTATGGAACCCTCGGTGCGCTAGTCCTACTCGCACTTGGCCGGTTTATTTTTTTACTCTTTTTTGCAAAATTATTCTTCAGGATAACACATTTATTTTATCAACAGGTTGCCATTTCAATTCAGTAACTTTTCATTACAGAGTAAGTGCCGTAGCTAAACAATGTGCGGCCACCCTTACACTCTACGGTCAAGTCTTGCCTCACCCGCGTATTTTTACACAACTTTTACACAAATCGCAAGGTTTTATGTAAATCGAATTGTTATTTACAAAATTAAGTTACTTACTTATAATACCTACTTACTTCGTTACTAAATACGAATTCTTTTGCAACTAAGCTAATGAAAATGGTTATAAATTCTTATCAGTAACTATGAAGATTAATATCGCAACCTTATACGAATTAAGAATGAGCAGTTTTAAGAAATACCTCCAGATATTCCAGTTGTTTTGACTCCGTCCATCTTTGAGGGTCTCTGGTATTTCTGTGCATCTGTGCCTGTGATCTATGCAAGACTGACATTGCTCAGAAAATTAATTTTACGATTGACCTAGAACGTAAAACTGGATGTAGCTCAAAACGCAACATGGTCGACAATCGTGAATTAAATTTTCTTTGCGCGATAAGGTTGAAAGATTGTATTTCCTATGTTGAAACACATTCAATATTACACTCTAATCCAATACACGTGAAGTTAATTTTTTAATGTTAATTTTTTATTTTATTTCTTAATTCACATCACTAAGCGTGTGAAATCTTTACATGAATAGCCCGTCAGCCTCTGAAAAGTCAATACGATACGATACTTTTACTGCATATCGTTACTTACCATATCAGGTTGAACTGCAGTTTTGCTAACTTGGAATTGCATAAAAAATCTTAAAATTAGACATGTGCTTTGATCGCAAAAATAATACATAAAGGTTGCACTCCACATCACCTAAATAAGGACGTCCACCCACTATGACCGGTCACCTTTTGGCTAAAACAAGTTCACATAACCGTACCTATCTAATATAATATTGCTTTTCTTTGAAAACATTACGTCATCTTACTAATATACGTTAGTAATAATATCATTATGTATTCGGTGCTAATGGTCTACATTCTAAAGTGCATTTACCGTAAAAAACCGGCCAAGTGCGAGTCGGACTCGCGCACCGAGGGTTCCATACCATAAAAGAAGTAAAACATTAAAAGAATCACTTTTGTTCATGATTTTACGAGTATAATTTACATGTAGGTACTTTTGTTGGCAAACCGCAAACCTAACTTTGTTTTCGGCGGATTATTGTTATTAGCAAAAAAAGTATAATATTTAGAGGATTGATTTTATTTTTCCTGTAAAATATACGTTAGCTTCTATTGATCATATTTATTTCAGATTTTTCGAATGGTAAACTTCGGAGATAAGGGGGGGGGGAACGGTATTTTTTTCGACAGTTTTCCCAATAAATCCAAAACTATCAGGCATAAAAATAAATAAAAATTGGTTTTAGAATATACAAGTAACGCCCTTTCATATGATACCCCACTCAATATTGTTATCTCATTTTGAAATTTTGGCGACCCGGTTTTCCCCCATTTTTAAATAAAAATAAAAACAATTTTCAAATTTTTACGATTGCTATAACGTCGCGTCACTATTATCTATAACTAAACTCGCCGGCATATTTAGCGGAACATAAAAAAAGGTCCATAATTAAAAAAATATGGTTTTATTTTAAAATCTACTTACTACACTTCTTTTGTTATTTAAAGTTTCATTTGTTTTTACTTAAAATGAGATCACATTAAGAACAGATTTTGCGAGTAAAGGCTATTTAAGAGAACTGGTACATTTTTGAACTTTTCATGTAACCTGGAAAAGTGAAATTTAATATTAAAATTACTATTAATTAAATTAGAAAAATGGTGATTAATATCGCGTATTTCCTCCACGTGCTCTTATTAAAGTTTCTACCCGTCTAGGCATACTGAGAATGATGTTATCGATGGTCTCCTGGGATAGTCTCCGCCATTCCTCAACTACGGCGATTCGCAGTTCTCCCACGTTGGCAGGAGCTGGAATTCTGGACTTAACTTTTCTTTTCAGCAAGTCCCAAACGTGTTCTATTGGGTTCATATCCGGTGATCTCGCCGGCCACTCCATAACAGTGATATTCATATCATTAAGATAAGCTTGAGTTACCCGAGCGGTATGCGGCAGAGCATTATCCTGCATAAAAACAAAATCGTCACCGATATATGGGGCAAACGGTACGACATTTTCTTCTAAAACTTCTCTGATATAGCGGTCTGCAGTCAGACTCCCTCTGTCAATCACTACCAAGTCTGTGCGAGCGCCCAAACAAATGCCCGCCCAAACCATTATTGATCCACCACCGTATGCAACTGTAGTTTCAAAATTTGTCTGAATGTATCGTTCTCCTTTGCGTCTGTATATTATTTGCCTGCCGTCAATTTGATTTAAGAGAATTCTGCACTCATCACTAAACAATACCTTACTCCATTGGTCCGCGTTCCAAAGTCGATGTTCCTGAGCAAAAGTTAACCTGTTTCTACGATGATTTACCTCGAGCCTTGGAGCCTTGGCGGGCACAAATGAACCCAAACCAGCTTCTTCGAGCCTTCTTCGTACCGTACGCTCACTTACGGCTACACCCCGCACTGCTTCTAACTCATGTCGGGCTAAAACGGCCGTCAAACGGGGGTTCCTACGTACACGAAGCCGAATGAAACGATCATCCCTACTCGAAGTGCGTCTTTTTCTGCCTTGTCCTGCTCTTCTCACATAAGTACCGGTCTCCCTGAACCGTTGGATACTGCGATGGATCGTTGAAACTGGTCGACGAAGATCTCTGGATATCACTCTGTAGGTTTGACCATTTCTTCGCATTTCGAGTGCAATGGCAATCTCCGTTGGGGCTAAGTCAGGCATAATTCAGTCATGAACTCCAGAAAGATACGCGATTAAAAAAAAACTAACAAAAAACAGTATTTCAATGAAATTTTAAATCAAACTCAGAAGGAAGAAATACTCGAAGTTCGCTCCAGATAAGGTGTATTTGAATAAAATTAAAACAATTGCATAAAATGTGATGTTCAGTTGTTTTCTTAATTTGAAAATATTTCTTTTTAAATTAAATAACGTATAAACCAGCCAGCAACTTTATATGATACTGATATCAAACCTTTTTTTTATGTTCCGCTAAATATGCCGGCGAGTTTATTCTAAATTTCAGGTCGATAGCTTGAATAGTTACTGAAATAATCGAGTGTGACAGACGGACGGACGGACGGAGAAAGTCTCACCATAAGGGTTCCATTTTTACCAAATTGGTATGGAACCCTAAAAACTTAGGTATTTTTTGTTTGGCCAATCTTGACTGGCAACATTACTCGTACTTTTTATGACGAAGGGTTCTTTCCATGAAACAAGAACCTTTCAGCAATGGAAAATTTTTAGTCAAATTTTTATGGAACCTATCACTTTGGCCAAAAATTAAATAAGTACCCGAAATTGGTTTTCACAAAAAAAAATCATAATCCTTTCTTTAAAAATTATTAATAAATTTTTCCATAATGAATGTGTAAAGAATTCTACTTTACACATTCATTATGGCAAAATTTATTGGCCCGATCAATGATCTTAGAAGGGAAAACATGACACTCCTTTTTTGGGCAGTCGTGTAAAAATATCATTGGGCCCGAGTACCATGGATGTAACATAAAGGACTTAGTGACGTCACGCATATATTTTAAGGCTCCGCCCTGAAACCTCTTTTTATTTGTCAAAACAGTAAAATGGCCCTAATAATGTATGCGACCGACAGCGGTATGCGCTGACAGCTGTACCGAAATATATGAAGCGCGAGGCCATATTTGAGATATTTTTGGCTTCAACATACGTCACATCTTTCCCGTCCTCTTAGCGCAGCGTATTTCGTCATTGCGTAGTACCTACTCGTATGTTATGTTAGTGTAATAATAGATCAGTATTACAATATAGAACAGCATAAATAGTTCTAAAGAGTCCATCTACAAAGATTACTGATCAAACAAACGTTATATCAGAAGTTTTTAGGGTTACATACCAATTTGGTAAAAATGGAACCCTTATGGTGAGACTTTCTCCGTTCGTCCGTCCGTCTGTCACACTCGATTATTTCAGTAACTATCGAAGCTATCGACTTGAAATTTAGAATAGTTTTAGGTAATAGTGACTTGACGTCATAACAATCGTAAAAATTTGAAAATTGTTTTTAATTTTATTTAAAAAGGGGGGAAAACGGAAAACCGGGGCTTCGAATTTTCAAAATGAAATAACAATATTGAGTGGGGTATCATATGAAAGGGCATTACTTGTGTATTCTAAAACCGATTTTTATTTATTTTTATGCCTGATAGTTTTTGATTTATTGGGCAAACTGTCGAAAAATATACCGTTCCCCCCCTTTATCTCCGAAATTTACCAATTGAAAAATCTGAAATAATTATGATCAATAGACATTAATGTATATTTTACAGGAAAAATAAAATCAACTCCCTATCTATTATACTTTTTTTGATAATAACAATAAACCACCAAAACAAAGTAACGTTTGCGGTTCGCCAACAAAAGTACCTAGGTACATGTAAATTTAACTCGTAAATTCATGAACAAAAGTGATTCTTTCAATATTTTACTTCTTTTATGGTATGGAACCCTCGGTGCGCGAGTCCGAATCGCACTTGGCCGGTTATTTTATAAACCTCATCAAGTGCTATATCATTTAACTGAAGCGCGGAAAACAAAAAAAGCTACAAAAAAACGTCCTTAAAGAAGATAATATAATAATTTCCGATGTTATTGTATAGTTTTTAGTAATATTTAACTACAGTTATTACCCACGAGTAGGTTCCTATTACTGAGTAGTTTATTACGCTTCCTGAGATAATTACCTTGTAGTCTGATACTTGATATTGTGGTCGACTTACATAACTGTGACAAATAGGTATTACCCATGACATTTTAACTTTAAACTTATTTTTGTTTTGTTTTTCCCGTCTACCATAGTGTTCTACTCTCTTAACCCCTTTTTATGTCCCACAGCTGGGCACGGGTCTCCTCGCAGACTGAAAGGGGTTTGGCCATAGCCCACCACGCTAGCCAAGTGCGGGTTGGCGGGCTTCGCACACCTTCGAGAACATTTTGGTGTCTGGTCTGGTCTGGTCAACTCTCAGGAATGCAGGTTTCCTCACGATGTTTTCCTTCACCGTTAAGCAAGTGATATTTAGTTTCCTAAAAACGCACATACTCGTAACTCGGAAGTCAGAGGTGCTTGCCCAGGATTCGAACCCGCGACCTCCTTATGAGAGGCAGAGGCCAGAACCACTGAGCTATCACTGCTTATTATAATGTTCTACAGGGCCTAAATCCTATACCTTTAAACGAGCAATTCTTGTACATTATATTTCTGTATAATCTGGATCTCGGAAACGGCTGCACCGATTTTCATGAAATTTAGTATACAAGGGGTTTTGGGGGCGATAAATCGATCTAGCTAGGATTCATTTTTTTTAAATGTCGTATTTACCAATGAAAAAAATATGACTCTATACCTGACATCTATTGGCAAAAAGTTAAACTATTAGAGTAATTTCTTGCTGCCATCTATTGGTGAGTGGCTGTGATATTACCAAGCAAAGCTTGATCAACCAGGTATAATCATTTACTTCATATTTTTTCCCGATAGCTTGAAATCTGGGAAACTACATGACATCTATTAGCGAATAGTGAAACGAATTTTAATGACCGCGGCCGGCATTTGTTTTAACGAGAATAATATTATAATGTTAAAGGTAAAATATGACTTCCTCCGACATCTATTGGCGAGAAGTTATATTAATTTTTTTATGGAGTCAACGAACAGGGCGCGAAAATTCAAATTTTATTTAGTTTTCTGGTTTAGTGGGCTTATACATCCTAAGTTTATATAGTTTATACACAACATTTATGCATCTCATATTTGTAATCAAAACACTGCTCAACAATACTCATTTACCTCATATTGTTTCTCGATATATTGAAAACTAGGAAAAAACGTGACATCTATTGGCCAATAGCAATACTATTATAATGGCCCAGGCATCCAACTGTTTTAACGACACAATAAATATGACTCTTTCTGCTGACATCTATTGACGAGAAGTACTTAATACTAATTTTTTTTATGGAGTCAACGAATTGGGCGCGAAAATTCAATTTTTATTTAGTTTTTGCTAATAGTGGGCTAATAATTATACATCGTAAGTTTATGGCAATGAGTTTTGCGGGCACAACATTAAAAGGGGCAAGGTGGTATTCTCTCGTTCAAAGCTAGCTCCATTCGAAATAATGGGCCTTTGAAATTGGTTTTTAATCGTAGTTTCCCAATATCAAAATTATCGTGCCATCCACAGAGCAAGATAATCCATGGCACAATTGGCAGGGCACTCAGCCGTGATAGCTAGGGGGTACGGGTTCAAGTCCCGTTGGCAGCGATAATTTTAAACACTCGAAATAAAATAACTTACGTAATTGGTTGATGTAATGTAAAAAATTAAGTATTAGTATAATATATAAATATTAAACTAATTACACTCGTGACTTTTTTGTGGTTTTTCGCGATTTTTAACCTAATAAGACATAATAGGCTTATGGCAGTCAAATTGCGATAATCCCAATATCTTCATTACGTATTTATATAAAAATCTCTGCTCGAAAGTGTCGAGTTAAAGAAATTAGTCCGAGATTTGCGAGTTACTCACATAAAACTCGATACTCGGACTAATTTCCTAGAACATTTTTATGCAAAGATTTTGATATAATCATGCAAAGACGATACTGCCATTCTCACAAATGCGTAATTAGCGAACAAATTGCAAAAAAACAATGAAAATTTTGAATTTCGCGGGCAGAGTCGTTGATTTCGCCTTAACCATACTTACGAGTTCATATTTTTTTTTATTATTATGTCGATAAGATCGAAAAATATTTTTTCATATTTCATCATTACATTAGTACCTATGTAATTCATATTTAAATATAGTTTCTACTCCAAATTACAATTTCCAAAAAAAAACCGAGCGAAGCTCGGTCATCCAGGTACTACTTAGTTATAGAAACTCTTCCGGTATTAAGAGTCCTGTGAACTGCGATTTCTCCAGTCATTCAAAATACCAAACCATTTGTAATCCGTGTATGTTGTGGTGTTATTCGGATTCATATAGTAGTAATCTATGCTCCTGGACATATTTGGTTCGGAAATACTTCTTTAAAACGAAATAATAATCAATTTTGATCAAAATTTTTATAACTTTGGTCGAGTTCCGTAATACCAAAAATTATGAATGAAAACTTATAACTTTATTAACTGGTGTTTTTCTTTAGCTGGACAATAAGAACTATGCTTAGAGATAGTGTTGTTTTTATTACAAAACAAATAAGCAGAAAACGTGTTCTTTGATATTAAAATAAGCAAAACTAAATTCGTTTACAATTTCGTTTAACAAAAGTATTTCGGAATCAGATAAGGCGAGCATAGATTATTACTATATAAACCCGAATAACACCACAATATGATCGAAATTTGCACCAATTTTGGTATTACGGATGTATGGGAGACAGTGTGAGTAAGCAGACTCTTAATATTAAGAAAGTAATTTTAGTTTAAGCTATCGGCCCATCATTACTGCAGCGTTCAGAGGCATTCACAAGACTAATGTATGTGTGCCTCGGCACTGCCTCCGGGTGTATACTTACGTCTATTAGTTCAATCAATAATTTGCCGAGTCCACGTATAATGGAGTAAGAACCGAACATTACGCCATGTCTCTTCGCTATACAGAGCGTGAAAACGTGGCGAAAAGTGGATTATACGAACACACAATGTGGGTAGCTACTTAGATACACCATTGACTATCTATCTTTATCTACGCTCATTGCTTAAAGTTCGAATTATGAAATCAAAATGTGTCACATATTGACCTACTTTATTCACAGACTTCTATAATTATTAAAAAGTTATTCATTATAACATCGCTGTACTATGGAAATATCTCTAGAAAGTTGAATAATTTCTATTACGATACTCGGCTCTGGGTTCCTGTATTTTTATGTGTCATCATCACAGACCAGGGAATAACTTTCTTTTCTCTGTGGTCGTCATAGCCAAAAGAGAGTGTAGAGTCAATCCTCAATTTTGTTTTTTATATATATGGAGTCCACAGACAACATTTAGTTGGTAGTCATGGGATGGGCCACGATCGACCATAGACAACAATTAATTCACGGAAACAATAATTTTTCCCTGCCTTATATGACTGATTAAAAAGTGTGTTCATACAGAATATTGAAAAGAATTATTGATTATTTAATTATCCACTAAAAATATACTTTATCTGACTTGTATAAATATTTTTCTACTCTTTTTTGTTTCATGACTTTTTTAACAGACTATACACAGCTTACAACTGAATTTTGGCGCCATACCTTCGTTTAAAATTTCAATGTGTTATTTTTGTTACTTAGTCAAAACTTAGCGCGGAATAATGTCTAGCAGTGAAACCTACTAAAGAAAATTTAACTCCACCTGACATTTTAGTAATTGCAACAAAAATGACCCACAATCTTTTACCGACAAAGTGAAGGATTTACGACAAACGTTAGCAAGATTTTATGGTTTGGATTTATGATAATTTGAGCGTAGATAAAGTAGTGTATGAAACTCTACATAATTAGGTATTAAAACACTCGTGTGATACTATTAAAAAACTCGCCTGCGGCTCGTTTTTTAAACTCACACTCATGTTTTAATACCCCCCATTATGCAACCGTTTCATAAACTACTATTATGTTATATCTACGTTACCTAACCATAGAGAAACCATAAATGATTAATACCGTGATGATGGTTATCTCGGGAAGTTTATCCGGAGGATGTGCATTGACTAATGCTTAATAACACTAAAAAAAATTCAAGTTTCACAGAACTCGCAACACTGTTAGCGTAACCAACACCTCTGTTTGAGTTTTCTGTTCGAGAAAGAGGTGAACTGCCGAGATCAACCCGGCTGGACAGCTTCGGGATACACCGCGATGTCTTCTCGTCCAACATCCCTCAGTGCCTGAAGCAGATGCATTACCAAGATGAATAGCAATGCTTATCTGACCTCATAATGGGCCAGCCCTCTGGTCACGAGAGGCGTCGATGAAGCGCTTTGAGATTTCTCTAAAAAAGAAGCGAGTACTTGGACCCCAGCATCTCGACTCTAGCACGGCTAAAACAATTTATAAATATCTGGCCTGGGTGACCAAACTTCGCTCGGTAGTTTAACTACTGGCCAATAGATGGCAGCAGGAATCATATTTTTTTTTGGTAAATTCGACATTTTCTAAAAAATGAATCCTACCTAGATCGATTTATCGCCCCCAAAACCCCCTATATACTAAATTTTATGAAAATCGTTCGAGCCGTTTCCGAGATCCAGATTATATAGAAATATATATACATACATATATATATATATATACAAGAATTGCTCGTTTTAAGGTATAGGATTCCTCCTCTATTTCTAAAATCAATTTCAAGTTTCTTCTACACATAAACTTACAACGTCAGCACTAAATATTCGAAGAAAAGCCTCAGGTAAGTATATGCCCACTGGAGTCGTACCTTCGATTTCCACTCTCTAGAAAATTGTTTTTAGCACCTTCTTACAAATACCTGTGTAATACTGGCCGAAATTCTAATGCAGCAGTGTCTTCGAACAGTGCGTGTTGCCAGTGGCAGTCGTGAAATAAAAGTAGGTAAATTCTTTTAAAAACCGGCCAAGTGCGAGTAACGCCCTTTCATATGATACCTACCTACCCCACTCAATATTGTTATTTCATTTTCAAAATTCGAAGACCCGGTTTCCCCCCCTTTTTAAATAAAAATAAAAACAATTTTCAATGTTTTATGATTGCAATAGCGTTGGGTCACTATAATCTAAAACTATTCTAAATTTCAAGTCGATGGCTTCGATAATTACTGATATAATCGAGTGTGACGGACGGACGGACGGAGAAAGTCTCACCATATGACCATAAGGGTTCCATTTTTACCAAATTGGTATGGAACCCTAATAAATGGTTTTTTGATAGTGCATATTATCCGATGTCTACCTATCACTAAACTGTTATAGCGAGTGATTCACCTAACCTTTCTCGTAGTGCGTGGTGGCGAGTGTGGGCTGCGACACGGCGCATCTCCATATCTCGACCTTCACCCGCCATTAATTATCTAATAATTAATTATTGTTCATTTGTATAATTCTTAATTACGTAGAGATACCCCATTGGTTTAGGTCATTGCCTCTCACCAGGTCATAATATTATGTTCAAATCCTGGGCGCATACTTTGCAACTTTTTGAAGTTATATGCGTTTAACACGTTAAGTGCGAAGCGAGGCCTAAATCACCCCTGACGCAACTTCCCTGTGGTGCGGCAAGCAAAAAAGTGAATTTCTCTGTCGTGCGAATGGCATAGCTTTGGTTTGGTCCAGTGTAGGAATGAGATAAATATATATTTGAGATCACTAATGGTTCCGGACTCGGTGGTGTACCTACCTTGGTACCGGATGTCTTAGGCCTCGTGCCGCACTGAATTAATATAATTTTAATGCAGTGCGGAACGAGGCTAAAACGTCCCATATCCCCCCTGACCTCGTACCGCACTCAACGCGAGCTTCCCGCATCACGTCGATTGGAGAGCACGTCCTTTTACAGCGCCGAACAAGTCTAAACGATGTCGGAAGAAGTTAAATAAGTACAACATATATATTGAGATTTTTATAAAAAAGTATATTGATACTGATTTTTTAATGTTAATTCAAGTTCTAATAATTGTATTTTTAAAGCCCGAGGCAGAATAAATAGGACAGTTTCTTTTCTACTTCTGGTTGCCTTTTTTTATATTCTGTGAACCGCATTAAGATTTTCATATACAAATAGAAAGATAAACCTTATGCATAAACCGTAATCCATTATATTCCAATAATAAGTCTGTAATAGGTGCCTCTTAATGGTATAGAATGGAACGCTTCGTGCGGCGAGTCCGACTCTTTATGGCGCCTTCAAGCACAATTTGTGTGTTTTGCCAGGTTTTGCCCTTAAAACGATCTAATGAGATACAATTGATCAAAATCGGTCAAGTCGTTGCGTAGTTAAGACAGTTAAAAACGTCGATATTATTTTTCGCATCACTAATCGCAGCGAAAATTTGCCCTATTTCAGTGCGTTACGAGGTGTATAAGATCCCATATTTTGTTTTGCTAATAATTCCTAAACTAGCCATCAGATCCCGGGGCGACGGTGGATTAGGGTTCATCAATTCACTGTCTATATCAATAAGGACCAAAATTCTCATTTATCTTTGATTTCGCGCCAGAAAATGGATTTTAGTCTGTAAAAGGAGGTGGGGTCTAATAGACCGCGTGTCGCCCTAACGTCTGGTCACGGTACGGGCCGATTATACCTCGTGCCGCAGGAACGGAAAGTATGCAAAAATTGGTGCCGCAGCTAACGTGTTAAACTAAATATCACTTGCTAAGCGGTGAAGCAAGACATCTGAAACCTGCATGCCTGAAGGTTCGCCAAAATGTTCTCAAATGTATGTGAAGCTCGCCAACCCGCTGGCCAGAGCGGTGGGCTATGCGACATGAAATTCTGTCGAAGAACCATCAACATTATCAAAACGAATTACTTGGGATAAATGACAAGAAAAATACAAGTAGGTACAAATATATAAGTTGTAAGTACACTGTACACTGTTGCGTACAGAAGACACGTACAATGTACCTACATCGCATGCAGCGAAATAATTGCTTGCGGTAAGTAGTGCCTGCCGAGGTATCACTGACTTGACAGTTGACACTACCCACTACCCATCACCCGAATCACCCACCCTCGCGATAATAGTAAAATATCTCGCGATAATAGTCTGGGTGACCCCAGTTTTTTTTTTGTTTTTTTGGATGATACTTATATTTTACTGTCGCAAGCTTACAATGTGTTTTGGAGCACACCACGGGTGTGCCCGCGAAATTCAAATTTTTCGTGGTTTTTCGCGATTTTTAAGCTAATAAGACATAATAGGCTTATGGCCGTCAAATTGCGATAATCCCAATATCTTCTTCACGTGTTTATATAAAAATTTCTGCTCGAAAGTGTCGAGTTAAAGAAATTAGTCCGAGATTTGCGAGTTACTCACATAAAACTCGATACTCGGATTAATTTCCTAGGATACACATTTTTATGCAAAGATTTTGATGTAATCATGTAAAGATGATACTTCCATTCTCGCAAATTGATTGCCATAAGCCTATCGTGTCTAATTAGCGTACAAATTGCAAAAAACCACGAAAATTTTGAATTTCGCGGGCAGACCCGTTGATTTCACGTTAACTTACAAACTGCGAAAAACCCAATCAAATTTGAATTTCGCGGGCAGATCATTACTGTGAGCCTTTATTTACTATTCACCAATAGATGGCAGCAGGAGTAATATTTTTTGGGTAAATTCGACATATTTTCTAAAAATAAATCCTAGCTAGATCGATTTATCGCCCCTAAAACCTTGCGTTTTTAGGAAACTAAATATCACTTGCTTAGCGGTGAAGGAAACTATCGTGAGGATACTTGCATGCCTTCAGAGAGTTCACAAAAATGTTCTCGAAGGTATTTGAAGGCCGCCAACCCGCACCTGGCCAGCATGGTGGGCTATGGCCAAATCCCTCTCAGTCTGAGAGGAGACCCGTGTTTAGCAGTGGGACATAAAAACGGGGTGAGATGACTTTCCAAGGCGAAAACTTTTTTTTTAAAGGGGTTAAGATGGCATTTTAAAATTCCACCTATACAATAGCGTTGTTGGTTTTCTCGTAATTACCACATAGAAATATACAAAAAATTAACTGGTGACGAATGAACCTACGTCCTTTTAGAGTGCATTACTTACAACCAAATGTGCATGTAGGTAGTGAGTATACTCATACATTGAACTAAGCTTCAATGAAGTATTCAATCCTGCCATTCATTACATCTTAGCCTTTCACTCAGTACATTCGTCAGTGGTCTACTAAAACATTAAGGTGCAATTGAAAAAGTTTTCCTAAAAATATAAAATCAGTGAAAATCGCCTTTGATAACTAGATTTTGAAATCGAGATAAAAATATCCAAAAGTTTTTTTAACCATTAATAACACGGTCTTTGGATTTCTGGAAAATAACAGAATTTCAAAAGGGATTTTTTTTTATAAAAGAGTGCACAACAAATTTTACCTTTTCTATAATAAATTCCAGAGAGTTTATAATAAAATAGAGGTTTATAAAAGGCATTATTAATAATATTTCAAGAGGTACAACAACCTCTCTATTTCTTTCTTAACACTTTTATAGACTTGTAAAATATTTAATACTTTGTTAAATGTCCCTTATAATACGATTTCCAAATACGTCTTTTACGACATTTTTTTATATTTTTTAATTATTATTCATTTTAATTCATTGTTTTCTTTTTAAGAAAATTAATTAGATTTCTTCTCCACCCACTATTTATAAAAACCTGTACTGGAAATGGGGTATGACAACATCATTAATCGCAATCCTTAATTAAATAATTAATGTTTATTTATTGTTCCACTGATAACAAACTATGGTCTTAGATCTAAATGAAAAAGAGAGTATGTAACTCTCTTCTATGTTCATCAATAAAGTGAGTGTTCTGTGTTTGACTCGAGGATGTTTGTGTGTCCACGTGCTCATCTGCGAAAGTTTGAAATGGGAGTTTATGAAAAGGTAAGGTTTTAATTAACTACGCTACGAGATTCGTAAACTTAGGTTTTAATCGACAAATAGCTATTAACTTTCGCCATGTTTAACGAATATCTTTTTCTCTATCTTTACTAATATATTCAAAATCTCGTGCCAATCTTTGTTACGAAATGTTCGGTCGGTCTAAGTAGGTCGTAAGCAATTTTTTTATATCCCTCATGGCAAAACAACGTTTGCTGGGACCCTGGGGGATCAGTTGCTCTAATATATAAAATTCTTGTTCCAATTTTTGTTCCTCAAATTCCTCCGAAACGGCTCGACCGATTGTTATGATATTTTCTGCATATATTCGGTAGGTCTGAGAGTAGGCCGTAAGCTATTGTTTATATCCCTGATGGCAAAACGACGTTTGCCGGGTCGCTAGTAACGTAAAGAGGTATGTCAAACTTCATTCCGATCCATCCAGTGATTTGAGCAGTGCGATGACAGATCAGTCCGTCACCCTTTTTCCTTTTAAATAATTACATAGGTTCATCACAAAGTTAATAAACTTATACATTAATTATTACTATAATTGGGTGTAACTACAAACATACATAACTACAATCCGAGAGTAATTACTAATTTTGTAAAAATAGGAAAAATTCCAGTTAATTCGTAACATTCACACATAGCGGCTTGGGCACGCTTTCTGAGCATAAAACAATAATTGTAATAATTCACTCACTAACATACTACATCGTTGTGTAGTGTGTACTCAGCGCACAGGAGGGGAACTGGACCTCTCATTGCAATGAGAGGTCCAAGTCTGACAAGTCCAGGATAGCTGCCATCCGCGGCAAACAGTTTAATAACTAGCTAGCGGAAGTCTTCAATAGTCACAAATTGTTAATTTGTTTCCAACGATATGGCTAATCCTATCTTTCCTATGGGACACATTTTGTTCTCCCCCCCCCCTTCCACCTCCTGCTCGCGGCTCCACCGGCGTAAATTTCGGTTAGTTACAAATCGCGCCGGAACCAAGGAATTTTCAGAGAAATAAATTGTACAGATAAATCGGTTCAGTGGTAGTGGCGTGAAGGAGTATTTTTCCACAAAAACTTTGAGTTTTGAAAAATTATTTCTTAGAGCATCCCTAAACCTTATATTAAGGAACCTATGTGCCTGCAGTTTCTAGACCCAACGCTGAGCTGTGAGTTGATTATATCAGTCAGACAGTTTCTTCTTTTATATATTTAGATATAACTTTACAAGCAGATGATATACTGCCACGTATACAGGCGGATCTTCTCCATGAATGTTACTTACAAATTATATCCAATCTGGCAGGCTAACAGGCTCTCCTGTTGCCTGAATACTTAATGCCCAACATACAACTGCGAACATACCGGAGACGCGCTAAAGGCATTTTTGTTTTACAAAACATTTACATCATAATTATAGTTGTGTAATTGTTATGTCAAGATAGACACATGATGGCCTGGTGGTTAAGCCTTAAGACAGATCAATATTTGGCGGGATTCGATTCTATTGTGTTTGAGCAAAAAATACTTAATTTTAAAAATCATAGAACTTCTTACTGTAACGTAACCGACACTTACTTACTGTAACGTAACTTCGAATTTGTGTAGGTACCTACATTAAAAACTATTTCACTCTTTGTAGTGGCATTTGAAGTTGTTTTTTTGGAAAGCATTTCCCATTTTTTAATTCGCTGTATTCTTGAATTTTTCGGGATAAAAATGATTTTTAACCGACTTCAAAAAAAGGAGGAGGTTCTCAATTCGTCGGAATCTTTTTTTTTTTTATGTATGTTCACCGATTACTCGAAGACGCGTAAACCGATTTGGAAAATTCTTTTTTTGTTTGAAAGGGTATACTTCCCAGATGGTCCCATTTTTTTTTGGTCAGGATTTGATGATGGGATCCTGGAGAAGTCGAGGGAACTCTTCAAATTTTATATGGATACTTGGAACAATTTGGGTACTGTTTGAAAGAATAATATTTTCCAGGTTATCCTATGGTCATCAGGTCAGGATCTGATCATGGGATCTCGGTGAAATCGAGGGAACTCTTCAAATTTTGATAGTATACTTTCAGCGATTTGGGTATTTTTTATAGTTTCTAGTGCATTTGCTTGCCAGATGCTGACTTAATGACTATACGCATCAAGTCAGGTTCTGATGATAGGATCTTGGAAAAATTGAGGGAGCTCTTCAGATTTTATAAGCACACTTCCAGCGATTTGGGCATTTTTTACGATGCCTTGTACATCTGTTGTTTTCCACTAAAAAGTAAAAAATAAAATGGAAAATTCTTTTCAAAAAAACCGACTTCAAATGCCACTACAAAGAGTGAAATAATTTTTCAATGTAGGTACACCAATTCGAAGTCGGGCAATTCGTACAATCATTGTCCTTCGTATTAATCGCCCGACTTCGAATTGGTGTACCTACATTGAAAAATTATTTCACTCTTTGTAGTGGCATTTGAAGTCGGTTTTTTTGAAAAGAATTTTTTAAGAAACGTGTTAGTTCAGTATAATTAAAATGAAATCGTTTTAGTATTATGATGATACATGATGGTATCGTTTAGTAGATATGATATAAAGGAATAACAAACATCCAAATTAAGGGGGATGGGTAGCATCCGGGCGGGAAAATTCAAATTTTATTTAGTTTTTCGCTAATAGTGGGCTTATCATACATCGTAGGCTTATTGCTATGAATTTTGCGGGCACAACATTTATACATCTACATATTGTTTTTAATGAAAACTCTGCTTAACAATACTCATTTACTTTATATTGGATTCCGATAGCACGACATCTGGGAAACTGAAAAAAATTTTCTTTAGGGAACCAAGATGAGTGAGGTGAGTGGGAATTTTCGAGTAAAGTTTCTGTTAAAAACGTAGATGCATAAAATATGTAATATTTTTTGCCGCCCGGTTGTGTACATAATATCTTAATTTCATTTAAAATTTAAAATAAACCATAAATCACTATGATTCTAGATCACTTTAATTATTGTCGTACACGACCGCAAGCGGCCCTGAGTAATTGTACAGATTCAGCGACCGTGAGACGTTTTTGTGATGTTTCTTCTTAACCATACGTACTTCTAGATATACCTAAATGTTAAATATTTTATATTTAGCATTTAGATTTTGAGAATTTTTAACCGAATTCAAAAAGGAGGAGATTCCCAATTCGTCGAAATCGTTTGAATTTACCTTTTGAATTATTTAAATTGAGGGAACTCTTCAGATTTTAGAAGCACACTGCAAGTGATTTGTGATTTTTTTAATGCCTTGTGTATTAATTGTTGTTTTCCACTAAAAAGTAAAAAATAAATTGGAAAATTCTTTTCAAAAAACCAACTTCAAATCCCACTTCAAAGAGTGAAATGATTTTTAATGTTCAATGTTTCCTACAATCACTAAAAGTCCTTTGTATCGTCGTACTTCGAATTGGCGTACCTACGTTAAAAATTATTTCACTCTTTGTAGTGGGTTTTTTGGAAATAATTTTCCATTCTTAAAATAATGTCTAAATATATGTGAAAAGTATTCGTAAATGATACAAATATTGCAGTTCTAGTATTTAATAATTGATTTTGAATATCTACACTTAATCACACCGCAACTACTGAACCGATTTGGATGCATTTTAGAATTTAGATAGCTTCTATCCCGGAAAAATATGTACTTAGGCTATTTTTTAACCCGTTAAAATCAAATGTTCCCGCGGGATTGGCAACAAAGTGTCGGTTTTCTGCACTTCTTACCCATTTAAAGTTTTTCCTCGAGTATTCAAAATATATATGCTAAGCCTAAGCGTTATAACTCATACAATGCTTACAAAGTTCTACAGACAAATTGTTTTGCGTAGGCATGCGCTGTGTCTCTATTAATTACTTAAACTGCAGTAGGTACATATCGTAATAATCTCGTAGTACATCTGTCTGTGCATTACAATACAATAAACCTGCATTCACAACCACAGTGTAGGCGGCACGCGTCAATCATTTCTCATATATCCATACTTGAAGGTAAATACTCTATGATAATAGGTATAGGCCTATTAAAAGCTTTGTAAAATTGTAATGTAAATAAAAGTTGACGCATTGGGCAAAATCAAATCTTTTATTTCATATAGGCCTAAGCCTCATATCACAGGCTCTTATGAGTAATCGGTAAAGTATGATTATACTTAATTAGTGATGACTATTTCACGACTTAAAATGTACCGGTTAGTCGTGGGGGGGGGTTTTAAGTTTATAAACGTTTATTATAACTCCAGAAATATCCGGGGCGTAACACATGTTTATGTGATTCTCTCTTCTCTATTTCCGCACGATCCTTCCCTATTATAGCGTAAAGTGATCGTAATTAAACAAATGTCATCTAATTGGCTTGAAAAAATTAAAACAACGGATTCGGCCAATCAGCAAGCAGAATTTGTTTACGATAGCGCTAAATATGTTTTTCTTAAGCAATTGCCCTTGGCCGTCAACTTTGTTCTCAACGTACGTAGTAGTTTCTCCAATGAAATGTTGAGTTCAGATATTTAGCAGAAAATCTAGTTTTTCTAGGACAGCCAACATTCCTTGTAGTTGCACCCAATATTTTTAATACGATCGAATAAGAATTAGCGGCCGAAAACTTTTATTCTAATCATAGTTTTATAAATCTTAATATATATAAATCTCGTGTCACAATGTTTGTCCTCAATGGACTCCTAAACTACTGAACCGATTTAGTTCAAACTTCGTGAATATCTGTCATTTGGTCCAACTTAAAAGATAGAATAGTTTTTATCCCACGTGGACGAAGTCGCGGGAATCAGCTAGTGCCACTATAAATTTTTGGTAATTTGACGATCTCCGTATCACAGGGGACGCACGCTCGGATTCGAGTGGGAGGTCGCGGGTTCGATTCCCGCCACGGGCCACTTTGGAATTTTATAATTTCTAAATTGGCTCAGGTCTGGTCTGGTGGGAGGCTTGGGCCGTGGCTAGTTACCACCCTACCAGCAAAGACGTACCGCCATTTTTAGCGATTTAGCGTTCCGGTACGATGCATTGTAGAAACCGTTGGGGTGACATAACTTACCCCTTCCAAGTTAGTACGCTAACATCTTCGGCTGCATCATCACTTACCATCAGGTGAGATCGCAGTCAAGTACTTACTTGTATAACGTAAAAAAAATACTGTTTCTAATCACATGCAAACGGATGGTGTTGAAAACATGCTATGCACATTATTTGAAACTTGCAATCTATGCTACAATGGCCTGACGTGATGCAATACAAACAATAGCTTGATCGAAGGCGGTCGGTGTGGGATGTCCCTTATGATTCAGGTTCCGTACAGTGCATGATTTAGAGATGGGTGGGAATGTGAGTGATCGTCCTCGCCTTGGGCTCGATTAGTTAATTTAGAACCCACGTTTAACTGTTGGAGGTTGTGAACTCGAAGCTAAATGTTTTTCAATTAAATTCATTTAAACCTCTGAAGTGTCTATTACTTATAATTGTTTTGGTATTTTGAACGTCTGTTGTAAATATGCTGAAGTTTTGGTAAGTTTACTTACTTACCTTAATAAACAAAGATTCAAAGATTCAAATCATTTATTTCATATAGGCCACTACTTGTTAGCACTTATGAAGGTCAAGTAGGTACATATACTTATTAATAGTGATTACTATTTAAGAGGAAACGATAGTGGTCTTTTCTCCATACAAACGTTCTCGTCTGTTTTCTTTCTGGTTTATGAACTTAAAGCAATGATTTTTTACAGTAAAATAAATATCAATCTTTTCTATGTTTCTATGTTTTCTTTTTTGATAATACATTATCTTTATAAGCACTAGAAGCCTTAGAAAATGCTCAAAATTGCCTATTTAGACTCGCTGTTAACAGATGCCTAGTGTACGAATTTGACAACTATTACCGAAAAAAGAAAAACATAGCGACACAGTATATATTCTCTATATTCAGTTTACGAAATATCTTTTAAATTGGTCCAGTTTTGGAGGAGGAAATAGTCGAGAACAAAACCCCGAAATATAACATTTTACAAGGGCCTATTGTGTCGGATCTGCAGTTGTCCTTATTGCACGAATTTGCGGGCGGGGACGCGGGACGGTCTGATCATACGTACACAGATTGAAGTGATGCGTAGTAGTTGATAATAATATCGATAAACTAGTGTTGTTAACAGCTATCGATAAAAGCATTTACATTTTCAGGGTACTGTATCTTAAAAGGAAAAAGGAACCCTTATAGGAATCACTTTGTTGTGTGTCCGTATGTCGTGTCTATAAAAAACTGGCCAAGTGCGAGACGGACTTGCGTACGTAGGGTTCCGTACCATCATAGTAATATAATAAAGTTGAAAGTTTGTATGTTATATAAATAGATCCATGAATATCTGTTTTTAGGGTTCCGTACCCAAAGGGTAAAAAAGGAACCCTATTAGCGAGACTTCTGATCGCTGTCCGTCCATCCGTCTGTCACTAGGTTGTATTTCTTGAATCGTGATAGCTACAGACTTGAAATTATCATAGATGATGTATTTTCGTTGCCGCTAACAACAAATACTAAAAAATGGAATTAAATATATATTTAAAGGGGCTCCCATACAACGTGATTTTTTTGCTTGTTTTTGCTCGACCTTGATAACGCTAACAGGTAAACGCATCAAATTTTCACAAAATATTTAGTTATATGCTTAGGACTGTAGAAATAAATAATTAAATTAAAATAAAATAAAAAATTAAGGGCTCCCATACAACAAACGTGATATTTATGCTCGTTTTTGATTAAGTGGGCACGAGTGTTAAGTTTACTTTAATAGTATAGAGAATGGGTCGTGATGGTACGGAACCCTCAGTGCACAAGCCCAACTCTCTCTTGACCTTTTTTTTACTATTATCAAAGAAAATGCATAGAAACAATAGATTTCCCCGAGAAAAAAGTAGTTGATGTATAATCTTTCTACATTCCATATTTCAGCCAAATCGGTTCAGTAGTTACGGCGCGAAGTAGTATTTCTCTCGCATGAATATGTGATTTTCACTTTTATCTTAGAAACTATGAATTTTTCCGGGATAAATAGTAGCCGATTTGTTATACCAGTGTAAAATCTTTCTTTTTTCCAAATTTCAAATCAGTTTAGTTATTACGCTATGAAGGAATATTTTACCGCGAGAAATTTCTGTTTTATACTACTATCATAGAAGCCATTGAGTTTTCCGGGATAAAAAGTAGCCTTTGTATTAATTCGGGATAAAATCTATCTCTTTTCCGAATTTCAGTCGTATCAGTACAGTAATTACAGCGTGAAATAATATTTTCCTGCGTGAATATCTGTTTTTGAGTATTCCCGCGGAAACCATGGATTTTTTCGGGATAAAAAGTAGCTTTTTCATTAATCCGGGATATAATCTATCTTCATTCCGCATTTCAGCCAAATCAGTTCAGTCATTACGGCGTGAAGGAATATTTTTTCTGCGTGGATATTTGTCTTTCACTTCTATCATAGAAACCATGAATTTTTCGGGATAAAAAGTAGCTTTTGTATTAATCCAGAATAAAATCTATCTCCGTGCTAAATTTCAGCCAAATCTGTTTTGTAGTTACGCCGTGAAAGAGTGTTTCATCCGGTTGAATATCTGTTTTTTACTGTTCCCGAAGGAGCCATGGATTTTTCGGCATAAAAAGTAGCTTATGTGTTATTCCAGGATACAGTTTATATACAGTCCTTTCCAAATTTGAGCCAAATGGGTTTAATGGTTGCGGCGTGAAGGAGTATTTAAGCTTGGTAAAATACAAAATTTGGAGCCCCGATGCACACCCAATTAGGGAATGAATTTTGAAAAATCCTTTCTTAGTGCACCTCTAGACCTCATAAAGAACCTGTGTGCCAAATTTAGAGTCTCTAGACCCAGCGGTTTGGGCTGTGTGTTGATAATATGTCAGTCACTCAGTCAGGAAGTTTCTTTTTCAATACTAATACTTTCGGAGTTTAAGTAGGTACTGCTGCTTTTTCTTGCAGTAAGTACTTTGAATTGCTGCCACGCTCACGATTCAATATTTTTGTTGGTCAATATTAAATCAATAGCGTAGCAGGGAGAACAATTCCAATAAACAAGCCAAAACCATTAGAGATCAATCACTTTTCGTCAATGCGTAAGTAAAGAATGATGCGAACACCAGAAAATAGCAGGAACGAGTGCGGACTGCGGAGCGGCAACGCGCATCGCGGACACGCACACTTTGTCAACTTACACACACATGGATAGGGCTGCCGGACCGGACACGGCAACGTCGCAGAGCGACAGCAATAGTTTTCTAAAATACCTAATGTTCAAAAGTCTCTCTGACCACATTTCCACTAAACTAAGTTTACGAGGGTAAAAACGAGGGAAACAGTAACATACAATCCCTGTGCAACGAACAAACATCTTTGAGTAAACTTGGTCTTTAAGTTTTTAGTACCTACATCGATTAATTGTTATTATTAATCAGTCTTAGTGTTCCATACAAACGATGTGACCATACAATGTGGTGTCCACATACAAAATGTGTTGTATGAATGAACGTAAACCTGTTACTAATCCATACAAGTATATGACATGTAATACATATGGCGAAGATATGTCATTAACTCATTACACGCTGGTGCGAGTAGGTAATTAAGGGCCATGGCTAATTGTAATTACCTCTTTTAGATACAGTCCAAAGTGCAAGCGAAAGCGGGCGTGGGCATATGAAAAAAGTATAGTAAATCTTCAATCAATCAACCTATATTCGTCCACTGCTGGACATAGGCCTTTCCGAGAGCGCGCCACCACACACGGTCCTCCGCCTTCCTCATCCACCCACTACCAGCGACCTTTTTCAGGTCGTCAGTCCAGCGGGCAGGAGGTCGTCCTACGCTGCGCTTACCGGTACGCGGTCTCCACTCCAGAACACGTCTGCCCCAACGGCCGTCGGTCCTGCGACAGATATGGCCCGCCCACTGCCACTTCAGCTTGCTAATCCGTTGTGCTATGTCGGTTACCTTGGTTCTCCTACGGATGTCCTCGTTGCGGATTCTATCCTTCAGAGAAACACCCAACATAGCCCTCTCCATAGCACGCTGAGCGACTTTGAACTTGTGGACAAGGCCTACTGTCAGTGTCCACGTTTCTGCTCCGTATGTCATGACCGGTAAGACGCAGGCGTTGAAGACTTTTGTCTTTAGGCATTGGGGTATCGGCGAGTTGAAGACTTGACGCAGTTTCCCAAATGCTGCCCATCCCAGCTGAATTCTTCTGTCAGCTTCCTTGTCGAAGTTGTTTCTACCTAACTGTATAATCTGTCCCAGGTAGTTATATTCTTGAACAACTTCGATGCTGACATTTTCGACAACTATGGGCCTTGTGATGACATATTCATTGAACATGATCTTGGTTTTGTCCACGTTCATCTTAAGACCCACCCGTCTGGAAGAAGTGCTAAGGTCGGTCAGCATTTGCTCAAGATCCTGCAGCGTCTCTGCCAATATAACTATGTCGTCTGCAAACCGTAAGTGCGAGATGTATTCGCCATTAACGTTTATGCCACACCCTTTCCAGTCCAAAACCTTGAACACATCCTCGAGAGCGGAAGTAAACAGTTTCGGAGAAATAACGTCCCCCTGTCTTACTCCCCTTCGAATTGGTATCGGATGTGTTGCATGGTTTTGCACCTGAACGGTCATTGTGGCGGCGTCGTATAGACATCTCAATACTTCGATATATCACCAATCGACTTGGCTACGCTGCAGTGAGTCCAAAACCGCCCAGGTTTCGATGGAGTCGAAGGCTTTCTCGTAGTCCACAAACGCAAGGCAGAGAGGCATATTATACTCCTGGGTCTTCTGCGTATAGTAAATCTTAGAAGACAGAAATAAAAGCAGAATATTTAATTAGTTAATTCATAGAAAACATATACACGCAGTTTCAAGTATATCGATAATTATTTTATTTGTTCATGTTCACACTTTTAATTCATCGTGAATCTTTCTGCATTTTGTTGTGCCTTTTAATACCGTTTCAATATAATCCTTTATTGCAAATTCGTCAAGAAAACTTGTTTCACCGGATATTGTCACTGTTTTGCTTACATCAATTTAAATTTTAAATTGACATGGATGCTGTACTCACATCAATTAAAATTGAAATGTATAATAATGTTTTTACAGTTTATCAGAGACATTAAATACGACTATTGGCGTACGATAATATATGTCGTTTTAAATCTATACAGCTGTGTTTTAAATTAAGAATAACTTTAATTTTTGTTTTCTTTGGTCTTGAGCTTTTTCCAATTTTAAGAAACCTTCATGGCGAAGATGTGCGCGTCATGATTTGGAGGTGGCTCTGCCGGATGAGCAATTTCGAACTAAATTATTGTTAAATTCTCAAATATTTATATTTTGCATTAAAATTGAATATATATTCGTATAGACCACTCAAAAAATTACAAATACCGTTACCGCTGTCGCTTATGACTGGGTCGGTTTGCAGCGGTGCGTAGAAGGCGAAAGCTGCGTATAGTAATTGCACTGCTATTATGGTATCTATACTGCACCATATGGTGTGCTTCATCATCATCAACATTTTATCATCAGCAGTTAAGTTCTTGAGCGTCTTGACTATGATAAGGGATAAGCTCAGACTAAATATCTACTACTATTACTATACTCGTATAATATGACTATTTTTATCAAAATTCAAACAACTAAATAGTCTAAACAAAGTAGGCAAATAATTTTATTCTATCTCAACCCCTTTTTTAACCGACTTCAAAAAAAGGAGGAGGTTCTCAATTCGTCGGAATCTTTTTTTTTTTTTCTTTTTTTTTTATCTATGTATGTTCACCGATTACTCGAAGACGCGTGGACCGATTTGAAAAATTCTTTTTTTGTTTAAAAGGGTTTTGTTTCCAGATGGTCCCATTTTAGTCAGGTCAGGATCTGATGATGGGATCCTGGAGAAATCGAGGGAACTCTTCAAATTTTATATGGACATATGGAACTATTTGGGTATTATTTGAAAGAGTAATATTTTCCAAGATGTCCTATGGTCATCAGGTCAGGATCTGATCATGGGATCTTGGTGAAATCGATGGAACTCTTCAAATTTTGCTAGTATACTTGAAGCGAGTTGGGTATTTTTTATAGTTACTGGTGCATATGCTAGCAGATACTGATTTGATGACTAAAGTCATCAAGTCAGGGTCTGATGATGGGATCTTGGTGAAATCGAGGGAACTCTTCAAATTTTGCTAGTAAACTTGAAGCGAGTTGGGTATTTTTTATAGTTACTGGTGCATTTGCTAGCAGATACTGATTTGATGACTAAAGTCATCAAGTCAGGGTCTGATGATGGGATCTTGGTGAAATTGAGGGATCTCTTCAGATTTTATGAACACACCTCAAGCGATTTGGGTACTTTTACAACGCCTTGTGCATTTTATTGTTTTCCACTAAAAAGTAAAAAATAAAAATGGGAAATGCTTTCCAAAAAACCAACTTCAAATGCCACTACAAAGAGTGAAATAATTTTTATTTAAATTTTAGGTACCTACACCAATTCGAAGTCGGGCGATTGTCTATGACTTCGTCATTTCTTCGCACATCAAGTAAGTAAGAAGGACTATTAGGGATTGTATGAAACATTGCCCGACTTCGAATTGGTGTAGGTACCTAAAATTTAAATAAAAATTATTTCACTCTTTGTAGTGGCATTTGAAGTTGGTTTTTTGGAAAGCATTTCCCATTTTTTTCATGTCCCACTGCTGGGCACGGGTCTCCTCTCAGACTGAGAGGGGTTTGGCCATAGTCGCTAGCCAAGTGCGGGTTGCCGGGCTTCACACACCTTCGAGAACATTTTTGTAAACTCTCAGGCATGCAGGTTTCCTCACGATGTTTTCCTTCACCGCTAAGCAAGTGATATTAAGTTTCCTAAAAACGCACATTAACTCGGAAAAGTCAGAGGTGCGTGTCCAGGATTCGAACCCGCGACCTCCTTTATGAGAGGCGGAGGTCAGAACCACTGAGCTATCACTGCTTCATATTTTTATTGAGCCTCTTATAATCATGGATCTGCATGTTATATTATAATACTAGCTGACCCGCCAAACGTTGTTTTGCCCTTAGGGATATAAACACACACATACACACACACCTCGCATACATCACATCAGATCTCAGAGGATCACATGGTTATCATGATTATGTTTACCAACATAATAATAATGTAAGTTATCCTTTCCGAGACAGTCCTTCAATCCGAACCTGTCCGGTGGGAGGCTTCGGCCGTGGCTAGTTACAACCCTACCAGCAAAGACGTACCGCCAAGCGATTAAGCGTTCCGGTGCGATGCTGTGTAGAAACCGTTGTGGTGACTTTACTTACCCCTTCCAAGTTAGTACGTTAACATCTTTGGCTGCATCATCACTTACCATCGGGTGAGATCGCCTGTAACATGAACAGTGTAAAAAAAACTCGAGCCCTCGCACATAAGGCTGATGTTTCAACCACTAAGCCATTGCGGCCAACATAGATCGACGACAAATGGCATGCGTTAAGTTAGGCAGTAAGCCCAAGGGCCGGTTTTAGCCTTGACTATAGAAGGCTATATAAAACAGTGCACAAACAGAAATAGGTTAATTTAGTATGTATGTGTATAATGTATCCCACCAAAAACATTCTGTAAAAAACTAGCCAAAGTCAAAATGGAGCTGCTTGTTTATCTCTAAAAAGTACTGAAATCTAGACAAAGTCGTGCCAAGTCTAAGGTTCCTTACTGCGATTTCTTTATTATTATAGTTAATGTTGCGTGACTTGGCCGTTGAAGGGTACACAAGGGTTCAAACCAGGTGCTCCATGACACCATTTCACCAATCTGTCGCCAGAATTCATCGTCAATGAGTAGCGGTTCTTGGTCTTCAACGGCCAAGTCACACATCATTAACTATAATAATAAAGAAATCGCAGTAAGGAACCTTAGACTTGGCACGACTTTGTCTAGATTTCAGTACTTTTTAGAGATAAACAAGCAGCTCCATTTTGACTTTGGCTAGTTTTTTACAGAATGTTTTTGGTGGGATTTCACTTCTTTTTGTAGAAACTTCAAAATATTACAAAATATTTCTGTCCGTTTTTCTAGATACATTAACTGCATAAATAACTTTGTAATCTCATATAATTTATATGGAATTACAAAGTTATTAATGCAGTGATCACCAGGTACTCCAGATCTTCGATTATCCTAGTTTTTATAGTTTTCCCTTTATGTGGCCATTAAACCCTAACTCTGTACCAAATTTCAGCTCTCTGAGTTTATGGGAAGTACTAGTTCTATTTTGATGATCATGAGTGAGTCAGTCAGTCAGTCAGTGTCGAAAATGCGAAACTTTGCTTTCGCATAACTTCGGAACTATATGACCTACAGACTTGAAATTTTGGGTTTTAAGTATGTGATTATAGCTTACTGGATAGCGAAAATTTCAGCGTTCTGGTCTTATCCAGAGGTTCTCAAATAGGAGCCCGAAAATGCGGCGAAATGGTTCCTGTAAAGATGGTACGGCAGTTTTGCTTCGCGCTTTGACTTTGGCGGGGGCACTGCCGTGCCCCCTGATATGAATAACGCCACCGTCCACGTGGCCTCAATTTGAGTCAAGAACAAGCGGCCTTGGCGTTTGGATTGTAATTTATAGTTGAAAAATTGAAGTCGCTCTAATGTTCTGCCATGTAGTAGGTACATACGGTAACTCTCTGTTTTCGTTTTACTGCAACTATTTGGGTGACCGAGCTTCGCTCGGTAGTATAACTACTGGCCAATAGCTGGTAGCAGGAGGAGGATATTTTTATTTTTTTCGTAAATTCGACATTTTCTAAAAATGAATCCTAGCACGCCGATTTATCGCCCCCAAAACCCCCTGTATACTAAATTTCATGAAAATCGTTCAAGCTGTTTCCGAGATCCAGATTATATAGAAATTTGAATTGCTCGTTTAAAGGTATAGGATAATAAAAGATCATTGAATGGAAGCAGGCGTTATTTTGCGGAAATCCATAATTAGTAGAACAGATTGATATGTTTTGCTATAATCCGCCACTTGAAAAGATTCTGTATGGTACAATATGCAGGAACACTGCCCACATGAAACACCACACACAATTTTCAACACTTTCTTCGACGCAGTTTCCTCCCGGTTTCACAACAGGACATCCTGAGGAGATGCGAAATTTTTGGACACAATGCAGTGTGTTTATAGCAATTTATGTTGCTCTGTGAGTGTGTCCCATAATTACGCATTGCAATATCATGGACATGCGTATCACCTAACATCAGGTGAAAAATCTTGCTCGTCTCATAATCCTTTTTTAACCGACTTCAAAAAAGGAGGAGGTTCCTTCTCAATTTGTCGAAATCTTTATTTTTTTTTATCTATGTATGTTCACCGATTACTCGAAGACGCGTGGACCGATTTGAAAAATTATTTTTTTGTTTAAAAGGGTATAGTTTCCAGATGTTCCCATTTTAATTAGGTGAGGATCTGATGATGGGATCCTGGAGAAATTGAGGGGACTCTTCAAATTTTATATGGACACTTGAAACAATTTGGGTATTATTTAAAAGAGTAATATTTTCCAAGTTGTCCTATGGTCATCAGGTCAGGATCTGATCATAGGATCTTGGTGAAATCGAGGGAACTCTTCAAATTTTGCTAGTATACTTGAAGCGAGTTGGGAATTTTTATAGTTAGGTACTGGTGCATTTGCTAGCAGATACTGATCTGATGATGGGATCTTGGTGAAATTGAGGGAACTCTTCAGATTTTATAAACACACCTCAAGTTATTTGGGTATCTTTACAACGCCTTGTGCATTTTGTTGCTTTCCACTAAAAAGTAAAAAATAAAAATGGGAAATGCTTTCCATATAACCAACTTCAAATGCCACTACAAAGAGTGAAATAATTTTTAATGTAGGTACACCAATTCGAAGTCGGGCAATGTTACGTACAATCACTAATAGTCCTTCTTACTTATAAATTTAACTTCTTACTTACTTGATGTGCGAAGAAACGACGAAGTTATAGACAATCGCCCGACTTCGAATTGGTGTACCTACATTAAAAATTATTTCACTCTTTGTAGTGGCATTTGAAGTTGGTTTTTTTGGAAAGCATTTTTATTAAAATAAAATAACTAAAGTCCGTGTTTAGAAAATCGAAACCGGTATCTTCAGCAAGCAACTGTGCCAGTTATTAGGTATCACAAGTTTATATCTAATACTAAATGTGGCGAATAGTAAATTCAGCTCTAACGTGGCTAAGCCCCGAAGGTCGGTAGTGTTACGCACTTGATTAGGAGTAAAAAATGAGGTTACGTGAGGGGTCGTTTGACTGAAATAATTGTGACGTCACTGCTCAAACTGGACCAAATATACAGGGTGGAAAAACTTATGGTGCAAGCGGGAAAAAACAACTTTTAATGGAAAAGTCCTGAATTTATTGATTATGCAGCCGAGGACATCGTACTTACGTTTACTAAGGGGTAAATAACCCTTGACGACTGCTACTTAGCATCGCACCGGAACGCTAGACCGCTTGGCACATCTATATCGGGAGGTTTTATTAAAGAGCAAATGCCAAGTTCTTGCCCGTTTTTCTCCGTGTAAAACAGCTTTCCGAACTTGACTTGGCGGTAGAGTCTGACATTTTCACAAGTGCCTGTTTAGGCCTATGAGAAATAATTCATTGTTTTTTTTTTGTACAATCGAAGTCTAACCCACGTGTTTCTATGTTTCCAGCGCGGTGTCGACTTCGAAGCGGAAGCGTGAGACGTCGTTCGCGATCATCGCTGAACCCACGACCTCCCGGCCCGCCAGCCCGCGCTCGCTGCCCGTCGACATCCGAGCCGGACGCGTGTCGCCTTTCAAAGGTAAGTCACTTCATTCAACTTCTCATCCAAGGACATTCAACTTCTTGTTAGACCAATAAATAGTATTGGAATATTCTATAAGCAAGGTCTTAAAGAACCGATTCAATAAAGGCAATTTTATTCATCTTTCTATTTACTGCATCGATTCTCACAATAAGTTTATTCAGTCAAAAAAGCAGCCAACTTTTAATTCGTAAATTGATATAAAAATTGAAGATAAGGCGTTATAAGTGTTCATTTGATTCGTTATTCTTCTAGGTCGAGGCTTCAAAGAAGAGACGTCGCGCCACAACACACCAAAAACTTCAGCTGCCAACTCCAGGTCTAATTCACCACCACGAAGAACCAGCTCCTTAACCAGGATCGACAACATGGCACCAGTCGCCACCCTGCCGCCCCCCGGGCCTGTCCACAGACCACCCAGGGACTTCCTCAAAGAAAACATGGAAGAAGTCAGGGAATTAAGTGAATTGAATAGAGAAAAGAACGAAGCAGAAGCAGAAAAACAGAGAAGAGAAGAAGAAATAGCCTTACTAAAAGAAATGGGTTTGTTAGATAGGAAGAGTAACGTCAATTCAAGAACGAACTCAAGAAGCAACTCTCCTGGAAGAATCAACTTGAGGTCCCGATCGAATTCTCCTTCAGCGATACTACACTTCGAGAACATTCCAAGGAATAGCTCAGAATTCTTAAACAAAGAAGAAACCATAAATAGACCAGTGGCACATCGATCGAGAGTGAGATCAATATCAAAATCTCTGCCTCAATCAAGTAACGGTTCTCCCAAAAATTCCAAAATACCTAAACGCCAAAACTCTGTTTCTCCCACTAGAAGTAACTTAAGGCAATCTGTAAATAAAAATTTAAACGGAAATCAAAGATTTATGTCAAACAGTACAAGTAGCATTAATGAAACTATTAGGATAGGAAGTCAAATGCATGATAAAAGAACTGCACAGAGCAGTCAACAATTAAACGTGTCTCAACCGAATGTAAAAGGTAAGCCTCCAATATCACCCGGAAGGAGTGGACCACCGCCTTCTAACAAATTGATTAACGCCAAAAGACTGTCACCAATAGTTGGTACGCCGAATAAAAGTCCAGTTGAGGATTCTAAGCCTGGCTCTGCAAAACCTAATTCGAAACCATCTCCAGCAGCAACGAAAATGGTAAAGACAGCTGGTAATACTCCTGCAACGTCTAGATTGAATTCTAGACAGAATAGCAGAACAACCAGTCGAGATACCAGTCCTGACAAACGTAAAACAGCAATAAAAACAAACAAACCTACTACTCCCAAACCTCCGGTTTCTAAACCAACGCAAAAGCCACCACCTACAAAACCAGAACCCAAAAAACCCGTCAGCCGAACCAATAGTGTCAAAAACTTAACGAGAGTGCCGAGTACAAAGAATTTAAACGATAAACCTCCGTTGAGCAGACAAGTTAGCAAAAAAGAATTACCTAAAACAAAATCAGTGACAAAACTAAATGAATTAACCTCCAAAATTGAAAAATCCGGGAAAACTACGCCTAAAAGTGATGAACCTAAGAAAAATGGTGAAGTTGAAAATAAAGAAAAGAAAGAAGTCACCACAGCAGACGCGAACTTTGGTGATGAGATACAAACACAAGATAACGGAACACAATATGATAAAACTAAAAGTGATAACGGCGATATGGTGATACTTACAAAGAAAAATGTCGTTTCTATGACAACAGCTGCAATCACTTCACAGCCATTAGAAGTGGTCGCTACAGTTACCAATCAGTTACCTGCAGCTCTAGAGAAGGCTAGAGAAAAAGGTATGTTCGAAAGAATAAGTTCTAAGGATTCTTTAGTTGGTAAAGAAGATGATAAAAAAGAGACAGTAGAAGAGAAAGAAAAAGAAGAAAAGAAAGCTAAACCGAAAACCGAAAGGACTATATTTGCAGAAGATAATTTAAAACTAAAACCTTTACAACCCCCATACAATAATCCTCAAGTAGAAAGAGTAAAACAGAAAATAGATACTTTATTAAAAGAACCAGAGATTTCTACTGAAAACATTTTAGCAGCTGCTAAAGCCAAAGAAGCTGCTGCTAAAAGCGCTGCGGAAAAAGTTAAATCATCAATAAAAGAAGCAAAAATAGATATTGAAGAAAAAGTGGCAGAGAAGGCAGATGAAGTTATTAAACAAGGAGAGGAAATGACAGCTGATATACGTTCAGAAGCTACTAAAATTGTCGACAGCATCATAACGCCTGTAGAAGAACCTGAGAAATTAATAGAAAAAGCAAAAAAAGAAATTAAGACAAGTATAGAGCCCGTAGTAAAGGTTGTTAGTGAAAAGAAGAAAGAGGTAAGAGGCCTATTACATGGTTTATAAGTTTTATTTTCAAATACTGTCTCCAATTTCTGTTGTAAGTCTCGAGAAGTTCAATGAGTCATGAACTGATAAATAGTACCTTAGGCATAGGCAGTAATGATAAGTTCTTATTTTCTTTTAGTCGGAAAGTTTTACAGAAATTAGCATTTTTGGAGGTAAGGCGTAATTGTTTTTTATTATGTAGTAAGTACCATTGATGCCTATGCCATTTTGTAAGGTTTCATACCTTTTTGGTAAAAATAACTTATGGTAAGACTTTCTCTGTCCGACCGTCTGTCACACTCGATTATGATAATATTTAATTTTGTAGTTAAAACCCAATGCACTCCACCTAGCCATTTTCTAAATACAAGATTTAGAAGAAAGGCTAAAGTGATCGTGAGATTTTTATTTCCTGAGATAGCGGCGCAACGACTCTGCCCGCGAAATTCAAAATTTTCGTGGTTTTTGCAATTTGTACGCTAGTTACACATTATAGGCTTATAATCATCAAAATCGATAAACCCAGTCAAAAGTTATGAGGTAACATAAAAAAACACATGTATCGAATTGAGAACCTCCTCTTTTTTGAAGTCGGTTGAAAACGTATAATCCATTCATTTATCCAGGTAAAGGAAGAAGTGGAGAAAATGACCGAGACCCTGGTCCAGGGGGGGCCGGAAGTGGACGTGCAGAGTTCCAACCTGTCGAGTGGGGGGGACAAGATGGCGTTAAAACCTGCCACCGGAAGTGCTTCTGACAGGTCGCATAGTAATGGCGGGTAAGTGCTTTTTAATAGTAATAAAAAAAAATTTGTACATAAAACCCAATTTAATTAATTTTTTAATTCATGTACTTTAACAGTAATTTTTGTACAGTCACGAAATAAAAAGGTTCGTTGATTTTCAAATTGATTCGTTCAACGTATCGCGAGCACATACTTTTTTGAAACAAAATTCCTAATGCAGGAAGAGTTTTGACGGAGGTTCCGTGGCGCAGGGGACGCATGCTCGGATTCGAGTGGGAGGTCGCGGGTTCGATTCCCGCCACGAGCCACTTTGGAATTTTTAAATTTCTAAATTGGCTCAGGTCTGGTCTGGTGGGAGGCTTTGGCCGTGGCTAGTTAGCTACTAGCTAGTGGTAGTAGGCTACCACCCTACCAGCAAAGACGTACCGCCAAGCGATTTAGCGTTCCGGTACGATGCTGTGTAGAAACCGTTGGGGTGACTTAACTTACCCCTTCCAAGTTAGTACGCTAACATCTTCGACTGCATCATCACTTACCATCAGGTGAGATCGCAGTCAAGTACTAACTTGTATAGCGTAAAAAAAAAGAGTTCCGAATTTGCGCATGCGAAGCTGTCTGAAAAAGCAAGCTAACAATGAAGATTAAAATCGTGCCATGTAGAACAAGTAATAACATTTAATTTTACTTTCCCTTTATTAAAACAATATAACACAGTCGGTATTCCCTGAGGTTATTATTATTATGAACGCACAGACATTTCCCCGCAGATTTCCATCGGTTTTCACTAGTTAGCGCACTGCCTGCGGTATGCATAAACATTGCTATTAACTTGCGTTTTAAACTGGGAAAGCATCAGTAAAAGTGCCTTTTTATAACTCTCTAGATGTTTATACTTGATAATTGCGAGTTTATGAACGTTGTAATATTATGAGCCCATGCAGAATATGACTAGAAAGAAGATAGGCCTACAGGATATTGTGATGATATCTATAATTTAAATCGACTTCAAGAAAGGAGGAGGTTCTGAATTCGTTGGAAACTTTATATTTTACACGACTGCCTAAAAAAGGAGTTTAATGTTTTTAGGGTTCATGTAGGTACTCATGTATGTATGTATGTGAGTTTCTATATTCCGCCATAACTTCTGAACGGCTGAACAGATTTGGACATATTATTGGGGTATCGTTAATCTTTACATCACTCCGAGAAACATAGGCTATAATATTTTTTTGGAAACTTCGTTTTACCACACAGCAGTCGTGTTTTTTAATTATTTACTTGTTTGTTAATTAATTAACGTATTTATCTAATATGCATCTCTCGGTGCGCGAATTTGACTCGCACTTTATCTGGGCGAAGTCGCAAGTTTATCGCGCCCGCAACAGATGGCGCTCTACCTCGCTACCTCGCGGTAACAGTTTTGTGCCACGGAAGCTTTTAATACGGTGGACGTTGGTAAATCAATACCTGGGTGTAATCCCACTTCTGATCTGTAAAAAAATTTTTGAAAGGCGTACATGTTTTGTGCGTTTAAATGATAGTATAATCAGAACAAAGATTTAATTTTTAAATCTTTGAAAGGAGAATGACCAAGGGACCTTTGGTCAAGATTCAAGTTTTCTCATAAACCAAAACCAAAATAGTCTAGAAAATTAAAATAGTGAAAAAGTGTTTTAAGAACCACGTTTTTCATATTCGGAATTTTATTTGGCATACCTACAAAAAGTCCATTTTGTTTCGATGCACATTTCGTGTCATACTGATTTTACTAAGAAGTACCTAAAACTTGTTGGTTTGCCTATAACTTTAGAATTCGGATATTAACTAAAAAAGTAATAATTGTAGAAGTTAATGCGGAGACCGTAGTCTATAAAAAATAAAGTTTAGGTTTGATTCATCTAGATACGGGAATCCATACATTCATGGTCATTGTCCTTTGAATCTTAATATAAAAATAATATAATATCTATTATCTAATAATTATTAGACTCTAATGTAAAGAGATTTCTTTCTCTGTAATTATGAAGTTTGATGTGATTGAAGTCGTCTTTTTTGTAAATTACCTAATTAACGTATATTATTATTTCATACATTTTATTCTTCATATAATAAACACAATCAGGTATACTTTCATTGTACTGGCAATTTCGCACTTTTATTTATTTTGTTTTTTAAAACTGACCACCCTGATGGACACGCGGCCCCAGCCCACCTCCGTGCCAAGCTTCATTCTTTTATTGTGCGCGGCAATGAGCACTCGACTACAAAAACACGTCTCGTTTTTGTTATTTTAGGTTCAAAGTAAAAAAAATTAAGTGTTCAGTGTTAAAACTTGCTTAATTTTCTATACTGATAATGCTTAGACGCTAGTAAAATTTATTATTATAACAAAAATAAAATCAAATCAAATCATATAATTGTGCATTCATCTTCGTCAGACTCCGAGGAAAGAGGGTAAGTGAAAATTAACCTTTTTTCCCAGATATCACATCAACTCAAATATCAATGCTGACGAAAGTGTGTCCAAAAATTGAAATCCTAAGGCATCTCTAAGCTAACTTGGAGGGTATCACATTGAGGTTATCACGAAAGTATAGCATGATGCGCGAAATAGCCCAGGCATCTCTAAGCTAGCTTGGAGGGTATCACGTTGAGGGTACCACGAAAGCATAGCATGATGCGTCAATGCTCCTGGAGGTTGACTACGGGTCAACACGAAGGATTTTAAAAAAAACCTGAAAGGACTTTGCGGATACCAACGGGGGACGATGTCGGTGTGGCGCTGTTCTCGGCTTCACTACAAGTGGCTCCGCATGACCTCCCGGACTTTGATCCCGAATTGCTATCGGCGCTCAGTCACAAGAACTATATTAATGGTTAGTCCCGACAGTCGTAAAATTCTAGCCGACCTTCATTGCAAAGAATCAAATAGTTTATTTGATATACTTGCCTGGCTTATGAATAGCCAGTTAAATGTTATAGCCTTTTATCAGTGATAACTATTTCACGACTTAAAAACTAATTCCACGAGGGTACCAACGCGTCGAACTTTTCTAACTATGTACCTACAACAATAATGTTTAGATTTTGTGGTGGAAAATAATTTTACTTACTTTCGAAAATTAATGTTCAGATTGTGTAATGGGATGATACTTTAACTGTTAGCTCAAAATTCAATAAGTTAAGTAACAATATTATGTATAATTGTAAATAATGGTACACATTAGTCTGAAAGTTTCATTGAAGTGAATTGTTAAATTCTTTCAGAAACTAATAAAAATCTTAAACCACAACGCGTCCTGAACTGAGAAGAAGCTTAAGTATTGACAAATGACATTTTGTTTCGACAAATGACAAGTAATTAAAGTTCACGAGCGGGACCAGATGTTTTTTCGGAGAAATAGTTTCGGGCATTATACTAGTTTCAATGGTTACTGATCGTCAGGTGTTGTAAATAAAGAAACCAGCAGGGCGCGGCGGGCGACTTTGCTATCGACACCCACCACTGGGACAGCGCAATCTCGTTTCTCGAGAAACTAGCTGGCCCCCTCTCGTTACGGCTCGGCCAGCAGGGGGGGGGGGGCGTGACACACTCAAGTATTGGCGATCAGCCGCGAGGAAGATGCGACGTGACAGCGAGTTTCCAGCGAGGACCAGGTTCATCGACGACGCTAGACATTAAGGTACCTATATGCCAGTTGTCTTCAACATTTTGAAGTTTATTGGTTACTTATCACTGACAAGGAATCCGTCACGATCTATAACATGTTCTAGAATTTCGGGAGTTATAATAAGTGAAGACTATTTTTTGACTTTCACTAGGTGTACAAATGTACGTACATTCAATAAAATATTTTAATGAATTGAACAAATTAAGGAACTAGCTCCAAAAAATTATTATTACATAATACCATTTTAAAAATCGTACACTAACACAGTGTACCGCCTTACACGTTCACAACAAAGAAAAAGCGACAAATGTCTTTGACAATCGACATTTCTTTTTTTGGGTGAGATAATGTGGGAGTGAGTCACTGCATGTTCGATTATAGTTAAGATGTGTCTAACCTCAAAATCTTACGTGGTAAAAGATACATTCTAAATTTAAAGGCGTTGAATGAATTTGTAGTTCAAAATCCTTTGAAATTGATAGTTCATAGAACAGCTTACAAGCGAATACCTAAAAAGGGTTTTATGCCTATGAACTGAAGAATCTTATTTTAAAGTACCGATTCATCCTTGGTAAATACATAAAGAAGTTGTGACTCATCTCAGATACTTACCGCGGTTTTTTTCATGAAGATTTGTTAGGTGTTAGAGTGTTAAAGTTATTTACTACCCTCAAAACATGCTCAGTTTCCTGGTTTTATTTTAATTTCTGACGATATGGCAGTATCGTTACCCAACCGCAAACTATGACGTGAATTATGTAACAATTCAAATTCCGTAAAGAATTTTATACGCTTAACTCGTTGTATCATCTAAGAGTTAAGCTTAATTCCGATTAAAAGTCCTAAAGTCCACTTCTCCAGCTATTAGGTATGGATGGGGTTACACAGAACGTCTGTAGAAACAAAAAATGTAGTCCGTAAGAAAAATTAGACTTTAGACGCAGCTGTTCGTCCATCATCGGTTATCCTATCAGATGGCCAGTGGTTACAAAACATTTTTTAAGTCATCTAATTCCCTTAAACCTAAAAGGTTGAACTAGTAATTCACACGATTTCCCGGTCTAGATGAAGACTAATTCTTTTCATTAGAGGGATTTTTGTTTTTGTAATAATTAACGTTAAGATGAATCGAAATACCTCTTTACAGAGTTGATGGCCATATTTTTCGATACATCTATTTTGATACACATGATTTACATCAGTTGCATAGAGGATATCAAATATCCTCATTTAAACGATTGGGTTAATTGTTTCTTATATGGAAATTAAAGATAATCAAAAGCTGACCAAGAGTTACATCCAGTTAATGGGATTAAGCTATCGCTGTAAAATTATATACTTCAAAGTTATTCAAAGAGTTCAATCCAGTTATTGAATTTATCGCTTCTTGCAATAATGCGAAATGTTATCAATACGAACCCAGACGTCTTAGAAACAGACGCATTCTGAACATTTTGGAACACCAAGTTTACCTTTGCTCTTCTATACATTCTTCTAGAGGTAGAATGCTTAAAAATACTATTATAGACAATGCTTTAGACATACATCGTCTAAGGACCTTTACAACTTTGGATTTTCTTCTTTTACATAAGGTGTCAAAAGACTTACTTCTTATAGTACATTTATTGATGATAAATAAATAAATATGGTCTTTCCCTAGAGAACCACAATTCATAGGAATTACTGGATGCAGTTAAAAAAAAAAAAAAAAAAAAAAGGACATTTTGTTGGAATTTTTAATAATTTATATGTTTCAAAACTTTTGTGTTATCTACAAAGTTTTGTGGCAATACTGCTTTAATAACGACTGAGATCCGTACAATCCGTACATTATAAGTCAACCTCGTAATTTCCAACAGAACAACTTGTTAACGACGTAGCATATGGTACGATTACTTGTTATCATTCGGCATTGAGTTTAAATTCTGCTGATGATTTTGGGTCAAATAAAAAAAAATATATATATATATATATATATATTATATTGCGAAAATGAATAGATAAATTAACATCAAACACCACATAGTAGCACACAATATAGTATGCTAACACATTGCTCAATGGGCCTTAATAAGAGTTTATTCATTCCGTAACTTTGCTTTGCTGATCTTGTAACTTTTTAGCTTTAGGCAGTAGACACAGCACAGAATGAAAACATTAGCATTAGTTAAAGTTAGTATTATTGTTTTTATATAATTCAAGGAAATTATTGAGTTTATACAACGCCAGCTACTACTCAGGGCGAACCAGTTTTAATTATACCATAATTAAAACTGAGGAGAAAGTATAAAAATTTGCCACAGCTTTGAAAAACAAATCGATATGTCGTTTACAAAATCTTAGACCAAGATATATAATAGACAACCTCCTGATAATGTTGAAGCGACCTCATAAGGTCGCCTGCAGGCAGACCACCGTGAGAACGTGTCTGCCGAGGAATATAATCTCTCACGAGAGAGGTCTGCGTTTCAGTGCCCTCAGCACCAAGTACGCAACACTTCCTCGGCGAGCACGTAGTTTGTTGCATGACCTCATCAGAAAAGCAGTCTGCTGGTAACAACCATTACGGACGTTACCTAAGTTTTATAACCTCTTATTGAGCGATGATGCTTCTGTCGCAATAGCTCTTTTGCTCTCTAATCATTAATCATTATAATCTATCTAAATATAAATTAAACCTATTTAGAATGTGACTGGTTTATTGATCCAGGAATTGAACGAAAAGATTGTGTTAATTAAATACTTCTGTGGTATAAAGAGGACCTATTTCCTATTATAATAGGAAACAATTTACTATCTGTTAATGTCCATAATTTAACAAAAATTTTCATCTCTAAACATCTACCTGATTGTGTTTATTATATGAAGAATAAAATGTATGAAATAATAATTGATGATTAAACGAACTTACCTGTAAGTGAAGTTCTATCACAATTATGTGAATACATTTTATTCGAATATAATAATATAAGGTCCCTCCCATACCCAAAACCCATGAGTATAATACGAAAATTTTGTTAAATATTCTCTAAAGAATGAAGCTTGGCACGGAGGTGGGCTGGGGCCGCGTGTCCATCAGGGTGGTCAGTTTTAAAAAACAAAATAAATAAAAGTGCGAAATTGCCAGTACAATGAAAGTATACCTGATTGTGTTTATTATATTCGAATAAAATGTATTCACATAATTGTGATAGAACTTCACTTACAGGTAAGTTCGTTTAATCATCAATTATTGATCAAAAAGTTTAAATTATTACCATTGTATCGAACACCAATTTTCTGTCGTTAATTCATTTTCATTTTCTTTGGACGTTACCTAGCCGATGCACAATATTTATTTTGACATACTGTATTAATGGAATTACAAATTACAATACTAGCTGTTGCCCGCGGCTCCGCCCGCGTGAATAACGATTTTTTTACATATACCTACCGTGGAAATCCTTGATTTTTCGCGGGATTCTGGTGTGATGTTTTACAGAAACTGTTCTTACTTCGCACGGGTTACTTTGTGGTGATTTTGAAAACTCCTTTTTCTTAATCATAATGGTCTAGGATCCCGCTATACAACGACCTTCACCGAGCTGCTTATTGGATGAAAACTATTTATCATAGAGTTTTACATTCAAGTTCCACATAAATTGTAGAGATGGTGCTATCCGGTATAACGTAGAGAGTTTCATGATTTTGTTCACCCTAAAAGTGAAAAATCTTAAACCATACAAAATCTTCTGCTAAGCCTATTTATTTACGGCTGTAAGGGTAGTCCAGTCTAACTTTAGCTCTACGTCTTAGCCCTAGGTTTTTTGTCCATTCCGAGTTTCAAGTCACCTACTTGAACTTATCGCTAAAGGTTCTGATGCCTGTAATTTATGAACTACAAAAGTGATGATGATAAAATTTGTATGGAATAATTTTTAAAGAACCTCCTTTCTAACAAAGAAAGAATGAATGAAATCGGACAACGCGTTAATGAATTATAACTAAATACACATTTTGACTTTGATGCCGTCTTCCAGGGAAACCATGATGAATTTCGAGACAAAAAGTATCCTATGTCCTACCTCGGGGTATGAACTATAATCATGTCAAGTTTAATTTAAATCCACCCAGCGGATTTGCCGTGATGCGCGGTCTTGAAACAGACAGACAGACAGACAGACAGACAGACAGACAGAGAGACAGACAGACAGACAGAGAGATAGACAGACACAAAAATTAAACAAATTACAGTTTTGACTTCAGTATCGACTAAATAGTGTCCTCCAACAAAAATTTTCAAAATATCTTTAATGTACAGAATTCGACCATTTACAGTTTTATTATAAGTATAGATAGATAATTATTAATTAGTTTTTTTTTAAAACATCGTTTTTGTCCACATCTCATTACTTGTCTATTATCTGGGCGTGGGCAACAACTTTTGGAACTTTCAGAAGTCGTCCACTGATAGGTTCCAAAAGTTACAAATTTTACCCATGGATGGTCCTTATCCGAATGACAATAAAGACTATTAATTAATATCAGTTGTTTCTGGACCCGTCGGACATCGTATCGAGCGCGGAGGATGGCGTGACTACAACCCTTAAATTAGCATACTGTACCACTAGGGTTGACACTTGACATTTTTAATGGCAACTAGCCGACCCGCCCCATGCTTCGCTCACAGTTAAACAAGTAAATAAATATCTGGGTGACCGAGCTTCGCTCGGTTGCCAATAGTTGGTAGCAGTAGTGATATTTTTTTTTTTGGTAAATTCGACATTTTCTAAAAATGAATCCTAGCTAGATCGATTTATCGCCCCCAAAACCCCCTGCATACTAAATTTCATAAAAATCGTTCGAGCCGTTTCCGAGATCCAGATTATATAGAAATATATATATATACAAGAATTGCTCGTTTATTTATTTATTTATTTATTTATTATTTGATATGCCAGCGATAAAATTGCAAAAACATTTAAAATAATATGGAACAAAGTTACAATAGTGCTAGTACTGTTACAATTACCAATTATAGGCATATACAACGTTTAAAGGTATAGGATATAAAAATTGAAAAACACAACTGCCCCGTGGTAAAACGACTTAAAAAATAGCCTCTGTTACACGGAATGATGTACCGTAGGATTCTAACGATACCCCATAGGCCATAATATCTTCAAATCTATTTAGCCGTTCAGAAGTTATGGTGGAATAAAGAAACTCACATACATACATACATACATACATATACATACATATGATACATGATACCTAAAAATATTACACTCCTTTTTTGGGCAGTCGTTTAATAATTATCGGTTAGAATAATTTTTCTCATTATTTATTTTATAACCATTCAATAAAGATTTTACCCTACAAAAACTAAACACAATATATTATTTGTTTCTAAAATCTCCGATGGCTCTTGCGTCAAATGTTTTTGTCCTAAAATATACTTAATAGCTCCCATATTAGTGCCGCTACATTATGAGTAAAAATAATACGTCATGATAAAATAAATGTTATATGAACATGTTTGTAAACTTCTAGTTGAACGACCTTCCATTTACGAGTAAATCAAATTACCCAATGAATAAATAAAGTCTACGCTTTTGTGTCCATATAAAGGATTAACCTACGCTTTCAAAGAATTTAAATAAAGGCTACAATAATCGTAGATAAAATTAATAGCTCTGACTGAAATCGGAAAAGTCACAGTTTTGATTCTCACCTATTGAAATATTGATCATTTGTATGACTAATCTACCCATATTCGTACCTAGGTATATACTTAGTACAAAAACCCCTCATTCACTCACTAACTATTAATGGCTCATCCCAAACCATGGCTATAAAGAATGCGCCGAACGCGCGAACGAACTCGATCGCGCACGTGGGTGGGTTGTTTGCTGTTTCACCTTACTTGTGTGAGAAAGAGACAGGGTCATTGATGAGCGGTCTAGAGAATGCACCTACCTTCTTCCGTACTACTATTATTCCGTATTATTATTATATTTTTTAGACCACAATCTTTTCTGACTCGTTTAGTATGCAATTAGGGTACCTACCTACCCTGTTATTGTTTACAGTGAGTTGTATTATTATTTTTGTTTTGTTGTGTAGTATTATCTACAATTAATAATACCTAAACTTTGGCCAAACCCCTCTTATTTTGAGAGTAAGTACACCTGTGGGATATAGAAAAAGGTATGCTCATAGGTACGTGTGTGAAGCCTGCAAACCCTAATTTGTTTAAAACCCTTTTATTTTCAGGGGAGACCCGTGCCCAGCTGTGGGACGCAAAAGAGGGTTGAGATTAGCAGGAAGATTTTGTTTTGCTATAATCCGCTACTTGAAAATATTCTGTATGATAGTACAAAATGCAGGAACAATGCCGACATGGAACACAATTTTCCAACACTTTCTTCGACGCACGTTTCGTCCCGACATCGGGACATCCTCAGGAGATGTTGAGTACACAATGCGAAATCGTAGAGTCTACGATGTTTCACTATGCGAAATCGTAGACTATACGATTCATCTCCTGAGGATGTCCCGGTGTCGGGACGAAACGTGCGTCGAAGAAAGTGTTGGAAAATTGTGTGTGGTGTTCCATGTGGGCATTGTTCCTGCATTTTATACCATACAGAATATTTTCAAGTAGCGGATTATAGCAAAACAAATTAATCTTCCTGCTAATTATGGATTTCCGCAAAATAACTTCTGCTTCCATTCAATAGGGTTGAGATGTTTTCATAGACACCTAGTGATGAAAAATGTAGGTAGGTATGTGTCATTCGGGGACAAAAAAAAACCGGCCAAGTGCGAGTCGGACTCGGAGGGTTCCATACCATAAAAGAGGTAAAACATTGAAAGAATCACTTTTATTCATGAATTTACGAGTATATAATTTACATGTAGGTACTTTTGTTGGCAAACCGCAAACGTAACTTTGTTTTTGGCGGATTATTGTTATTATCAAAAAAAGTATATTAGTCAGTGAGTTGATTTTATTTTTCCTGTAAAATATACATTAACTTCTATTGATCATAATTATTTCAGATTTTTCGATTGGTAAACTTCGGAGATAAGGGGGGGGGAACGGTATTTTTTTCGACAGTTTGCTCAATAAATCAAAAACTATCGGACATAAAAATAAATAAAAATCGGTTTTAGACTACACAATTAACGCCATTTCATATGATACCCCACTCAATATTGTTATCCCATTTTGAGAAATCGAAGCCCCGGTTTTCCCCCCATTTTAAATAAAAATAAAAATAATTTTCAAATTTTTACGATTGTTATGACGTCGCGTCACTATTACCTATAACTATTCCAAATTTCAAGTCGATAGCTTTGATAGTTACTGAAATAATCGAGTGTGACAGACGGACGGACGGACGGAGAAAGTCTCACCATAAGGGTTCCATTTTTACCAAATTGGTATGGAACCCTAACTAATTACTTTGCAAAGTAATATTTTTATTAATTGTCTAGTTTTTTACGCAAATGAGCGGACGAGATATTTGGATGACATTTCGAGTGGCATTTTGTCGAGCACCCTCCAGCTATCTCCAATACCCTGGCTGTGCTCTTCACCTGTCTCCAAAATCCTCAATCATCAGCTAACTTTGCATTTTTCATCCGAATGAATATAATGCCAGGGGTAAATTATTACCTATTATTATGATTATTATTATTAAAAAAAACACAAAATACAATAAGTAAATAACACCCCTCACTACAGTACGATATACTTACTACAACACTTACAATTTACTTACAAGTAACTATAAAAGACACGCGATTTGTTGTATTGCAATGTATAATAGAAATAGGTATCTACAGCTGTAGACTGAAATTATGTTGAAATGTTTTGGCGCGTGCCGGGTTACTGTCCCCCCCCTCGCCACTAGCCACCCTCCCGCGCAGAGTCGAATGCGACTTGTCACTTGAGAGGCAAGATAAACTTTACCGAATCAAGCGCGCGAAAAAGGTTGAACAGTCGTTTGGGAAAAGTATTTTTGAGAAAGAACGACTAAAAAATAAAAATATGCTTACAAAGTAAACTTATTTCAGATGATTAATAAGTAAACTATGTCGAAAGATATGATTTTTTACTTTTTTCTCACTCCTAATCTTATTGATTTACGCCCAAAGTTAACACTAATTTAGGGTTAAAATATGAGTATTTCGAGGCTCGTAACTTGGAAATCATTATTTTTTTTTTAATTATTAATATATCAATAAACCTAGATAATGACGAGACACAACGATTTAATGCTTAGCTTTGGGTCTGTCATATCAAATAATGTAGTAATCGCCCTTTTACATTTGTATGAAGCAAGTACCGTTCGGAGTCCCCTTAATAAAATAAATAAAGGTAATGGTGTCCCATATAAAGTAGTTATTACATAATTCCTAAAGTAACCTATATTTTCACAGCAATTTTCTATACTCTATCAACGAGATAGATAAGTCATTTTACTGTAATTTAGCCCGAATCACTTTTAATTTCCGGTGCGTATTTTCCCCCTTAACTACGAGTATTAAATTTTGCCAACCCTAACACGTTACACTATTAGATATAGCTAACACAGCTTATAAAAAATAGTTTCGCCTAATTAAATAATTACTTTAGTAGCTTGTTAGCTTACTTGTACTATAGGTACTAGTATATAATCTCCGTTTTCCCCCTAAGGTTAGAGTGATCAAAATCCCTCTCTTAGCGGAGGGCTAGGTAATTACGGCTATCAATCTCCGTCCAGTTGTTTGAGTTGTGCGTTGAATTGTCAGTCAGTCGTCGTTTGGTCGTCCACTGCTGGACATAGGCCTCCTGAAATGATCGCCAAACACCACTATCTTGCGCCGCCTACAGCCAGCGACTCCCCGCGACTTTCTTTTTGTCGTCTGTCCACCTAGGGGTCTGTCGATACTGCGATTCCCGGTGCGCGGTCGCCATTCCAGCACCTTGGGTCCCCAACGTCCATCGGTCCTGCGAGCTATGTGCCCCGTCCATTGCCACTTCAGTTCGGCGAAACGTTGAGCTATGTCAGTCACTTAGGTTCTTTTGCGAATCTCCTCATTTCTGATTCGATCACGCAACGATACTCCGAGCATATCTCCATCGCTCGCTGGATGATCCTGAATTCCTGAGCCTTCTTATGAGGCCCATATTTAAATGTAGGCTATGATTATTTGATCTTACAAGGTTAATCACACGAAAACTTAAAACTTAAGCTATTAGAATTAATAGATATGCAAAATGGATGTCGGTAGTAAAGTTATTCCTGTTTCCTGAATAATGACTGGCCAAGTACATGCAAGGTATTGTTTTGCAATTTTATGTGGATTATGAAGTTATTCTCAAAGTTTTCAGTGTCGCAAGTTGGCCCACTAAAAAAAGTTACAACCCTCGTAGCTACAAAATTAATATTATGCTAATTGGACTGCCGACAGGCATTCGACCAGTGTTACGATAAAACTGTATTTTAATAAAAACAAGCTTTCATACGTTTAATCTATATTCTTCTCAGCACCAGACACTGGTTACCATCCAGCAACAAATTACTCGTCAAGACAGTTCAAACAAGTCCAAACTCGATGGGAGTGTCTAACCGAGTTTGTAAGGCCACCTTCGGGTTCCATCATCAGATCAGCTTTATATCATAATAATTTTGCATTGTCATCCGGTTGTCACCCATGTGTTGCTTGCAAAGTTTTAGCTCAATCGCTAACCGGGAAGTGGGTCAAATAAATTATAACCTACAAGATTTGATCACAGACATACCGAAGGGTGAAACTAAATAAAAGCCTGTAAAAAAATAAACGCAGTTTTATCTAAGTTTGAGATGTATAACAGAATACCCTAAGAAATATTCCTCTTATGATTCAAAGAAGAAAGTTCGAAAACGAAAATTAAAGAGGGAACATTGAAAACAATATCATTTACCGTAACCTTTTACTGTTGCAACCCGAACTAACTCCCCAAAAGAGACAAAAAGACGCCAATGGTTCTATGGCGAATGACCAGCGGAACCCTAAAGCAGTTTTTCAAGAAACGCTCGCGTTCCAAACAATTCCTTCGCGTTAACAGATTTACATAGCGCAAGTGACTCGCCTCAACCACCTTCAACCCCCGTACACTAACGACCCTTGAGAATTAGTTCACGCTAGTTCGACCTCGCTCGCCGCCGACACCCCTCGTTCGCAACTCGAAGCACTTGAGAAATGGCGCCAAATCCTTTTGACAGTGACAGCCTTTTAGTGAAGTTTCGATAACTGTGACTTGTTTTGGTAAAGGGGAAGGGATGTGATAAGTGCGTAAAAATGTGAAGAATCGTCCTGAATAAAAGTTTCAATGAATAAATAAAATTTACAAATTCCTACCGATTGTAAAGAGTAATGTATTTCTTAGGAAAAAATTGGGCATGACAATAATAAAGTATGAAAAATAGAATCGTAATAAAATAATGGAAAGTCTACAAAAATTATACAAAACACGAAATATGAGTTAATATTCAATTATCACTGAATTATTTCAACAATAGAGCCAGAAATGGAGAGTGAAGCAAATCCTGGTCAAAATATATTTGAATAGAGATTAAAAAAAATATGACTCAAAACAGGACTGTTTATATTCTGCCCAACGAACTTTTGCCTAAACGATACATGGATGATGGGTAAATAGATTTTTGTGTTTTAAATTAAATTAATAAAGTATAATAAAGCTAAATGTTTAAAGGTAGAGCAACTCAACGAGGATGGAAATTAGGATCAAGGATTGCAATCCACCCATTATCCTTCTTAATTTGTCGAGATGAAAGTATTGTGTCATGAGAATAGATCGTCACATGATTGAATTCTCCGATAAATATGTTACTTTATGTTTTAAAAAAAGATTCCGACGAATTGAGAACCTCCTCCTTTTTTTGAAGTCGGTTAATAAATCCCTTTAAATTGAGATTGTGAATGTTACAGGATTCTTAATATATCAACAGTTTTTACTTATTTATATTTTTTTGTATGATGTTTATTTCCAATAATTGTTTATTGCGTATCAAAATTATCAAACCCGATAGGATTTGAACCCGCGTCCCCCATTTGTCACGGCTTGGTACTCTGCCTTCAGTCCTTAGACAAGCTGTAGGTGTCATCTATCGGGGTACATAGCAATTTCAATCCAATTTCAATTTTTGTTCCATTCCGTTGTCTTTTGAAACGAGTTTTTGAAACCGCTTAACTTTTGACAGAACTGTAATTACTCCAAAGAGCAGTTTAAGTTCATTCTAAGAAACGGTGTTCGAGGAATTAAAAAAAATCGAACAATGTCGTGAATATTAGTTAGGTTTTTAATATTAGTAACGGTAATGGTACGGGTTGCCATATTTTGTTTTAACGTGAAATCAACGGGTCTGCCCGCGAAATTCAAAATTTTCGTGGTTTTTTGCAATTTGTACGCTAATTAGACATGATAGGCTTATGGCAATCAATTTGCGAGGATGGCAGTATCATCTTTACATGATTATATCAAAATCTTTGCATAAAAATGTGTATCCTAGGAAATTAGTCCGAGTATTGAGTTTTATGTGAGTAACTCGCAAATCTCGGACTTATTTCTTTAACTCGACACTTTCGAGCAGAGATTTTTATATAAACACGTGAAGCAGATATTGGGATTATCGCAATTTGACGGCCATAAGCCTATTATGTCTTATTAGCTTAAAAATCGGGAAAAACCACGAAAAATTTGAATTTCGCGGGCACACCCGTGGTGTGCTCCTTAAGTACACATATAAATTAACCTCTTTTCGTGTGTCGCAACATAATATTAGTAAATAAAAGTAGGTAAGTTTTCTTTAAATTTCGCCTCCTTACCTTGAATGAGCAACACCCTGTCACGCTATTGGTACGTAGGCGGTGCAATATTACTAAACGGAACCCTCGATAACATCGGGGTCAAACGTAATAAATATGTAGGTCGAAACAATTATAATGCGTCAAATTTTTCTTAATTTATTTATTTTGTGGGGGTTCGCAAGGAAGAATTTTGGGAACCACTGACTAAATATTTTCTCGACTCCACTTTGCTACTGCGTAGGGGTTTATCCTAGAATGAGAAGGGTTCGACCAACTACGGGTTAGCAGGTTTCATATGTATAGGCATCATAGAAAGTGGTAGAGCCACGCTATGATTTCGCATTGAAAGTCAATATCTCCTGAGAATGTGCCGGTGTCGGGACGAAACTTGCATTGAAGAAATTGTTGGAAGAACAATATGAAATAAAGAATTTTCTATTCTATTCTTTTCTAATCAGTTTCCATTAGTTTTCAGTCAGTAAATAATATAGAGTTTTAATCCCTAACTGATTATTCGCTACACATTAGACTTAATGTACATAACATTTAAATAAAATATTTAAAGTTTTTTTTTTACCTAATTATAGATCCGCAGTGCCATCCAAACTGTTAAGGTAAACGGAAGATACAATTTTATGAGCACAATGATTGTGCCGTGTGCATGAATGCAAAGTTGCATGTATTCCTTGCAAGCTTTTTGTGACCACATGTTCATATAAACTTTATTAAATAAATAAACCAAAAATACTTAAATAATAATGATTTACGTTTTGTTATCATTACAATAAAAATAAACTAATCTCAAAAATAAATACTCATAAATAATTAAAAATATAATAACCACATCTTTTATCACGTTTTTATTTTAGTTTTTCATTTATTATAAGGTAGACACAATGTCGTCGAATACCTATTTATTTAAAGAAGCATACTTTGTAACTTAAACCAACATGTTGCGAAACAGGACGTTCTAGGTTCGATTCCTGGCCCGTAACAAAACTTAAACATCGAAGTCACTCTTCACACTCACTCAGTCAGTCAGTCACTATACGATTTCGCATTCTGTAGTCAACATCTCCTGAGGATGTCCCGGTGTGGAGACGAAACGCGAGTCGAAGAAAGTGTTGGAAAAATTGTAGGTATATGGTGTTTCATGCGGGCGGTGTTTCTGCATATTGCAACATACAGATTCTTTCCAAGTAGCAGATTATAGCAAATCAATTTAATCTGTCCTACTAATTATGGATTTCCGCATAAATAACGTCTGCTTTCATTCAATATCTTGTGAATTTGTTGGATGTAACTCCATAAGGATGCCAACGCTCTCGATATTATCTTCCTAAACTAATATGAAAGTCTTTCCAGATTTCCGCCAAGTGCAGGCACCACGCCCAAACCACCCCCCAGGGCGCGTCGCGGCAGCAAGGAGAAAACACCCCCTGGCTCCTCAGACCAGCCCCCCAGCGAACCCCCCAAGCAGAACATCTGCGTTAGACTACTGGGGAAATGCAAGGCCAAATGCTGTCCCTGCTGTCTGAAGCAACTCCCGGAGCCCTTAGAAGAAGATGGAGAAGCTGGAAGACAGATTGAAGAAGTGGGGCAGGTGGAGAAGGAAAAGTTCTGGAAGAAAATTAATTGCTTTAAGAAGAAAGTTCCGGAAGAGGATGTCGAAATCGCCGCGGGAAAAGTGAGTCTCTCTACTAACAAAATAAAGCGATTTTGTGAAGGGGTTATTCAATGATCTATTGAACCGATTTTTGAGACTTCCTCCTTTTGTGTTTTGATGTTTTATCTTAATTTTGTAAGTTGCATCATTAATTTAAACCTATACCAAGTTGGTAAGATGTAGATAAGGGTCATAAAATCTAAAAATACCTGTACCTTCTTTTGTAATACTTCATCCTATTATTATTATTAGCTCATTGAAGAATTGCGATGAACTTTGGGGACCCACACTGCTGAAATGGTGACCCCGCACGGGAAAGCACCCTAGTGTTGGAATATTTCCGACCAGAACCAGATAGTTTGATGACATTAAAAGAGTCGCCGGAAGATGCAATATGCAAGTGGTAGGACCGTGTGGGCTGGAAGTCATTGCAGGCCTCTGTCCAGAAGTGGACCTATGTACTTTTTTTTTACGCTATACAAGTTAGTACTTGACTGTGATCTCACCTGATGGTAAGTGATGATGCAGCCGAAGATGTTAGCGTACTTACTTGGAAGGGGTAAGTTATGTCACCCCAACGGTTTCTACACAGCATCGTACCGGAATGCTAAATCGCTTGGCGGTACGCCTTTGCTGGTAGGGTGGTAACTAGCCACGGCCAAAGCCTCCCACCAGACCTGACTTGAGCCAATTTAGAAATTTTTAAATTCCAAAGTGGCCCGTGGCGGGAATCGAACCCGAGCGTGCGTCCCCTGCGCCACGGAGGTCGTCACTTTTGCAGAAACGATAACGATGAACGATAATAATGATTTGTTACAGGGTACGACAATAGAATTCGAAACGGAAACGAAACGAAAACGCAAACTGCGCGACGTGCTGTGCTCGTGCTGCCGTCGCCAGCGTGTCGCCGACGTGTCGGAGCCGCCGCTGCACGCCGACGTCACGCCGCCCGTCACGTCCTCCGACGTGGTGAAGGACACCGGCTGCTGCGGGAAGAAGCGGGAAGCGGAGCGACGGGACAGCATCCTGAGCGATCAAGCTCCCTCCACGTAAGACGCGTCGTCTCAGACGACGGACGCTGCTGAAAAAAGGCCTCCTGCTATAATTTCTAGCCACTGATCTCTATTATATTAGTACGCTGGATCAATTATTCTATTTACATGAACAGTTCATTTTTGTGCTGATTTGAAGAGCCCCGCTCAAAGGTACACCGTACTAAATTGATATTTTTGTGGCTAGTGACCGTCGTTTTAAATGTCGTTTTATTTTAGTTCCATGGACGCTCACGCCAGGTTACGCATCAATCAGCACCAAAATGGCGAAAATCAAGTGTCTTCATTTTTACGTTGACAGTCTGAGATCCATAAAATAGAGATGAGTGTTTCCAGGTCACACGCTCCTGCGCTACTTTGTATCCATCTTCCCGCGACCCTCTTAATGTCAACAGTACATCTGGTCATAGGTCTGCCAACACTGCGCTTTTCCGTCAAATCGGTCGCCATTCCAGCACTTTGATTCCCCAACGTCCGTCGTTCGTTCTACGAGCTATGTGGGGCCAATTTCCACTTCAGCTTCGCGATACTTTGAGCTATGTCGGCGACTCTAATTCGTCTATGGATCACCTCATTTCTGATTTGATCGGTAATGATCGGCAAACACACGCTCAGTAAGAAATGACAAACTATATCACAACCTTCTTAGATGGAAAGCGCCTACGGCCGGATCACTTTACACTGTCTCGTCTGCCTATATCCTCCTACTTCCCACAGTCCTTAACAAACGCGAGCGGAGTAGGCACCATTTTTTTTCGCTAGAGTGGATAGATTATAGTCATTCAGGATTTTATCCTGTCTATCTTGGAGGAACGCTTGTATGTAGCCAATTATGGGAAAATGACGGAAATGGGGAGATGTGACAGAATCCTAAGTGGTAAGGATTCTATTGTGTTGGTAGATGCTGCAACAACCGCCTCTGCCGCTGGCTGCGCGGCGCGTGTCGGCGGCAGTCCACGGTGGCGGACGCGGGCAGCCGCCGCACCAGCCTTTTCTCCAAGAACAAGAGCCTGTCGCCCACGCTGCCACCCGAGGTGAGGATATACAACGTGTAAATTAATTGCCCTAATTAGCCGAAAGCCTATAGTAGGAAACTGTGTATACATGCGTGAGAAAATAGCACAAGAAGTGTAGCTCATACATATACCCTGAGGGAACTATATGGAGTTCAAAAATATACCATACATTTTAAGTGACATCCCTATAACAGCTGGTTCAATATCAATGAACTGGAAATAATGAAAATGATATGAGATTTGTCGATATCACAGTCAGGGTTGCTAAATTTTATTTTTCTAAATGAAATACTTAGTATTTTTTGTGTTGAAAATAAAAAAATGGAAAATTCTTTTCAAAAAACCGACTTCAAATGCCACTACAAAGAGTGAAATAATTTTTTAATACAGTTGCTCAAAAAGTGGCGTATTGCAGGGACGTATAGCGTTCGGGATGTAAGCTATTACATACTCGTGCTTTTTTTTTACCTTTCCCGAACTCGTGCGTTATCTTTCACAACTGTCAAAATAATGTCTATTAAAAAGAAAAACCAACCATGAAGTTTTTACTAAAAAATTCATAGAAGTTTTTATGATTCATGCAAATACGTATATTTCTAAAAATAAGCTACTAATTTGTTTCAATATCAGATTTGATTGAATGAGTTTGGTTAGGTTTCATTTCATCTCATTAAATTTCATTTTCATTTCATATCAATAAAAAAAATTCTACTGAAGACTTGGCTGTATGGGCATAGTTCCCTTTGCGTACCAGAATATTATTAATTAGTCTATGACCAAATTTTTTTTTTTTATTTTTTTTTTAAATCACCAGAATGGGTGAAGAAAAAAAAACTGCTTATATTCTACGGTTGGCGCCATTTTTCAGAAATTTTCTTTGCGAGTTTAGTTGTTTGTTGCACAAAATGCTTCGGAGAACATTTTACCGGAAAAGTCAAAAAGTCGCTACATATCTACATACGACGAATTAATTGCGTGAAGAGAAGAGAAAAAAGCAAATAGTTTTTCAGAAAATGTTAAGTTAGTTGAGTTTATTCTGTTTTTATTATTTTATTAAATTGCTTCATTTTTTCGCAACTGTATTAAAAATAATCGTTCAGTACACGTGCGGAACCGTCATTGCAACTTGTTCCGACTGTCAACCCTCGCCTTCGGCTGCGCCTCGGCTCGGGTAGACATTTGTCGGAACTCTTTACAATAACAGCCTTTCCGCACTTGTAATGAAATATACTATTTCAATGAAGGTACACCAATTCGAAGTCGGGCGATTAATACGAAGGACTATGATTGTAAGAATTGCCCGACTTCGAATTGGTGTACCTTCATTGAAAAATTATTTCACTCTTTGTAGTGGCATTTGAAGTCGGTTTTTTGAAAAGAATTTTCCATTTTATTTTTTACTTTTTAGTGGAAAACAACAAATGCACAGGGCATTGAAAATAATGCCCAAATCTCTTGAAGTGTGCTTATAAAATCTGAAGAGTTCCCTCAGTTTTTCCGAGATCCTATCATCAGAACCTGACTTGATGACTGTAGTCATTAAGTTAGCATCTGCAAGGAAATGCACTAGCAACTATTAAAAATACCCAAATCGCTTCAAGTATATTAGCAAAATTTGAAGAGTTCCCTCGATTTCACTAAGATTCCATGATCAGATCCTGACCTGATGACCATAGGAAAACCTGGAAAATATTACTCTTTCAAACAGTACCCAAATTGTATCCATATAAAAGAAGAGTTCCCTCGACTTCTCCAGGATCCCATCATCAGATCCTGACCAAAAAAAATGGGACCATCTGGGAAGTATACCCTTTCAAACAAAAAAAAATTCCAAATCGGTTTACGCGTCTTCGAGTAATCGGTGAACATACATAAAAAAAAAAAAAAAGATTCCGACGAATTGAGAACCTCCTCCTTTTTTTGAAGTCGGTTAAAAAATAATTGGGACTTCTTATAACGTTAATGTGTTTCTAGGATTATAGCTGTGATTCTGCAAAAAATAGCGTAACGAGTGAACCTTATTACGAACGGATTGAGGTTCATAATCGCTCATCACCGTAATATCTCTCGTAAACTGAATGTCCCGCGTTGGACATAAATACTCGTATATATGTTCCAATTAGAATCAGAATGCTTCAGAGAAAATGTGGGATGTAGGAAGGACAGATGAAGTGGGTTCTATTTTCACCATTTTGGTATCGAACTCTTAAAACAAAGTGTGATTTAGAATTAATTTTATCGGCTGAAAGAAAACATTTTGATCGTCGAAGGAAATATCCATGGAAGTCGGTAACCTACCTTGGAATTGCCGTTAGCTTTTATTGCGTGTCGAACTCTAGTGCCTACGTCTAACTAATAACCGTCACACAAATAGAAAACAAACCATAATACTTACTCTTTGTTTCACAAAAAATACGACAGAGAAACACAGTAACTTCATCATTAATAAAATAACTTTTTGTTTACTTTATTAATAAGCTTACCTTGGAAGGTAGGTATACTTACTAATTTCTTTCACCAAAATCCATGTTCACCGTCGGTTGTTATTACTGTTGTTTGGAAGTTTTTGTATGAAATCTAAGTATCCAAAATACGAGGTTTTTAAGTAACTTGAAGAAAAGTAAATATATTTTTGTGATCTTTTCCTCAAGTTACTTAAAATTTACCTCATCAGGAAATTTATTTAAGTAATAAGTGATGTTGTACAAGGAAGTTTTCAGAAAGTTCGTTCTGATCAAAACAATCCGCAGTCTGCCTATGGCTGAAAACAATGGTGTCGATTCTAATGGCGTTTCTCTCTTTGATCAGGTATATTATTACCTGATCAAAGGTTTCTCTAAACTAATAATCGTTAAAATTAGAGTTAGAGAGGTGTGCTATTCAGAAGACACACTAAATGACAGATCTAACTTAAAATGTAGTTTGACAGCTCCAAACTATTCAATTTAGATTTTAGAGAGCAAAAGCTATTCTGTTGTACGCACTAACTTTCAAAAAAAAGTCAACCTAAAATTCTTTACATTAAGAGAGGACCTCAGGAGGTGCCGACTAAATTTAACTCGTCAGTCGTAAAGTCGAAAACCACGGATTTTTTATTTAATATTGCAAGAAATTATCATTGCAGCGGTAGTTGCTCCCATAGCTCAATTGGTAGAGCGCCCAGCCACGATAGCTGGGGATACGGGTTCAAGTCCCGTTGGCAGCGATAAGTTCGATACGCTTATAATTTAGAATTTATACGAAATGAATGTCTATGATCCAACATGCTTTTCAGTTCAGTTCATTTCGCTGCTATGGCTAAGCGTACATTTCATTTCTTTAAATGTCCATACTTACAGAGTAAATCATGAAAAGCTTCGACCTTATAAAATTGCGTGTACGTAAAAACATGTTTTGCGATTAAATCAGTTTTCCTACTGACATTTATAAAATATATATAACACATTTCACGTTGTTAAGTATAAATACCTAAAGGTCGCTCGTCGGCCATTCATCCATTTCACAATTAACAAAATACTTCATCAAAATCGATACCATCGAAATGATTAGCAACTTTTATCAGTACTCGGCTTACTGGAGTGGAAAAGTCGCCGATCTATCTGCCAGAACGAATAAGATTGGATTTTATTTGTGACAGGATTCTTTTGTGAAGTCTGTCCGGTTAGGTACCACTGCGGTGTCTGTTATTCTACCGTGGATCACTAATGTATTTCAATTTTAATCTTATACCTTTAAACGAGCAATTCTTATATATATGTAATGAAATGAGTGACATTTCATTCATTTGAATTTGCCGCGCTTCGCGTATCAGCTGTCTGTCGCGTAGGTACCCATGATTAGTGATCTGTGTCGATGATTTAAAATGGCGAGGGACGCTGAAATTGTTTTGTGCATTTTTATCGTAATAAAAACTCATAGAAAGAATGTGATTGAGGACTCGAGATATAGTGAACTTTAAATGTCGTTTCTTTGTTATTTCAGGTGAGATAGAAGTGTAATTGTCGTAACTTGATAATAACTAGATAATTGTAAAATAAAACAAAACTTGTAATAAAACAAAACTTTGTTATTTCAGAGAAACAATTTGTTGTTTGTTTTTGGAGATCCTCAATGTCTTATAAAACGACATTTTTGTGAACTAAGAAAATATGGACCGGCTTCAGTTTGAGTTTACGATGATAGCCTCAAATGATGGCAAATCAAATGTATTAGCTATAACCTCAATATCTACTGAAGAAGGAAAATGTTATGTTTTACCCGAGGAACTGAAGCCGGTGAGTCATCATACATATATTGTTAAAACGAACACTTTCACAAAAGTAAAAAATAGCATTAAAAAAAGACACCAGAGTAGAAAAGTATGGATAAAGTTGGATGAAAATCTAAAGAAGACATATGTAGATGAGGAAGGTAATATGCAATTTTTAGATCAATATTTAGATGAAGTGAGCACAACACAAGCAAAGGACAAAAATGACACTTTGCAACAAATCTTGGAACAATTAATAGAAACTACAACTAAGAAAGAAAGTCAACATAACTTAAAACATATCTCAGAAAAATTTATTATTGAAAAATTCACAAGCAAAAATCCTAATGCGATGCAATGGATAGAAATTTTTGAAAAAGAGTGTGCGCGCTTTAATATAACAAAAGATGAGACAAAAATAGATATTTTGAGGTTATTTTTAGATAAACCTTGTTTGGATTGGTATAGCTCGATGATCATAAAACTAACAATAAATTCTGAATGGAGTGAATGGAAAGACAAGTTTTTAGAAACTTTTAAAAACCAAGGATGGGACATAGTCACATATGCTCTCGCATTTAGGTATAAAGAAGGACAGTTAATTGATTATGCCATAAAAAAAGAACGGCTTTTATTAGATATAAACAAATCTATAGATTCCAAAACAATGATAGATCTTATTGCAACTGGTTTACCTGGATTTATCTTAAATAAGTTAAACAGGGATGAACTCAACAACACTACTGACTTGTTCAACGAGATAAGAAAATATGAAGGCACGATGTATAAGAAAAACTCAACTAACATAAAGAGCAGTACATTTTATAATAAAAATAAAACTTATGAGAAGAAGTCATGTAAGACTTGTGAGTCTTTGGACAAAGGAATTAGATATCATCCGGAGGAGTCATGTTGGTTCAAGAAAAATAAAAATGAACCTGAAAAAGTTCTTAAAACTAAAAATGTAAACAATAACTCCATAATTGAAGTAGACATAAATACTGAGAAAAAAACTAGTAAGCACACCATTAATCAAAATCAAGCTTTTATTAGAAAATAAACTAGAAGTGAGTGGTATTTATGATTCAGGCTCACAGATTTCTATAATAAATTCAAGATTAATAAAAGTAAAAGAAAAAAAAGATGATGTGAACATAGCATACATGAAAACGGTTAATGGTGTGAAGAAGATGGATGGCTTGATAACAATAAAAATTAAAATATTTGATTTAGAAGAAGAGGTGGATGTATACATAGTAGAAAATGAAGATTTTGATGATTTCATAATCGGATTAGATATGATAAAGAAATTCAGATTAACCCAAAATGAGAACTTGCAGATAGAACAAAAGAAAATAACAAATAAAATAGACAGGATGTCTAAAGATAACAGAAATGAAGATAATAATATAAAAAAATATACAGTAAATTTCAATGAACACATAGAAACAGAGGAATTTATAAGTATGACAGACCATTTAGATAATCAAAAGAAAATTGAGATAGAGAAAATTATAAAGGAATATAAAACAATATTTGCTAAGGACAAGTATGATATAGGTTCAGTTAAAGATTATGAAGCTCGCATAGATTTACAAGTAAATAAATATTGTAGTAAAAGACCATACAGATGTACAATACAAGATAGATTAGAAATTGAAGAGCAAATATCGATGTTACTAAAGAACAATTTAATAGAAGAATCATACAGTCCTTTCGCTGCTCCAGTGACATTGGCGTTTAAAAAAGGTGAAAATAGAAAATCCCGTTTATGTGTAGATTTCAGAGAGTTAAACAAAATAGTTATACCACAAGCTCAACCGTTTCCTTTGATAGATGATCTAATTATTAAAACTAGAAATTGCAAGTATTTTACTACACTAGATATAAACTCAGCATTTTGGGCAATACCATTACGGGTGGAAGACAGAAGTAAAACAGGATTTGTCACACAAGATGGCCACTTCCAGTGGACCTGCCTCCCTTTTGGCTTGAAAACATCACCAGCAATTTTCCAGAGAATCTTAAGCAATATTCTAAGAAAACACAATCTCACAGGATACTCGGTTAACTATATTGATGATATTTTGATATACTCGTCTACCTTTGAAGAACATATAAGGCACATTAGAAATGTATTAGAGGCAATAATTAAAGAAGGCTTTAGACTGAAGTTTAAGAAATGTACCTTTGCTTCAGACTCGGTAAAATACCTCGGCCATATAATTCAGAACAATTCAGTAAGACCACTAAAAGACAATTTGATTTCAATAAGGAACTTTCCAACTCCTAAGACGCAAAAGAACATCAGACAATTTTTGGGAAAAATAAACTTCTACCATGACTATATACCAAGAAGTGCAATTATCTTAGATCCATTACACAATTTATTACGAAAAAACGAGAAATTTGTATGGTCAGAGAAATGTGAAGAAGCATTCAATCTGATAAAAAGATATTTATGTTCGCAACCGGTCTTGGAAATATTCGACAAAGACTTACCAATCAAAATCTTTACCGATGCATCTTTGGAGGGCATTGGAGCAATATTAAAACAGACACAACTAGATGGTAAAGACAAACCGGTGGCATATTTCTCAAAAAAATTGAATGAACATCAAAAACGGAAAAAGGCTATATATTTAGAATGTCTTGCTATGAAAGAAGCTGTTAAATATTGGCAGCACTGGCTCATCGGAAAACAATTCACTATTTACTCAGATCACAAACCTCTAGAGAACATGAACATTAAATGCAGGACAGATGAAGAATTGGGTGATCTCACATACTACCTATCTCAGTATGACTTTACCGTAAAATATATACCTGGTAAAGAAAATGTAGAAGCAGACTGTTTGAGCCGAAACCCTGTATTAGAACCAGAAGATAACAGAGAGGAAACATTGAGAATAGTTAATTTAATACAAATAAAAGATATAGTTGGAGACCAAGAGAAAAATGAAACAATAAGAGAAAAGAAACAAAATTTAATACTAAAAAATAATATCTATTATAAAAAAATAAAGAAACAGGAAAAGATTATCCTCTCAGAAGAATTTAGTAAAAAACTTATAAAAAAGGTGCATGAAGATTTATGCCATATTGGGATCAGACAACTGCAGAAAAAAATAAGTTCAATATATACGGCTATAAACCTAACAAAAAATATCATAAATATTTGTAAAACATGTGAAATATGCATAAAAAATAAATCAAGATGTCAAAAAAAAATTGGATTAATGTCACAACTGGGACCAGCTACCAAACCATTTGAAATAATGTCAATGGATACTATTGGTGGATTTGGAGGATCTAGGTCTACAAAGAAATATCTACACCTTTTAGTAGATCACTACACAAGATATGCATTTATTGCGACTTCGAAAACCCAGAATGCATGTGACTTTATAAATTTAACAAAGAAAGTACTAGAGACAGATGAGATTGGAATTATCCTGACAGATCAATATCCGGGCATAAATTCAAGAGAATTTAAACAATTTTTGCAGGAAAATAATATTAAACTAATTTTTACAGCCGTGAATACACCATTCTCGAACGGCTTGAATGAAAGATTAAACCAAACAATAGTAAATAAAATAAGGTGTAAAATGAATGAGAAAAATAATAAGAGAACATGGACAACACTGGCAAGAGAATGTATACAAAAATATAATGAAACAGAACACTCCGTTACAGGTTTTGCACCAAAATATTTACTGGATGGTACAAATGTCAGTATTCTACCAAATGAATTCAAAACGATGGAAAAGGAAGACAAGAGGATTGCTGATAGAAGATTGGCATTAGAGAATACAATAAAATCTCATGAGTATAACAAGAAAATATTTGATAGAAATAGAAAAATGCAAGAATTTAATGTAGGAGACAGTGTATATGTAGAAAATGGAAATAGACTGAATAGAAAGAAATTAGACGAATTAAAAATAGGCCCTTTCAAGAAAATAGAGAAAATATCGAATTCCATTTATAGGATTGATACAGGCAACAGAAAAACAGAATCAACATTATTTCATATAACAAAATTGCAACCTGTCATAACAGAGGCTGAAGAAGATGAAGGAGATGATAATGAATATGAAGATGACTTATAAGTACATTTTACAGATATATTGCTTAGAATTTTCGCTCTTAGGGGGGGAGATGTAATGAAATGAGTGACATTTCATTCATTTGAATTTGCCGCGCTTCGCGTATCAGCTGTCTGTCGCGTAGGTACCCATGATTAGTGATCTGTGTCGATGATTTAAAATGGCGAGGGACGCTGAAATTGTTTTGTGCATTTTTATCGTAATAAAAACTCATAGAAAGAATGTGATTGAGGACTCGAGATATAGTGAACTTTAAATGTCGTTTCTTTGTTATTTCAGGTGAGATAGAAGTGTAATTGTCGTAACTTGATAATAACTAGATAATTGTAAAATAAAACAAAACTTGTAATAAAACAAAACTTTGTTATTTCAGAGAAACAATTTGTTGTTTGTTTTTGGAGATCCTCAATGTCTTATATATATATATAGTTATTTCTATATAATCTGGATCTCGGAAACGGCTAGAACGATTTTCATGAAATTTAGTATACAGGGGTTTTGGGGGCGATAAATCGATCTAGCTAGATTCTATGATTCTATTCTAAAAATGAATTTATTTAGAAAATGTCAAATTTACAAAAAAAAATAAAAATATGACTACTGCTGCCATCTATTGGCCACCGAGCGAAGCACGGTCACCCAGATATTTGCGATTTTAATTGCACTGTAGCTGATAAGATTAGGTAGTGGGCAAAATGTTTCAGGATTATGAGGGCAGTGCAGTGCCTTGTATGATATTGTAACGCAAAGTCGTGGCACGCGATGCATTTGACATAAGCAGGTGTATCATTTACCATCAGGTGAAAGGTCTTGCTCATCTCATGATTATTTTTTATAATCAAAATCAGTCTTGCTATACCTACTCCAACTGGCTAATTAGGGTCCGAATGTTCCTAAAACTCGTCAGATTGTATACGCAAAGGAATCAAAGCTTCAAAAGTTTCCCGTCCTGTTTGTACAGTTTTCTTTGTTGAGGTTTCACTTGGCGGTTACCCCGCAATAACTTTTAGTATCGGTTCCGCGTTATTGGCATTAGCTAGTCTACTTTAGTTGTTGTAGAATTCTGTTACTTGGATTTTGATTGGCTTTGATTGTAAACCCATTTATATTTTTTGTAGATCAAAAATAAACCTATGAGAAAAAGATGCCGTCACTTCCAAAACGCCTGTGATCGCGACTCCTGTAACTCCTTTAAATGTCGTCCGTCCACCTGATGGGCAACATCTGATTCAGATCGTACTGATGAACGTTGGATTGACGACCCACGATGGTGCAATAGGCTACTTTTACTCATAAAAAGTTTTGATAGTACTTTACGGTATTGCTCGAAGTCAGAATTGGTGCCTATTATAGTTGCGCAATGAATCAGCCTAGCTGTGCCAATCTGCTAGTCACGTAGGTATTAGTTAATACAGTGAAAAAAATATAGACCTACTATAGAGGGTATAGATACAATATACATCGGTGGTATAGATCCGAAAATAGTCAACTTTTCGACAAAAAAGAAAGTCAGTCAGTCTTCTCGACTCCTTCCGCAAAACTGACAGCTTTGTAATGTCAATATCGGTGACCAGTTTAGAAGTGCCCTCGTCCGAGACGAGAAGACCCAGGATAGTCGTCAGCAGTGACCGGAGACGAGACACCGTGCTGTTTGATGATGATGATGATGATGAGGTATCTACTGTTATTACTCTACTATCTAACTGCCTCATTTGTTTAGTGGTGAGCATGTTCTACTGTAGGCACAAAGTACTAGAAGGCCAAATACTACTAGAAAATCCCAAGTTTTCTACCAAGAACTTCTTAGTAGCCCGGAATTTGGAAATCGGGGGTGTTTTACCAGCGTGACCTTCGAAAGCACGTTATACCGTCGGTTCTGCGTCAATCTCTCTCCGGTCGTGTTGGAGCTGTTTTCCCATCGGATTGTGAGAGAGAGGGATTAGCTAGAGTGGATGTGCCACTCTCTATTCCTTCCCAACCCCCAACCGCGTTATGCGAGGCAGACTAACACCACGGAATAAATAATACCTTACAGTCCAAAGATTTACTCAGCAAAATGATATAAATAATTAGCGACTCTAGCACTGATATAATAAAGTGGAATTCAGTTCGCAGCGGCGTCTTACACCTATCACTACCGGTGTTGGTGGCAACAGGGAAGTTACCTCCAGGCAGTTGTTATGGACCGCTTGTGATCCAAGTGTGTGACGTCAGAACTTGTATTTAGAACGCGCGTCGAAAGCTCTGTCAGTGTGCGCTAGTTACGCCATCTATCGTCAGCTATCGAAGACCGCTATAAGCCTAAATGTCGTTCTCTCTTTCTGTCGCATTATTATAATATCTCCCCTCTTTCTCTTGTCGGCTCCCTACAGGGGTTCTGGATAAAACCGCTGAGCGGACGGCGGAATGTTCATGTAGCCTTTGAACCTACAGTGCCAGTGAGACCCTGCTAATACTACATGTATCTACATTCCAGGACACCCGTAAGAAGCTGGACCCGTCCCTCATCGAGCACACGAGCGTCATGCGCGGCGCCATCCCCGTGCTGCCCGCCGTCCTCGCCTACTTCTGTCTGCTGTGCAACATCCTGGTACCTGGCCTAGGTGAGTTGTACGTCATCGAAGTTAGTTGGGGTTATAATAGACATAGGTATAGTCTTTACTTCATAAAGCCATAGGCCTCATAAGAAGACTAATGCTCGTTTTCACCAACACTCAGAAACGCCTAAGCCGATAGGTGACAGTTTTCACTTACAACAACTGCCACCTATGGGCTTAGGTGTCTCTTAAAATTTTGGTGAAAACAAGCATCAGAGTCACTCAGCGGGCGATTTCTACGTGACCAAATCGGAAATGAGGAGATCCGTAGACGAACCAGTGTCACAAACATAGCTCAACGTATCGCGAAGCTGAAGAGGCAATGGGCGGAGTACATAGCTCGTAGAACCGATGGACGTTTGGGACCTAAAGTGCTGTAATAGCGACCCCTCACGGGAAAGCGCAGTGTTGGCAGATCACCGACCGACCAAGGACTGATTGACTTTTCGGTACAAGGAAACATGTTACTGATTCATTGATTTACACCAGTTTCTAGCGTATTCTAAGCATTTTACAATTGTTTCAGGCACAATCTTCAGCGGAATGTTCTGCCTCTGTTTCGGAATTCCTCGGTTCGGAGTCCACGACGGAGCAAAACATAGGATAGGTACTTAAGTCTTGAAATTAACTAAACAAATACATAGGTACATAGATAATTTTACATTCACTCGCTAAGAAAGAATTACACGGAGAAATCAGAAAACCTCTTGTTTGCCAGTACCCAAGCCTTAATAATAAACAAAGTCAAAATGTATATGGCTCGCAATTCGAGCTAATTGGTCGACTAGGATTTTAAAGGTACTATACCCCTGCCAAAGACACAGAATACATAATCGTTCGTAACGGTACAGAAGGCTCACTCCGCAAGATGATTTAAAGAAATAGCGACTCCTAGCGTTGACACAAAAATTGCAATTCAGTTCGCTTTAGCGCCTGGCTCCTCCTCCGCAAACAACACACAACAAAGGCAAAGTTGTGGTCTCTTTCTATCGCTTAACTTTATCTCATTCTACGTACATAGGTTGCCTCGCAATCGGGCGCACGCAGCGCGTTAAATAAACCGTACAAGAACTAACGCAAGCAAAGTAGCCGGTGCGCGGCGGCCATCTAAAATTAGTACGTCGAGACGGCTACCTGTAGTTTCTTCGATCACATTATAAGTGGCCTGCCAAGGATGATATTTGATCAACCCCAGTATAGCAATGCCTACTCGATAACATCACACCCCCATCATCATCGATATTTAACTGTGAACTCTTCCCCCCAGGCTCGTTCATCATCAACCTGGTGGTGGGAGTGGGGCAGCTGTTCACGGTGCTGTTCTGCCTGGTGGGGTGGGGCTGGTCCATCTGGTGGGGAGTCATCATGGTCAAGACTTCGCGTGAGTTTCATGCTCTATATGGCCTTTTTTCAGGAATACAGGGCCCATGAGAAATTAGTTTCCAACCGACTTCAAAAAAGGAGGAGGTTCTCAATTCGACTGTAACTATATTTTTTATGTTTGTTACTTCATAACTTTTGATTGGTTAAATCGATTTTGATGATGCTTTTTTTTATTAGAAAGCTGACGCTTCCCGTGCCGCTGACGGTCCCATTTCAATGTAGTCCAGTTCTGACAATGGTATCCATGAGAAAATTATATTATAAGTCTTAGATTCTTAATTGGAAAGAATGTAGGTACTCAACAGTAGTTTGGTGTGAGTTGAAGTCGGTTAGTTATTTAACACGTTCAGTGCGGTATCGGGTTGAAAATACCTGATGCATAACTCTTCTTAAGTGCGGGCGCATGAATCTATTACTTTCTCGTGGTGCGGGTTACATAAATACAGGAATTTTTGGAATAGGAAAGTGACAAATATATTTATCGGTCTTGTTTCATCAAATTCTAGCCAAAGAAACAATAAAAACGTATCGGGTCGTTAAGACCTGATACGGCCTGCAAGGAAATTTTATCCCTGAGGTGCGTTTATCAGGTGTTAAAGACCCGATGCCCGATGACCTGATAACCGCACTTGAATTGCACGTCAGTAAGTTAGTGATGTGCTATGATTGATAACATTGTTGTGACAGGGCGATGTGATGATGGAGATTTTCGAAACCGCTTTGGTAAATGCATGGATAATTTATAATATGAAAAATGACACAAACATGAGTAAGCTTGACTTTACAGAAAATATTATAGAAAACTTAACAGGCACTCCTGTTGCTGTTGCTAGTGTTTTAGCATGTACTAACACTCAATCAAACATCCAATCATCGCATCGCTCTGAAAAATCAAGTAAAAAAACGGAACTGCGT